>CM052541.1:168519649-168737833 GCA_028533065.1 Trachops cirrhosus
AGGGGAAGGGAGGGGAGGCCAGGGGAGGGGAATAGAGGGGAAGGGAAGGGAAGGGAAGGGAAGGGAAGGGAAGGGAAGGGGAAGGGAGGGGAAGGGAGGGGAAGGGAGGGGAGGCCAGGGGAGGGGAATAGAGGGGAAGGGAAAGAAAGAAAGAAGGAAAGAAAAGAGGGAGGGAGGGAGGAGGAAGGAAGAAAGGAAGGCAAAGTAAATAAGTAAATGAATTGACACATCACAGAAGTGGAGACTCAACTGACTAATGAGATAAGAATTCACATCCATCAGATTAAATGAACTAGAAGATAATATGATATTCAATTTTGGTAAGAATATGGGAAAGTGGAAACTCATGTACCACAGCTGGAATGTAGAGTAGCCAGTCTAGAGAGCAATCTGACAACAGTTGGTAAAACCAGTACGTTCCCCTCTTGAGTATTTCTCTAGCACATGTTCATAGGCAGGCATGTTTAAAGATGTTTGTCACAGTATTATTGTTGAGAAAAAAGGAGTTGGAAGCTACCTGAAGATCCCAAAACTAGGGAAATAGATAAGTGGTAGGTGTGGTTGTAACAATATTCAGCATTAATAAGAAACAACAAATTAATAATACCGATGTGGCTATATCTTAAAATCATATATTTGAGATAATAAAATTAGAAATAGATTGAGAACTATTATGTAATGCCATTTATATAACGTAAGGCTACACACATATAATAGTTCAATAATACTGTATTTTATGAGGATCTTTACATAGGCAAAGACATATATCAAAACACTAAAGGGTGCCAGGGAAGGAAATAGCAGTGGGGAAATGGAACAAAGAGTGAAAAAAGAAAACGAGAGTCGAACGTGTACAGAACAATGAGAGTGGACGCCGTGTACTAGAGAGTAAGAGTTACTGGGTGACCAGCATGTGATGTCCAAAGAAGAGCTGGGGGTAGGACAAATAGGAACAAATTTTCAATAAGCAGGTTTTATTACAATTATATCACTCTCAGCCCATTGCCTTGGTCTTCTGTCTTCATGTTTCCAATCACTCTAGAGTACAAACTCTAGGAATTCATCAGAACTAAAATCGTTATACTAGAGGGCCCTGGATTAGTTTCCTTTTTTCAACTGATAATGACAAATTTAGCAGCTAAAAACAATACACATTTATTATGACATAGTTTTCATGGGTTAGGATTCTGGCCACAGCTTTGTCTGGATCTTGCCCAGCTAAAATCAAGATGTCAGTCGTGGCTACGATTTTGTCTAATGCTCAGGATTCTCTTCCAGACTCACTGGTTGTTGGCAGAATTCAGTTTTGTGGCATAGGACTGAAGCCCTCAGCTCCTAGGGGCCTTCTGCCATATAATCCTTTGTACATCATGACGGTTCACTCTCTGAAGGCCAACAGAAACTTGTCTGTTGTTGCTTATGTCCCTTTTAAAGGACTCACCTGATAAATCAGGTCCATCCAAGGTAATCTTTCTTTTGCTTAACTCAGAGTCAGCTAATTAAGGACCTTAGTTCATCTGCAAAATTCCTTTACCTTTGCATCATAACCTAATCACATGAATTATATCCCTTTGAGATAGTAGGGCAAATAGTCACTCATATATGGGACAAATACTAATGACATATTTACTGTGTGCCAAGACCCACAAAACAGTTGAGGATGAGGGAGATAAAAGGTTAATAAAATACAGTACACTGACATAAGGAGCTCTCAGTCTAGTGGTGAAGAGAGATATATGCCCATTTAATTAAAATGAAATAAAATAAAAATAAGGTGGAAAAAAGTGGTTAGAATTTGGATTCCAGCATGCAGTTACTTAAGTTCAGATGCTGGCACCATCTCTGAGTAGCCATACGACTTTGGAAAAGGGCATAACTTTGTTATGGAGAAGAAGAAAGGGAGAGAAGGGAAAAGGAAAGAAGTGAGGGGGAAATGGAAAAAACTGACCAAAGTTTTGTGAAGATAAAATGAGTTAACAGATGTAAAATGTTTAGAACAGCCGCAGACACATCTCAGCTCTGATAGCAAAGATCTGTGGGAGCATAGAACAGACAATGGTAATATTTTATAAGTTTAAGAAATGAGACTCTGCAAGTTAAGTGACTTCTCTGTATTCACAATTTGTGAGTAAATAGAATCAGGAACAGAAAGGAGATAACCACGACCTCAGGGATTTCAGGCATTGTACTTAGTCAGGGAACATCGGTCCAAGTACAGGCAGGGCTCAGCAGTTTGAGGATGGAACGTGTTATTTCTTTATTATGTCTGAACCATGACCTGTGCACAACTCCTTTGCTATGAAACTTTTCATCTTTAAGTATTAGAATAATGACTATATGATGATAATAATGATAACAGTGATAATTATTATAATCTTTCAAACAAAAAACAATTTTCAAGAAATATGACTTTAATTTTTAAAACAACTAATAAATGACATTCATTATGAGTCCTCAAATCCTTTTTAGGGGAAATAGTTGGATAACAATCTTATTAGAACAATATATATATTTATGTAAACAAAAATAAAGAAAAAATTCAGAAAGTAAAAAAATCAATACATATTTTCAAATGCTCTCCGTATGCCACCCTATATAAATTTTGTTATATTGTGTAGAAGATTTGCTAAACAAAACTGAAAACAATGCTAAATAATTTTCCATTTGTCATTATTCAATGTTTCATAATGAGCGACTACCATGTACCAGGTAGTATGAATACAAAATGAATGAAACAAATTTACAACATCTCCAGGCAAGGACAAGTCCCAGCTATTCACCAAGCTGGGGCCTCTGCTGACAAGATCTAGAGAGACTGCTGGCTGCTTTGAGCAGTGGGACAGCCTGCAACTGCTTAACATTGCTCACCTGTGCCTGTCATGGCCCGCACTAAAATGAAAAGTTATTACTTGGTATTTTCTGGGATTAGTTTGAGCATCTGTTTATCCTAACAATAACTAAAAGAGAATTGCTACAAGATAATGAAGTTTGATCAGCTTAATAAAATCAGCAGTGCAATTCAATTCTGCCCAGCAGGCAAACTTTTAAATTCACATCCAAATTAATAATAGAAACCTACACTTAAAAGATGCTTTGATCCAAAGGATTCCAAAGGCTTTGCAAATTTAGGTGGTTGATGTTCAAGAATGGAGTTTACACACAGCTGTTTGAAGCAGCAGAATCATGCGGCCGTGCCTTCCATTAAAAGTAGAGTTAGGCTCCTAAATAGTCCGTTCTGTCATGGGGAACATAGGAATTGGGAAAATAAAGTCAGGACTCTATGAACAACTTTATATTCATGAAATAAAATGACAGTGATAGTCATCAGCCAAATGAAGACATTATTAATAAAGCCAAACACATTAAAATTTTATAAACAATTAGTTTGTTATGCTAATTTCTATTTATCATATCTTACCTACCATAAACTGTCATTCTAAATGAAATTCATGTAAAGTTGTAATATTCTAATATTAAAGAATATTCTAATATTAGAATATTCAATTCTAATAAAGAATTGTGTCTTTCTAAAATATTCCAGCACTTGTGCCATTGTGAAGCATTTCCTAATATTGACTCTTTTGTTAGGGGCTGGGAAGTAAGTTTTCCTAAGTGAGAAAGGAATTAGTTATAAGAAATCCTTTGAGAATACTATTATTTAAAACTTCCCTATTTTCATCAGATACCAAATTTTTCCTGATTTCCACATTCTATCTTTTGTTCCTATTTCCAAAACATTTAATAAAAAAGAAAAAAAAGCAATGGAAAACTCAGAGCCTGTAGTTCAGTCCTTTATAAATAATCAAAACAACAATCACGTATTTATCCCAGCACTTCGGCAGAATGGCCAGAGCAGAAGTTCATAAAAATATTCTCTTAATTCAAGAATTGTAGTTGTTCCAGAAAATCCTAAGTAAAACGAAAACCTATCAACCTTAGGGAGAAGAATTACTAAGGATATTTTTGGAAAAATACTGTTTTATAATCAAATTTGAAGATAAAAAAACCTTTTTCTCTTCGTGATGGATGATTATGTGTAGTTGTGTGTGACTGGTGAAAGACGTCTAGGGGGATTGCTCAAGGTTACAGGAAAACTCCAAGGAATTCTTGCAGCAACATCCTGAAATAAGAGCTCTCACATAATAGATTCACTGTGGTTTTCTTTGAGAAGCAAAGGTTGAGGAACACACGACCATTAACTACCCAGGATGAGGAGGAGAGTTGACTCATGCATCTGAATGCTTTTAGCTTTAGCTTGCCCCTCTGTTTAAAGAAGTGAGTTATGCGATTAGCTTAATTTGATCATTTTTCTTTTCCCTTTCGTAATCTTCCTCCTGTGTTGTAAGATATACTATGCTACTTCTTTTGCTTTTCAAATGAAAGCTAAAATGAATTTCCCTGGCACACTATGTTATGGATGCAAAGTCAGAAATTTACATAAGTGATCTGAATCTATGGCTTGTGCAACTTCTTAGTTGAAAGCAAGACAAAAAAAATCTTTTTCATCATGAAGATTATGCATATAGTAAGAAAGAGAATGTGTAGTTATACATGGTTGGGCAATGCAGAGACTGGCACTTTGGCCTTAGAACCAGAAATCAGGCATTTGCCTAAAGTTTCCTCTGTCACCTTGACCTAATCATCCTTCTTATTAAAACTCTCTATGATGATTTTTAATTTTAATAGAAATATTTACCTTCCTATGTTGATACATAAGCACCTTAATGCTGTAAAGATGGCATTTTTTCTTAAATTAGGTTATAGAGATAGTATTATTAATAGTAGAAACTGTATTGAAATTTTCCTGAAATAATAAGCATCCAAAAAATACAAAGGCAAGAAATGAAAAACAAGAGTGCTGGCGGACTTTCTTTGCTACTTCTTAAAAACAATACAGAATAATGTCAAGGTTAGAGTGGCCTAGGCTCAAGAATCAAAAGGCAGATCAAAGAAATAAAAAAGGAAACCTAGAAACATATCTGAATAATTGCAATAAGCATTATCTACATGGCAAAGTTACCATCACAAATAAAAATAATCAAAACTAATTTTAAAATCTAACAAACCAAGTGAATTATTTAATAAAACTAAAATTTTAAGATCTAATATATTGTACAGAAAGAAATTTAATGAATGGTCCTGTGGCAGTGGATTAAATGAACTAGATTTTAATATTACAACCAAGTAAGTTTTAGATACATTAAAAATTAATGTCAAAAAGAAGTCTACAGAAAAGAAATATTTCAGGGGAGAAGGGAAGGGTTTACAGGAACAAATATAGAGGACACATGGACATAACTAGGGGGGTAGGAAAGGGGAGGGAGGAGGGGAGGGATGGGTGGGTGGGCTGGAATGGGAACAAAGGATAGAAACTGTACTGAATAAACTAAAATAAAAAATTTAAAAATATATTTAAGTAGCAATCTAAGCTCAGATTTTAGAAAAAGAAAAAATTATCACCTAGGAGAAAAACAACTGTATATTCAAGAGCATAAAAAAAATCAAACTGCAATATATCAAAATCTATCATAAGCATGTTAAGGGATTGGCAGTAAACTTGGAAAAGTATTTTCAGAAAAATGACAAAGGATTATGTCATTAAATAGTAAATTTGCCAATAGGACAATGGGCCAAGTTTTTGTAAATGGAGTTCACTGACAAAGAATATATACATGACTAATAAATATAATAAAACATATTTGCTCCCCCTACCATGTAAAAATATGTCAACTTAAATAAGATAGCACCTTGACCCTCAGATTAGTGGAGTGGGGAGAAGGAATGGTACAATGGAATTTTACACATACCCTACCCCAGCCACTAGCCCATCCCTTACTGGAATGATTGAAAGATTGAAAGCCACTTTGGAAAACAAAGTGGCAGTTTATTACAAAACGAAACATACTCTTACCATATTATCCAACAATTGCACTCCTTAGTGTTTATCTCAAGGAAATGAAAATGTATGTTTACATGAAAACCTGCGCACATGTTTCTGGCAGTTTTATTCATAAATGCCCCAAACTTGAAAGCAACCAAGAAGTCCTTCAGTAGGTGAATGGATAAACTGTGGTAATCCAGACAGTGGGATATTATTCAGAATGAAAAAGAAATGAATTATCAAGCCATGAAAAAAACATGGAGGAAACTTAAATGCATATTATTATGTAAAAGGAGCCACTCTGAAAAGCCTACATTCTGTATGACTTCAACTATATGACATTCAAAAAAAGGCAAAACTGTGCAGAGAGTAAAAGTATCAGTGGTTAAGTTAGGGAGGAAGGAGGATGAATAGAGGGAACATTGAGAAATTTTCAGGGCAGTGAAACTATTCTGTATGATCCTATACTGGTGGATAGATGCCATAATACATTTGTCCAAATCAGTAGAATGTACAAAACCAAGAGTGAACTCGGATGTAAATTGTAGGTTGACCTATTGTAACAAATGTACCACTCTGGCGAGGATGTTGATAATAGAAGTGGCTGTGACTATATAGGGGCAAACATATACAAAAAATCTTTGTACCTCCTGCTCAATTTTGCTGTGAATCTAAAACTGTTCTTTAAAAAAATATTTTTTAAAAACTAAGAGAAACAATCTTATTTTAAAAGGAATGTAAAAAGATTAGATTTATCACTGATAAAATTAAAATCAGTAATATAAGCAGCTAAAAGTTATATCTAGCCATTGATTACTTCCATTTTTCTTTGACTTAAAGTGCCTGCAGTTATGTAAGTATGCTATTTTTTACTTTGTTTTCCCATTATTAAAATAATACATGCCTTTTATAGACAAAGTAGAAAATACAAAAGAATAAAGGGAAATAACATTTAACATATTACTGGATATTTTGTTTTACTGATCTTATTTTAATAGAGAGCTAACTAAAATTTATAGTTTGTGATATACTTCTATCTTTTAATTACAAAAAATTTATATCATTAGTCCCTTAATGGTAGATTTTTGCCAGAGTTCAGAAAAGGTTCACAGCTTTATATGGTTTTGCATCTTGTGATATGATCTCTAATGTTTAGCCTGTGATACTGCTGCAGTCTAATGTTTCACTGGAATTTTTCATTTTCACTTTTATGCCATAAACTACAACCTTAAATTTATTGCAATATTTACATATGTGGCAGCTGTTAAAATGACAGTAGTGGAATACACTGAGGGAATAGTTACTAGGGCAAATGTATGCACACAAACACAATTTCATTTAAGTTACTTGTTTATTGTCAAGTTGAGCTTTCTTTCCCTTGTGCAAAAGCACATTGTGTTGATACATACTAATGTAACAAAGTTACCCAATTCACCCACTCCAGTCACGCATTTCTTTATTCATATGCACATTAACTGAAAAGTTTATGGAGAACCTACTATGTGCTAGGCAGTGAGCCAAACAGCATAGTCAGGGAGAAGCACACATAACAAGAAAAAGAGCATTGCCATATGGCAAGAACTGCTGAAAGGGGGTCTAATCAAAATACCCTGGAGTCACCCAGGAGAATGGGAGAAGGTGACCCTTGAGCTGGATGTTAGAGGATGAATGAGCATTTACCAGGCAGAGGGAATAGCATTTGCACCTGCATGGAGCTAAGAAAAGAGGAAGAATGATTGAGGCAGGAAATAAAACTTGAAAAGGAGGTTTGGATCAGCTTGTGATGAGTCTTGTGTGCCAAGCTAAGGAACATGGGAGTTTCTTTGTGTCAGAGACTGTCATGATCAGTTTGGACTGGGAAGAACATTCCGCAGCCACCTAAGCACTGATTAGATTAGGAAGAAACTGGTGACAGAAACACCAGTGAGAGGCTTTGTCAGTGCAAAAGATGAGGTCTAAAACGTGGGCAGTCTCAAAGCACGGAGAGCAGTAAGTTATTTGATCAGCAAAAATAACAGTTTTTAATGATTAATTAAAGGGAGAAATGGATGAGGAAGAATGAAGATAGGGAATATATTTTAAAATAACATTGGGTGTGAAAATCAGAAAGATGAGAGAGAATCTGAAGAAGGGTTAGAGTCCATCAGATTTTTTTAAGGATAAGTGAGGTTGAGCATGTAGATAAAGTGGGAGGAAGTACTGGGGGATGCAGAGAGTAATATAATTTTATTTTTAAATATTTTTTATCCTCCTCAGAGAGATTTTCTTTCATTGTTTTTAGAGAGAGGGAGAGAGAAAAACACCAATATGAGAGAGAAACATTGATTGGTTGCCTCCCACATGCTCCGGCACTAGGGATCACAGGTGCCTGGACCAGGGATCAGAGATCAGGGATCAAACTTGCAACTCAGGTACGCATTTGTGCCCTGACCAGGAATCGAACCCTCAACCTTTCGGTTCCAGGATGAAGCTCCCACCAACAGAGTCACACTGGTTAGGATGAGAGTAATATACTTTTCTAACCTGAGACAAATGTGCTCAAAATATTTAATGTTTTCATTTTTCCTATGTGGGAGTAGGAGAATAAAAGAGTTGACAAACAGATATTCTGGAAGAAAAGGTGAGGGAAATCTAAAGGTGATCAGGAGGAAGGTGCCTGACCCAAGGAGGTTAAGAACTCTGACTGGCCTTCTAACCTTTCAGACTGCTAGGAGAATTTCTGAATGAGCATAGAACTCAACCTGAAGTAGAAGAATGGGTGGAGGTGCTTGGGCTTTGCAGTGAAATGGCATTTGTCGTTGATGAAGGAGACAGTGCTTATGGATTCGACCCTTTTCCCTCAGTGTGCATTTTCCGATAGTGTCATCACTTCAGAATGATGTGCAGACCATACATGGAATCACTGAACTCAGAGTAAAGTCCAGTTATCCCTGGCTTCAGCATCTTCTACAAATATGACTTCCAACAATCACCTCAATCTCATGTATAAAATAATATTTTTAATATACTCCCTGCCTACCCCATTCATTTTTGTGAGCAATTAATGATAACACTAAGAAAAGGGCATTCAAATGCAAGGCATTCATGTGGTTATTGTCCTTATTATTGATATGTTCACTCAGATAAAACCACAGAACTCCCAAAACCTGAGGGAACTTACTATCATTACATGTCTAATTTGTTTAGTGACTCAAGAAAATCTTCAAATTATTTAATGATTTTCACCAATCCTAAGCCATACGTTGTGAATCATGATAAAAATCAGGAATATGAGATTTTAGGCATCATTCTTTCTCATCACCCTGTAGTTCTCAGCCACTAGGGCCAAACTGCAAAGTAGGAGATTTCAGGGAAGCATTTTCCAATCGTGTATTCTCTTCTTCTGCTTTCTGGACAAAGAAAGAGAAAGTGCAAAAAAAGAGGGACTTCATATTCATACTCAACTGCTTCCCCAACAATTTTCTCTGCACAGCTTCGGAGGGCCTATTTGATCTAACTCTCCTTTCACTTTCTCAGCTCCAGCCCCGCGGTCCTCATGCCAAGCATGTATCTGCCTCAATACTGCTCACAGCTTCCGTAACTACAACATGTGAAAGAACAAAACCTGCCCAATCTCTAATCTCCCTGCCCTGCTTTACAACACGTGATCACCAGCAAATGTACAATATACACATTTGTTTCTCACTTGTACCCTCGCATGTCAGTGTAAACTCCACAACAATAAGACTACCCCGTTTGCCATTGTAACCCCTGTGTTTGGTGCACAGAGGGCATTCAATATGTGATTGTTGAGTAAATGGACGAATGCATCTGTAAAATGGATACACCCATTTCACATGTCTCCTATTCTTAGGAGAACTTTAAAAAATAAAAATATAACATAGTATGAGGACTACTGCTCAGGATTCAAAGAAAGAAACAAAGAATGCAAAATTCAGGCAACGAACGGGCTTTGAAGTAAGAGAACAAGAAGGGCAGAGCTGGATGCGATAAGGAGCTGCCACCGCTAGTAAAACGGCAGGTTCTGCTTGGACGAGGAGCAACTTATCTCCAGTCACCTAGGAATCCTCCAGCCTTAGAACCCCAAATCCTTCATCCCATGCAGCAGCCCTCAGTCTTTGGCAAACTTGGATAATTTGGCCACGTTAGCTTTTAGAGAGAGTCAAGGATTCTAAAATCCTTGGATTTGAAATCCCCATTCACATTTATTAGTAATAGGACTTTGGGCAAGATGTACTTTTCTGATTTTAGTTTCTCATTTGTAATTGAAAATGGAAATATCTAAATCAAACTTTTGTAGGAATTTTTTAGATTGCACTATATATATAAAAACACAACACACTGCCTGGCACATAATAAGTGCTGGATAAAGAGCAAAAGGTGTTATTAAGTTACCTGGTTTATAAGTGGCATTCAATAAATGCCAGTTTAAAGATGAGGGGAGATGCTCATCCCTGAGTATTATTTTTGTGACTTGGATGATGACTTTACATAATAGAATTATATTATCAAAAGCGGTACAATAATGACTCCTTCAATTTTAATATTAAGTTTGGCAGTCTGTTTGTGGAGCTTTATCACAACATCTTCATCTGGAAGAGAGCACTTTTGTATTCACTGACTTCATTATTATCAAGAAACTGTAGTGCAGTTGAAAAAAAATCTGAAATTTTATACATTTTAAAACATTACTTAAATATTTTTTTACCTGTAAGTACATTCAAAGTCCTTCAAATAAGGCTGGAAATACCATATTTTAGGGAAGCGTAATTTTCTCATCAACAAAAACAAATGTTCCAACTAGTTTTGTGAAATAAAAGCCTTTCAAATAGTCACTTGGAGTTGATTTTTAAAAAAAGTTCTCTTGTCTGTTTCTGTTAATGCCCACATGAGTTTTACTAGTTGCAACTGAAATCACAAAAACCAGGGCTTGATGCTTGGCTGGCAAGAGGCCAGAATAATGAAATTAATAACATATGC
Source organism: Trachops cirrhosus (assembly GCA_028533065.1). NCBI lineage: Eukaryota > Metazoa > Chordata > Mammalia > Chiroptera > Phyllostomidae > Trachops > Trachops cirrhosus. The sequence goes on from CM052541.1 coordinate 168,530,511, forward strand.
TGAAGAACCCATTTGTAACAATTTTTCCATTAAAAAAATGAGGCAGCTCAAAGCTACTGACAGGGCTTTCTCCCCTGCACCCACCCTTGTATTTTCTTTTCCCTTCAATATGTCTGAATGTTGAAGCCGAAGGTTCTTAGTTACCTTCACAATTCAATGTGCCTTAAACTTTTAAGCAACCACACAATTCTTAGACAGTTTACTTTTGTTGTTGTTTTTCCAAGTTTTTTTTTTTTAGGTCAGAGGTGAATTTTTCAACTCTATGCCAACTAGAAACACCTTCTAATTTGGAGGTGAACCCAATGCTAGTAGGAACACTTATTGAGACACAGTCTTGGTGCTATTGGCTGGCCTCACCTGTCAGCAGCCTGCCATGAAACTCTTCTGCAGGTAACTCTCAGATCTCAGAGCCCATGACCAAAGGGACATTCCACTCATTTAGAGAAGACCCTCTGAAGCCCTGTTTTACAACTTCTTCAACCTCACTTTATGTACATCGCTAGCAAGCCTAGTAATTTATTTCACAAACATATAACAACTTAGGGACAGCAAATTTGGAGGAAAGAAATAAGCAAACTAAGAGCAGCAAAAAGCAATGGTTGATAGCTAAGCACGAGTCAGAGACATGCTTAAATCACGTGTGGGAAAAATACAGTGCTCCCTGTCATTACTAGAACTTTTTCCAGCTCGGCAGTTTGGGAGGTCATCACAGGATTTCAGGAGCTGTAGGTTCTAAATTATTGCTGTTGGTGTTCAAGTAGCTAAACCTGAATCATAAAAAACTGTCAAGTTCAGTGTTCACCATTGAAGAACGTGGGCGAGACTGTCATGCATTTTTCGCAGTTGTTAAAGATATATATATATCTTTGTTATAAAGCAACACATATAAATGTGTTTGTGTGATTGCATATGCATATAATATGTTTGGAAGGATAAACACCCATAAGGAATCTCTCTGGGCAGCATGCAAGGGCGTAAAAAGAAAAGAGAACCTCTGCTTCATACAATTCTGCTTTGCTAAGGTTTTCAAAATAAGCATGATTATTTTCATAATAAAAATATTTAAATATTTTCTAAGAAGTCTAAAGCATCATTGCATTTTTACTTGTGACTTTATAGGTCAGCTTACATGCTAGTAAGATCTTAAGGGACAGAGTCAATATTCATTCTTCCTACACACATATATTGAACCTTTGTTCTGTGCTGTATTTCTGTATCATATCTGTGTTCCTTATGCTGGGAAGATAATATGTATCAGGTCTAGTTCTGTCTCTCAAGGAACTAGTCATTGAGTAAGAAGGTAAGAGGATAAGAAAAGCATGATGTATGAAGTGGGGGAGTGAAGAGAGAAAGCTTTAGATCATAAGGTCTTGAAGATCAGCCAGGACAGATACAGTCCAGGGGGCACTGGGAGGCCAGTGGAAGTGGGGCAGCATCAGGGAATGATGAGATAACGGGCAAACAGGCTTTCCCAAAGGGATGACCAGCTGAGATTTGAAAACAAACTGCAGTGACGTTCAAATGTTACACAGGTCAGAGTCTCCTTTGTACAGGGGCTGCAGAGTGGCCCCTTGTTTGGGGCCTAGTTTGTTCCATTTTAAGATGCATAATAAACAGATGCCACACCCACACACACACACCTTCCACTGTGTACCTCCAGGTTTCTTCATAGTAAACCTACTATTCTTCTTTGTGGCCTAACCCCCTCTGCTGTGATCAGGCACTAGGGCCCCTAAAGGCAGCACCAAGCCAGCGCAAGGCAGACATTTAGTCAACATTTTAAAAAAATCCTCGTAGTATTTTTTTTACATTATCTTTTAGTCCCCTTACATTCCTCCTACCTCCAGCAATTACAACACTGTTGTCTATGTCCATGAGTCTTTTTTTCCTTTTTGCTCAAGGCCTCCACTCCCTAATCTCTTCTCCCCCTGCCCCCTGATTAGCTGGATCCTGTTCTCCATCTATGAGTCTGCCCCCATTTTCCTCCTTAGTTCAGTTTGTTCACTGCATTCTACATATGAGTGAAATCATATGGTATTTGTCTTTCTCTGACTGGCGTATTTCACTTAGCATAAATTTCTCTAGGTCCATCCACACTGTCACAAAGGATAAAATTTTCTTCTTTTTTATAGCCAAGTGGTATTTCATTGTGTAAATGTCCCATAGTTGTTTTATCCACCCACCCATTGGTGGACACTTAGACTGTTCCCATCACTTTGCGATTGTAAATAATGCTGCAATGAACATAGGTGTGCTTATGTTCTTTCAAATTACCGTTTTGGGTTCTTTCACATACATTCCCAGAACTGGAATCACTAGGTCAAAAGGCAGATCTATTTATAATTTTTTGAAGTATCTCCATACTGCTTTCCACAGTGGCTATACCAATCTGCATTCCTACCAATGGTGCAAGAGTTCCCCTTTCACCACATCCTCACAAGCACTTGTTTGTAGATTTATTGATCATAGCCATTCTGACAGGTGTGAGATGGTATCTCATTGAAGTTTTAACCTGCAATTCTCTGATGATTAGTGAAGATGAACATTTTTTCATATGTCTATTGGCCACCTGTATGTCCTCTTTGGAGAAGTGTCTATTCAGGTCCTTTGCCCATTTCTTGAGTTGTATGTTTTTTTGGTGTTGAGTTTTGTAAGTTCTTTATAAATTTTAGATATTAACCCTTTATCAGATGTAATGGCAAATATGTTCTCCCATTAAGTGAGTTATATTTTTATTTTGTTCATGGTTTCCTTTGACATGAAAATCTTTTTATTTTGATGTAGTCCCATTTGTTTTTTTCCTTTTGTTTCCCTTGCCTGAGGAGATATATCAGAAAAAAAATATTGTTAGGAGCAATGTCCAAGATTTTGCTGCCTATGTTAAAATTTTCCCAATATCATTTACTGAATAAATTATCTTTAGCTCATTGTATGTGTTTGCTTCCTCTGTCAAATATTAATTGATTATAAAGGTGTGGGTTTATTTCTGGGTTCTTGATTCTGTTTCATTGATCTATGTGTTTGTTTTAATGCCAATACCATGCTGTTTCCATTATTATGGCCTTATAGTACAGGTATATTAAGTAGCATGATTCCTCCAACTTTGTCCTTCTTTCTCAAGATAGCTGTTGCTATGAGGGGACTTATAAATTTTTGAAATCTTTTTTCTAGTTCTGTGAAATATGCTATTGGAATCTTGATAGGAATTGCACTGAATCTATAGATTGCTTTGGGTAGTATGGACATTTTAATGATGTTAATTCTTCCTATCCATGAATACAGTATGTGCTTCCATTTCTTTGTATCTTGCTCAATTTCTTTCTTCAGTGTCTTATAATTTGCCATGTACAAGTCTTTTGCATCCTTGATGAGGTTTACTCCTAGGTATTTTATTCTTTTTGAAGCAACTGTGAATGGGATTATTTTTCTTGATTTCCCTTTCTGTTAGTTCATTATTGGCATATAAAATGCAACTGATTTCTGGATATTAATTTTGTATCCTGCTACTTTGCTGAATTCATTTATCAGTTCTAGTAGTTTCTTGGTGGAATCTTTGGGATTCTCTATGTACAAAATCATGTCATCGGCAAAGAAAGACAGTTTTACTTCTTTCTTTTGAATTCAGATGCCTTTTATTTCTTTTTCTTGTCTGATTTCTGTGGCTATAATTTCCAGTACTATGTTGAATAAGAGATGTGAAAGTGGACATTCCTGTCTTGTTCCTGAGCTTAAGGGGAGTGCTGTAGTTTTTGCCCATTAAATATGAGGCTGGCAGTGTGTTTGTCATATATGGCCTTTATTATATTTAGGTATGTTCTCTCTATTCCCACTTTGCTGAGGGTTTTTGACATAAATGGGTGCTGGATTTTATCAATTTTTTCCTCTGCATCTAATAATATAATTATGTGGTTTTTATCCTTCATTTTGTTTATGTGGTGAATCACATTTATTGATTTGCAAATGTTCTACCAACCTTGCATTCCTGGAATAAACCCCACTTGATCATGTTCTATGATCTTTTTGATAAATTGCTGTATTCAGGTTGCTAACATTTTGTTGAGGATTTTAGCATCTATGTTCATCAAAAATATTGGCCTATAATTTTCTTTCTTTTTAATATCTTTATCTGGTTTTGGAATTAGGATGCTGCTGCCTTCATAAAATGAGCTTAAGAATCTTCCCTTCTCTTGAATTTTTTGAAATTGCCTGAGAAGGAGAGGTATTAGTTCTTCTTACAGTGTTCGGTAAAATTCACCTGTGAAGGTGTCTGGTGCAGGGCTTTTGTTTATTGGGAGTTTTTTTATTACTGCTTCAACCTCATTTGGTATAATGTATCTATGCAGATTCTCTGATTTTTCCTGACTTAGTCTTAGAAGGTTGTATGTTTCTAGGAATTTGCCCATTTCATCCAGGTTGTCCAGTTTGTTGGCATATAGCTGTTCATAATATTTTCTTACAATCCTTTGTATTTCTCTGGTGTCAGCTGTTATTTCTCCTCTTTCATTTATGATTATATTTATTTGGTCTTCTCTCTTTTTTTCTTGATGAGTTTGGTTAAACGTCTGTCAATCTTGTTTATCTTTTCAAACAATCAGGTCTTCAATTCATTGATTTATTGTATTGTTTTTTATACTCTATTTTGGTTATTTCTGCTCTGATCTTTATTATTTCCTTCCTCCTATTCATTTTGGGCTTTGTTTGTTGTTCTTTTTCAGGTTCTTTTAAGTGTAAAATTAGGTTGTTTATTGGAGCTTTTTCTTGCGTCTACAGACAGACCTATAATGCTGTGAGTTTCCCTGTTAGGATTGCTTTCCTCTTGTCCCACGGATTTTGGATTGTGTCCTCATTTTCATTTGTTTCAAGGTATCTGTTGATTTCTTCATTAATTGTGCCTTTTACCCTTTCATTGTTTAAAAACGTGTTATTTAGCTTGCATGCTTTTCAGTGTTCTTTTTGTGACTGATTTTTTAGTTTCATAGTATTGTGGTCAGAGAAGATGCTTGATATAATTTCATTCTTCTTAAATTTATTGATTTTCTTGTTTTGTGCCCTAATATGTGGTCTATCCTAGAGAACCTTCTGTATGCACTTGAAATGTATGTATATTCCGCTGCTTTGGGGTGAAATGCTCTGAAGATATCAATTAAATCCACTTGATCTGATAGGTCATTTAAGACTGCTATCTCCTTGATGATCAAGCAGATCATCCCAAGGTCAAGGAAGCTGTTGCTAACATTCAGGAAATCCAGAAGGATGGGATTCTCAGGAAGTCACTGCTGAGGGCTTCAGCCCATAGCTCTCAAGTAGTTGATTTCCAGCAATGCTGGCACAATCATCACAATGTCTTCTGGCCTTTGCTGAAGTCCACATGCCTTCCTGCCACTACAGGAGTGGTGGTCCTTCCTTTCTTCTGCCAAGCTAATGTCACACAGGGGCCTCTGATTCTCAGACCTTAAACTGGAACCTGGTGGCAAGGACATCCAGGAAATGCGGTATCCAGTCTTTAGCTCCTGCAATAGAGAAGAACAAAGATGAGTATGAAGATGGTTCCAGACAGCAATAGACAACCTGACTTGGGGGGAGGGGCATTTTTCTTTTCTTCACACATATTTTACTTTGGAAATTGTAAAGAAGGGAAAACTCTCTGTGACAGAATCCTATGTATTAGAGCTTTGTTCAGTCCTTCATTCATAGCTGTCAAACTGGAGCCCGTTTTTAAAGTATAATATTAGAAAAATTAACACCATATTTGTGTTTGATAAATTGTGCTAGTTTGGGGGTTTAGAATGATTTTCTTCTAAGAGGTTCTGATGAGAACAAATAAACATAAAAGTCATTAGGTTAGGCACAGATGCCATTTATCTAGTGTTAAATTGATGGGCAGCAACCAGTTAAGTAAATAAATCAATAATAACATACAATCCTTACCATTACTAGCAACAGTGGCCTCAATCTTATTTCTAACTTTAGCTTTAGCCTCCCAGAGAAATCTTAGTTACATCATAAACTCAATGTTATTTGGGATTTTGGGAGTGGTGGGGTGGGGGCTACAATAGACCTTGCTCAGTACAAATGAGATTTTTTTTTTTTACTTTGCCTGAATTCTCTGATTGTTACTATTTTAAACCATAGCTTCAATTCAATTTTTATAGTTCTTGGTGACTTTGTTGCTTTATTACTTACTGTGCTGAAGCATCACCATAACTCAGGTGTTTACTATAGAGGGAGGATTACAGTGAAGCAAACACATTTGCAGATCACTGTGTGTAAACATAACAGTCAAGAGTCTAGGGCAATTCAGAGATGCAAGCCTCAGTCTGTGCCTGCCTAGATAAAGGTGCAAAACCACTGGTGCAAATGTCACTTTCTGATTGGTGATCAGGGTCAAATGGTTCTGTAGGGTCTGATCAAGTTTGATAGCTCTAGGCAGCAGTGTGAACAAACTGACCATGTTCCCCTCAACTGTGTCTTCTCTGGCACAGAAAGAGGAATGTAAGCATTTTGATTTATTATGTGTGATAAGTATGTATTTGCTAATATTTACTAAAAAGAGTAATAATAATAACTAACACACATAGTGTTACTCATCAGACACTGGGTAGGAACTGTTCTTATCAACATTTTATGGATGCACTTATTTGTGATACAAATAAATTAATAAGTTGCCCAAAGTCACAGGCAGTACTCTGGTTTCAAAGTCCAAGTTCTTCCCCAATGTAGTGATACATGGCATGCGCCTGAAGTTATTTTGATTGCCTCACTGCACATAAAACATCTGCCTGTGTATCCAGGAATGTCATACTCACTGAACAAGTTTTTGTAGTAAGAAATGAAATCAGTCACCCTATCTATTTTCACAACCCTGAAATAAGGGAGCAAGTCTACTCCTTCCCTTGAGTAATTTTCATCTTTGTTGGAAATGATTGGTTTCCTATTACAATTACAGTGCAAACGGGGGCAGGAAAGATGGGAGATGGCCTTTAATGAGACTTTTTCTAGGAACACATCATGAATTAGAACACAAGTACGAAAAGTTACCTTAAAAGATTGAGGTGTCAATCTATACAATTGATAGCTAAATTGATATAGCTATCAATCTATATTTTCATTGCAAATGTATCTATCTACCTATCATCTATCTATCTTTATATCTATGTATAATTTCAATGTAGATCTGCATCTATATAATGTATGACTTGGAAAGCACTATTTGTAGTAGCAAATGATTGGAATCATCATGAATGTCTATTCATAGTGTACTGGTTAAATAAATGAAAGTATATCCTCATAATACAAACCATAATTCAAAAATTAGGAAGTCCTCTCTATATATTACTGGAAAGATATTTAAAATATACTGTGAAGGTGTAAAACAAGGTTTAGAAAAATGGATATATTACCATTTACAAAAAACATACAAAAAAGAAGTTATAACTATATTGACTTGCATAGAAGTAGAATTTTTCTGGAAATATGAACAAGAAAATAACAGTAGGGATTACCTGTGGGGTGACAGGACCTGAGAAGAGAGGGGATAGGAAGGGATCCCCTATCTCCTGCAGCTGTATATGCATCTTCATTATATCTTTTTTAATGCCTGAACCACGAAAATAAGTTCTGTGTATTAAAATCTATTAAAACTTAAAAGAGGCATTTATTGAATACTTGACTATAAACTATTTCACCTAGATATGATAGGTGGGGAGGATAGAAAAGACAAGGTTCCCAAAATCCTTACTGGAGCAAACAAAACATACACCACTCAACACTTACTTAAAAGACAACATGTCAGGAAACACTTTAGAACAAGGCAAACTGCTGTCCCGAGAACATGCAGAGCCGTGGAAAGCATGAACGTGCAGAGTATGATCAGATATGTCCTTCTGAGGACATTGAATTGCAGGTTTTGGTTTGAGAGAACAGGGAGATGGTGTCAAACAGTGTGGCCTTTTGCATATGCAACATTATGGTAACTACTCACTAGTGTGGGATTCAAACTAAAGTTTTTAAAATCATTGAGTAAGACTGAGGGGCTGGTGCCTTGAGAGGGTGGGACATTGGTAGCTTGAGTCTCTCATCATAAAAGGGTTATATGCATCCTGTTTATATAGTTGAGCTTGGTCTTGGTTTATGCTTATCTTCAACCCCTCTCACTAACTGGAGTCCATCATCACTTTTAGATCCTCTTCGTTGTTCCATGTGCATGTTTATACCACTTGTAAAAGGTAAAAATGTTATTCCTCTCTTCCTCATTTTTATGTCTCTATAGTTTCTTTTTCTGTATTTTAATTGCATTGGCTGGCACTCCAATACAATGTTTTAATAATACTAGTGAGGCTGGTTATTTTTCTTGTTCCTAATTTAGAAGGAAACATGTAGCTGGCTATTGAAATAAGATATATTTTATTATGTTAAGGAGCCATTTTATTTAGTGTCAATTAAGTACTTAAGTATTTTTTAAAGTAAGAATGGATATTAAACTGTGTTACATGCCTGTTTAGCATCTATAAATGATGATCATTTTTTTTATTTTAGACTTATGAATACCATGGATTATAATAATAGATTTACAGTATTGAACTATCCTTCCTTTATAGTTATCTGCACTAGATAATAATGTTGTTTTCTTAAAGTGTTGCTATATTGTTCTTTTTTGCCAATATTTTATTCAAAGTTTTGTATCGATATTCATAAATGAGAGGTCTACATAGTTTTCTGTCAGGGGCTGTGGCAGACAGACTTTAAGGTGACTTTGTGGCGTTTATCCCCTTGAATCATCAACCTCCCTTGAGTGTGGGTGGAATCCATGCCTTGCTTCTAACCAATGGAATATGGAAAGTCATGGGATATGACTCCCATATTTACTTTACATTATATAAATCTCCATCTGGCTAGCTAACTTTCTCTAGAGTCTCTCAGTTCATTGGTGGCTTTGAAAAATCAAACTGCCATTAATTCTACAGCCACAAAGAAATGAATTCTGCTGACAACCTAAGTGAGCTCAGAAACAGATTTTTCTCTAATCGGCCATCCACACGAGAAGGCAGCGCAGCTGATAAGTTTACGGCAGAAGATCCAGTTAAGCCATCCTTGGACTCCTAACCCGTGGAAAATATGAGATCATAAATCTCATATGTGTTGTTTTAGGCTGCTAAATTTGTGGTAATTTATTATACAGCACAGAAACTAATACAGAGACAATCCTATTAGGCTTTGGAGTCAAGGTATCTTATGGTGTCTGGAAAAGTGTTGGAAGCTTGTTGTTTACTTATACTCTGAAACTGAATAAATAATATTACCTTGCAAAAATTTGGTAGAAACCCTCTGTTAACTATTTTCATCCAATACTTTTTAGAGGGGAAGTTCTTTGACAGTTTTCTCTGTTTCTTCTAGGTCATTAGATTTTTCTATTTCTTCCATAGTCAGTTTTGGTAAAGTGTATTTCCCAATAAAAATGTTCTCTTATCCAGATTTTTTCTTAAGTGGTATGAGAAATACTCATAATTCTTTCAATTTCCTTTATTTCTGAACTTTAAAAATATTAAATCACTAACTGTCTTAATTTATTTTTTCCAACAAAACAGTTTTGGGTTTATTTATTGCTTTATTTATTTCTACATTGGTTTATTGATTTTTCAATGAATTCCATCTTTATTAATTCTTTTTAATACTTATTTTAATTACTTTTTGCATATTTTAAAATATGAACAGTTTTTTTTCAATATTTGCCATTTATTGATAAAATAAGATTACAATGTTTTCTCTGAAAATTGTGTTAGCTATATATCACGCTTTCTAACATGAAGTGTTTGGATTATCTCTTTTTAGACATTTTATAATTAGAGATTAAATTTTTTCTTTGAGCAAGAAGTTAGAACTTTCTGACTTCTAGGAAGTGGGACAGTTTGTTGCTTTTGTTAATTTTTAGTTTCACTGCATTGTGATGAGGATATTTTCTGTATTGATTTTACTCTTTGAAGTATGCTGAGATTTTCATTCTTGCCCAGTATGATTGGTATCTATGAAAGGTTAATAGATAGTTGAAAATAAGATATATTCTCTAATTTCATCGTTCAGTATTTGAAATATATCACTTGACTTTCAGGTGTACAATTCTATAATATAGCATCTGTATATTGTATTGTGTGTTCATCACCCTAAATCAAGTCTCCTTCTAGAACCATTTATCCCCTTTACCATCTCCTATCTCCCCCATCATTTAACTTCTGATATTAAATATTGTTGTAAAAATGTGTGAGGGAAGACTGATTGTTTTCTCCCATATAAGTGATATCTTTCCTAGCTGCTCAATGAATTCTTTTAGTTTTTAAGTCTACTAACTTTGCTAAAATTTTTCAAGGATTAACATCTATAACATATGACCTCACCTTTCCATTTAGACCCAAGTACTCTTTATTTTTGAATATTTTCTTGAACTGCATCTTTAAATATCTTTCTATTCTATTTTCCCTCTACAATAGACTCCAACTATGCATATAGTGTTTCTCCACCTCCCATTTTCTATCACCAACATTTGCTAACTTTTTAAAATTATTTATCTAAATTGTATTTTGTTTGTTTTTGTCATTTCCCTCAACTGTGTCCATTACCATTTTTCCCCAGTGTTTATTCCCTTTTGAGTTCCTTCTAATTACTTCCCCATTTTTTGATGTATTTATTTTTCCTACTTTCTTATTGACTTATGCTAGTTTATGTACTACAAGAATCTCTCCATCTCTTCTCTAAGTTCTTGCTCTTTCATTTTGTGGTCTTTATTTTCAGAGACCATTGCACATTTACTTTAGAAAAATTTACATAACAAAATATTTGTTTAAACTTAGTTTGTTTCATGGCAATGTTTTTTTAACCAAGTAAGTGGTAATAAATTTTGTTCATAAATTTTACTGCATGTTTCTTCATTTATTCTTATGGCTTCTCTGCATATATGTGTGCTAATTTCTTCTTATGTTTTCTTATTGCATGAATTGAGTATCTGTGGACCTATTAGAATAAATTTCCTGTAAGTAGGGGTAGGGTAAGGTAGTGTTCCAGAGTAGCTGACTTTTGTTTTTGTTTTTGTTTTCTTGGTGTAGACCCTGACTATCCTCAGCTACCACAAACCTAAGCAACTTCAGGCAATTATAGATTTCTGTATAATTCTCTTTTTTTTTTCTTTTTGTAAATCTCTTCTCTTTTTCTGCTTCAATCATTCTGTTTGATTAGGGGTGAGAGATGGTATCGTCTGCTCCTCTTGTTTCTACATCCCCTTTTGAAGATATAGACAGTAACGTTGACCCTCATGTGTAACTGCCCATTTTACAAGGGGTATTTTGATTATGCCTTTGGAAATTGCCACCATCATGTTCTTTGTCTCCATAGTTCTCCATTTCTTCCATACATCCTCTGCATGACCTCTACTACTTTTGTCAACCTTCAGAAACTTTTTGATTCCAAGCATTAAAAATGGAATTTGTACTTTTGTATTTAATTTTTCTTATCTTCCTTTTGATAGTACCCAAGAATAAAAGAGGAGAATTCTGAGTATAAATTGGTATGTCCATATCAGAAGCCAATAAATGCTCCTTGAGCAACTCTGATCAGCAACTTCTAGTAAAGTCGTCACTTCTACAGAGTAACTATGTATTTACTGCATTGTGCCAAACATCTGGATTTATTTTTTTTTAAATTTTTTTCTGTTCTGCTTCCTCTGCCTCATACTGTGATTATGATGGGGCCATCAATTTCATTACCATACTTCCTGAATACAAGGGTGGGCATATGATTTTATCCCTTAAGGCAAAGAAGTACTTAGCCCAGTTTAGGCACTTGACCCAAGCTACATCAATCAGAGCTCTATAGGGAGGTTATTATAGAGTGAGGGGATATGATTTTTACTTCTTTCCAGATTTCAAGCTGTACAAATCCTGTAAGCCTGGTGCTCCTTTTGGTTATCTTTTCCTTCACATAGGAAAAGGTTTGTATGAGAGTGAAGAAATGAATGGAGAGTGGACGATTCCTGATGACATCATGTGAATGTCTGTACCCCACCATGCCTGAAACCAGTCTGAGACAGTTATGTGACCCAATAAATTCTCTCGTTTGCTTGAATTAATTTGAATTGGAGTTTTTGTCTCTTGAAACCCATGTGGTCATGACTGATTCTAGAATTTTTAAATTTTCTGGATTAATTATTGACTTAAAGATTTTTTTCAAAAAATTCAAAACATTTCTTCGTTATCTTGACTCATGAATGTGATAGCTAAGAGATTTTAATATGTTTAATTAAATATTTTAATAAGTGTAAGATAAATTTATCTTCTCTTATTGCATTATTAAAAACCATTCTTAGATTTCTACATATTAATTATAACTGTTTAAGGGAAACCTTACTATGTTAAGACTACAAACATTTATGAGATTTTCTTAAGAGTGTCAGATAATCTGCCATTATCTTGACATAATCAGATATTTTGAATTTCTTTGATATGTTCCCTCAGATGTAGCTCTGATTTTCAAAATGTACACCCAGTGGTTTGCTATTAACTAAAATATGACTGGGTGACATCATTACTTTTAGAAAGAAGAACATTGTACAGCCTTGAATTCTTAAGAGGTAAACTTCCTTTGATATATGTGTAATGCCAGACCAGTGGTTACTCTCCTGTGATCCTAGAGCCAGATGGAAATATTTGCAACTCTCTGGGCCACAGAAGCATGAGCAATTATAGATGCTGGAGGTCACTCCACCTCCAATGTCCACTGGGTGGGGAATGTGGTTTTTCAGAGTCTGAGAACGAAGACACTTGTATAGAAGCAGTCAATGCTCCTCACTGAAAAGCACGATTTACAATTTATACAACTGGCTTTTGGTCATTAAGTAAACATTTTTTTATGGCCAATGCCAGCAAAGTTGTACTTCAAAATCACATAGGTTTTAGATTAATCTTACTTGCTTTGGCATCATAAGGTATCCCACCAGTAAAGAACTGTTCTTTTATTAAAAAGGGACTCCCTGAAAAGCACACTGCCTTTTGCATAATTTCTACATACTTCAATAAAAAATTATGTGTGAAACAAAATAGAATTTTCCCAATATCATTAATGTAAAAATTGTTTGGTACTGACTATATGTCTAAACTCTCCTACTATATTAGATAAAAATCCGTAGATAAAATATCATTAAAAAGCATTGAATAATATAGTGTGCATATATATAAATGTAAAATTTTAATGTTTAGAAATTTACAATCTAAAATAAATGATCATGGAAACAGATAACATATTGTTTCATAAAGAAATCCTATTTTTTTCACAAATACAAGTAAAAATTAATAATTAAAATTTTACGCTACACTTTACCTAAAAGAAAAGACTGGGACCTGGTGGTGATGCTAAATTCTGGGAAGTTTAGCTCTCCCAGGGGTTTATCAAATGGCAATGATTATCCTGAGCCCTACAGTTTAATGGGTCAGAGCTGCAGGGCCTGAGCTGCATCTCAGAAGGAACTCATTTAGGGGAAGGGGTAGCCCCCCAAGACAGCAATAAAGGGAGCCTAAGGCTCTCAGCCACAAAGTTTGTCTGAATCCACTTTTTCTTTCTCATCCTTGTGACAAATGGGTACACGTGTCCCCTCCCTTCCTCCAGACACTCAGTAGATACTCCTATTGTTACTGGGTTTCCTCTTCCAAGCTGTCCACAGTGTTGATTTTAACCTGATTTGAACGGATAAGCAAATTGGGGCAGAGGACCAAAGGTCATACCGGGGAGCCCTAGTGTGACCCAAAAATTGTCTTGTGCAACACTTTTTAAAATGACTTTATTTATTTATTTTTAGAGAGAGGGGAAGGGAAGGAGAAAGAGAGGGAGAGAAAGATTGATGTGCAAGAGATGCATCAATCAGTTGCCTCTTGCATGCCCCCAAATGGGGACCTGGCCAGCAACCCAGGCATGTGCCCTGCCTGGGAATCGAACTGGTGACTTTTCAGTTCATAGGCTTGCACTCAATCCACTGAGCCACACCAGCCAGGGCTTGTGTAACACTTTTGAATAATGGTATGCATAACTCTAGGTATGGAAGGAAAATTACAAGATGAACAAATGTTTATTGGGTGCTTATTAACTGACAGGGACTTTTATTAGCACTTTATATCTACTAATGCATTAAATTAAAGTACCATCATTAAATAACAGTGTTTATAAGATAAGCACTGAAATTCTTCCTCAGAAGAAGGAACTGAGAACCAGAACAAATTGCCCAACTTTACATAGCTAGTAAGTAGTTGACTAGGAATTCAAACCCAGGTAGTCTGGCTTCAGAGTTCAGGCTTTTAATCACTACATTCCACTTTCTCCAATGTGGTGTTTGATTCTCATATGTATTAAGGGCTTTTGAGGAGAAGACAAAATGAAACAATATTTGAAGGAGACAAAGGAAGGTTGGCCCCTAAAAATAAAATAAGCTATCAGGGAGCAAGGAGTTACTAAGAAGGAGCTGGAAAGAAAACAACTAAAATCTCTCTCTCTCCTCTTTTTCCAGCTCTCTCCCCCTCTTTCTCTCTCATAATCCTGAAAGCATTAACACAGAGGCAGACTCAGAGGAAGCAGAGAAGATGCAAAAGATTAAAACATTATCTTTTACATCCTTACTTGAGTGTGAATTTCAAATATAAATGATTCAAAGTTCATCAAATCAAACTGAGAAATAGATTTGCAGGAACGACACCATGCAATATACTACCAGACTGATCAAATTCATGGCCACTCAATGCTGTGGTTCGAACTCAGTACAAACATAGCTCCCATGGTAAATTGAAAAACATTTTAAAGTATCATGCAAAGTGTTTCTTATTAAATTTAACAAACAAATATCTAACCAGATTAATATAATTTGGGGAAAGAGAGTTTTAACGTAGAAATTAAGAGTGTACTAAAAGTATCCTACTTTATTTAATAAAACTTCTAATTTCTAACAAAAACTTTTAAAAAACTTTTTGTACTATTCTGTGGTTTGTGTTTTAATCATCAGTATGTCATTGGGTCATTTTAACACTGAAAGGATTAGGTGAAAGCAAGATAAAAATGATATTATTGCCTTAAATGCATTTTTAGATAGAATTTTTCCTTTACGCTGGAAAAAAATTTTTTGATGTCATTAATAGTATTCCAGGCACTTCTGGCAAGCCTAAATTTTGGGAATGACAAATGGAGTATTATGAAGAGATGATATTAATATTGTGGTGGGCACGAAATCTAGGAATGTCTGAGTCATCCACCAGACCAATAACCCCTCTGTGGGAGGTCACTGGGAGAGATAAAGGACAAGACAATGACTAGCAAAAGAAAGGATTAGTGTTTTTTATTATTAGCTAGCTTAATAGTCTAATGCAAAACATCAGTGAGTTAGGAAGGGTAATACACAAGAGTCCTTTTCTTCTTCTTACAGGTAGGCCCGAGTTGCTTCAAACCAAAGCAGACCATATGTGAGCTTTGTCTATGTCAACCATAAAGTCCAAATCCAAGACTCCAATCTTGCCACGGCTATGTAAGAAGTTATAAATCCAGGGCATATCCATCAACATCAGAGGAAAGGGGAGAATGGGTAACCAAGAAAGAAATTCTTGGACAAGGACAGCAACCCTGGGCTTATCCATCTGGTAGAAAAATACACATTTCCAAGAGAAAAGAATGAAGGTGGCCAGAGCTGCTCAGAGCAGCCTGGATTTCTCACCATTCTGGTTGAATGAATGAAACGATGGCTGCTCAGAGTTATGATGAAGAAAATAAAGCAGGCCAAGGTGATTGGAAGTGACAGGGTGACAGTGGCTCTTTTAGATATTGAAGACATTTAAGTACCCGTAAGTGACAGTTAAGTAGATTCCTATCTCATATGAAAGCATAACTCCAGCAAAGATGTGGGGCAGAGGGTTCCAGGAAGTGGGACTACTGAACCCTTAATGTGGAAGCAAACTGGAGTGTTAGAGGAAGAGCAAGAAGCCCTGTGTGGCGGGGGTGCCCTGAGGGAAGAGGAGAGGCTCTAAGATGAACCTGGGCAGGAAGGCAGTGGCCAGCTGCTGTAGGGTCTTGTGGGCCATGCCAAAGAGCTTGGATTTTATTCTTACAATGATGGAAGCAGTCAGCAGACTTTTGAGAAGAGTATGACAGGAACTTACTTGTTTTCAAAAGATAGCTCTCATTGTTCTGCTGAGAACAGATTCCAGGAGGGCAAGAATAGAATTTGGGCAACCAATAAGGAGGAAAGTTCCTGCATTTGTTTAAAAGATGATGGAGTTGTGAACTAACAATCCAGCATTCAGCTAGAGATGGGACTGTTGCCTTTGAAATACAAATTTAGCGAAGTGTGAGAGATGTCCCTCAAAATGATATGGGGGCTGTTTCCCTAGTCATTGGCTACTGTGTAGCTGAAGAGAACCAATGAAATAGTCAGTTTAGTCCCCAAAAGCCTTTTATAAATGCTGGTTTAAATGTTATCTCCAGAAGCTTCTGATGGGGTCAATACAGGATGTGAATATTCCCCCAGGTGTAATATTGTATGGTATCTCCAATTGTTACCTTCCATTCTATTTTCCATCTTGATTTTTGTTCTGTTCTAATTCTATCTGAATTCACCAGAAAGGGTTAAAAAATAAGCACCAGAATGCAGCATAGTCCAAGTAACTCAATGCCAATATCAAATGTCTGACATTCCCTGCTACCCTATGAAATTTAACAATACAACCCCCCCATTATCAAACTCTCACAAAGTCCTGACAATGAATGAAAGCGCCCTTTTCTCACAAATAAACTTTATTCCCTCCAAATGACATTTCCTTCCCTTGATCCCACTGAGAAACGAAGGTCCGCAACATCAAAATCTTCATACCAAGGCCATCTTCCTGCCTGTTCTTCTTCTCTCACTGGAGCCTGTGTAGCAACTCCAGCCAATTATGAAGCCTGGTCATTCCAACTCTGTCATATTTTTCACTTTTCTAAAATTCCATTGTTAATCTCATATCCATTCAATACTAAATACTAAATAATTCAAAAGTCAGTTCCATTGTGCAATAGGACAGCTTTTCTAGAATAAGAGCCTGAGAGCTGTAGCTATCCCACAAAAGCTTCTCATCAAACTCAGACTAAAAGTACTCCAAACCAGGGACCTAGGATCCCATGCGATCTTGTCCCTGTCTAACTTTCCAGTCTCATCTTCTATCACAACCTCTCCTTTGGTGTATGCAGGAATGGACATAGGGTGGACCGCTTTTCCCAGTTTGCCAAGGTCTTCCTTGCATTAGCACTGAAAGTCCTGTGTCCTAGGAACCTGTTAAGTTCTGGGCAAACCAGGGTGGACGATCACTGTACTACAGGCTTACTTTCTTTTTCTCACACATGTAGGCTGGTTTCTCTACAGGGAACCTTTTTCTCGCAGATGCTTCTTTGGCTCTTCCTTTCTTGTCATTCAGTTTTCTATATACATATATCTATTCAGAAAACTTCCTGGAGCCCCCTGCATTATTATTAACAACATTTATTTTGTGGTCTTATCTTTTATTTTTCCATTTAATTATTTATTGCATATCTCTTCCTCTAGCACGTTAACTCCAAGAAGTACTTTACCTTCTCCTCTGCTGTATCCCCACCTCCAACAGGGTCTAACACATGGAAGGTGCTCCAAAACTATTTGTTGAGTGACTAATTTTTCTATTTTGTTCTAATCTTCATGTCCTAAACCAGAGGGATATAATCATCAGTATCAACAAAAACAGAAATTTTATTCATTCAACAATTTAAAGTTTCAGAAATAGTAAAATTTTATGAACTTTGGCAAGCTAGTAAGTGGGGGAAGTCACTGAATTCTACAGTCTATGGTGAGAAAGGCTTAACCAGATGCACAAACCATTCAGGTGGTTTAAAACAAGACCTAGCAAAGAAGTTGCTTTCTTCATGTCCTTTTGGAACTGTTGTCACTCATCTGTCCCTTTCTAACGTAAATCAGTTCTTTAATTGGTGGTATTTCCTTCCATAAATTTTGTCTGGTTCTGCAGTGGGCAAGTGTCTCGTCACATCCTTGAACCCTTGTTCTAAGCATAGCTAGTCCCAGATGCCTAGAACATGTTTTGGAAGCTTCCTCAAATTCCAGGTTCTTTGTTGTTATTTCTAATTCTCAGTTCTTCCAAAGCAGAATTGGTCCTTGACCCAAAATCTGAGCTTTTGTCAGCTCAGATTACCACATCAGGCCTCTTAGGAACCTTCCCTTCTCCTTCTCCAAGGTTCCTACATGGGCTCTTAGACTCTTGGGCCATTACTAGAAAGCCTTATATAGTGTCACAACAGCAGATGAGTTTTCAACCCCCAAAGAATATTATGCATGAGAAAGTGGGGTACACAGAGGTCTTCTTTTACCTTCAATTTCATCTTTCTGTTGCCAGGCACAAGGCTCAATGACTTGCAAGTTCCTCCCAGCAAAGAACAGAGTTCACTTTAAAAACTAATTGAAATAAACCTTGCCCAAGCCAGCCTTTCTTTACCCTTACAGGTGCACAAATGGCTGGAGGCATGAAGAGGCCAGAGAATAGGGTGGCTACACCACTGCTCCTCCATAGGTTTCTCTAATGACTGGGCCAGGAGGGAAGGTGGACCCCTGATAAGTAGATTGAGACAGCCTGCTTTAAAATAAACACTGGGAACCTAGATACAGAATGTTTACTGTGTTGTCTCTTGGAGGTGACTAAGTGGACAGGCATCTCCAGGAGCCCCGCCAGGAGAGCCCTGCCTAGGAGTGACACTTCCCCACCTCCCACACTTGGCCCGCCTTCCTGCCGCTGAGGGTGCACCAAAGCAGGAGACACATCAAGTCTACCAGAAGTGCTATCAAAACCATCAGTAGGGATGACAAAAGGCTAAAGGCAGAAAGGAACACAACTTATTTTCAAAGTCTTTCAAAGACATGTTTTCCCCTAAAATGCATGTTCCTCATTGAAGGAGAATTGTGGTATTGGACTGCTGCTTGCGGAAAAATTCGGAGGCCCAGCCTGGTGCTGGGAGTAGCCTCGCAGGGACCGCAGAGTCCGTTGTCTAGGAGGAGGGGGTTTGTCCACCTGGCAAACCTCTGGAATTTCAAAGGTAGAGCGCAGCCCCCCTCCCTGGTTTCCCTCTCAACAGACCTCAATCCTCCTCAACCTCAGGGACTTTGGTCTGTGCTGTAAGAAATGAAACATATTTCCCAATGTGTTTTCTTTCTTTTTTAATAAAAATATCAAAGGCATACTTATCAGTGGCTGAGGAGGGAAAGCTGCGGCAAAGGCTATTTTTTAACTGGAACATGCCCCGTGCTGTGACACACTCATCCAGGGGCGGCAGAAGATTGATGGCTGGACATGTGGACGGAACTGCCACTGATTGAAATCAGACAACTGCAAACTGTGAGGGAAGCCGGGGGAAACCATTTTAACCACAGCCATCCAGTCTTAGCACATTTGGACAGGGCTTTTCCTCCGCCCGCCGTCTGCAACACAGAGCTCACAGGGGCTTGGCACCGTGAGGTCAAAGCCGAAGGAGGGTCTGTGACAGCTTCAGGACTACACACCCCTCTACATCTCTATCTCACCTGCACCTTTTTAACAAGCCCATGGCTGAACAATTACCCATCCCAGGGCTCGGGACTCCACATGGAGAACAAGCAGTCCCCTTTCACAAGCAGAGGAGAGATAAAAACGATAAGCCCCACTGCTCCCCTGGCCTAAATCCATGATATTACCATCGTTTAATTTTGTGCAGGATTCTTTAATTGCTTTTCAATGGGCAGAGGCTGAGAGGAAGGAAGTCATGGGAAATTGTCAGTGCATTACTTAGTACCCATCACCAGGATCGCAGCCAGAGTTCAGGGTTGTTAACAATTGTGCGGCTATGCACTTGAACTGAGACATTTTTATTTCATTAAGGGTGTCAGTTTACAGCCATTAGCTAAGCAGATTGGCCAGGACCGAAAGGCCTTTTTTTATTCCTTATCACCAAATCTCTCTTCCATTATTCAGGTCTTTAAAAAAAGAGAAAGAGGGAGGTAGAGCGGCTTTAAACACATTCTGTTTTGTGACTTGTTTCCATCCTCGGGCGGGAACAGTCGAAAACAGGTTTTATTAGAAATCATTATTTAAATTCCTGCCCAGGAGCATATCGATCTCCCGTGTTTAATGGTTCCCAGATCACGGAAAGTAGCAGAGAAGGTCTCCAATGGGCCGACATAATGTCAGTGACAATTCATTTTTTTGCCAGTTAGGATGCTGGTTTAATATCCTGAAAAAGGCACTTAACACCACCCTCTCATAACATCTGTCAGGGCCCATCCAGTGGCTTGTTTCTCACACTGTGGGCTCCCAGGCAGTTGGGGGCCTTTCTCAGAAACATGCTTCTTTCTCTCAGAGGTCGCAGAATTCCTCCGGCATTCAACTACCCCCAGCCCTGGGACCGAACACTCGCAGACCAGCTGTTCCAGCTTTCCAGGGCACTCCTAAATTTTCTAAATGTGTGCCATACAAAAATAAAATTTCGGACAGTGAGTGTTCGGGAGCTTTGTATGTAAGGATATAACTCATTCCGTGTCTATGGCCTGTTATTCCCACATTCTTCCTCAGCACTCACAGTTTCATCTTGGTGTTCAGAACCATTCAGCAGGAGTCTTGAGACTTAAAATTTGGGTCAAGAGGCCTTTTTTTTCTCTTACCTTTTAAAAAAGTCACATCTTTATTTGAAAAAATCTTAAATACAAAATTGTCTAAAAAATTATACTGTGCACTGGGAATCTGTTATTGTTAAAATTTCCTGTCATTTGTGTACTCACACTGTTACATGTACATTTATACATTATCACACGCACTCTCTCACACTCTCACAGATATACACACGGACATGCTCATATAGGTTTTTTTTAACAACTTGAAATTGAGTTGCAGACAACTTGACATTCTATATCAAGTACCTCAGTGAGCATTTCCTAGGAACCATATATAACAACAATACCCTTATCATACCTAAGAAAATTAACAATAAATTTATGATATAATCTATTATCTATTCAATATCACATACCTCCAGTTGTCCTTTGATAGCTATAGCCCCCTCATCCAAGATCCAGTCCAGATCCACACGTTGCATCTGGTTGTTTTGTTTTTTACAATGACTTTTTAAAGAATTCAGTCACACGTTTTTTAGACTCTAGAGTGCCCCTTCATACCTTCGGTAAACTTTGTTACTGAAACATATCACACAACGGGGTACACAAGTCTTCAAGGGATTGTCCCAATATTTCTTAGGGAGTGAACACACCTATGTCACTTTTACCCAGAGCAAGTTATACCACATTGCTTGGACCCATAGGCCTCACTCAGGCTTCATTCTGGTCACTTTGCTCAGCAAAAACTAAACACTATTCTGACTCTATGACCGTAGATTCATGTCCCCCTCTTCTTCCTTCAGACTACCTTCGGTCAGTGCTGCAGGTGACACAGGGACCCTACGATAGCCAGAGTCCTGATGAGATCTCCTTTAAGTGCCCATTATACCAACGTTGACGCCACATCTATTTCCAGAGCCCTGATATAACCAGTCTTTAAAAATAATTATGCAGATAGTTCTTAATCTGCATTAGCCAGTGAAATAAAAAAGTTAAGTGATTTTTTCTTCTTTCAAGCTGCAATTCTGTCATGCTATTCTTTATAAAAATTTTTAAGAAATCTTAATATTGTTCAAGTTTTAATACTATTTGTCATTGGGATAATAGTTTATAAATGTATTATGTTGGATGCATTGAATTCCTTGAAAGTTTAGCTTTTTTTTCAATAAGAATAGAGCCTTAAGAACCCTAGACCTTAGGATGCCTTCTAGATGCTCCTCACCTTTAGGGAATTAGACTGCAGGACCAAAGATCACTGAATGGAATATATCATTATGTACTAACCAAAAAATTGTTACTTAGAGCAATTAAAAACAGGCTCTTTATGAATAAGCAATGAAAAAAACACATCATCTGGCCATGGCCTTGTTTTAAAACCATGACTTCTCTCTGATGACTTATTTTTGCCAAGAAGTGAAGAATTACATGTGTTTCTTAAAAGCTGTATTCTACATTCATTATAGTTGTTGAATCTCTTCACTCATGTTTTGGTACATATGAAAGGATTTGTATACTAAAAATTTTAAGTATCAGGATAATAAGTGATGATTTTTAATTATCTATTTTATTATACTATATGTGTAATCAACTTCCATTTGACTGAATTTGACCACAGAGGGAGAATAGAATTGCTTGTTTATTGTGGTTCTTTATGAGGGTTTTTCTCTACATACAATATTATTTTGGAAGCTTTCTTGTAACCCAAAGTGTAAAAGTGCAGGATTGGCTCAGATTGACTTACAGTCTTTGTTCAAATGCCACAAATTACAGTATTTAAAAACTGGACCAGAGTCATCATTGTAAAACAAATAATGGTGACAAAGTTCACATAAAATTGGAGCAGATATTAGAATTCAATGTCATGTTCCTACAGAGACAGCCCTGAAGTCTTTAAGGCAATAGGAGGTTAAGAAGCAAGGTTTATCATCTCATTGAAATTATGGCATCTTCCACCACTTTAGGGACTTTATCCAATTTCCAGCTACTATCAACTGTCAAATCATCACACATACTCAACATTATCCAACACAAATTTGTTTGACATTTGTAGAAATCCCACTATGGCTGCACTTTTGTGAACTGTTTCTCAGTTCTTCTCTTTTAAGTCATCATTCTCTTTTCTCTACATAAACTGTTAACTTGTTTCTATAAGTGAATAAGACATAGTTATTAACCTTCCATACAAAAACTTTGAAGTGGAATTTTCAGTTTTAACTTTGGTTAGGTAATAACACAACAATTACATCTATTTTTAGCATTTTAGTGTAATTTATTTTTCAATATATAAGCAAAAAAGGGAAATAAAGTACAAAACAATAAAAGTATTCAAACCATTCCAACCTAGAAGTCAAATGCCCCTGAGAAGCAGTAGATGTTTCTGTCACTCACTTGAGTCACATGTTGCCATGTGTACAGAACTTCCAGAAAACAATAGCCTGCAGTCTTCAGTTCACAGTAAAGCAGTGAGATATCTATTGTGATTAATATTTAAAGGTCTTTTTTAAGCCAGTTTATAATAAATACCTTGTGTTTTTAAGAATATAAAAATGGTGTTAAAACATTATAGCAAAGCTGTTTCCTAAAAATATTATGAGTATTACTTTTATTGTGGATAATCTGCTGTAAAATGGTGATGCTCAATGAAACAATGAGAAAAAGAAAATTAAAAAATAGAAACATGCAACAAAAATAGTCTTTCTAATATGAACTGGTGTTAATAGCTAATTGTTACCTTCATCAAAAGTATATTGTTATTTTTAGTGGAGAGTGATCTTAGAAAGCATTCATTAACATTTTATTTTACAGTGAGGCATTAAAACAATATAATTTTCCCAAGTTTACAAAGTTAAAAAATGGAAAATTTAAACATTTGTTCACTCAGTGAATATTTCCTAAGTGTACACTATGTGATGTGCACTGAACTTGGTCTCTGGTTGCAAATATATAAATTTCAACTCAGAATGGCCTAACGAATGAAGGATATTTGTTTGCTCATTGACTAAAGCAATTCTAGATGAAGCATGGCTATTTTATCTATTTGTTTTATCTCACATATGCTCACTTCCTACTTTGGCTGGCTCCCACAATTCCAAGGATAAGTGATTTTTCGCCTACACTGGGGAGAAGTGAGGGAGCGATAGAGAGACAAACAAATTGGGTTTTATGACTAATTCTTCTCTCCTGGGTAGAGATAAAGGCTAAAAAGATTGTCTGGAAAGATATATTTGTATTTCTATAACAAATTTTAATGAGTTTAAGATAGAACTATGCATTGAAAATATAGTTTTGAATGAGATTATTTTGATATTTTTCTTACTGCTTTCTGTTGATGCTATTAACTGTTCTTATTGTGGTAAGAACAGTTAACATGAGTCTTCCCTTTTAACAAATTTTAAGTGCACCACACAGTATTATTAATTAAAGGCACAGTGCTTCATAATACATCTTTAGAACTTATTTATCTTGTATAACTGAAACTTTATTGCTGTTGAACAACTCCCTGCCCCCACTCCCTCCAGCCCCTGGCAACCATGTTACTCTGTCTCTATGAGTTTGACTATTTTAGATACCTCATACAATGGGGTCATACAGCATTTGCCTTTCACTGGCTTACTTCACTCAGCTTAATAATGTCCTCCAGTTTCATCCATGTTGTCACATATGGCAGGATTTACTTCTTTTGTAAGGCTGAGTAATATTCACTGTAAATATGTTCCACATTTTTTTCACCCATTCATCCATCAGTGGGCACTTGTGTTATTTCAATATCTTGGCTACTGTGAATGCTGCTGCATTGACTGTAAGACTGAACATATCTCTTCAAGATCCTCATGTCAATTCCCTTGGACATATACCCAGAAATGTAATGTTTGGATCATATGGTAGCTCTATTTTCAATTGTTTGACAAATAACTTGAATAAAAATGGGCACAATAATTGAATAGGCATTTCTCCAAAGAAGACATATACATGGCTTTTGAAATAGATATATGAAAAGATGCTGAACAACA
The DNA here is from genome assembly GCA_028533065.1 of Trachops cirrhosus. Classification (NCBI taxonomy): domain Eukaryota; kingdom Metazoa; phylum Chordata; class Mammalia; order Chiroptera; family Phyllostomidae; genus Trachops; species Trachops cirrhosus. The sequence goes on from CM052541.1 coordinate 168,555,186, forward strand.
CTAATCAGTAGTGATTTACAAATCAGATCATAATGTGATATGACCTCAGACCTGTTAGGATGGCTATTATAAAAAAATAATAATAAACAACAACAAGTGCTGGAGAGCCTATGGAGGAGTTGGAACCCTGTACACAGTAGAAATGTAAAGCAGCATAGCCATTATGGAAAATGGTATGGAGGTTTCTCAAACAACAATAATAATAATAATAAAGAAGAAGAAGAAGAAGACAAAGAAGATTGCTGTATTTTATGTATCTCTTTAATTCCTCTGCTTCCAATACTCATCACTGAATGCCAAAACAGAAGCAATAGTTGAGACCAAAACTGGGGTTTGGGTGGAAGAAGGCAGAATGTTAAGAAGAAAGAGGTGGAGGAGCAGAAAAGGAGTGGGGGAGAAAAAAAAGAAAAGAAACCAGGAGAAAGGAAGCAGTTTAAAGTAAAGTTAGAACTTAGGGTCTTTAAATACTAGAAGCATCAATAGTCATGAAGCTTCCATAGATACCATAAAGGATACGTTCACTTAAATTAAAGAATCATTATTTTATGACTTATTTGGGTCTTAAATCTATGTATAAAATGACCAAACAAAAGAGGGAAAAATGTAGATGTGACCATAGTACACCAAGATATACTTGGACACCAAACCTCAAATACACATCTTACACAGACACCAGAAAAAGATAAATTTTAATGTCGTTCTCCTTTTCCCATCAAAATGAAAATTTCCTTGGAAAAACAAACATCTGACCCAATCAAGGACAAGATAAGTGGTAGAAAGTATTTCAAATCAAATTACTTCTCAGTCTTACATTCTCCAGTTTACTGGAAAGTTTTGCACTGTGTGTAAGAGAGCAACAAGACAAGAAACCAAGAAAATGAAAAGGAGAAAAGACTTTGGAGAGAAGGAAGAAAGTGGAGAATTGCCATGGAACATTTTGAAACCATTTTTGTCCAAAAGCATTCCCAAAATTTGACATATTATCCCAAGTTCCTTTCTGTATGTGTTCCCTGAGACCTGTAGTAATTAGGGTCACAGGAATTAAGTGGATTGTGGACTTGTCTACTCTTTTTCCAATGCTATCTTTTGAATATATCTCTTTCCTCTCAAAGTAATCTGAGGAAGTATAAAAAATTGGCTTAGTCTCAAAAATTTTTAAACAGTGTAGTCTAACCAGAGTTCCTTTTTCACTACCTTTTTTTGTAACTTCCCTGCTATTTGACTTCTAACCCCAAGTGTTAAATTGAACTGCTCTCTCAAAAACCACCAGTAACCTCTAATTGTCAAATTTCAAGGGTTTTCCTTTATTTCCATCATTTTCCACTTCTCTGTAGTTGGTGGTCTTCAAACATGACCACATACCAGGTGATTCAAATGTGAAGCTAATATGGAAAATTAATATTAGAGCTAGTCATAGTGCTGATCACCTGAATTCCCCTGAAGCTCGTTCTTTCCTAGGTTATAGTTTGGTTCTTCTGCTATAAATCTAAACACTCCCACATCTGTTGCTCTTCCTGTTTTATTAAATGCTAATTGCATCTTTCTCCTCATCCATGCTCAAAACTTTAAAAATACCTTTCCAAGTCAACATCTCCTGCTACAGCTCCTTTCCAGAACTCCAACTTGCATTCCAATAACCAGCCATAACTAGTCACCTGAATATTCTAATAACCTCTCAAATCAAAGCCCATCTTTGCTCACCAAACCCATCTCGCTTCCCTTGCCAAACAGCACATCTTCTTGATTTTTATTTAAAAAATGCTTTAAATAATATCAATAATAGTAATAATACAATTTAATAGTTTTTTAAAGAAAATTGATGTCAAAGCCTGGCAAAAGACAAACGGGATTATAACATGACTCCTCCAAACACCAACTATGAAAGGACTGCATATTCTCCAAAAGTCTATCTCAAACACATCTTCGTTAGATATTTTCAGATTTGTATTGCTAGAAATAACTCCCCCCTTTAAAAATCGACATAACATTCCCTTGCGCTTCCATTATAGAAGTTAAATTATGCTGTGTATCGTGGTAGCTTAGTTTGTTTGGTTGCCTCATTGAATGAAAGGAAGTGTAAGAGCAGTGGTTCTAATATATCAGAGTACATGAAAATTGCTGGAAAGAAAGTCAGACTACATATCTCTGAGCCAAACCATCCAAAATTCTTATTCAATAGCCTGGATGGTGCCCAGGTTATTATATACACATAAGACAGCTCTGCTATAGATGATTCTAGAATCACACTTTGAGAAATATTCTCTCAGACCAAAAATCTGTGATTTTCTCACTCCCCTCTGTATCTCTAGCAGCACCCTCCATATAACAGATGCTCGATGTATAGTGAATAACTAAGTCAACATTTATGTTTATTTAATGGGCCACCTCTCCTTGCTATAATGAACTTCGAGGGTTTATCCCCTAAAGGTTGGTTACAATTCCCCAAGCCCTCTTCAGTGTTCTCAGTGAAACTCTGAGAAACTACTGCGAGAAAGATAATGTCCTTCTAGTCCCTTTCTTCCATGTGTCACTCCTAAAGTTATTCCCATAGAAGCAGGTACTTCCAGTTCTGTTCAACCTTACCCATGAAATAAGTTAAAGATTTCTCACAGTGAGAAACACTTGACTTACCATGCCAAGCTCTCTGAATTAATCACACTGTCCACAATTTGGAATAGTTCCACTGGTCTAGATTTCACAGTTATTTAAAGCTGAGCAGACAAGAATTGCTCAGCTATGGGAAAGGAACTCACAGACTGTCTGAGGCACAATCAATTGAATCAGGAGTCTCTTCTGAAGCTGGTTTTGTAATATCGTCGCTTCTAAATTTTTCCAGCCACCAGCCATTTAGCCTTTCAAGCTAAATTGAAGAGGAAGTGCATTGCTCACCATGACTCAATAGGTGAAAATAATTAGAATACAATTAGCAGCAAACTTAAATGTAAGGACCATGTTTCTGTGCCAAGTCCAAACGTTAAAAATTATAGACTTATCTTGCTTTCAGATTCCTTAGACAGCCCCAAGATTGTTTTCTTTGCTTGACACTATAATGCTAAATGCAATGCTATGTTGTTCTTTATATCACCCTGGCTTAGTGTGAGAATGTTTTCATTAAGGTAGAAAGCAATAAAAAGGGAAATTTGAAAAAGTTTAGCCTGATTGTATTACTACCCCTTTATCCTCCAACAGCCTTTTTAATTAAGAAAGAGAGACCATTATACAAAATCAAAGCAGAAAATCCAGGAAGCAGGAAATATTTTTAAAGCATTGTGTTGTTTTAAGATTATCTAAAGAAAATATGACAACATGAATTAAAATTTAATTATACTATTCTTGTTAGAGTAAAAAGGTTTTATGTCGGTTTTATTTCATTATTAACAGTTTTATAAATTTTTTTCTATGTAACACTGGCAGTGTTTATAATTAAATAGCTTTGTTTGAACTTCAATAGTGTGGGACCTAGATACTTGAGATGTATGAACATCAAGATCTTTCTGAGCTCAGAGAGTGATATAAATCTAGATGATAGAGTCTGTGGAATAATTTATTGATGGAAAGTATGATGTAAATGTGTTCCTTTTTTCTCTGAGAGATGCTTGGATGGTTCCTGGGGTAGTTATTACTTTCAAGACATATTTAGAATAGTAACAATAGTTGGCTGTTGTATACCATGATTTTATGTAAACAATACATATTTTTTCTTATTGGTTTGAGATCATATATTTATTTATGAGATCATATATTATTTAACAAAAATTTATTGAACTCTGCTACCTGCTTGTTAGAAAGTCAAATAAATCAGATTCTCTGGCCTCAAAAGTTCACAATCTAATGGAAAAAAGTGATTTAAAAATAAACAAATAATTTTAGTCCATCAGGAGTGCAATCTTAGCAGTTTGACAGCATGCTATGAGATTACAAAGAGACAGGGCTTAATTCCTTGATGAATTGGAGTCAAAACTTGGCAAAAAGCATTCAAACTGTTTCCAAACAGGTAACTGTTTGACCTGTAAGAGAGGTAGGGCTTTAAACCAAGGAAAAAACTGCATTTGCCCAATGAAGGAGTTCAAGAAATTATGGTTTCTTGGGAGAACTCCAAGTTGTTCTACGTGGTCGGAACACAAGATATATGTGGAGGAGTCACAGAAGGCTGCATTGTCAAAAACAGTGTAGGCCAGGGAGGTGGCTTCTTCCTGAGGGCCCAGAGGCTCCGAAGAATTTCAACCAGGAAAGTGACATAATCCCATTTGTTCTATTATTTTTTAAACAACTTTATTGAGGTTTGATTGGCATACAATAAACTAATTCCATATATATGTAATTCCATATATACATATATGCACATACATATATACATGTATACATGTATATACACACACACACACACACATATATATATATCCATAATTCTAGTCAAGGTAATGAGCCTATCCATCACTCTGAAAACTTTCCTCAGACTTTTTGGTCATGTTCCTTGTCTTCTCTCTCCCACAGTCAAACCCAAGAAACCACGGAACCACTGATCTTTCTATCACTATACAGTAACATTTTCCAAAATTTACATGAGTGTAATCAGATAGTATGGGGTCATTTCGTCTAGCTTCTGTCACTCAACAGAATTATTTTGGAGTCACTAATGTTGTATGTATCAGCGAATTCCCTTTTATTGCTGAGTAGTACTCCTTCATATGGACAGACCACAATTTGTTAATCCATTTATCTTTGATAAACATATTGGGTGTTTCCAGTTTCTGACTATGGCAAATAAAGCTGGTATGGATGCATGCCAGCTTTATGCATATGGGTTTGTAAGGACATATGCTTTTATTGCCTTAGATAAATACCTAAAAATGGAATGGCTGGATCAACGATAGGTCTAGTTAACTTTTTAAAAGGTTGCCAAATAATTTTCACAGTGATTGTACCATTTTACATTTGCAACAACAGGGTATGAAAGTTCTAGTACATTCAGATCCTCTCTAACAGTCAGTGTGGTCAGACTTCTAAATTTTAATATGTGTGTAGTATTATTCATTGTGGTTAAATATGCATTTCCCTCATGACTACTGATACTGAGCATATTTTCATGTGCTTATTTGCTACCTGTATGTCTCCCTTGATGGAGTGTTTATTCAAGTCTTTTGCCTATTTTTATTTTTGGTTTTTAAGTTTCCTTATATTAGTACCGTTTTGGAGTTTGTTAGATATTATGGACACAAGTTCTTAACAGATATGTGATTTGCAAATATTTTCTCTAGTGATGTTGTTGGTTTTGTGAAGAGTAAGTGTTTTTGGTGTACTTAAAAAATCTTTGCCTGACTCAAGGTCACAACATTTTTTCCTACTTTTTATTCCTAGAAGTTTATAATTTTGGGTTTTACATTTTGTGTGTGGTCCATTTTCAGTTAATTTTTGCATGTGGTGTCAGGTGAGAATAGAGGTTCCTTCCTTCCTCCCTCCCTCCCTTCCTCCCTCCCTTCCTTCCTTCCTTCCTTCCTTCCTTCCTTCCTTCCTTCCTTCTTTCCTTCCTTCCTTTCTTCCTTCTTTTTCTTGGCATATAGATGGCCAATTGATTCAGTACTATTTGTGGAAATTGTTTTCACTTCTCTACTGAATTGCCTTTGTACCTTTGTCGAAAATCAATATCCAACCTAATAGATACCTATAGAACACTCAACAACAGCATGATAGACATTTTTCTCAAGTGCACATAGAACATTCTTCATGATGGACCACATGTTAGTCCAGAAAACCCCTCCCAATAAATTCATAAAGATTTAAAACATACAAAGTATCTTCTCTGGACACCATAGAATAAAACTAAACATGAATAAGAGAAGTTTAAAAAAATTCACAAACAAGTGAAAATTAAACAACCAGTGGATCAAAGAAGAAATCACAAAGAAAATTAAAAAATGCTTTGAGAGAAATGAAAACAAAAACACAACATACCAAAACTTAAATAATGCAGCAAAAGCAGTGATCAGAGGGAAACTGATGGCTGCAAATGCCTACATTAAAGAATAAAAAAGATTTCAAACGAATAATCTAAATTTACACCTTAGGAAACAAGAAAAGGGAGAGCAGACTATACCTGAAACCAACAAAATGAAGAAAATAATTATCCACAAAATGTTGAAAAGGAGAAAATAAAAGAAACAGCCTGATCTTTGACTTCAACATACTGTATATATTATACACTTAAAATAATGGCATTGTCATAAGGAAATTTTATTGTAGGGTCAAAATAATAATAGATGTGTAGTTGTTAGGTACGTAAGAAAGTTGACATTTGTATGTCATTTATTATGAAAGAGATTATGACTTTGGAGAACACAGATTTAACATAACTTGACCCCAGAATTCTACACATGATGTTTCCATAGTACAGATGCTCACTCTGAGGCTGCAGCTTATTATATAATATACCAATGGGAAAAATATTCATTTCAACAGTACGTGGTCAGTGTTATTTGCCATAAAATTCTGTCAGAGGAACACAGCCCTGAAATATACCTTACTTGTGCATCAAATGATAGACTGGAAGTTTTCAGCAGAAATTTTAAGATTGGATTGAAGAAAATTTTTTAAAAGATATGCATAGAAATCAGTTGACTTTCAGTCTCATGAATTTAAAAAAGCATAATCTTACATGAAGTACCTTGAATTAACATAAAAATAAAACATTCTCCACATATGGGGAACATGGGGAATATTGAGTTTTAGATGTATAGGAAATATGTATTTGTTACCATTCAGTTTCTGGAATGAAAGACACAACTTTCTGTCCTGGCTGACATACTGAAGAAGCTAAATGAATATTTTAAGTGAGACTGCCAAGAAAACTGCTGTGAGTTATTGTCATGTGATATGTAGGCTTTGGATAAATTTAAAACATACAAAGACATGAAAAAAGAGATTGAGTTACATAGCAAGTAAACAAAGATCACTTATTTTAATTTCTCTGTGTACAGTCTCATTCATACAGCAGACAATGCCTGCTTATAAGCACAGCAGACTATTACCTCTGCCCTCCACACCACATTCAAAACGTACACCAATCTGAGCCCCAATGTGGTAAAGCACATCATAATGCCAGCCTGAGGTCAGGTACCCACAGAGCATCTAATATGAATACCACAGAGGAACCTAGGGTCAGATATAGCCAGAGGGTTAGGGCATTTCATTTCAAAGTCTGAAGGAAAATGCTCTTAATTGTAAAGAATTGGGCTTCAAGACCATCAGGCCTTCTAGACTTTAGGTACAGTTTTCATACCATCAATAACTTCTCCCCCCTTATATGGATAATCATCTTTTCCCTTGAGGTGAAAAGTCATTTTATAGTATGTGAACCCATAAACAAACAAACAAACAAAACAAAACAAAATACAAAATTACCCATTGTAGAAGTTCAAAAAAATCATGAAGACACGAAGTTAGTTAAATCTGGAGTAGGTATTATTACATTCATCCTTTTATTCAATATCTAATTATTAAACACAGTGTGTGAGATAAAAAACAAGTTGTTCGAATATTTCCCATGTGAGCAGGGAGGATGAGATTTCTCGTCTTGTCTGCATGAAGTATCTGAGCCTAGATGTAAAATTCGACTGAACAGGTGGTTGGCTTTGGAGCATTCAAAACCGTAGGGCTATCCAAAGCATCAGCATTTTCCAAAATTTTATTGTTGTTCTATTACAGTTGTCCTAATTTCCACCCCCCCATTATTCTCCACTGCCCCTCTCACCCCCCATTTCCACAGTCAATCCCCACCCTGTTGTCCATGTCCATGGGTTATTTATACCTGTTCCTTGACTAGACCCTTCTTCTTCTTTCTCCCCTTCTCCCCTTTCCCCCTCCTCTTTGGTCACTGCCAGTCTGTTCCTTGTTTCCATGCCTCTGGTACTGTTTTGCTCATTTGTTTTGTTCCTTAAGTTCCTCTTACAGGTGAGATCATATGATATTGGGAAATAAGTAAGGCAGCAAAAGACAAATACCAAAGTGTTGTTTCTTAAGGGGAAATGGGCATGACAGGCAAAGAATCAAGACTTAACAGAAATAGGGTCGCAGCAAGATTGTGCAGGCGGGACCACAAACAGGAGACAGAATCAAAAGAGATGACTTTCAGGCATAGTCATGGAGACAGAAGCCTTTCTTTAAAAAGAATCATTCCATACAATAATGCTATTAAGACACTAAAAGTCCCTGTTTTCCCCAATTCTTTTATTTTTCACTTTAATTCTTATTTTATGGAAACCATAGACTTTTTGAAAACTTTTCCATTGACACTTAAATCAAAATATGTTATCTTTTGGCCCTGGCCAGTGTGGCTCAGTTGGTTGGAGCACCATACTGTAACCAAAAGGTTGTGGTGCAATTCCCAGTCAGGGCACATACCTAGATTGTGGGTTGGATGGATATACAGTCTGGGCACAGGCACAGGCAAACCCTGGTCAGGATGCATACAATCCCCAATCCCAATGCTGATCCCCTATTCGGTGGATAGGCAGGCAACTGACTGATGCTTTTGTCTCGCAGTGATGTTTCTTTCTCTTCCTTTCTCTTCCCCTTCCTCTTCCTCCTGTTAAAAAAAAATTCTCGGGAAATGGGCTCATATATTTAATTTTGTATCCCAGCTACCCATCCAAGTGTTTTATAAGGAGTAAGGGCCTGGTAATTCTTTGGTGACTTCCAACTTAAATTTGTTATGCAAGTATTATAGCAGTCCAATACAAAATCATAACTGCCTGTTACCATGTATGAGGAGTTGCTGAAGTTTCCTGGGTTTTAGCTAGCTCTTTCTCATGAACACTACACTATTGAGACTTGATTAGGCAATTAATGCACTGATTGGCTTTTCTGACACCAGAGCCAGAGTTTAGTGGTGTTTAAGCACTTTCTGGAGCATATATTTCAATGCACTGTTGAACCCACTGGACACGTATTTCTGCTTACATGATATAGAAATATGCATTTGAAAAGCTGCCTTCTTAATATTTTGTGATTTGAAAGGTGTACTTTAAATAATCCTACAACAGTCACCATAATCTTTTCTGCCAAGGGAGACAGAGCTGATAATAAATCATCTTATTGCATATCATTGGCCACAGAGGTTTCCCTAAGAGCCCCATATTTCTGGTCAGCATTCCAAGTCTTATTTCTCTTTGATATTTATTCGATCTTATTACATATGAAGCTGAAATGTTCACATCCTCTAAAAAACATAACCAAATAACTGCAACAGATTTCTATTACATTAAAAATACTTTAAACCCCTTATTTATATTCTTAACACAACTCTTCCTTTTCCAAGCACACTTCCCCTCAAATATCTACAGTCACTCTTGTGAGAACTAGACAGTCTCACACACAGAAAAATATATTCAAAAGATGTATAGCAAACTAATGATAGGATTGTGTCCTAACTTGTGGTGGGTACATGTGCATTCAAGTTAGAATGACAATAGACACATGTTACAGAGGAGTTCAAAATTGTGATAATTAAGCAATTGATTTGCTTAACTGTTTGAGTTTAATTCTCCCTTGAAGAAAATCGTTCTACTTTTTCTCTTCCATTCTTTATTTCTCACCTTTCCCTCCCAAAACAAAAGATTCAACCTTGGTAGAAAACCAAACTGGATTATTTATGATTTTGTTTTGTTTTGATTTTCTGGCTGTTGAGCACAGCTGATTACAAATATAAAAATGTAAATGCAAAACCCACTCAAGAAAACTCTTTTTAATTAGAGTTAATCTATAAATAAATCTAAGATTTAGCCTATGTACCTATGAATTTTCCTAGTTTCTCAAGCTCAAAGACAGAAGATCACTAAATCAACATGAATCTAAAACTTAAGCCTATGTATTCTCCAGAGATATAAGAACACTAATTAACATAGAAAAGTCCATTAGTGGCAAGACTTACTTGACTTTAGAGTATTATTCTTTTGCTGCTATGTTCAGTGAAAGAAGTGTTTCCTTAAATAATAACAGTATTTGACAACTATGTGGTGTTTTACACATTTGACAGCCCATATAAAAATAAAATCTGCATCTATAAATGGTCTTTCTATACTGGAATGTGTACAGCAGACAAAACACATGAAGGTGTATGATGCCTGTCTAATGCCACCGAGTTGAACAGAAGGTACAATAAACCATGCCATGACTTTATTGCCTTTAAGAATGTTAAAACACAAAGTGTTTTATCCAGAATCAGACATTTTCAGAAATGTGAGCCTATGACAAGGCTTTAATGGAAAAGCTCACCATTTCCTATGTAGGAAATTTTTGTTCATTGTCTGCTTCAGATATTTTGGTATTATAAAATTATTATTATAGATTTCAGAATACCACCCTTGTAAATGGTACTTGAATTAATTACTAGGAAGAATCAGGTAAAGTTGATGAACCCAACAGCTTTAAGGGCAAGTATTTATTGGATTTAGGATGTGTCCTGTGATGTGATATAGATGCATCATCTAGATGGCTCTCAAACTAGACATAAAAGTGAATTGAGATGTCTTTCAAGAGTGACCAAAGTAGTTAGCAGTTAGAGATGGTCAGAGAGAGAAAACAGTCATAGAGGGAAGCAGTGCCCAGGCTGGATCCAGACAAAACCTAGAGTGAAAAATGCAGATGTCGCCTCCCCTACTTGATGTTGATTAGCATGGAAATGTATCTGGTTCATGCCTATTAACTGATAGCATCTACAGGTAATAGACTAGAAATAAAACCTTTGAAGAATGATTTTCATACTTTGCTTTTCAGAGCCTTAAACTCTTCGGAATTGCCTCAGCAATCATTGAACAGCAAAAGAATCAAATTACTTTCAGAAAATAATCTATGCCAGATTCTAATTGTTAGTTGATCACAACTGTTTTGTTCTATTCAACAAGAGATCATTTTATTACTTAGGAAGTGACACATCTTTGAAAAACTTAAACAAAGTGCTCTACTGGACCCCAAGGACAGTGTATGGGTATGTGTACTGTCTGCAGTCACAGTACTGTCTGTAAAATGGTCAAGGAATGGAGTGGCATCATAGGCAATGGCAGAGGACCAGGATACCCACACAAATGCTACGTGCATCAGTGCTGCTCAAATAATACATATTAACTGCAATGTCTTTTTCCATAGTAGACGAATCACAGGGGCAGAAAAACTAAGCTTCCTTTGTCTGTGTGATCTGGCATTGTCTTTTTAACAGAAATTTCCAAAGCATCTTGGAAGGAAGTTTACTACTCTTTCATCTATTGAATCTAAAACATTAGTCCAAAATATTATATTCTGGAGAAATGACCTCTCACAACCAGCCATGTGAGTGCTTCAGTCATTTTTCCAGTTTTTCTGAGGTTTGGTGAGATATACTGAATAGGAAAAAAAATGGCTGGTGTATTTTGAGGCAAACTTTTGCTTTACCAAAAGCTAAAACTATTAACTTTTGAACAAAGACCAAGTTGGACATGAGCCTGTTTAATTTTGGAAATTTTTGTGGGAAGGTCTGGAAATAAAAAATGACAAGTGAATGAGTTGGAAATTACTACAATAATTACACAACTTTGAACTTAGCATCATAAATTGTAGATACTTGTTAGAATGCATACTAGAGTTTCAACAAAGCAATACTAATGGGCATAATAAATCTTAAACTGGAGAACTCAAGTATTTTAAACAAGCACTAGACCAACCAAAGAAAACATTTTAAATGAGCAGTGCTAAATGAATCAAGCCCTTTTCAGGTAGCACAGGTCTGCTCGATCTCATGGTCTGGAGCATACCAGATGTTTTTTGCATATGTTAACATCTTATTTGTGAGCATTAGTAATGGGGCAAAAAAGTAATAATGAGATAGAGCATTAAGGAAGTAATAGAAGCTCTAAAACTCCTCCAGCCAATGATAGAAGGTAGAAAATTAGTAGGATGTTCTTAATGGAACAGTACATAGAGAAAAGAAAGGAATTATAGGGCAATAAAATCTTTATTAGAAGCCATCCATACAAAAGTTGTCATTTCTTTTTTCTAAAACTTGTAGAAATAGATCTGTAATTTAAAAATATATAATGGCATGATCACTAAGTATTTAAAAGTAGTAAGTCTGTAGTATCTATGTTATGTATAGATCCTTGGGCCAACAAATAAGAGTCAAATGCATGACATATATAGTGTGGTCACTCATTCCTTTGGAAGATGAATTCTTTGGGAGTCCCTTTGTATCCATCACTAGAAAGAAGGGATATAGAGCAAGTGTTTTGAAAATATTAAAGTGGAAAAATAAAAAGTAAAGCCTGCATAAGTTGTCACCATAACTTTTAATAAATGTAAATAAAGAATAATTACTTGGAAAAGGAGAACAAACACTCTTTTTGTACTTTACATTTTCCCCTTCTGTGGTGAGAGTGTTGGGGTCCTGCCCTAAAATTCCAATTCTTTACATTTCTACACACCAGTAAATTGTGAAGTGCATTTTAATAACATGTGATTGGAATTCATCAATGTTCTTCCTCTATCTTTTGAGTCTTTTATTTTTAGGAGACTATTTTTAGAGCAGCTTTAGCTGCATAACAAAATTAAGAGAAAGGTACAGAGATTTCACTTATACCTCCTGATCTCACACATGCATAACCTCCCCCACGGTCAACATCTCCCCCATTACCAACATTTATTACAATCAATGAACTTACGTCGACACACCATAATCACCCAAAGTCCATAGTTTTCTCTTGGCGCTGTACATCTTATGGGTTTGCACAAATGCATAATGGTATGCATCCATTATACTGTCATACAGAGTATTCTCATTGTGCTAAAAATCCTGTGCTCCACCTACTCATTCCCCCTCTTGAGTCCTTTTTATCTCCAGCTCAGCCTATATATGTCATGAATTCTTGAATATTAGACACCTTAATATATATATATATATGTTGAATTAATAAACAAGACTCTAAAAGATCATAACAACATGCAGGTTCACTCAGGAAAAATCAGTTAGGTTAAAACGGTTTGCTTCAGGCCCCCTTTGGACAAATGGATCTGAACCCTTTCTCTCTGAAACACATGACCTCGTAAGGGTTATTTTTTTCTTCAGTATGAACAGTTGGGAGAAAATAAGTGATTACGAAGCACGTCCATGTGATAGCCCCTTTGGCTATTGTCAGTTCATCAGAAATAATGTTAGGTAGGATGTTCTCAAGAAGTATTTCTTGTGATTAATTACTTGTTTTCTTTAAGATTTTATTTTATTTATTTTTAGAAAGCAGGGAAAGAAAGGAGAAAGAGAAGGAAAGAAACATCAGTGTGTGGTTGTCTTTCACACGCCCCAAACTGGGTGCCTGGTCCACAACCCAGGTATGTGCCCTGACCAGAAATTGAACCGGTGACCTTTCAGTTTGCAGGCCAGTACTCAGTACACTGAGCCACATCAGCCACGGCATGAGAAATGCCTAGTTGTTTACAGAAAATGAGCAAGGGTTTCTAATGAGTTTGTTTCATATACTATTGATTATAGTTCTAACCATTCACTACTGGAGAGATTAATTCTGAGGAGAATATCAAAGAAGTCACTGCTGCTCTGCGCAGTAGACAACTACTGTAAGTTAAGAGTTCTCTTAAACAGTCTTTTATGTTCCTTACTAGACTGCAAGGGAGAGGCCTGTGAGGATGCTAGCGGAATAGGCAAGCCAGTTGTCTGCTGAGGTTGCACTATCATCTGTAAGGCTCTTACCATGTGTCATGCATAAAAATCCAAATCATTCTGTCAGAAAGTACCATCCACGCAAGTGACTTTGTTGTCCCATATTCAGTCAAATCAACAGCTGACTTTTATGAAGCTGTGATTCTTTTGAAAGTGAAAGCCATTATTTGATGACATTCATCTTCTTTTCCCAAGGAAATATGCATAAACCGCAACATATATTCTTTTTGAAAGATATCTTATTAAAGAACTTCCCAATGAAAAATGGACCCATAGTAAAACTTATAGTTTTCACATCAGTGTCACATGCTTCACATATGTACTTTCTAATGTGCTGACCACTTAAGTTAAAAGAGAGAAAAAACTGACTTAAGGCCTATGACAAAAGTCCCAAACTTTATTTTAAGGAAGATTTTATTTTAAATGTCAAAAATTCTGTAAATGTCCACATAATATAATCCATGAAACTCTTAGTACCCCTTGATTGGGAATGTATATAAGCAGAAAGACATAAATATATTAAGTAGTGTTTTCAATTGTTAGTATGTTGTTAATCACAATAGAAATTTATTGTATATGAAACTGACATTGCATAAATGTAAAAAATATATTGTTCATTCATTCAATAGCCAGTGTTTGTCTTTATTGGAAAATACATTTTTGGACTCTCCATGTAATAACTTGCTGGATGACCAGATTTTGTGGCCACAGCTAGGGACTCACTAATCTGGAGAATAAACCCACTTGTATAAGAAAGATTTTATTGGTGTTTCAGGAGGCCATTAGGCAACCTTCTGAGGGAGAAACAGGAAGTACTCTTTCTGGATAAGCCTCTGTGCAGAACGCCATACATCTGCACGGCAGGGCCAGTGAGTGGACCACACTCTGTGTGGACATCTGAAAGCATCAGTCGTGGGCTTTTCACTTCATCCATCACTGACAGTTGGCCGCCATTACCACAAAAAGCCACATAAACCTCTGTCCATTTACATCAATCCAAATAATTTTGGGGTTCAATTCATTGTTTGGATAACTTGATTGGAAACATTCTTCAGAATAATAATTTTAAAAATACAGACACATAAGGATTTTGGGGTGGTTCTAGCCTGTTAGTGAAAGTAATTAAATTTTGTCACATAAACTATATATAATAACAAAATAAATGTTGAGTGGAAAAATGTATAATTCATGACACATTTTTTCATAGATTTAGAACATATATTACCCAACATTATGAAACACAAAGGTAACTTTATTGATATTGAAAAAACCATTAAAGGAAATTATTAAAATGTACAATCACACTGAGGCCTTTTGGAAATGTCTGATATCCAAAAGCTGAAAACAGGCCCTTTAGTACATTAGTGACCAAAAATCTTTGGCTTGAAAAAATCTTTAGAATAAGTTGTCTATACTTATATGAGTTTCTATGAATAGGAAAAGGTATGGAATAAAGTTTTAAGAATTCAGAATGCCATTTATGAAAATAAGTGAAATGTAAGCTTGCAAAAAAAATAAATACAACAGACTCAAATACAGTTGCATTGGTTCAATTATCATTAAGGTAGAAACTTTTATTAAACTATTAACCTGAGAAAATGAAAACTAAACAGAACTACAAAATAAAATCTTGACAATTAATCTCTTGCAGTGGCCATAATCTTCAATCATAGCAAACTACCTTATTTGGGAAATTGTTCTGGCAAAGACATCTAGCATCCATACAAAAGTCTCTACGATTTTAGTGAGCATATTATACATAAACACAATTTTATGGCTAACTATATTAAAAAGTTAACCAAGTTTATATAATTTTTCATGTATTTAACAGGTATATATCATTTACTATATGTTACACACTAGAATCATATGATACTTTACATTTGATATAAAGTAAAACTCCAAGTCTATATTATAGTGGCATTTACTTAGTTGTAATTTTAGTTATAAGTAATTTAGATATCAAATTCAATTAAGAATTATTCTACAAAAAATATTTTTAATTTTCAATTTTTTTCCATTTTTAAGTAACTTGTATTTATTTTATGTACATTCTAGAAAATATTATTCTTGACAATGATGAAAAGATTCTTATCTTTCAGGTATGATTTTAAAACCTAAGAAGAAATTAAATTATAAGGGATTATATAACTAAGTAAACAGTGTGTTTCATATTAATTTTTTGAGACTTTCACTAACTCTACAAATATTTATTAAATTTCTACCATAGTCTAGTAGAAGCAACAGATAACTTAATATATAGCAATGTACAGTAAGATAAGTTCTAACACACATACGCAGCCAGCACCAGAATGCCTAAAATGGGCTGTTTTCACACTAATAAATTCTCCAAAGGTGCTCAGAGCTCCAGCAGTAGTATTAGAAAATGTTCACATCCATAAACTTGATACAAAATGCTTTCAAAACAAAAAGTGAATTGCTGCTGGGCCAGAGTGAGGGTGGTCAAGGGAAGTCTATCAGCATGAAGAATACAAGCTTGAATTGTGGGCCTCGAGTACCAATACTCAGGGCTTCTGGAAAGGGATCAAAAACTCCAGGTCAGTCTCAGTAAAATCTAATACAATATGGGTAAATCAAGAGAAAAATGTGAACGGAGGAATGAACACAAAATCATGTTCTTCTTCATCCTTAAGACACTGGGGAGTCACTATGGAGCTGCTCAAGGCTTTGAATGTAATGAGCACAGAACCTTTAATAACTGTACTTTAATGGAATTTTTCCCTCTCCATCAATGGGCAGGGGGCAGGGAGAAGGAGGGAGAATTCACTCTACTGGAGGATCAGAGTATAAACTATATTCCCAGGAGCATTGAATTGAAAAGTAATCCCCTACGACCTCCACAAAATGGGACTTCTTTTGTCCTCGTTTACCAAGGGTGGCAGAACACTGTTGCTGTGCCCTTCTGTTCATCACTGTGGCCTCAGGCACATGGGCCCTGCTCAGTGCCCACAGTTTGCCTCTATGTCTTCAATCCCCTGAAATGCTAGAGCATCAATTTCTACACTGTTTTTTCTTTTTATTCTTGGGAGAATGGTGGGTGCCAAGATGCTAATAAGATTAAAAACCAACAAAAAGTTGAGCATGGATAAAGGGAAAGATAATAAGCCAGTCAGAGGAAGACAATACCATAGCATTTTACCCATATGTGGAATTTAATGAACAAACTTAACTAACAGTCAAAATAGAGACAGACTCATAGAGAGCAGGCTGACAGCTCAGTTGGAACGGGGAGAGACTGAGCAAAAAAAAAAAAAAAGGACTCATTGACATGGACAACAATGTGGTGATTGCGGGGTAGGGGATGGGTGAAGGTTGGAGAGGGGATAAGGGGGATATATGATAATGGAAAAATATATAATAAAATTAAAAATGTAAATAAAAAATAGTGATAGAAAGGAGAAAATTTATTCTAATAAGGCCTTGACTAAACTGTGATTCTAAGTACAAATCCTCAATTAATCTATTTTCTTCAAACTGATTTTAGGAGAAATAAATAAATCATGAGTTTTAGGATGTTTCCAAGTATGATTTTCATTTTTGGTACCTGGACAATATAAATTAACCTAAATTCTTATATTTCTTCTATCTTTTTTTATAGTCATAGCAAGATCAACATTGGCTATTCCAAAAGCTGAGTTATTATGAAATATGTATTCCTCAAATAAAAAGTCATTAATATTCAGTATCATGCAATGAATATATGGTACCATACTTTACAAATATTTCAAGAACAAAGATTAAAATCTACAACTAGAATGTTTTATTTCCTAATGATTCCAAAGAGTTACAGCCTTACTCTATGTGGATCTTGTCAGAGACACATTCAGAAGACTCTGTTCTGACCTATTTTTTAAGAAATAATTTATCAATATGATATGTATATATTTAATTATTGGAATTATACTCTTATTCCTCCCTTGCAGCTTTTTTTAGTCAATTTTAATATGCCAAGTCAAAATGATGATGTTTATAGCTTGAGGTTACAGGAAGTTTTGAATCTGAAAATCTAATTTATAAAAGGTCACTCCCACTTAAATGAATCTATTCATTCAGCAAATATTTGTAGAGCATCAAGTGCCAGGTCCTCTGCTATGTGCTCATGACAGCTCACTGAGCACAGCAGACTAAGGCCCATGGCCTCTGGGATTTCATTCTCGAGGGGAGAGGCAGACAACAAAAAATAGGAAATAAGAAAACTATATGTGTGTTAGAAGGTGATGAAGGATACTTTAAAAATTAAAATTTTCAACAGCATAAAAGTGTTGATTATGCTGTGGTAGAAGAAAGGATGAAGAAGGAGGGTGGATTAGAGTCTCCAGTAGGGTAGGCAGGGTGAACCTCGTTGAGAAGGTGAAAAAACAAGCAAAGACTTAAAAGAAGTGACTGAGTGAGCCAAGCGGTTATCTAGAAAAACAGTGTTCCGGGCAGAGAAAAAAGTGGGAAAAATATTGTGTTCTGGTAGTTTCCTAGGGCAATGTCCCCAGATTATGGGTTTTAGGGTTGACTAAGATATTGGCAATCATATTTCTCAAACTCTTTCTCACAGGCAAAGAAACTAAGGCTTAAGGCTTAAGGCTTCAGTGAGATCAGAGCTTTCTCAAGGATTTCATATGTAGTTTATGGCAGAGGTAGAACTTGAATTCAGGTTTCCGAGCCTTTAGCCCCGTTTTCCTAAAGTTCCACCATGCAGATTTTCTTTTGTCTTCAATAATTTCTTCAAGATAGTATTGGACACTTCCTTTGTGATGTAATTCCACGGAATATTAGATGCACATCTTTTCCTTAAAAGAGTTAAATAAGATTTACATACAATAAGAAATAACACCTTGGTGATAAATAATTAAACGTTAAGTTATTTAATGTAGTTTAAGCTTGAAAAAGTTCACAGATGAGAATAATTGGTTGTTATGGGAGTGATCAGAATGTGACATTGTTATGCCTTAAAGGACGGATCCCAGGAGACCACTGAACACGAGAGGGAGGGAAATTCCAAATAAAGAGAGCATGGAAAAGTCATTCATTCAAGTGCCCCTTGAGCACATATAATGTGCCAGGGATTGTACAAGGTCCTGCATTCAGAGATGCATGAAACTCTGTCCCTGCTCTCAAGAAAACTGCAAGCTCTTAGAGCAAAGGATGTGTAATGACAAGTGGGGGGAAATACTTACTACCTTGTAAATAGTAGGGGTCTTGTCTTGGTAAGAGTTGGATATCTTGTCACAGAGGTGCTGAGTTTCACTAGGTAACAGCCCTAGAAAAGTGAGTCATGGACAGTTTTAGACAGAAAGAGACCTTTAGAGGAGCTTTGAAATCAAGAAGGAAGGGTTTCAAGAGCACACGTAGCTTTGTAAAGTAAGAGCAATGCTTAAGACATTAAGTAATGGGCCACTTAGAGGCTGAAATCTGGCATTTTAGAATTTCTTGTTGAAGAAGTTCTCAGGGCCTCTGATGAGCATTAAGTCTTGGGAGAATTCCCAAGACTAAAGGCCAGAGATTCCTGGGGTATGGGGAGAGATAAGGTCTAGAAGGGCTGCTATTAGTCCCACAGAAAAAGCAATCCATGGTGTATAAAATAATTGTTGGTGTTTAGCAAAGCCTAGTTTGAGGCTGAACTTTAAACATCTGCAGAAAACCGTATCTTCTCACTGCTCATATCTCTCCTATATCCTGAGGCCTGAAACTGGATTTGAAAAAGAAGGTTAGGTATTGGACCTATAAAAGTCAAGGCAAGAATTTAGGTAGTATTGACATAACTGATGATAAAGGTGAGAAATAATTGTTAAAGGGGGTTAGCCAAGGCTAATCTTACCAAGTTCACAAATACTGGTCAATGGATAGCTGTCTCAGAATCGCTGGGGTTGGGAAGAGGCTTTTCAATAATACAAATTCCTGGGCTCTATCATCAGAGATTTTACACAGTCAGCATGGAAACACTGCAATAGCCTATCATGGGCACAGGGGATTGAAGATGGCACTGGCCAGGCTTAGAACATCACTCTTAACAGATTTGAGTGGGATAGAAAAATACGGAGCTTTTCTGGAAGATGGCAAGTGCTACAATACGATGTCACAAGTGAGTGACTCTTCAATTAGGTCAAAAACTTCATGGGAAGATTTGGTCTTAGGGAAGTTTCACAGAAGCATTGTAAGTGTGATGTAAAATGAATCAACAGCACTGGTACTGCTGTTCATATAATTGGTCATTCTTTATAGTGTTCCTTCACCCTAAAAAGAACCTGGCTTTTACTTCTTTATAAATTGGTCTCTATTGCAGAAGTGCAGAAGTGATGAATGTATAAGATGCATGCTGTTGTTTGTATCATTAGCAAATAAATGCTAAGGAAAAATGACTGAGTGGAGTTTGGTATTCGAACATTTAGCAGCTATCTTATTTTGGAGGGTAGGGGCTTTATTTAATATTGCCACCTAAAGAAGGATTAAAAAGAGAAAGGAGCTGTAGTCAGGCCAGGGTAAGGGTAATGGGACATGGAATATTTACTTTGAACCCAGAGAATTGACTTAAAAAGGTAACATGTTTTTCTGCATTCATCAGATTGAATTATATTATGAACATCCTTAATTGGAAGCATAATCAGACTTCAGAGAGTGTCATTTTGTGAAGGACCTGTCTTAGGCAAAATTGTTAAGTCATTGAAAAATGGCTACTAGCTGGAATTAAATCTAGAAAATCGGTCAAAGCATTTATAGGTGGGCCGATTCTCACTTCTTCGCTCTGGTTCTGGCATGACTCCTTATTCAATAGCTCTAATCTCTAGTCACTGGTCTTTGCATGAAATGAAATAAAAGGTGTATGCTTGCCGGGTTTCCAGTGAATATTGTCTTTCCTGGAGCAAAAGTGCTTCATGCCCCTCTGGAAAGCTTCACTTCCTAAGCTAGCTGCCATGAGTTCTGTTAGCCAAAGGGTCTCTGGGAGAACAAGTCACAGAAGAAGACATTTTAGGAGTTCATGTGTCCTGGAAATGGTCGAGAAACTTTCTGGGAGTCCCCAACATGGGCAGGAAGCTTATATCATGGAAGAAGCACCACATGCTTGGATTTCATCCCACACGTCGGGTGATGAAAGTGGAGAGAAATATTTAGAGGCTTCTTGTTGCAAGGCTGAGGAGGTTAGGACAAAAGTAGGTACAGCTGTATAAAAGAGAAAAGCCATCTCCCAAAGGAATTCAGTCAGTGTGGTGTAATGGTATAAGTACAGAGTTTGCGGTCCTTCCACTGCATTCCTGCTGCCGACTATCCCACCATGCCTCTTCTATCAAATTATTATAACTCTTTTATAACATTGATATAATGTATGGAACGGGGCCAACACAATGTGTTACACATTTACTTCTTTTCCTTTAAGATGTTTAACACATGTCAATAATTATAGGTAGGATGGTTGTGGCAAGTATTGTTTATTGCATTTTTGAGATATAAGGACAATTTAAATGACGTTTATTTAAATTGTACTATTTGTCAGGGGTGATTTGAAATGGCACCAAAATTCTAAGGGGACATGGTTTTTCAATCTATAGTTTAAATACTTAGTGGTTACCTCTTGATATTGCCTTTCTCTAAAAAAGAGTGTCTTTTTCAGGAAGACCAGCTGCTTTTAGTCACATTGTATAAAACAGAATCTAAGTATCTTGCAAAGGCTATTGCCTTTCACCATTTATCACTGACTCCTTTATTCCTATGCAAATGAAGCTAAGAAGAATCAATGAAGCACTACCAGGCAAGGACCCAAAGATTCACCACCCATGTTGGCTAGCCTACAGGCTTCATTTTCTCTTGGCATGAATGACCCAGATATATCACTAATAAACGTGCATGATCTAACTCTTTCAGATGTTCAGAATTACTGTCTCAGGTCTAAGCTAAATACAGTCATCTCTCTATGTTAGTTTTAAAAATTCACCCTACACAAACTGTTGCAAAAATAATGGAACTCTGGGGAGAATATAGAGTAAGGGCTGCCAGCCAAAATACGGGATACTAAAATAAAAATAAACAATAATGTTTTTAATATGAGTGTATCCTAAATACTTCATACTAAAAATATATTCATTGTTTAACGGGAATTCAAATTTAACTGAGTTTGCTTTATTTTTATTTGGTAGATCTGTCAACCCTAAACAGGAAGAAAGAAAGTCTATATGTATTTTTCTTTCAGCAGGAACAAAATTAAGATCTGGCTTAATTTCTGATTTTGGATATGAGCAAAATATTCTGAGCTGAGGCTGCTTATGATGTATCATTACACTTCATACCAAGTTGAACTGTGTAGACAGTTTTCCATCAGATTCTAAGCTGATACTGATACCATCTGATGGCCTGTATAATGCCCTTGTTAGTCATCAGGTATGAATGGGTTCCAGTCCCAACTTGTCTAGAATAAAATCAGCTACTGTCCTCTGTGTTGAAAGAATGCCTTTTTCTTTATTATTACCCAATCTCTTGAAGCATCCAGTCCCTACTTCCTACTCTTTATAACACTCAGCATACAGTACTTTTTGTTCTAACAGGTGTGTAATGATGTATCTGATTACTTATCACAAGGCATTTTGTTTTTCAAGACACTGACAGAAATGCCAGTGTAAGAATTGGTCCTACTTCAACATATACTAAGAATTTTCAAATCCTTAAACTGAGAGGTTTTTTGCTACATGTGTTTGTGTATCAGACATTCTAGGCATCAGACATACTGTCCTTTTATGCTTCGCTTTATTAGCCACAAAACTAGCTTAGTGTTATTGCCTGAGAGTCCCTGTTTAAACTTGAGTAGCTATCAGCTTTCCACCTATTTGATTAAACAAAATAGTTGTACTTACACTTCACTGTGTTTAAGTGAAAACCAACTACTTCATATTATTCTTGTAGCTTTAAAAAAAGACCTTTACATCATCAAGCCCTTATTTTATGAAATGTTAAAGGGACTTATCTAAGAAAAAGAAGATAAAAAACATGTATAGTAAAATGCAAACTCACAATTATTAACAACCACACCTAAAACAAAAACAAGAAGAAACTAAGCAAACAACTAGAACAGGAACAGAACCACAGAAATGGAGATCACATGGAGGGTTAGCAACAGGGTAGTGGAAGAAGGAGAGAGGGGGGAAAGGTATGAAGAATAAGTAGCAATGAAGGTAGATAGAAAATAGACAAGGGGAGGGCAAGAATAGCATGGGAAATGTAGAAGCTAAAGAACTTATGACACATGGACATGCACTAAAGGGGGGAATGTGGGTGGGAGAGGGTGTTCAGGGTGGAGGGGAATGACGAGGAGGTAATGGGACAACTGTAATAGCATAATCAATAAAATGCATTAAAAAAAGACCTTTACAGAATTTCCAAGTAATCGTAGAAGAAACATTTCATTATGACAATGCAGTTTTCACATGCCGTGTGTAGAATTTCAGTAAAAGAAATACTTGTAGAAATATGAAATCAACATATGAATAAAATAGCATATGAGTGGGACTATCCAAACACCTGTTTCTGGAGGCAGGAGGCAATGCCTGATTAGAGACTTTATATTAATAATCAGACAAATCCACAGTGTGGGTCACCATCACTAGAATGATATAGTGACTTCATCGAAACCTATATAGTACATGCACAAAGAAATTTGTGATTTTATTTGATCATTTGTAAAGAGTAGGGAAATTTATTCATCCATTAACACTTTTACAAAAAATGGCAAGTGTAAAATAAATCCTTTAGAATTATAAACATGCATCCAGTAGAACTGGCTCCACTTTACCAAATGTTAGATATGCTGTACTGAGAGTACAGGTTTCCTCTGCTATGGAGAAGTAGAAGGTTCCTGTGAGACCGTTTGTGAGCCCAGATGGCGGAACACAACGAGGAGTACCAACTATCTGAAAGCTCGCGTTTTGCTGCTTAGCTTTTTAAAAGACCTACAGTACTATTTGTTCCTGCCAACCAAAAGAACTCCAAAGAGGATTTTCACTTTTACTAAAAAAGTTATTCCCTTTCTAATGTAGAGACATGCAAGCTTTTTGAAAGTGAGGGATACTTGTATTTACTTAGCCATCCTCCCACACCTCACTAAGTTAATTCTAATTCTCATTTGCTTGTGGGAAGATGTATTGCTACTCATTGTGAAACTCAGCAAATATATTTTGACAAAAATATATTAATTATAAAATTTCTACATAGGAAAATTACTTATCAACCATATGTGCATGTTGACATCTGCCACCCTTTTGATGCGGAATATTACCAGCACTTTGAAGATCCGTGTGCAGCCCTGAAAAATTTTGTTGTTAATCTCCCGAATGTTAAATGTATCACTCTGTGTTCCTTTATGGCTTCACCACATGTACACACCCTTCCCCCAAAATGTTGCCTGTAAATATTTACACACTTGTGTCATCTTTCTTTCAATAGAATTGGGTGGTTTTCAGCTTTTTATAACTATAAACAATGTCACCAAAAATTTTGTGTGCACAATTTATGTGTACATGTCTAAGAGTAAAAGTGCTCCTAGAGTATGCACCTTTTAAATCTACTAAGAAATGCCCAACTGTTTCCAAAGTTGGTACATTTATTTTTTCACCTGAAGTTCAGGGGAGTTATCATTGCTTCACTAACCCTTGATATTGTCAGGTATTTCAAAACTTTTGCCATTATGGTGGGTGTAAACTTATCTCAACTGGATTTCTTGAGTACTAATGAGGTGAGTAGCTCTTCCTGTTTATCAATATTCTGAGTTTCTTTTCCTATGAAATGTTTCCCTTTTCAAATATTTTCCCTATTCTCTACTTGGTTATTTGCCTTCTAAAAAAGTAATTTGTAGTAATTCTTTATATAGTTTGGATACTAATCCTTTGGCAAATAAAGATATTGCAAACATTTTCTACCTGTTTGTGGTTGTCTGTTCACTTCTAAATGTCTTTTAATAACAGAATTCTTAGTTTTAATATTGTCAAATTTATACATCTTTTCCTTTTTAGTTTGGGTCTTATGTGTCTGATTCAAGAAATTCTTCCCTGTGTTAAGGTTACAAAGATATTTACTAATATTGTCTCCTGAGAATCTTAAAAGCTTTGCCTTTCACATATGTCCATAATTCATCTGAAATTTGTTTTTATTTACAGCATAAATTAGGGACTTTATTTAGTTTATATTAATATATGAATAACCAAATAGACTCATTCCACTTGTTAGACCCTTTCTCCAGGGATCTATGGGTCATTTCACATATGCATGAATCCACTGAGGTCTCTGTTCTGAGCTAACTGGCATTTGTCTATTCTTGCACCATAACAAACTTATTAAATTATAGTTACTTTATTATAAATCATAATATGTATTCTTCTTGAGGACAATCTTGACTGTACTTGCTGCCTTTTCCTCTTTCTTATAAATTTTAAAGAAAGCTTGGGATTTTAATTGGAATTAGATATCTTCACTATTTGAAGAGAGTTGATACCTTCCAAATATTAAGTCTTCATACTCATAAATATGGTATATTCCTCTTTCAACCCTTTCTTTAGTGTCTTATATTAAAGCTTGTAATTTTCTCCATAATGGTCTATCATTTGTTAGATTTATTCCTAAATACATTATATATTATTGTAAAATAATACTTCTTTAAAAATGCATTCTGGCCCTGACCTGTGTGGCACAGTTGGTTGAGTATCATTACACAAAGCAAAATGTTGCAGGTTCGATTTCTGGTAAGGGCACACACCTGGGTTGTGGGTTCGGTCCTTGGTGGGAGTGGGCACAAGAGGCAACAAATTGATGTTTCTCTCACATTAGTGTTTCTCTCCCTCTCTTTCTCCCTCCCCTTTCTCTAAAAATAAATAAATAAAGTATTTAAAAATGCATTCTGTATTTTGTTCCTGGTATATAGAAATGAAGTTGAATTTAATTATTGATCTTATATCAGCAAAAGAACTCAGAGTTATTGATTCTGCTTAACTATGTAAATTATGTAGGATTTTCTAGGATTTTGCAGGATTATGTAGGTAGATGATCATATTATATGAAAGCAATGACCGTTCATTGTTTATTTTCAAATCTTCAGTATCTTACTTATTTTTCTCACATTATTATCTTGGTGAGGTCTCTCAGTTCAATGCTGTATAAAAGTGATCATAGCAGGCATTCTCATTTTGTTCCTTTAGAGAATGTTTAGCACATCACTATTAAAAATGTCTGCTGTAGGATATTTTTAGATATTATATTTATATTTAGATATTATATTATAGTTTAAGAAAGGTTGCCAAGAGATTTTAGTTTGTTTTATCTTTCTCTTTAAAGTGCAAATAAATATTACATTTTGTTGAAAGTTGCTTCTAATATGAGAAAATCTTGTTTTTCTTTTAATCTATTGAAGTGGTGAATTACATGAAATCATTTCCTAATATATTAATACTGCTTTCCTGAGGTGAATCCAATTGGCCATAATATAGAATCTTTTCATACAATGCTAACTTCATATGCTAATGTTTTGTTTTTATTTTTCTATGTTAATGAGTGAAAATATCCTATAGTTTTCTCATACTTCCTTTTATGATTTTTTGTAACATAGTAATACCTTACAAAACAAGTTAGGGAGTAATCTTTCATTTGTTTATTTTTTGGAGCATCACTGGAAATAAGAATTCTCTTTTTCTTGAATATTTTATAGAACTCATGATTAAAAGCACCTACTTTTATTGTTTTTGTGGAAAAATAGTAAACAACTGATTAATTTTCTAGTATAATAGGATTCTTCAGATTTTTTTGTAGTCAGTTTTAGCTAGTTATATTTTCCTAGAAATTTCAATTCATTTAATTGTTCAAACTTACTTCCATAATAGTGTCTTTTTAATCAGTGCTACAGTTAAATCCTTTTTTATTTACTAACTTTGCTCATTTGTTCTTCTTCAATTTATTTATTAATATATTTATACATGTATGCATATATGTATCTTCAGTCTAGTCATTTAAATCTACATGCTATTTATAGCCGATTAATATTTACTCAAGAAAGTTTAAAATTAATAATAAATTTAATAAAGTCTACATTTAATCCATTCATTTACTTCTCTGAAGCAATTCTAAAAATTTAGAATGCACTGTAAACACACGTTTCTCCAGTTTATATCACTCTCACACATTGTCTTAGTTCTGCTATGTTAATTTCATAGATTAGACAATTGTCACTTTATATGACCAAAAGCTATATAAATTATCTTCACATACCTTATTATTTTCTGTGCTCATCATTCCTATTTGCACATCAGACTTTTGAGAACATTTTGTTCTTCATGAAGCTCATTCTTTAGATAACCCTTTAGAGAGGGTCACCTGGAGGTAAACTTTCTTAGCTTCAGTATAAAACATTTTTATAGACCCTTTCATATAATTCTAGATGTGCAGGTAATAGTCTTCTCAGGTCTTTAAAGATCATGCTCTCCTCTAGATATTTTTCTTCTTATTGCAAAATCAACCTAGTTTTCATTCCTACATAAGTAATCTTTTTCCTCAGTTCTTTTTGTCTTGAAGTTTTATTTTACTGCAGTTTGTCAAGTGTGGATGCCTTTTTCTATATCTTGTCTGAGACTCAATGAATTATCTCACTCTGAATTTTTTCATCTAGTTATGAAAAGTTCTTGAACATTAGCTCTTCACATATTGTGTTCTCCATACTTTCTCTATTCTCTTATTCTAGAATTCTGAATAGTTGTATATTTTACCTCCTTACTCCACCTTATATATTTCTTAACCTAATTTTAATATTTCTGATCTCTGTGTCTCTCTGTTCTACAAACTAGATAATTTCTTATATGTTATCCAATCTACTATATCTCTCTTCAGCTGTGTCAAATCTCTTATTTAGTCCATTGAGTTCTCATAATAATTATTTATATATTTTTATTTATAGAGGTTCTATTAGTGGTTTGTCCCCAAAATATTCCTGAAAATTTGGAGGTCTGCTCTTCCATTGTCATACACTTTCTGCCATATTTTCCCAAATTCATTAAGCATACATATTTTATAATAAGTAAACCTGTAGTCTTTATGTATTTTCTAATTTTTGAATTGAGACCTCATATTTGAAACACTTTATAAGGGTTTTTACAGCCCTGATTTAACATGTATTCCCCCACAGAAGATAAATGTTGCTTCTGCCAGGTGGCCAGATGCACTAGCAACCCAGGATCAATTTAAACTAAATCTTCATCTTGGGGTTTTAGACCACACAAATAGAATGAGTTCTGGTCCAGAACCTGAGTAATGCTTTGCTTGTGGTTACAAATTCTCAGGGAAGGCATTTTTTCTCCCTCCATCCACGGCCAAATTTTTTAGTTTTTCCTTTTAGTGTGGTAACTTTTCGAGTTTATTCTTTACTAAAGATGTTGCTTTTTGAAGGTTATGTCATCCAAAAGATATTTATAATTAAACGTCTTCTCGTGGTTAGTCTACACGCTTTATTACCTACAGTCCGCACACTTGGTCCATTCGGACCACCAGGGACTGGCAGATGTCTCCCCGGGCACCTGTCCAAAAAGGGCTGTAATGGAGCTCTGGGTTTATGTTCGCTTGTTCTTTTGGCCTCTATGAATCTGCCTCCTTCATTTCTTGCCAGAATAGTTAAACATTTAAAAAGAAGTTTTTAAAAGAATTTTAAACAGCATTTTTAGGATTTTTGTATGAGGAGGTTTTTTCTTTAAAAATATCTAATCTGCATATTGTCATAAATGAAAGTCCAGAAATTATCCATGCAAATGATTTAATAAGACTCTACTTCTTCTTAAAAACATCTAAAGAAACCTTTATATTATAACTTCAAGAAATAAATAGTTTGCTAAATTAGGTTTCACTTGAGCTGTTACTTAAATCATAAATTTGAAGATTTACTCTTCCCATGTTTAAAGTTTATTTCACTGTAAATATTTTTGCTTATGTTCCACTATGAATTTGATTTTTCAGATGTGTACCCAGAACTCAAAATGAAATCTATTATATCTTCTGGTTCCCATGTAATTAACTGTGCTGTAAGAATATATCATCTTATCATAAAAACAGACTCATTTTATCATCCACTCATGAGGATTTGTATCTGCAGTCTCAGCTTCCGTGGATGTGGGTGGTGGGCAGCCTGGTGGACAGGGGGTGGTGCTGGGGGTGATGGCAGCAGCTAACAAGCAACATCACTCAAATTACTCTAAGGACACTGCTCCCCAGTTTTTAAGTAGGAATAAAACATTTCTTCTTTTTTTTTTGTATAATGTATTACTTCCTTTGAAACTTTACCTGATAACTCTCTTTCAGAGGACTTTCCAAACTCGATCTACACATGCATTACAATTGTATGCCTGAACTCTATACAGTGAATCAGAATTGATTGTGTTGTCTAAGCAATAAATCAATATATCCTTTAGCCAAAAGTATATATGCATATATACATATATATGTATATATGTATGTGTATATATGCAAATATATACATATATATACACACACACACATTTCTTATTAATATTTCTTCATCTTGTCCAACTGGATTGATAACTCTTCAAGACCAATGTTAAATAAGATAATAAAAATACTGTAATTATATGAGGTGATGAATGTGTTAACTAATCTTACTCTGATAATTGTTTCACAATGTACACATGTACTAAATTATCACACTATATACCTTACACTAACAAAAAGTTATATTGTATCTCAACAAAGCCAGAAAAATGCAATTAGAGGCAGCAATGGCTCTTGCCTTATCCCTGAATTAATGGCAAAACTTAGTTTCATCAGTAAATATGTACATTTTAATTACATTAAAGTATATTTTTAATTTAAAATGAATATAAAATGTTTTAAGTGATTTCTTTATAATTTATCAAAACTACCATGTAGTTTCTTCCTTTTCACTTACTATTCTGAAGTGTTTTAGATGGACGTCTATATTTAAATAACATTTTATTTGGGGCATGAACTTCTTTTGGAACAACACTTAGCTGTTTTCTTCAACTTCTCGTGTTCTCATTCATTCTTACATGGTGGCAGTGCTAACACCCATTAGTTTTTTTTCTAATTCTAAAAGTTCTACCATCAAATTTTCTTTCATGTGACATATTTTCATCTTGCAATTCTAAATTCCAAGAAGAGTTCTGAAATGCAATCATCTGTTTCTCAAACTTGATAGAAAACGTTGTATAAATTCTCTTTGCCTGCATTGAGCTTCTAGAAGACTTTCCATCTTGTAGGGTAAGGAATATAGCTGATTAGGAGAATCCAGAAAGGTCACAGCCAAACATGTGAGTGACTAAAATATGTGAGTGATTCCAGAGTGAAGAAAGAGCCATATACATGCTGAATTTTGATAACAAATAGCTCCATTTCTGTTGTGTTTATATAAGTATGAAGAATACGTGGATTGGGTCAACTTTTCAAGTAGACAGGAATATTTTCTTCCATTTCAAAGCATGAATATTATTCTTCTTATTACCAAGCTCAAGATCTTATTCAACAAATATTTCATCTGATTTCTGTTCACAGGCACTTCTACAACTAAGTACAATACAGGCTCAGCATATAGGGTAAAGGAAGGATATTCCATAACATGGACAGGACCTTAGCAGTTTGAAAGAGTGTCCCATGTAGAAAAAGGCGTTAGGGTAGGGGGCTCCGAAAGGCACTCCAATGGGAGTGCAGCCACAGGCAGTGGCACCTTAGAGCAGACTTCCGTAGAAGCCATATAACAAAAGATGGCAAATCAGAAGCTTTCATTTAAAGCCCTGTGTTCTGACAAGTATGTGTGTGTTGAAAAAATAGATAAACTGCAACATTTGCCCTCTAAGAATTAACAGATTAGTTCAATTTATAAATCCATCTCTACATCATTTTAAGATCTGGGGATGGGGGAGCACAGTGCTCATGTCTAAGTGAAACCAACAGTATTTCATGATGAATTGTAGGAATGACAGTGAACATATCAATACTGGCCGATATAATTACTAATATTTTCATGAAAAAGCAAACTAGAGAAACACATTTTATAATATTTTGTAATTTATTTTAAAAGAAATGTACCACTTTGCACAATTGCACATATTATCTTATAGATAATTTAAGAAGGGAGATGTAAGAAAATATAAAGACCCTATTAATATGCATGTACTAGTTAACTTACAGAAAATATATTTCACCAAAAAGGAAGAGATAGTTAATTTAAGGACCATGAGTATCTTCATGTCTTCCAGAATTCAGTGTCTTGTATTTTTGTAAAATTTGTTTTTAGATTGCAAAGGAACAAAAGATTCGGGGCCAAAAACAGAGCAGAACACACTGTCAGAGTAGAAATAGCAGCGAGATGGAGCATATGACTGGGATTTCACTTCTAACCCAGTAATTTCCTGTGTCATCTATACAGGGTCTGCTTGATCAGAGCAAGTTGGAGTTAGATCATAGGGTCTCATTAGTCCTGTCCCACCTCGAATTATATAACCTGCGGGACATCCTGCTACAGTGCAGAGAAAATTGGGCTCAAACACAAAGACTCTGTGTTCCAGCCCCAACTCCGCTGTGAATTTATTTCATGAGAGCAAATGTCATTAGGCCTCAGACTATTTGTAATATCCCTTAAACTTTTGAAACTGTATATTAATTATGAATATTTGGAAGTATATTTCAGGGTACACTCTGCATTACTGTGAGTCAATAGGGGGAGCTCTCACATTGCTTTTTTTCATATATCCCACAAATAACAGACTTTACATGACCTTAATTGCAAAGATTGGGGTGGATTATTTCATAACAATCAGGTATTTATAAAACAGAAGAACCTCATTATCCACTCCAACAATGTCAAGGTAGCCTATCCACTGTGCGCCTTTAACTTGAGAGCTTTTTCATTATCCATCCAAGCACCCGTTTGTCAGTCTGTTTAAGCCATTTCAGAAGTTGTTTTCTGTTTGTCTTCTGGACTTCAGCTCCAAATGAGGTTAAATAATCTACCTTTGATTTGTATTCAAACCAATAAGAGCTAAAAGCAGCAGGAAAGGTTTATAGAGATTAAAAAGCAGGAAACCATTTCTTTAGGTCTGTGCTTCTGTGGGTTGAACTTGCTACACACACACCCTGACATGTGCACTTAAATTATTATTATTCAATTAAATATTTCAGGGTTTGGATTCTCTGTTCTTTATTGTTTTTTTTCTCCCTCAGTGTGTTATATGTAATTTACTGCCCTACCTCATGAAATATAAAAGCAGTTCATCATTGAATCTTTAGAAGGTTTGCTTTCTTTAATTGAAACAGATCTCTTTTATGTTAATTAGAATATGAAACATGGGTTGTGAACTGTTAGCTTTCAAATGAAACCCATACATTAATGTTCAGGTAAAATGGAAATGATACAACCCAATTTTAATAGATATTTCTTCAATAAAGTTGTGGTTTATTTTTAGCATGGAATTTTATTGCTCTCGGTGATTTATACCTACTTTATCTAAAGGTTCGTGGTGGCCAACAAATAACGGCTCGTATTTTTTGGACATTTTTCCCTGAAAACATAACTACATTTTAAAATATGGAAAAGTAATTTATAAGCGAAATGAAAAAAGCTTACATGGAAGATTACATAAAATACATCTGTCTTTTCAAGGCATTGAGATATATAAACAACTCGTTAAAACCTTAAAATGCCAGAGGAAGGACAAAGATTCTTTTATTGCAATGAACTTTTGAAAATGTCTTTTTTTAACTTTAAAGTAGTAAAATTTTACTTTACATCTGAATAAATATCTTGATTAAAGTATGTGTGCACATATATCTTTACATAATATCACTTCAAGAGCTTTCTTCAAAGAACTCAGCGATAGAGTAAAAACTTAGAAAAAATAAATAAGTTTGGCAGCCAAGACACTTTTTCAATGAAAGTACAGCCTTTTGTTTTTGACTGCGAAGTTTTTTCTTTTTATGTCAAATGAAATTTTAAGATCACCTATGAGTTTGGAACTGAATCCTTGACTGCCAAATCTGATTCCAATCTTTAAAATCTGTTTTTGTAATACTGCCAGCAATGCACTAACTTTAAATAAGTAGCCAGACATATTGGCAGAAATATACGTGGTTAATCAAATAAAACTATGTAGCAGTTTGGGAACAATCAATCAACTTTCAGAATCTTTTAAGCATGAAGCTGCTGTGAAGACATCGTGACTTGCAGTGAAATGATGCGATCGAACTGCATGAGCAGCTGCTTTTGAATTCATCTTCCCCTTTGTTTTTCAGTTTTCATAGACCTGCCTCTTCACTAGGAATTTTATAAGCTTTTGAAAGAAAAAAGCTGGCAAGCCTACAACTTCAGCTAACAGAGAGAGAAGTATACAGTTGGAAGCTGAACACACTTCCAGAACTGCCAACTTGAACTTACCTGATTAACTATTATTGTATGGATTGCACTTGAAATGCCTCATGATGACTGACATTATTTCACTGAGAAGGAGCACATGTGTGTGAAGAGACTTAAGCACTTTTTACTGTGTTTCATAACTTGGTTATGGTTCTTTTCAAACAAAAGGTAGCATTACCTAAAAAACAAATCTAGATACCCAAACATTAACTTGTTGTATTCTTTACAAACTCCATTTCTGTTATATGAAAAATTATTACTATTTTTAATACATGTCAGTTCCAGTCCTGTAAATACTCTATTTATTTAAAAAATAAATTTTGTTTTAAATCAGAAGACAAAATTTTATTTTACAAATAAATTATTTATGAAACAATTCTAGGCCCTGTAGTTAAATTACAGTGTTATACTTTTATTTAGTTATTCATTCTTCTTTTTTTGTATCCATAGGTGTAATCACATGGAATTTTAAGACTTGAAATGCTAATGAAAAATTTGGCTCTGTCAAATCAAAATATCAGATCTAACCAAATTTAAAATTCAACTTTTAAACACTTGAAAATATTGCTTCTCTCTTTTCAGTGTCTGAGGTTAACTTTGCTTAATCTTAATAGTGGCCAGTAACATTAGTTCTTGACACATTAAGTAAGCTTCTTTATAAGGTTTCTTTGGCAGTGAAGGGTGGATGTTTCTCATTTATACTTACAGTATATATTAGTATGTCTTAGTATAGTTATAGTATGTTTTATCAAATATCCCCAGATTTCATCATAGAGATAACTCTGAGGATTATTTATGTTTTTTAATTTTTTTAAAAGATTTCATTTATTTATTTTCAGACAGAGGGGAAGGGTGGGAGAAAGAGAGGGAGAAAAACATCAAAGTAAAACATCACACGCCCCCTACTGGGGGCCTGGCTTGCAACTCCGGCATGTGCTCTGGACTGGGAATTGAACCAGAAACTCTGGTACTCGAGCTGGTGCTCAATCCACACCAGCCAGGGCTGAAGTTTATTTCGGAAGTGGAGATGAATACGTATTTGGAAAACACATGAGCTACAGTGGTAAAGTTAGTTTTGGAGCAATGTTCATAAAAACATTGCAATGGATGTAATGCTGAATTCATAGCTGGAGAAAGAAAACTTTTGGTGAAATAACTGATGTCTATTTTTAAATATATATATCTCTGTATGCTTTCAATAAGACATCATGTTTATCTATATTTGTTTTAAATATATATGTGTATCTATTTATTGAGTACTCTTATGTTTATTAGAACTATCACCCTTATGGAAGTCAAAGAGTAGGTTACCATAAATAAACCCCATACAAAACAGCAACGAGAAAAAAAGACCAAACTCCTGCCTCACCCCACCCTGTCCCCCACCCTTACCCCCACCCTTGGCTGCCTTAACTCTTTCTTAATCTCCTGGGCCCAGGAGAGAAGCCTTCTCTGCCCACCTGAATTTCCCCGTCTCTCCCCTGAACCTGGACAACTTTGTTATTCTAGGACTGCACACGCTAGTGTCAGGCAGGAAGTGGTAACTGAGGCATACGCCGGTCCGTTCTGCAACAATCCAGCAAAACCGACAGCCCCTGTCAGATTTGGTTTTTTGGGTTTTTTTTTTTTTTGCTTTTTTGGGATGTTTTTTTGCTATGAAGGAATGAAGTTACAGTGTTGTCAGAGCTTAAGACTTTTCAACTATTCGAGAAATTCAGACGTTTTAAGTGTAAAATATCCTAGCTTTTAAATTA
This sequence comes from Trachops cirrhosus, assembly GCA_028533065.1. Lineage (NCBI taxonomy): Eukaryota > Metazoa > Chordata > Mammalia > Chiroptera > Phyllostomidae > Trachops > Trachops cirrhosus. The sequence goes on from CM052541.1 coordinate 168,590,035, forward strand.
TAACTCAATATTTTTAAAAACACCCTCTGAGCCAAGACAATATGTGAGCAAGTTGTAGATGGCACATGGGCCATCAATGTGATCTCTAAGTAGGAAGAAGGTGCCATGAACTTCATCCCTGAATTAAAAATGCAATGAAAAAAGTAAAACGTCCTTACCAAGTTGGAAAACATATTTATCTGTATGTTTTTATCTACATTTGTGTATACTATATTTAAATTTATACTAAAGCTTATATATAAATTTATGTAATATAATACATGTCATGTACTATATATAATACTTTATACTTTTATACATGAATACATATGTTTATATTTGTATTTATATTTATATTGCCCTATTTGACAGGTTGGGGCTCAGAATGAGGAAACTTAAGGTCACGGTAAACCTGTATGGCTGGCTACAAGAAGGGTACAGTTGTAAAAATGCCGACCTTATTACTTGGGTTTGAATCCAAGTTTTCAGGCAGCTTGTTTTTCTGACCTTTAATACCACCTCTGAATCTCTGATAAACACAGAGCTAAGCTGAGAAGAAAAGGTATTTACAGCACCACCTTTGGATAACTTTAAAGCTGCTCAAGTGTTTTCGCAGGGACTGGAGGGGATGGAATGCTGGGAAAATAACAGCACTGGAAACAAAGCTGACTGGTTTTATCTCAACTTTTTATATTCAACTGAAGCACACTTCACCTGTGAATAGTGATTATTAAGTTTCTTTCAAGGGAATGGGGCTTGTAATTCATGAATGCTGCAGGTGTGAACCCCTACAAGCCTTTTTTCCCAGTGAAAGAACGTTAATCATTATTCATGGGTGAGATAGTCCATTTATTCCACACCAGAGAAGGAATTCCGTTTTTTATCTTCTCAAAACATGAGACCTTCAATTTTATAAGCTTCACAACAATGAAAGATTCTTTCTTAGAATTATGTTTATTAGGGTTGTTCTTATCTCATGCTTGTTTTTTTAAAATACTTGAATTTGTAGTTCCTAAAATGTCTATACAAATCTGAGATAAAAATAGCAATTAATTAATTATTCAATAAAATGTCCAAGGACATTGGTTATTCTAGGTCAATATTTGTATCTATGAATAGAGAATAAAGCCCATCACAATGAAATCCAAGGGAGTGGTTGTACTGGATTTGTTTGTACCAAATGTTGCTTGAAATAAGTGAGCCATTGGCTGGAGCTGAGACATCTTTTGATTGTGTAGAGATTTTAATTTGTTGTGAAAATCAATTGACAGTGTACATTCCTGAATACAGTATTTCTTGACAAGCTTTTAATGTTCTTATTTAATTCCTCACTTCATACATTTTACCTGTTTTCTAGCCATTTTTAAAGTGTTAAAAATAACTTGAAATACACACATGTGTATATATATATATATATATATATATATATATATATATACACTCCTTTACATAGGTATGGCTCATCTTCTCTAGTTTTTGTTTTCAAGCAACAGCATGCACATAGTATGAATCTTAGAGTTCATGTGGGCTTTGAGCTGATGCCGAAGACAAACCAGATACTATAATGGTTTAAAATCACTTTTCATTTGCTTGTAGCATTTTTATAATTTCTGATTAAAAAAAAAACCTTTACTGCCCAACAAGATTATGTTCAGAATATATGCTGACTAACCAAAGAGATTAGTTCATTAATTCTTCCCTACTGAGATACAGGTTACATATCACATATATATATGACATAACAGAGAAATTCAGCCAACAGTTACATAAAAGTATGAAAGATGTTGGAAGAGAAACTGTAAATATTAAATTAAAAATATAATAACTAAATAGCTGTCTTATTCAATTTAATTAGATTATCTAATTATATTACAAAACCAAAACTTAAATTGGGGACCAAGACTGTGTCCCCTTCTTGCTAATGTTTTACTCTTAAAACAAAAAGAGGCTGCAATCCTAAATTTGGCCAGAAAGAAGATAGTAAGGTTACAGTTAAGGCTAACTCCTGAAAGAGTTAGACAAGATTTGTTCTGTAGTTTGAATCTATAGAGATTTTTCTCTTGGCAACTAACCTGAATAAGTAGAAAGTTCATTTAGACTTGTTTTTACTTTTTTTTTACTTTATTTGGGAGATTTCCCCAAATATTATCCAACACACAATAGCAAAAGAATTGGAGTGAGGATAAGAAATTTAGCCACCACAAGCTCAGAAAAATGTTCACTTTTCTGTTATTGGAAAGACCTGAACCTCAGCCTGTGCTACCATGTGCTGGGGTGAAACATTCATTTACTATCTTAAGGGGAAATTGCCTCCCACATTTTACCAGTCATCTGGGTGAAGAATTACAAGGTAGTCCTGATGGCTATGCCTAGCGCTGGGACCTAAAGCCAGGGACAACTCATAAATCATAACCCATCAGCCAGTCACTCCACAGTGTATTTCTGTTTGCTAAGAAAATGTACCTGTTAAAATTCATAGAAGATTGAACCATCTTCTCCAAAGGCAAAGATAAATTAAACTCTGCAGACCCGCACATTCATCAGCTGTATCATAAATACAACAGCTCCAAGAGGCATCTTAGCTGACCCTCTGACTTTTCATACCCAGGTGGCTTCTTGTTGCCCGGACTGGGTTGTGATGGTTTCTTCCCTAGCTACATGGTGCGGCTTCTTCAATTCATCCATAGTGACATGCAGCTTACTACTGCTTCTCTCTTGCTTGCTCTCCTTGATGTGTGAACTGAGTCTATTTTTAGATCCTGCCTATTCTTCAGACTGTCTCAGGGTTGGCCTGTGAAAAGACCAGTGTTCAGTTCTGAGAGCTGTCAGAGCAACCCACAAGCGTATCCCAAGTCCACTTTCCCACTCAGTGCGAAATCTACTTCCCATTAAAAAACAAATTCTAGAAGGGAGGACGTATTTCATTGTAAAATGTTTCCATGCTTTATTGAATCCCAACCCCAATGAACTGTATTGTTGAATTTAAACACTTGGGTCTGTATTTCTCCAGAATCATACCAGGAACAGTGCCGAACGGCTTCCCCAACAACTTTCTCAAAGTGAAGTAGAAATTGCTCTCAAATGCTAGTTATAAACGTGTAATCTGAACTCCAGCCACTCCACAGGGCTGCAGAAGAATTTACGATGTGCTAAATATTTCCTTTGTTCTTCCCAGTGGTAGCCTGCTGTAGCAATTAGGAAGCAACTGGCTCCACATGTAAACTGCTAGAATTTTCTAAAGAATTGTTGATAACTGTTCAACAGGCTCAACAAACAGGGTTTTCTTATTGTGCTGAATTCTGATTTTTTAATTTCCTTTCAAGGTTGCAGCTTTTGAAATTTTTGTTAAAATTTTCTCCCTTCTTTCCTGGTGCCTTTCCATTGCCCCTTCGCAAGGAAGGAGGAGAGGTCAAGATGACTGCTGTAAGCCAATGAAGCCCAGGTTCTCAGACTCCTGACACTGCAATCCTTTTTAAAGCCACATAAAGGTCCTTTGTGTTGCTATCACAAACACCTCTGACCTCCTCTTTCTCATTTTCATAGAAAGTGACAGCCCAGTCCCATCCTTCATAAAAGGGCAAAAAAATCTGCCAATACCGTACTTCTTCAGAAACCAGACACTATTAATCATCAGCAGGAGGCAGTATGGCTTCAATTAACTACACAGTATACAATAAATTCTCAGTTATTCTGTGTGCGTGTGTGTGTGTGTGTGTGTGTGTGTGTGTGTGTGTGTATGAGAGAGAGAGAGAGATGAGCTTACTCAATTCTGGACACTCTTTTAAAGGCTTTACATGTGTTAATTCTGTGAGGATGGTACTATCATTCCCATTTCAGAACTGAAAAAAAATTGGAGAAGTTCAATATCTTGCTCAAAATCATGTAACTACTTAGTGGCAGTGCTAGAAATAGTTCCAAAGTAAAGGACTCTGGCTGAGAGAGCAAATGTTTTTGAGAAGCATTTTGGCAGAGTTTAAGAGCCAGATTGTAGCATCTGGCACTCAGTTGCTATGTAATCTCAGGCAAGTTGCTGGGCCTCTCTGTGCCTCAGATTCATCATCTTTAAAGTGGGATAATAGTGCCTAGCTCATCAGGTTTTGTGTTAGCATATATTACACACTCAGAACAGTGTCATGCATATAGCAAGCACAATATAGATGTTACTTTTTGTAATGCATATTAATTTTTCACAAATAAGCCTTAAGGAATAGGGAGACATTAGCTACATCCTTACCTCTAGGCTAGTTGCAAGAGATCCAACCTGACGTGTGTCACAGTTTCATGGAGAAAAAGTTCTGTACACAAATTAAAATACATGTGATAACACACAGGTGCTATTTTTTTAAAGGCAGGGTCATGATAGCAGGATTGTGAACTCCACCATTCTGAAAGGGAGTAGCATGTTTAGGGAAGGCTTCACAAAATGTGCTAGACATTGTCCTATGCAATACGGATGTAACTGAAACACTTGAAGAGATAAGCACTGAAGAATAGGTGTTATTCATGAGTGAGGTAGAGAAATCCCAGGCATGGCAACAGCATAGGAAAGCAGGGACAGAGAGAGGAAATGGTGTGGTGGATCTAGGGGACAGCTTGGTTATGGTGCATGCGTGTGTTTGGATATAAGGCAAAGTGAGGAGGACGTGGCTAGAGACCTTCAGAGGTTGATTCACACACAGCTGATAGATTATCCTCCCAAAAGGACAATTCTGACCAAGATCCTTCCCTATTACAAAGCTGCCAACATTGCTCTACCATTAAGGGTTGAATTGTGTTCCTCCAAAATTCTTATGCCAAACTCCTATGCCCCAGTACCTCAGAATGTGACCTTCTTTGGAAACAGGATCATTGTAGGTACAATTAGTGAGTTAACGTTAATACAGGGTCATACTGTAGTAGGAGAGGGTCCCTAATCCAATATGACTGTGTCCTTACGAAGAGGGAAAATTTGGACACATAGACAGACACACCCAGAGAGTGCACCATGTGAATATGAAGGCAGAGACTGGTGCTGTGTCTACAAGCCGAGGAAAGCCAAGGATTGTCAGCAAACCACAGAAGCTAGGAGAGATGAATGGAAGACTCCCTCACAGTCTTCAAAAGAAATGAATCTTGCCAACGCCTGAATCTTGAACTTCTAGCCTCCTGAATCTTGGACTTCTAGCCTCTAGAACCGTGAGGCAATGTGTCTGTTATGTAAACCACACAGATTATGGTACTTTGGAATGGCAACCCCAACAAACTAGTAAACCTACAAGTACAACATAAGGGCTATATTTCTAAACTTTTTTTCTGATTTTCTTAAAGCAATTGGTAAAAGACAGTGGGACTTAATAGGAAGGTAATGGGATTGCATTTATACCAGCTCCCTTTCTGATACTGTGAATTGATATGCCTCATCCCAAATTGATGAAAACACTACAACATTTACTACTCTTAAAACATGTTCCTTATGCTCTTGCAATATTGCCTTATCCTTCCTAATTTCTTACATCTAGAATATATTTTCTATGACACATAATTGTGACTCATATTTCTACTCATTCTCAAATACCTAGTGGAAGTATCCCCTCCTCCACATAGCATTTCTCTGAGCCTCATTCTTAGATTTAATTTTTCTTTATGATGCTTTATATATTCTGCTTTGTACCAGGCAAATAGCAAACCTTCTAATTGCCTTTTGCCACTGAGAAGAATATAAAATCTCTAGAGCAGCAGTAGTGGTGTGTTTAGTCCTCATTTATTATATACATTATTATATTTGCCATATGGCAAACCATCATCGCTTGCATATTCATTGCTCTTTAAACTATATTCAACAATTTTTAATTAATAAAATAGACTTAGTTTTTCATTATTGTAGTTGGACTCCAATTACACATATGTTATTCCACTTGCCATTGTTCTTTATTCATAGATACTTTGTTCCTTTAATTTTATAGCAACTGTTTTAATATTCTTACCTGCTAATTCTATTATCTCTCATTGCTGGTTCTGCTTCTATTCACTGATTTTTGTCCTCATTATTGGTTATGTTATTTTGCTTCTTTACCTGGTTGGTAAATTTTAATTGGATGCCAGACATTGTGAATTTTATGATTTTTGGCACTAGATTAATTTTTTTGTATTTTTGTTCTAGCATGCAAATAAATTTATTGGAATCAATTTTAGGGTTTTCTTTTAAGCTTTGTTAGAGTGAGTCTAGAACAACCTTGCATCTAGGGCTGATTTACCTTCATTACTGATGAAATGTCTTCTAAGGATTCTATGTCCCATACATGAGGTGTTGGAATTCTCACTGAGAACACAACCTATTTCCAGTCCTGTATGAATTTGGGGGAGGTTTTTCCAGACACTTCTCACTAGTGGTTCTTTCTCTGAATTCAAGTATTTTCTTCTTATATATCCATGTCATTCAGCCAGAGATTTAAGGGAGTTCCCCTGCAGATCCCTGGAGTTCTTTTTCTGTGCAGATCATTTTCCCTGATTCTGCCACTCAAATTCCAGCCACCTGGGCCTCACTAAACTCCCAACTCTGTCTCTTCAACTCAACACCACTGAACTCTGGGCTCATTCTTCCTATGTTGTGGCATGGTACCTTTCTCCTAGCAGATACCTGGAGCTCATTTTATTTGTTTCCCTTCTTTTGGGAATCACCAGCCTATGCTACCTGCTGCCTAGTGCCTGAAAAACCATAGTTTTAGAGATTCAGTCCTATTTTCTAGGTGTTTAAAGTAGAAGAGTACTTTTAACCTTGGTTACTCTACAAAACTTGTGAAGTACTTATGCCATTGTACTTGTGAACATTAATTAGAAAGTGCTGTGAAGAGTATAGTGATTGAGTTAAATAAGTTTGCTCTTGTGAATAAGTATCTCATATTATGAATTGCCCTTGAATCTTTCACTTTATGTGTATTTTCTTTTCCTCATGGAAGAACCATCTAAAATACAGTTCGGGAAAAAGATCTACAAGAACTAGGTAAATTCAGAGCTTTGGAGTCATTCAAATCTATGTTCTATTCCTGACTTCACCACCTCAAGTGAGATAATAACCTAAGGCTACTGGCTTAAATCTTGTGAACCTGACTTCTTTGATTGTAAAACAGAAGCTAACACAATAATCCCATTCCCTCCTGGCTTTTGTGGGGATTAAATGCCCATGATTCTCTGCAGCTTTTATAATGAAACTTTATTCTGAGATCCATGCAACAAGATGGATCAAGAATTACATGTGAAGGTCTTAGTGGAGTCTACCCCAAAACAGGCACCCAATAAGTTTCCTTTCCCATTCTCTTCCCCTCCAAACAACAGGGACCTAATTGTAATGGGAAAACAGGAGGAATGAGAGTCTAATCTCTGCTGTTCTAAAATTTGGGGCATTTTCCCAGGCACTGCTTTGCTCAAATGAACAGGCAGGTAAGCCTGGTTCAACTATTTTACCACTCTGTGTCTTCAATATGAGTCCAAAGTGCAATGATGAATTAGTTCATTTTTCATTTTGATAGACTTTCTTCACTTTTTTCTTCTTCCAGGAACCTAGCATATGATTTTGCTTAGAGTTGAACCAGTATTTTTTATACCATTTATTCCCTGTTTCATTGTTACCTCTTGTTCTCATATCCTCCACTGGGTTCTCCCAAAGATTAATTTATTAGCCTTGTATACTATGCTCATAGCTCCCACATATTCACTTTAATTCTGCCTTAGAAATTTCCACTAACATCATTTAGTTACACTTTATCATAGTTTTGTTCTCGATGTGCCATTGCTCCCACCATTACCACACCATCATCCCGGGCACAAAGACTCATGCTTCTTCCTCTAATGTCCTCCAATCTCTATTCTCACATTATGAAGTCCTCATGATTATTCCTCTATGAGACCTCAATCATGGAAAATGCTTTCTCAGAAGGCGTAGTTTGTGGTAAAGTGGGAAGAGGGTAGAATATGCTGACCAAAAATCCGAGTCTGAATCCATGTCTGCAGGACATTACTTATCCTTAAAATAAGGATCATAATAAACCCAGACACTTGCTATATAAATTAAAATGAGGTAACCTGTAGAGTGCTTAACAGAGTAATCTGCATGCAGAAGGTGCTCAGTGACTCCATACTACTTCTAAATCCTAAAGCTTCATGCTTGGGCTTTGGTAAAAACTTTCTGGTATTTTACTCACATTTAAGTGTTTTCATTTCCATTTTTATGAGCAGGAAATATTCATCTTGAACAAGGCTGTTGAAGATCATATAAGATATGTAAAAATTGTTATGCATTTATATCAGTTAACATGTGTTTTGCTGTAAGTAAAACTATTCAAGCTTAAACAATGTAAAAAGAGTTAGTTTGTATAAGAAAAAAGCAGAGGTAGTGCAGACTTCTGGATGGTAGAGTCAGCAGGTTCCTTCATAGCTCTTTTTCTCTAGTAGTATTGGTTTCGTCCAAAGACAGATCCCCTCATGTCAAACAATTAAGGTTTTATTTTTTTTTCCCTCCTGCTCATCCAGTAGGAAAGAGAAATTGGTTCCCTGTATCTTTATTACCTTCAGCAAAAGTTCCCTTTCATCTCATTATCCAGAGTCCTGTAATAAGCCCCTTTTCTCAAGCAACCATTGACAAGAGATAATAGGGTTATCTCTGACCAAATTGGCCTACACATTGAGTGAAAGAAAATTCTTCCCACTGTTTGCTGCTACCTGGTGAAGGAAAGGTAGCATGATGCTGGAAGTCGCCTCAATGTTTAATGTCTGTCTTACAGGGTAAGGCCTTGTTTCACCTGTTTTCTTTAATGCCGAATTTCTGGTGCCAAAAGGGTGACTGGGATGTATAAGCCAATCAGAAATATAACAATTATCAAGTGAACTTTGGTTATCTTCACTGGATGAATTCATATTTCTTGGAACTATATTGCTGTTCCTTTCAGATCTTATAAATCATTGTTGAATGGATTACCTATCAAAATAACCTAATTGTGTGCTTCTACCCTTTGTTAGAAGGTTCACTTTCTTTGCGCATGCCTTCTCTTTTCCCATCACAAGCAAAGGCGAACTCTTCCCTTGATCAGGGTGCATAAATCTTCCACATGCGTGACTTTTGTGAATTTTCAAAAGTTGGAATGATTTTCTTCTCCTTAAAACAGACTATCTCTCTGAAGGCTTCCAAGATCAAACATTTCCAGCTCTAGTCACTGAATCCCAGCAAAACCTCAATGTTTTGGCACATTTCCTTTATCTTTTGGAATATTTATTGGTATGTTTCAGCCTTTCTTGCTTGCTCAATAATAAGCCCTGGAGAACTATGTCTATTCTGGGCAATTTATTCCCTATTCAGGATACAGAGTACAGTAGGCATTGGCAAGATATTTTTGAGGGGCATAGAGATGACTGAGATAAAAGATAATAGCATTAATATTATTAATAGGGCAAGTGCCTTTGCTTTTAATGTCAAATATATGGAATATTTAAACTGTAAGGTATACTAAACAGATATGAATAACTTAACATTCAGATTCTCTTGTCTTATTTCCAAAGATTCTGATATAAGTATAAGGTAGTGCTGAAAAGAATCTGCATTTTTATCAAATGTTTCACATGAGAATTAGATAAACAACATTTCACTGAACGGATATTATTCAACCAGCCTCTTTTCCCACAATAATACAAAAATAATAAAATAAGGCTTAAGGTCCAATACTAGGTAAACAAGTAAATGAATATTGCTGATCCCATTAGTAAGAGCTAACTACAACTACTGGAAATTTAAAAATATATTCAAAAAAGGGTCAGGGATGGAGGAGCTTCAGAAAGAGCGTACCATATAGGGAGGCTGAGTTCTGATTGTGAACTGCCTTGACTTCTATACTATGGGATTGGGATTCTTCTGAAACCAGTGGGGAGTCTTGGAAGGTTTCTGAGCAGGGAATAACACAATATAATATGTGTTGTAGAAAGCTGACTTTGTCTGTGTGTGATGGATTGACCTGCAAAAGGAAGCTGGAGGGAAAGGAAAATCACATGTGATCAAAACCACAAATGCTTTCTTCAGGCCACAGGGACAGGTAAGGCCCGGCTGTACCATGAATCAACACAAAGCAGGTATTGTGAGGGTCTACGTTCACCCTTTGGAGTCAAAGTGATTCATCTCCTTGAGGCAGGTGACTGACCACGATTGGCTGCTCAGTCCAGAAAAGAACGTTTTCAAACCTAACACACTCTATGCTGAGGTGTAAAACATCGAGGTAGCCTGAGAAAAACTTTTATTTTTCACTTACTAATAATAATGGAAAGTACATCTTAAAGCTAGCAACTTATCAGAAGCAGCAAATTTTTTACATCAGTAATATGTCATTAACATAATTATTTAAAGAGAAAAATGTCAATATATTGAAATAATGGCTGAGGCATATTGTTTACAGGTTGAGCTTCAGCTGGAGCAGAGACTTAATCCCCCAGAGCTGGCAGCCTCGGGGCCAGGTGTGAGGAAAGCCCTGATGTTCTATACTTAGAGTGGCGGAAATAGGCCGCCGAGGGTGGCCAGGGAGACAGGCTTTCCCCTTATTATGGAAATGCTCTCTGGCTTTGCCACATATCTCCATCGACATTGCTCTTTTATCCTCTTTCCAAGGAGTCCACTTGCTGGACAAAATGATAGATGGTAAAACTGGAGACACTTGAGTTTGCTTCCTTTGGAGAAGGACCAAGGAATGAGGGAAATTGAGAGTGTGCCCAGAAAGAAGTCAACGTGAAGAGCCAAAAGTTATCAGGAAGACAGGGAATGTTAAATGAGATATTAACTAATTTTCCTATTTCCTTAAATGCTAAAGACAATCTTTTTAAAAAATCTGTATAAATCCAACTGATTATTCCCTAATCCCTTTCTTGCAGCTTCCTTCCAAACCTCCCAGTGCCATTTCAGTGTTACCCCAACCTTAGCCCTCGTCACACCGGCAAATCCACTTCCATGGAAACATTAGCAAGATCGAAGTGTAGATTTCATTTTAAGATGAAGTAAGGAGAGCATTTTATTACAAAACCATTTGCAATATTCCCTTTAGGCATTTCTACAACGTCTATCTACTGACCTGCCTGAGAAGCCTCCCCTGTCCCCTTCCCTACTGCAGCAGCTCAGTCTCCCTTTCCTGCTTCCCCCTCTCCTTCCTTCCTTTCCTCTTCTCTGCTCTTCCCTCTCCTCCCTCCTCCCCTCTCTTCAATCAGGCAGAACAATACTGCTTAAGTCCCCAATTTGCCATTACTCCTGGTCCTTAGCAAGTCAAAAAGTCCCCAATTTAGAGAGAGAGGATTATTTTTTCCCTTATTATTATATCTGCAGAACTTTGTCTCTTTTTTACCTACTTTTCATTTATTTTTATTATCAGTGAAAAAATTAGAAGATAGCTAAGTAAAGAGGGCAGTGTTTTCATAGTTGTATCTGCCACAAATTGTGCAACCAAGGAAAGTCTCAGGATTTCTCTCTCAAGTCTTCCTCACTGAGTTTACTCCATGGTGGCCATTGTGTATTGGGTACTGCATCTCTGAACTCAAGAAAATGCCTGGATAGAAAAGATGCTCTGCCCCATATCCATATAGCTCATATTCTGAACATTAATATTTCAAATGAGTATTTCACAGGGGATCCTCAGGCAACTATTCCCCATAGGCCTAACAACTGTCATGCAAATATATTACCTTTAAAATTGTTGAAAAGATGATAAATTAGGAGAATTAACTCAGGGGTTGAACCACTCTTTAGGCTCCACCAGCCAAGATTCTGACTGCACCCCAATCATGGCAGAGAGGGAGCATTTAATCCACACCTCAACTGGCCCTACGAAGAATTTCTCAAGTCACAAGTAGAAAAAAGTCTACCAAGTAGTCCTTTAATTGAGGTTTGAGTAATAAACTCAAACTTGGAGGTAATGAACTGGCAGGGCCAGGTACATAATTTGTGCCCAGTGCAAAGTGAAAATGCAGGGCCCCTTGGTCAAAAGGCAAGCAAGAGTGTTGTTAAAGTTCCTAAAATATAGAGTTTTCTTCCTTATTTCTCTGGTCTCTTGCTCACAACTTACCATGATTTTTTTAAATTTGCTTTTCATGTTCTAAGTAAATCAAAATTAAAATTGTAAATTAGCACACATTTTGCCATTCATTTTTATATGGTGCAGCCCATTTTAAATGAAAATATAAGAGCATTTATCTCATCTGTGAAATCACCAAAATCACACAATTTATATTTTCTTAGTTCATACATGCATATATACTTCATTCTTACTAGAACAACAAAAGGGTTACACAAAGCACAAATGTTTTTTTCTCTTTCATTTGTCAATACACACACATTTTTACCAAGAGTTTCTACCTTTGGCTTAATAATGCATGCAGGAAGACTAAAAGAAAAAGAACCTACGGGATGCTTTATTTCTCCCTTTGCTTCTATGTCATCATTTGCAGCCTAAGTGCTGGCTAATCCAGGAAAGTGACGTAAAAAAGAAAGGATAGGAGAGGGTTCTTTGGGCATAGTGTTTCTTAGGACATCATTGCGTTGTTTTCTGTGTTCAAAACGCGTTCTGGTTCTCAGGGAAAGCACGGCCTCTTGGAACCGTCAGCACCCCTGCACACTCAGTCGTAGACATGACATGCTCAGCTTGTACTCAGAGTCTCCGTGAGCTCCCACACATGGAGTCCACTGGAATTCTTTGCTCACAGCAGGCCAGGAACAGTGGACACATATACTGAGCTTATCTCCACTCTCGAATGCTTAGTTGTCTCATTAGATTTCACTTGTAAAATTCAAATTCAAAATAAAATTATTAAAACTTTCAAGAGGGTGATAGCAGAACATTAAACCGAGTGTGACGCCCTTCTGAGTGGGGGCCCCTGCTCCACTACACAGGTTATGTTCCCAGAAAGCAGGGCCTATGAAGTGGCCAAGCAGCTTTGTCCCACCCCCTCTGCCCTCCCATTATTCTCACTGGTACTAGGCACCTAGGTAAGCTATCTCCTCAGGATTGGCAGAGAAGCCTTGCCTTCTGTTTTTTCCCCATTTCCCCCTTCCCTTTTTATCTTTTTTGCTCTTCACCTCACAATCAGGCTCTTTTCATACTGATTGGCAATGTTTTAGTTCTATAACTACCTGCAAGACTTGCAAGAATGGGTTGGGGTGGTTTGAAAGAAAGATCCCCATTCTAGTAAACTTTCTTCAGGAGGTGTTTTAGAAATGGCAAGTTTAGCATGTTGAAGGTGAAGGGTATTTTATGACATTTTTGGAGTGGATGCTGTGTTTAGAATCACTTGTAAATATAGGTAATGAAGAGCCATAGATTTAAAATAATAAAATAAATTGAAAACATTAAAAATGTTTTCTTTTAGGAAAGTGTTTTTGTCATATAGCATGGACTTAAATTGGAGAAATCAGGAACAAATCATGGAGACGAAGGAAAAGAAAACCATTCTCACAGCCTTTTGTAAAATGGCAGTTGCCCAAGACACTAGTCCTGAATGACCCTATGATCCCTTGATTTCACTTCTGTGATAGGGGTCAGAGAGTCGGGAATTTTTTAGTGGACAGCTTCAGAGGGAAAAATATCTCCCAACCAGAAGTGCTGTCAGCAGAAAGGAGACAGAAGGCAGGTGAGGGAATGCAGGTAACTCTTCCAGGAGCTTCAGAGAAGAGATGCCTTGGCCAGTAGGCTTGGTCTTCGCAGTCAGCTGGCAGCCGTGGTCCTTCATGGGGTTACACATGCTTAGAGGTGGCATTGGAGTCTGCTGTATTAAAAAACACTAGGAATCCCCTGGGAAATGAGTTTGGCAAGCCCAGCCCCTCTCTGCCCCGCTTCTCGATCCAGCCGTTCTACAGGGCTCTCATAGTTCTCTGCACTGGTTCAATCAGAAACGAGGGCAAGTAGGAAGAGGAGCTCAATATCTTTCCCTGCCAAAGCTGCACATAGGAGTACTCATTAGTCCTTGAGAGCCGACATTTTGGCCCCGACAACTGAATTAAGTGAATTCTTTGTTCCATTCTATTAGAACAGAAGGAACACTATACTTATTCCATGTGAGTTTTTATTTTACCTAGCTGTTTGGTTTGGGTTTTGGGTGTTCTGGGTTTTGTTTTTGTCCTAACTGCTTTCAATGATACAGGCAGTACAGGGGGTGTTTCTTGGGGTAATTTTCTTTATTTATCTTGTGAACATGCTTCTTATTTGTATTAAAGCCACGTGTGGAAGACTGAGAGCATTATTGGGTTCTTATACAAAACTTTTGGATTTTAAGGAAGTTTAGGTAGTTTCTCTTAAATAACAATGTCGGGGTAAATGGAAACAAACTGAATGCTTAATGCTTTTTTATGTCAGTCTTTTTCACTCACTGTGTAAAATCTGCTAGAGGAACATCATATACTTGCTATCTCATCTGGAACTTCCCATGCACAAATTCCAAGTTAACATTTTTAAGTGAATAAATAAGTCAAGCCCTGAAAGGTAATACGGTTTTTAATTCTACTTTTAAATGTATAAATGAATCCAAGTCTATCCTCATAGTTTGATGATCTAAAAACACATTTATATGTGGAATCTAATGAACAAAACAGAAACATGGATACGAGAAACAGACTGACAGCTGTTGGACAGCGGGAACTAGATGAAAGAAGGTAAAGGGATTAGCCAAGATCATACATACATAACATACACGCACACACAACAGTGTGGTGATGGCCGGAGGGAAAGGGGGCAGAGACTAGATGGAGGTGGGCAAAAGGGTGGGAGGTGAAATGGGGACATCTGCAGTAGTGTCGATAATAATGATGAAGTTAAAAAATAAAATAAAATAAAAGCATTCTTAAACATTGCATTAAAGAGGCAATATCATTAGAAAGACCCAGAACATTCTTTCCTTTAGAGGTTAATATTTTCAGATCTAGCAACAAAATTAAAATTTCAGAAAAATGAAATTTTATTATATTATTATTGTCAATTCCATGGAAGAAAACTAAAATTCTTGTACTTTTGTGAAAGTTTTCCCAAACCATGCCCCAACTCCAGATCTGCATTAAAGACTGGATAGTACTTACAGTTATTCCAGAGCCAATTCTATTCAAATATTTCCAAATCCTTTAAAATTGTTTGATAAAATAACTTAAAAATATTATTTTAACTCTAATATATTTAACTCAATGTATTTTTAAAGTCCTAAGTACAGTTATTTGACAACAAACAAAACATTCAAAAGTAGAGTAGAGGATCTCACTTGTATGCACCACCCAGAAATTAGTGGCTTAGGACACCAGACTCTGATAATTGTTATATTGTTTGCCAGACACCTCTGAAAAGTCTCTTATTATTTTACATCATCAGCACAGCCCCTAGCAAAGTTGCTCAAGAATCTTTAAAGACCACTACACTGATAGGCATTTACTCACCTCATCTCTTTGAGAATCATGAGGTTTGATAGACCAAAAAAAAAAATCTCTTTCTCTCTCTCTCTTCCCCTTTCTCTCTCTCTCTCTCTCTCTATTTTCTCTTTTTCCTTAATGAAGTAGCTACCCTCTAAACGAGATCCCATATGGTTCTGTTAGAGAAAGGAAGGGGGAAAATTAAAATCAGTTCTCACTAATTAGGAGAAAATTGCATATAAATAATTGAAAGGT
Organism: Trachops cirrhosus; assembly: GCA_028533065.1. Classification (NCBI taxonomy): domain Eukaryota; kingdom Metazoa; phylum Chordata; class Mammalia; order Chiroptera; family Phyllostomidae; genus Trachops; species Trachops cirrhosus. The sequence goes on from CM052541.1 coordinate 168,605,651, forward strand.
CTTTTCATACTTACGGCTGACATTTCTACCAAAGCCTTAACTGACTGCTGGGTCAAAAGGGTTGTGTGTTTTTTTAAAGGAGACATGTGCTCCCGTCCAAGTACTCGCTGGGACATGCTGTGAGCAGTTTTAGGTCACCAGCAGCTCTTTCTATTTTAGTCTATGTCACTACTTGAAGTTGTAATTGATTTGGATGATTCTAAAAATCATAATTATGACAGTTCTGATATTTGATAAGAGTAACTTACATTCAATCTTGCCAAGAAACTCATGGTGCATTTAGCAGAAAGACAAAAAAAATCTATACAGTGACAAAAAGTATCTCCCATAGAAGCAGATCGCAAGAGCCTTGATGGGGCTTAACTTGTCCTAGTAAGTAATTTGTGGAATATTCCATGCTTACTAATGAACTATTCTGCATTTAACTGTATTTTCTATCGGTAATAATGTGCATTGGATTTGGTTTTGTTTTTAATCTAAAAGATCACTTATGGACAGTATTTGTACCTAATGTTAATTTTAAGTCATTCTTGTATATACAAATGCTTTTTGCACCCACAGAGCACAGTATTTTATTTATTCTCAACTTAAACGATCATGATTTAAGAAAAAAACCCTAGTATCATTTTTAGATCCATTTCTCTCTCTCTTTCTCTCATGCTCCTGATTTCTTTTCTTCTTTTAATTCAGGTTTAACAGCTGATTTCCTAATAGGTTTTCAAATTCTTCAAAGTATAAAAAGAAAAAGGAAAGGTTTAAGGAATTAATAGTGAATGTATAAGATGTTGAAGTATGATATTCTTTTTCTGATTTATTGGATCATTCAAAATATGAACATTGAAAAAAGTGTATTTTTCATGCATAACCAAATGAACTTTAGAGCACTGATAAATTTTCATAAAATTTTTCTCAAAATTACTCAAGAACCACATTTTTATGTGTCCCTAATGGGTTGGTAATAAGTTTTGGAATAAACTGTTTTTTAGAAAAATTTTTATTTAAATGCTTAGAGTTATAGGGACATTATTAAAGAAAATCAAATGTAACTTAGAGTCAGTAGCTCTGTATTTAAATAGACTGTAGTTTGCATCAGCAGTTTGATTTTTTAATGAATTATTTCTTGAACTATGGGTTCTTCTCTAAAATGAAGATAATAAGAATAATAATCCACTCTACAGAGTTGTAACGAGGATCCAGTAAGTGCAAGAATATTTAAAGTGTACATTTGCAGTTTGTATAGACAATTAGTCAAGACTGGTACTCTTCTAGTCTTTAAAAATGGTTTCTTGCTTAATACTGTTAAGTTGGAAATGACTAAATAAATAAGTAAATGGGGGAAGTATAAACTAATTTGTTTTTGTCTCCTTACTAAAGGCAACTAAAGGTTTTTAATTAATTTTTTATATTTATTTTAGGGAAGTTGATAGGCAGAAATACTATACTTCGTTAGGTCTTTCATAATTAAGCAGTGGTTGTGAGGAGGTAATGAGTACTGATTTAAAGGACTGTCTTCTGTTTTCACCTATTGCTAATTCAGAATTCTAATTGCATAGTCAGAAGCCCCTGCACTGCTTCACGGTAACTATGGTTGTCCACCTGTAGTGGGAGCAGTCAGCATGGAAATTCAAATTGCCCACTTACACTGTTCCTAGCCCCCCTGAACCACAGATGTACACTCCTCAAAGTGGTGAAAACTCCTCTGCAGCGAACCCGCTCACTTCCCTGATGAGTCCAGAGGGAGGTGGGGGCTCTGCGGGGTCGGGGCCAAGTCTCAAACTGGGTCCTGGGCATCCAGAGAGCTGATCTCCAGTAAAGCCACACTTCACTTCCTCAAGGCTGCGGGGTTTGGAGAGGAAAGTTCCTCACTGGCAGCACTGCCCTCTGACGTGGGAGATCCACTATTCTATAAACATTTCAAGGCGCAAGGATATCAGTATCTGTTCTTTAGATTTCTCTGGATGTGTTGAGGCTGTTTGACCTGATGATCCCAAGGAAGTGTTTGTACCTCCACTTTGGAGAGGTCACTATAATATAATAGAGGTGTTTTGTTAGGTTTCCTTTTTTGTTTTCTCTCTCTCTCTCTCTCTCTCTGTCTCTCTCTCTTTTTGGTCCTCTGGGAGAAAATGTTTACTTCTTGGTCCATCTTTTGTTTTGAGTTTTGTTTTTACTGGTAATGTGAGTAGCTTTGTGCTCCAAGGAAGTTGGAAGGAAGGGAGGGAGGAAGGAAGGAAGGAAGGAAGGAGAGAGGGAGGGATTGTTGCACAAATATGATATGTACATTATAGGTCCAAATGATAAGGAAATTTTGTGTTTGTTTTATGGATTCATGTAAAGCCTATTTTAGAATCTGATGTTTCTTTCTACAAGGTAAATGTCTATATAGTTTAAATTCAATTTAAGAAAAAAAAGACAGCTATCTGAAAGTATATATTTTTAGGTGGATGGATTCATTACCTTTTGTTTCTCCTTTAAAAACCAAAAAGCCCTCTTAATTAAAATTTAATATATATTTAGTTGTAAAATATTATTATAAAATATACTTTTAAATTAGTACTTCTCTAGACTACTCTGGAGAATTTAAGCAGCTCATAACAACAGCAAAAAGAGAAGCTAAAATGTTGTGAATTTAGGTTTTTAGTTGACATTTTGGTTCTTATTCCCCAAACCTTGTTACTTGTATTTTTTTTCAAAGAACTTAATTTAGATTTGTAATATGAATTCGTATGGGTTGGCTAGATAGTAAGCAGATATTAGTTATGGTCTATTTTGTTTTTGTGGCATACTGCACATAAATGAATGTCTTGAATATTCTTAGGTAAAAGTTTTTTAAAAAACACTCTATCATTAAAAATATATCAGCTAAATTTTTCAATAATTTCCTTTTCTTAAGAGTACAATCCATCTCCTAAGTTCAATTTTACTTTCTGTACATGTTCCATTTTTATTTCCTTTAAATCACTGTTATGCTTTCTCTCAGGCATACCGACAATAAAGCCATCTGTTGTCCAAGGGGTCGTTCTTAAATGAATCATGCTCTGTCAGAATTTTGAGGTTATAAATGTTCAGCTAATTGAGCGGTCTGACTAGCTGAATACTTGTAAGTGCTTTATAATATCTTTCAACACTTCAAAATTCTGACCCACTTAAAACTCCAGAATCCCAGAGCAAATGGGACAAGTCATTCACACAGATTCTTGCTGATAAAACTAAAAACATGTTTATGAATTTCTTGGAATTTGGAATACAGTTAATGTAGTTATACTCTTACTTATTTTTGAGCTATGTCTATATTATGCCAAAGCAAGTGGTTGAGAAGTGAAAACTTACCCAATTGGCCAATCATTTTGACTATTTTGTATTAAACAACTAACTTGACTTTTTTGCACCAACTGGATATTTTGGCATCATGGATGCTCATAGCCTCTAAGGAAGAGTTAGCCCGCTTCTCTCTCTCTCTCTCCCCCGCTCTCTTTCTCTCTCTTCCCCTCTCTTCTTCCCTACTCCCTCCAATTGCTTTCTTTTTAAGAGACTTCATAGTCATGAGATATTGAAATAGAATACACAGATATATACTTACATGCCATTTCAAGTCACTCATCATATGTCCTTCCTAAGATTTTTATGCATCCCTGCAACTCACATATTTTCATGGTCACTTCCAGGCCTCCATTTCCTGGTGTCACAGGATTCTTAGCCTCACCGCTGTATTCGTTCCATCTTTTCTGCTTTGCAGCCATTCAAACATGGAACTCGAGTCTGTTCCTTGATGCCCTCAAAAAAGCAAATCTCACCGGAAAAAAGTATCGTTCAGTGTAGATGACTTTACTGAAAGTTTGGTGAGACTAAAGCAGTTTACGTAGCAATTACACAACATTTTGAATATTGGTCATTTCTCTACAAAGAAGTATGTTGGCCCTTAGCTATATATCACCTGAACTAAATGCCCTCTTCTTCTTTATAGGGTAATTTCACTTTCTCTAATCAACCCTAAATTCCTCTCTGACTTTCCAGTGCACATCCAAGGACTCAGTAAGTGTACTTCTAAACATCTGCTTTAGGTATAACCTGTTCTCTGTCCTTCACCAGTGTCTACCAGGGGTAGTGAGGAGTACAGAAAAGTTTTACTCTACTCTAAAAAAAATTCACACCCACACCACATACCTAATCCTGCACCAACACACAATCACACATACTAGTGCACACCGCTCTCCTCACACTCTCACCATATAGAAGGCAGAAGTATCTATAGTCTGTTTGGGTGTTAAATCAAAATTCCCCTTGAATAAATATATTAATGTTTAAAGGCTCTTAGTTGTTGTTGATGTATAATATTTCAGTAAAAACTCAACTTGCTCTCAGACTCGTCCTTGCCTGTCCCTCACACCTCATCCCACATCAGGCCACACTGGCCTTTCTATTCCTTGAAGGACAAGCTCTTTGCAAGTATTTGACTTCTGTACCTTCCCATCGCTGTGCCTTTCGGGGTAGGTGGTTTATTCCCATGACGTGGGCCTTGGCCGAGTTTTTCCCTTTCAGAAGTGACTGTCCAGTCTGTAGCAACATCTCCCCACCCACAGCCACCCTGCCCAATATTTGCTGTAAAAATCAGTTCTACTTTAAAAATTGTCACATTCTAAGATTATCTTTGTTTTTTATTTAAATCTTATCAGCTTTTTATACTTGAGGACAGGGTCCTTTTCTATACTGCTTACTGCTGTATTTCTAGAACCTAGAAATGTGGGCAAAGTAAGTGCTCAATATAGTTTTTAAAATATAAAATTTTATATTTTTATAAATGTCTGTTAAAAATAAAAAATAAAATTTTCTTAATAACTTTAAAAAGTATAATTTAAATCTAATATTTTAAAAGGACAGATCATGTTATCAGTCCCATTAGAGTTAACATTAATTTAATAATAATTATTATTATAACCAGGACTTCCTGCTATTAACTGGGTGGTAAAGACCACCATTTACTCTACTCATATTTCAGAATGCCAATTGTCAGAAGAAATAGTATTAGCTTGGGAATTAAAACAATCTAGTTAAAGATTAGCATCATGGAATTCTAACCCACCCTTTCATTTAATATTTGTGGCAACTGAGACACAGAAAAACTATCTTGCCCAGTATTAATGGCAAGTTTAAGTCTGGAATTCAGGTTCTTTGAATCTCAAATGACTAATTTTCCCCCCTAAATCATGTCCCCATCTTAATCTAAGAGTAATCAGTTGCTGCATGTTTTCATTTATAGAATAAGCAGCTGAAATTAGATGATGTTTCAGCATTTGCAGTTCAGTCACTCTTTTCTTCCTTCCCCTCGGTCCATCAATTATTCCACAACTTGACTGGAAGCAATGTCCTTAGATTCTCATTCATATTGTCGAGCTCCTACTCAATGATACCTTGAGTCTCTAACAATTCTAAATGTCTATTTCTCAGGGGTGTTGGTGCCATCTGACTGGTTGCTGATGGTACACAGAACAACAGAACTTAACTATTGAATCTACATGATAAATAGGGAAGACTGATCATTTGCATGCCCTTCTTTGGAGGACCTCCTGAATATTGATTGGAAAATAAAGCATAGCCAATCTCATATAATGGAACAGTGTTGATTATGATCAAACCAATGTTCACGTTGCATTTTTTTAATAGGCCCAAGTTCAAATTAAGCACTTTAGGATGACATGGCTAAGACGTTTTGGTCGTCAACGTCTTTGATTTAGAATTAAATTGCCTGTTCATCATGGAGGGAAAGTTTGTCTTGTATGTTTCCTCTGTTCTCAATGGTATTAGTTTTGCTTTCAAGTGAAGTGGATTCCCTGTAAACATATGTATGAGGGGGAAAGCCTCCCCAAAATCCAGAATTTATTTATAGAAAATTGTATATTTATTCTTACATATTTAAACTTCAGTTACTTTCAAAATACTGTCCATTTGATGCAATACACCTGAGATGTTTTTTCCAGTGCTCAAAAAAGTTCTTGAACTTGTCAATTTTGATGCCCTGTGGTGCTTCTGTAGTTTTTGTTTGTTTGTTTCACCTCTTCCACATCAGCACAATCATTTCCCTTTAAGGACGTTTTTCATCTTGGGAGACCAAAAAAATCACTCAGGGCAAGATCAGATGCATACGGAGGGTGGAGCATAGGGGTCACGCCATTGTTGGTCAAAAACTACTGAACACTCAGAGTGGCGTGAGCAGGTGCACTTGTAAATCGCCCATCATTAAATAAGCAAACACATTGAAAGAGTCTTCAAAAAAGTTCACTGAAGGCAACACAGCCTCGTACACCAACACCAGCTGGGACAAGGATACAGATGGATTCCTAGAACACTCACCTAGCAGGGGAAGCCTGAGCTACAAGAGGCCTGCGCTTCAGAAGATAATTCCGTGGTTTTTTTGGAGGGGGTCTCACCCCTCATTTAAGAATATTACAGACTAGAAAAAAATCTCATTTACTGATGTAAAAGCCCTTGTATGAATCAAATTAAGTCTACTTGAGTGAGACTATCCAATTTATCTTAATACTTCACAAAAATTTAAAATGTACTAGGTTATTTCAAAGCTTTCTGTGGTTTTGTGAAAATTCTGTTAGAAGCAAACTGGATTGAAGCACATTTTCTAAGCTGTTACATGAATTTGGAACCTTTAATTTTTCCATGTTTAAAAATTTTTAAATATGCTAAGGAATTAAACATTTTCTTAAGTGTGTTATCTTTGTGACTGAAGAGGAGTGTCCTAACACTTGCTATACAAGTGTGAGGTAAGAGAGAGAATGATTTGTCCTTTATACAGACATTATCTGCTGCCCTGTTCCCTCGGTTGCTCCCTGCAGCCTCTATAGCATTTAGCTACATGAGTCTTGATCTAACCACTGGAAAACAATAAAGAAGTTATAGACAGGAAGGTACTATGATGGGATAAAATATTGGCTTAAAAACCCTGAGGTGTATTTCAGAAGAAAATAGAACAATTGAGATTTACTATGTTTATATTATATAATACTCTGTTAATCTAGGATCTATGGATTCTCCTGAAACATTTAGGGGAAGTCCATACTTTCCAAGAATTTTTTTTTAAACTTGCTATTTTTTAAAGATTTTAAAAAAATCTTTTATTTATTTTTAGAGAAAGGGAAGGGAAGGAGAGAAGGAGAGAAACATCAATTGTTGCCTCTTGTGCACCCCCCTGCTGGGGAACTGGCCTGCAACCCAGACATGTGCCTGGACTGGGAATCGAACCAGCAACCCTTTGGTTCACAGAGTGGCACTCAATCCACTGAGCCACACCAGCCAGGGCGACCCAGAATTTTAATGTAAAATAGTGAGTATATTTTTGGGGATGAAAGAGATAATCTATACTTTTCATCATATTTGCAAAAAAGTCCATGACCCAATAAAGGCTAAGGACATAGTACTATGTCATCAGGTTATCAGAGAACAAGCATCATAAAGATGGAAACAGTTCATTAATGTTAAATTAACAACTTCTTCCCACCTCTAACCATAATTGATATTTTTCATTCTCAGACTTGGAAATCGTATCTAGCTTTGGGCATGTACGATTGGATATATACTGCATAGCAACAGTGGCCATGGTCCTGAGAAGCTTTAGTTTTTCAAGTGGTCAAACAAAAACAAAATGTCTTAAATACTTTTAAAGGTTATTGACAATGTCAATCCATAATAAAATTATATATATATTTATGAAGTAAACATAGAAACTGTGAGGAAAACTGCTGTAGAAAGAGGATAATAAGGAAGGGAAAGTCTAAGCAAATTGTTTTATTGTGGAGTGAAGGGCTGAAAGAAGAGAAGCAATAGGGGGAAGAAGGAGAAAAATCTATGACAATTTATACTCAGCGAATTATTCTCTAGAACAGAATTCTTCCAGAAATATATTTTTCCAACAAGATTGTATTCGTCCATTTGCCTAGGTGAAATTTGGTTTAGAGTGAAACTAGGCACAGTTACACTAAAAGCACTACTCAATTTTAGAATAAGGGATTCATGTCCATGAAGGTGTGAATCAAGCAGTTAATATCTCACCCTCGTGTCCTTTCCATTTGAGTAAAGACTACACCTGTCAATTTCAAGCATTTATTCACCTATTGGCTGAACAAAAAGGTCAATTGAAAATGAGGTCAGGAAAAACATGAGCCTGGTCTTATCACATTAGCAAGTGATTTTAAAAATGGTTTTAACCTTGTAGTACGTGGTTAGTCATCACCATGTGCACCACTAACTCAAACTAGATACTTGTTCTTTTGCCAAATAATGTCACTTTAAATGTGTGCAAATATCAATACTACAGTGAAATTCAGGACCTAAATTCTGACAAGGTGTGACCACATGCATGGTAATGAAATTTCATCTGTTCCCTTAAAATTTCTCCTCTAAAGATGCTTTATTTTAGGAGAAATGGAATCCATTTAAGTTTAAAATATCCATTCAAGACAGCTATGAAAAAATAAACTGTACAGAAAAAATTCTAGGACTAAGTATATATAGATTTGTTATTCACTGTAACTCATTTGTAATGTTTTCTAAAGAACTAAATTTTTTAATACATTATGTATGAGAAAGCAAAGTTTCACTGTGTTGTATATTAGGTTAAACCCTTTAAAATAAATACAAGACAGTGAAATTAATCACAATATGCCTCCATTTAACATTTTCCTGCAGCTAATGTTCATTTTTTAAAGGGCTGGCTGAGGGCCCAAAGAGGATCATGTAACACTGAAAAAAACCCCAGATCCCTGGAAAACATTATAGAGACATTCCAGTGTATTTAATTTTTTTAAAAATGATATTTGTCAAGTCGTTAGCCATCTATTAGACTGTGCACGCTGTGAATATACCACCATTTTAAAGTGTTGATAATATATCTTATTGGCCTTCCCACTAGCCAAAATTTCCCAGTAAAATATTTTCCTACCACATAAGCCACTAGTCATCAACCATGTCAAACAACATTTTCAATTTGGATAATGAAATTCTACTTTGACTATACTTAATAAATAACCAAGAGATACATAATGTTAACCATAAAATATTTTAAGCATATTTAAATCAAGCTATGTAATATAGGACTTTAAGGTAAAACATTTATATTGATCTCATGTACACAAATCTATTGACTATGTTTTGCAAATGCAGAATTTTTAACTCCTTCTTATTCAGAAAGGAATTCAATTGCATATATGCTTAAAGACCAGAAACAGAAATCTGCTTTAAAAATATCAAATGAATTAAGTTAAGCTTGGTTCTGTTTGATAGATAAAATATGCAAACTACACAATTTACCATTTTAATCATTTTAAGTGTACAGTTCAGTGGCATTAAGTACATTCACATAGTTGTGAATTATCATCATCCATCTCCAAAACCTTTTTATCTTCCTAAACTGAAACTCTGTATCTGTTAAATAATAATTCCTCATTACTTACTCTTGGCAGTACCAGAAATATATTCTACTTTCTGTCTATGAATTTGACTTATCTAGCTATCGCATATAAGAGGGATTATACAATATCTGTCCTTTTGTGACTGGCTTGTTTCACTTAGAATAACATGCAGCCCAGGACAGCATAGCTCCTGTGAGGCAGAGCAGTGAATGAAGATTTCAGAGTTTGCTCTGCTGGGCCTCGTGGATTCTCACCCTGCGTGTGCAGAGTTCAGACCTTGGCCAGGGAAGCCGTGCAGTCTCCGCCCTTCTGAGGAGCTCCCTCAATGCTGGGAATCTGCCTCTCAAATTTCACCTTCTTCTACAGTTTTGAAATCCAGTAAGTGCCTCCTTAGCTAAATAAAATCACTATTCTATTTGGACTCCCTCTGCATGTTCTCAAGTACAAAAAAGCCGAGGCTCATCTCATACTTCTCCATTCTTTCAGAAACGACAGTTCTTTACCACCTGCTGCCCGAGGCTTCAAAAGTCTCTATTGCAAATTTTAGCCATGTTTATAGTGGTTAACAGTGGGAGGACAATGCTCTTAGCTGCTACTGTATCATGATCCAAATTAGAAATCCCAAAGATTTTTAAAAAATTTTAAAGATTTTATTCACACATCATAAAATTCACCCTTTAAAAAAGTACAACTCAGTGGTTTATGGTGTATTCACAAAGGTATGAAACTATCACCACTATCTAATTCCAAGGTATTTTCAGCACCTGAAAAAGAAACCCCACACACATTAGCAGTCACTACCCCAAATCCTGTCCCCCTAGCCCCTGAAAACCACTAATGTACTTTCTGTCTCTCCAGATTTTCCTATTCTGGACATTTTATGGATGTGGAACTACATGATATGCAGTCCTTTGTGACTGGCTTCTTTGATTTAGCATTATGTTGTCAAGGTTCATCTCTGTCACTGCATTTATCAGTTCTTCATTACTTTTTATTGTTATAACAGTTCACTGTGTGGATATGTCACATTATTTATCTATTCATCAGTTGTTAGTAATTTGGGCTGTTTCCACTTTTTGACTATTGTGAATAATGCTGCTATCAACATTCATGTAGAAGTTTGGTGTGGACATACATTTTCATTTCTCTTGGGTATCTGCCTAAGAGTGAACTTGTTTGGTCACATAGTAATGCTTTGTTTAACTTTTTGAGAAAATATATTGTTTTCCAGAGAAACAATACCATTTTATAGTCTCACCACAGTGTGAGGGTTCCAATTTCTCCACAACCTTGCCAACACTTGTTATTATCTGCCTTTTTGATTTTTTCTCTCTCAGTGTGTGTGAAGTGGAATTTCATTATAGTTTTGACTTGCATTTTTCTCATGGCATCTTTCTGTGTGCTATTTGAATATCTTCTTTGGAGGACTGTTCACTCAGATCCTGTGTCTATTTTTAATTGGGTTAATTATCTTTTTATCATTGAGTTGTAATAGTTACTTATACATTCTAGATAGAAGTCCTTTACCACAGGGATCCCCAACCTCTGGGCCACTAACCAGCACCGGTCCAGGCCTGTTAGGAACCAGGCCACACAGCAGGAGATGAACTTAAACATAATAGGTTTGAATCATCCCCAAACCTTCCCCCAACCCCCATCTGTGGAAAATTGTCTTCCACGAAATCGGTCCCTGGTTCCAAAAAACTTGGGGTCCACTGCTTTATCAGATACATGATTTGCAAATTTTCTCCCATTCTGTTTGTAGTCTTTTCACTTTCCTTACAGTGTTCTTTGAAACTCAAAAGTTTTTCATTTTGGTGAAGTCCAGTTTATCTTTTGTTGTTGCTATTGCTCCGGCTCTTGGTATTATATGTAAGAAAAACTGAAAAATTCATGGTCACAAAGACTTATACCTCTGTTTTCTTCTAAAAGTTAAATAGTTTTATATCTTACATTTAGATCTTTCACCAATTTTGAGTAACTTTTTGAGATGGTGTGGGTTAGGGGTACTTCTTTTACATGAGGTATCTAGTCATTCCAGTACCACTTGTTGAAAAGACTATTGTTCCCCCATTAAAATGTCTTAGCATCCTTTTTGAAAGTCAGCTGACCATAAATGTGAGGGTCTATTTCTGGACTCTCCATTCCATTCCATCGGTCTTTATGTCTATGTTAATGTCAATACCACACTGCCTTAGCTTCATAGTAAGTTTTAAAACCATAATAAGTTTTCAAAACTATAGCTTCATAGCTTCATTGCTTTTATTCAAGAATATTTAAGCTATGTTGGGTCAGATGCTTTCCATATGAATTTTAGCATCAGCTTGTCAATTTCTGCAACAACAACTACAACAAAAACAGTTGCAGTTTTCATAGTGATTATGTCAAATTTGTAGATCAGTGTAGAGACAGTTGCATCTAACATTATTATGTCTTTCTTTTTTAAGATTTTATTTACTTATTTTTAGAGAGAAGAGAAGAGAGAGAGAAAAAGAGGGAGAGAAACATCAAAGTGAAAAATCACATGCTCCCCCCCCCACCAGGGACCTGGCCTGCAACCCAGGCATGTGCCCTGATTGGGAATGGAACAGGTGATCCTTTGGTTCTCAGGCTCAATCCACTGAACCACACCAGACAGGGCTATTATGTCTTTCAATCTATGAGTAAGAATGTTTTTCCATTTATTTAGTCTTTACTTTATTTCAACAATGCTTTTTAGTTTTCAGAGTATAACTCTTCTGATTTTTTTTGTTAAATTTATATATAAGTATTTTATTTTTCTATTCTATTATAAATAGAATTGTTTTCTTAATTTTATTTTTGGTGTGTTTATTGCTACAGTATAGAAATACAATTGTTTTTTGTAAGTTGTTCTTGTATACTGAAACCTTGCTGAAATTTATTACTATTTCCGATAATTCTGAATAGACTTTTTAGGAGTTTCTATATATATTTGTAAGATTATGTTGTTTTCAAATAGAGATGATTTTATCTCTTCTTTTCTAATTTGAATGCCTTTCTTCCTTTTTCTCCCCGCTTTCCCTCTCTCCCTCTCTCTTTCTTTCTTTCTTTTTGCCTAATTGCCTAGGCAAGAACCTCCAGTACAATGTTAAATAGAGATAGCATGTTAAAGTCTCCCCACCTCCTTCCTGCTTCTGGCCCCAACAAAACCAATCTCTATTTTGCAATCAATAATTCAGTAAATGCAGAATTTATTCAGTGAATATTGAGTGTACCATGTGTACAAGGCACCATTTTAGAGGGTACTTTTATTCTAGGTGTTAGTCTTTTTCTAAAACACTTTTCTAAATATGATATTCTTCCATTTAAAACTCTTTAGTGAGAGTGTCTCATAATTAGAAAAAAGGACTAATTTCTTAATAGGATTTATGAGGTCCTTTCCTGGAATGAAAGTAAATCTCCAATTTCTTTTCCTGTTGCTTCCTTCTTGAACACTTTTATCTTGATAAACTAAATTTATTTTAGTTTTTCAAAAGCTCAATACAGTAGATTCTCATTACTTATGGATTCTGTATTTGCAAATTCTCCTTGCTACACTTATTTGTAATCTCAAAGTCAATGCTCACTAGACTTTTGTCGTCATTCCTAGACTCACCAGAAGTGCATGTGTCCAGGTGAGGTTGAAAAAGTGTCCTTCACATGGTCTATTCAGTGCGATGAATAAACTGGTCCCTAACTGTCATGCTGGTCTAGTGTTCCAATGTGCAAGAAGGCTCTGTGTGTTAAGTAAACTTCAGACATAAATTATAGTGCTTTTAGTTGAGTTCAATGTTAATGAGTCAACAATATATATTAAGTTGGGTGTGTTTTAAAAAGCACATAAAACAAGGTTATGTGCTGTTCAGTAGATGAAGACATTGCGACCATAGGCTTGAAGGAGCCTAGCCCTGCACTTCCCCTAAGGGCAATGACTCAGTCTTTGTTACCCAATGTTTGAAGGGACTTTTTAGAACATAACTACAGTGAATAACCAGAATCATCTGTATATAAAATGATAATAATGACAACAGAAAATAGTTAAAATTTACTGAGTGTCAACTGTGTACCAGACATTGTGCTAATACCTCATTTCATTCCCATTATCTATTTAAATCATGAGGTAGGTATCATTACTAATACACTTTTTAGATGCTATAACTGAGACTTTAAGGATATTAACAGGTCTCCCCATGAGACTAGGATATTTTTTCCCCAGTAGACTGAATTTAAAGTCTGGGTTTTTAATAATATTTCTTAAATGATGGATTACTTTTATTATGTTGCATTCCATTCTATTTAATTATGTGTTCAATCTTTAATATATGTCTTGGTTATTTTCATTTTGTTCTTTAATAATAAAATAATGACAATAATAATAAGTTATAATATTATAACCAGATCTAATCTATTTTAACCAATGGCATGTTTCACAATTTCTGTGTTTAATTTGTGCCATTTTAGAAATCTTGAATTGTTTTTCATTCTATGGTGTGTAAAGAAAAATTCTTTGCAGGGAACACTGATTATTAAGTATCTGATTAAGTTCCTGGTAACACTGAAAGGACAGATTGCCTCAAAAGTTGTTTTCTACCTCTATAAATTAGAAAAATTTTAAGATCCTTAATGACATAATGAAGAGTTATTTTAATTTAATTGACGAGAACATGAAGGTTGAGTAACCTCAAGACATTGACTATAGACATAAATAAAACTAAGTTCTCTTCATGGGTCTAGATTTGAGCAGCATTATCTTCCTATAGTATCAATGTAACATCATTCCAGGTATCATTGGAGAGGATTATCATATTTGATTAATACTGGAATTAGTGATTATCGATAAGCCCTTCCTGATTTCTCATGAGGTAGAGGAGGGTTAGATAAGGAGCAGAATTATGACAGGCCTCAAAAGAAAAATCCTTGATCGCCAATGAAAAATAGAACCAAAATAATGCACAAATTTCAAAGCATAATTTTATATCTCACTTAGAATTCTGTCCCAGAACTCTGTTCACTGCAATTGCAGATACTTGTATAAAGTTTCCTATGGGGAGAGTGGAGTGTCTTAGAAGAATGCTTTTAAGACTCAGGGCCAGGTTAGCTTGAGACAGGCTGGCCAGTCTTTTTCTAAGAAATATAAAGTCCTCAGACAAACATCAATTGATCAAGCTTCACTTCCTAAGTTCAAAACAGCTTGTTTATTTTAAGAATACATGTTTCCATTTCAAACTATGAAAAGCCAGGTATATTATTTTTTAAAAAATGGGTAAAGTGGCTGTAGGAGCGAGAAAGGAATCACAAGATTGAAACCCTATAGAGATTAAGCAACATTTGTTGAAAGACAAAAGAAAAGTCTTGCCAAGAGGAACTGATTACTCAGAGAGGAAAGCAGTTGAATGTCTCTACTTGACTCAACTTTGCAGATCTTGGTTTGAGGCCATCTTTGCTATCCTTGACCAAAAGAAGGAAAGGAATCCACTGAGAGTAAAACCTACTGGGGAACTGCGGTCTTTGCTGCAACCCAAAAGAGTAATGGGCCACAGAAACATGAGATGAATGCAAGTGACTACTTCACTGCACATTCTGCCTGTACAAATAGTGTCGTTTCAACACATAGACAAAAATAAACACCATAAGAATTTTATTACAAGGGCTGAATATTCGTGTGGTAGAAACAGTTAAACACACAGCAAAAAGTAAACATTTTTAACTGGTATTAGAAACATATTCAATGAAATTTGGAGTACAAGATATTTTATACTATTTTATTTATTTCTCAATCCTCTGCCATATTTTTGAACTCATTGGAAGGATTATAAAGAATACACTCTATTTTGGGTTCATGTCACTCTTTTATTTAAAAGGTTTTATAATTTACATTGTAGTCATAATTTCAAAATTTTTGAGGCATTTATGTTTTGAGCAGTTTCTATAGTTCATGGCCCTACTTGTCTGAAAGGCAGTGTCTAATAGTAGCATATGATAAGAATTCATCAAGTATTTACAAAATAAGTAATGCATAAGTATATAAAATTGTTTTTCTTAAAAGTTATCTTCTGAATAACAATATGAAAAAAAGCTTTTGCATATAGTATTGCAACTATTTTGAGCTGCATTGAATTCATGTATAAAGATCACATAGTCCTGTTTGTCAAAAAGTCCAGAGACTCTGGACTTTCACTGTCCAGAGTCTCTACTGAATGGATATTCTATGTGGACTTAATCCCACTTGCTTCCCTCCCATTCTCATCCTCTCTCCTAGTGAATTATTAATAAAGAACTAAGAAAAAACACTGTATAAGACCACCAAGGCTTTCAGGGAGGAAGCTATACAATTCTGTATTATTAGTGAAAGTTTAATTAAACTCTATCACCTGGAGTTATACTTACATTACTTTTGAGCACATCTAGTCCTGGGTAAATTTGAAAAAAGAGAAGTTTGTTTTAAGGTTCTACTCTCTAGCTTCCCATTTTATATCCCAGCATCCTTTTCTCTCTTCCATTGCCTCCTTGCACCTTCCCTGATCCAGGCCCTTTGAGGTATCACAAGCTGCCTTCTAGATGCAGCAGTACACACAGTAGGTACCATCCGGGCCTAATGTGCATTGTCCTGTGCTCAGAACCTGTCAGACTTTCTGCCTTCCACTCATTCCTATCAAAAATTTCTTGTTCCGAGTTCCATCCTACCAAGACCTTTTTAAGGAGATTGTTAACTAATCTGATCAATGCAACCTTACTGATGTGATTGATATACACATTAACATACTTTCTCACCTTTTTAAATAATGATTTTATTGAAGGAATAACGGAGTCACAAAATGTGCATTACTCATATGTGTTTAACTCAATGGGACTGGGTACAACATGCAACAGCACCCAGATCAAAAACAGAACAGTGTTGAGAGTCCAAAAACCCTTTTCCAAGAACTGTATCTCCAAGAGTCTGCACTATTGTAACTTCCAACAGCACAAATATTGTCTATTTTGTACTTTCCTTGAATTGAACCCTAACATGTGTAGTTTTCTGTGTCAGGAATCTTTCACTCATAATTATGCCTATAAAATTCCTCTCCAAGGCTTTATGTGTTTGTGAATCATTCTCATGGTATATATAATATTCCTTTGTATAAATATACCACAATTTATTAAATTTATTTTTGGTTAGCATTTGAGTTGTTTCTAGTGCAGGGTACTGTTAATAGTGTTGTGAATATTCTTCACATGATTTTTATTAATTTTTTATTTTGACAAATGTAATTTGCATTTCTGGTGGATATATAACTAAGAGTGGAATTACTGGGTCATAGAATACATATATGTTCTCAAGTTTAGTAGAGACACACAAAAATTTTCCCAAGTGGCTAACCAACACATATTCCCCATAGCAGAATGTGAGAGTTTGGTTTTCTCCAAATGCCCCCCAATACTTAGTATTGTTTCCTTTATGTGTTAGTTATTTTGTGTGTATATAATAATGTCTCACCATATTTTAAATTTGCATTATGTTGATGTCAATGAAATTGAGCATCTTTTCATGTGTTATTAGGTTTTGTACATATCTTCTTTGACGAATTGTATATTAATGACTTTTGTCTGTTTTTCTATATCTTTTTCTTGCTAAGTTATAGACATAATTATATTTGAAAAAGAAACTTTAATCATGTGGGAGTGCCAGTAAGCAAGGTTTAGAAAGCCTGAGAAAGATGTCTAGATACATTGTTGTTTTTTGTCTCAGCCCTCATGTGTCCTAGGTAACACAGGACACAATTTCTGTCCTTAGCCACATAGATCACTCAAACCTTACCTTAGAAAATGAATGACATTTACTGTTCAAGTTACACATTTATGTTGTTTTTTATCTTAAACTGGGGCTGAGAAAAATCTGGTATGATGTCCAGATTCCACTGAGTTGACATCAAAATAGCAAAACCCCAATGGAAAAAAATGCAGAGAACTAGAACAAGCGAGGGCGAAATGGAATAAACATCCTTGCCTTAGCTGTTGTGTCTCAGCCATGGGTGCCGCTATGGTAATGTTATCCTACACGTGTGGTCATAGCAACCCAAAGCACAGCCTCACTGAAAGGCACCCGGAATGAATTAGCCCACAGCATTTGAAACAGCCAGAGGAATTTTCCCGTCAGTGGTCAGTGCTCCTCCTAAAGGAATGCAAGCGGTGATGCAGAGAATAACAACAATGCAGAGAATAACAACAATGCTGAATTAGTAATGCTATCAGCTGTAATTTCCATTTTTTCCTGAAATTTCTTACTCAGTCACAGGCCTACTGTAAGTTCCTGCATTTGGCAATGACTTTTTATTTCAATTTGTCTAATGGTGAGCCCATCTGTTGGCTTGAAAAGGTGCTGCAGGAATGCTTGTTAGTGACAATTTTAGTTCAGCCTGACAGTTTAGCCTCAACTCTGAGTCTATAAATCGATGTATTTTTACACAATTCCATAAATGTTGCAACAAATAATTTTTTTTTGGTTTTTGTCATTTGTTTTCTTTTCTCCAATGGTATGAGCCAACCAACACCCGGAAACCATGCTGAGCCACCTCCCAGAGCTGCTCAACGCTTCGTCTCCAGGGTCTCAGGACCTAGATTTGAAGCTCTGTTGGGTTTCCTACAGAGCAGAGTGATCTTGACTAAGTGACTAGACATGTCTAAGTCCTCATTTTCTTATCTGTAAAACAGGCTAAAAATAGTACCTACTTTTCAGACTTGTCAGAATTAAAGGAGATTACCCATGTAATATTTTAGGTTAGCACACAATAAAGTTGGCTAATATTACTATATATATGATAAAGATTACTATATAGATTTTTAACATATAACATTTATCTGTACTATTTTAAACTTTGCTAGTATTTTGATAATGATTTGTTTTTACCTATTTGCCCTTTAACCATTGAACACTCTAGAATCAGAAATTAGGAAAAGTGACGTTTTATCTCTACATTAGATTTAGACAAATCAATCAACTGGCATGTGGTTATCTTTAATTTATAAGTGAACAGAATTAACAAGAAAACTTTGCATTATCCAAGTTCTCAAGTGTATAAATAAAATGTTTTATGTACTCAGATAAAAGAATCAGAAGCAAAGTTTTATTTAAAAACATGCGAGATTTAAACCTAAGTCAGCAATAGGCTCCAAATAGAGCAGGATGTTGACTCTGTATACATATTGTTATTTTCCTATCTTCTCTTTTTGTTCATTTTTACTCCTGAGGTCTGAGGTTCCCCTCCTGAACCTTTCTGGTTCCTATTTATATCCACACCGTCATCTCTCCCAGACCTGTGCTTCCCCAGCCACTCAAATTCTATATCTCCCTAGCCCACGTCAGAATATCTTCATTGTGTGATACATTTTTAAAGTGTGGCTCACTTCGCTATCGCACTGGAAAAAGTCCTACTGAGACAGCTTGAAAGCATTATGGGACTGCCTCTGTGAAGATATGCCCATATGGGGTAGACCTGGAGGATGTTATGCTAAATGAAATAAGTCAAACCTAGAAAGACAAATGCCATATGATTTTGCTTATAGTATGTGGAATCTAAAACAAAGCAAAATTAATGAATAAACAACAACAGAAACAAACTCAGATACAGAGAACAAACTAATGGTTGCCAGATAGCAGGGGGTTTGGAGACTGAGTGAAAAAGGTGAAGAGATTAAGAAGTACAAACTGGCAGTTACAACATAGTCACAGGAATGTAAGTTAAGCATAGGGAATATAGTCAATAATGTTGTAATAATTATATATGGTGTTGAGGGGGATCCTAGACTAATAAGGGAGATCACTTAGTAAGTTATGCAAATGTCTCACCACTATGCTGTACACCTGAAATTAATATAATATTGAATGTCAACAACACTTGAAAATTTTAAAAAAATTTAAAAGAATGCACATATAATACACATTAACATACATATAGTTTTAAAAATAGGATCTATGGTATTTTATAACTTGCTTTAGTTAACACAAAATATATTTCATATGGGAAAATACACATCTGTAAAAAAATAACAACAAAGATATGTCCATGAGAACAATCGGATCTTGGTTTAACTAAAAGGAATCAATTCTTAATGCCGGATTGTTGGGAATCCTTTACTGGGCTGTGGGTGAGACACTGGGGAGAAAATATACTTTCTCATTAGATCAAATCAGTCAACCCATTAATAACTGTATATACAGACTTGTGGGCAATCCCAGTCCTGATTAAATACATCCACTGTGTGTATATTTGCATGGATTTAATTGAACCTCCCCAATACTTTTTTCTACTGCATATAATTATGCCTACTCATATGACTCACATCTTGCCCTCCTCTGATCACTTGAAAGCTGTTACAGGACACCGTCTGAATAACGGCCATATTCGCACACCCGTGGCAAACTGGCCCTGAAAAACAATTATCCTGGATTATCACAGGTCCTCTGATGCTAATTTAGCAGCCAGCCCCATGCACACAGTTGCTCCCTGACCCTCAGTTACTCTTCACAGAAAACCTGAAGAAATCTGAGGAGAGCAATCCTTATGCTTCACTAGGTTTAATTCACTTACCATTTATAGACCTGGCCTCAGTTAGGAAAGATATTTATTTAGTCACTAAGAAATTCATCCAACCTAGCTACATATTGGCAACAATTAAATGCTTATTCATTGGCTGGCAAATAAGCACCTTAAGGGGGAGGGGGCAGAATCAATGTTAATGCCGGTCCAGTCTTTAGAGATCATCACTGAGCCGGATCCTCTTTTTCTGCAGGTTAGGAAACTGAACAGAGAGGATAAATGACAAAAAATGGTGGCAGAAATGCACCTGATACCCAAGGCTTTGGATCCTTACTGTAGTGTTTCTTCCACTATGATCTCTGGTCTGTGTATGAAAGGGAAGAAACCAGGAGTATACAGCAGTATGATGCTGAAGCTGTCAAATTTTATCACCAATTGTTAGGAAGAATTGTTGTGGAATTGTGCATATTCCACAGTCAATATACACGTTAAAACACATCCCCTGTGACTACGTAGTGTTTATGATAGTTTCCACTCTTACAGAGTTTCCATTTATATATTTAATCATTGTATCTCTAATTCTAAAAAGAATTACAAATGCATTTGTTTGCCGCTGGCTCAACAATAAATGGTGTGATCAACCTAAATGTTCCTGGTGGCAGATATTCCTGTAACGTAGTGCTCACCTCCACAAGCACTCTGCTCTTTACGTCTACCGGTAACAACACAACCCATGAAGTGTCCGGGATAAAAGTGTCTCCAGTGACTCCAGTAAAGGATGGAAAAAGCTCTCTAACTGTATTACAGGGAATGCCAAGAGTGAGAAACTTGAAGGAATAAAGTGTAAAGCGATTAGTTTGGTGTTAATACTAAGTTACTCATACTGAAGATGGAATTAAACAAGAGCTAGAAAACCTGAAAACATGGTGGAAATAACTTTGGATAAAACATTGAAATCAACCCATTTATATACTACATATCACTTCTTGTACTTTGCTTTTATGTAAAGTAGTAATTTATTGCCCACTGCAAGTACAAAACACTTAGTTTAGCAATTACCAATTTCTGTCTGCTCCCTAATTTGGAACGCATGGACTTTAAAATTATGCTACTTTTCAGTCTCATTCAAGGGTGTTAAAAATTCTGCTATAAATCATAAATCAATTAAAAACCGATTTATATAAACCTTCTAGTAAGAAAGAGAACTGAAGCATTCTAATCCTTAGGAGAAAATAATCTTGTCTGTTCTCACTGGTTAGAAAGTAACAGTCATGCCTAAGCCCTTCTCTGTATAAACCAACTTCCGAGGACTGGGAGGCATTGGCCTTGCATCCTCCAGGGAGGCTCATATTTTCCAATGAAACAGGAGGGATCAGTCTCAGCCTGGCACAGATGGAATTCCTACAGTGCTCCCCCCCGTACCTAACCATTATACCACATCCTCTTGTCCTGCGCATGCTACCATTTCTGTGACATTTTTCAAACAACTATTGCAACAAATGAAATGGGAAGAGTTGAAGTGGGCTGCATGCAAATAAGAACAACCAAAAGCATGGAAATTACGAGTTTGGGAAAAATGTTTTCTTGCTTTATTTGATTAACACGTTGCCACGGGGGCAAATTTTCCTTTGATTTCTTATTCTGGATAGTTTTTAATGTAATTGGTTTAAGTGATACTTTACTTAAGTATATCTTAAAAAGAAATCTGCCACTAACTATAAAATTTTCATGTTCAGTCCAATTGACTTCAAAGTAATCCAAAATGCTTTTTCCCAAGCGACACCTATCAGTCCCCAGCTGTGTTCCTGATGGAGACTGACATCTGAAACCAACAATTAAAGTTACCTAATGCCAGGACTCTTTAAAGACTACAGGGCTTTACAGTACCCTATCAAAGCGGCTCATAACCAACCCATACTATTATTGTTTCTATAAGTGTGCTGGGAGGATTAATTTCTTGACACTCATTTAATATTACAAGAAAAATAATTTTCAGAGCCAAAAGGTCATTCTTTGCCAAATCAGCACATTCAAAATAGTGTGTACTAATGAAAAACCAAAAATATCTTTAAGGTTTTGACTATTTTGTATGTGTTCTATAATCATTCTGGCCTTTCTCTCATTGTCTATGTGACATCAATTAAGGGCCATTATTTAAATTTAAAACTTGCCTTCAAGTAACAAAAGCACAGAGAGAGACAGAGAGACAGAGAGAGAGACAGAGAGACAGAGACCACCAGAATACATCACCATTTAGACTGAGGTGTAACAGAGCAAATTTCTTTTTTCTTTATATTAAAAATGCATAAAGAATAACAATTTCACAAACATTTTCATTGACCTTCAGAGGGGGTTATTCATGCAAAGGCTGAGCTGAACTTAAAAGGTAAAGAAACAGCAATTTTCTTGTTCTGTGATATAGAAGTCTCAAAACTCATGCAGCTATCATGACTGCCCAAATCTCAGGAAAAATGGTTTGAGGGAAACACAGGGAGATGTCATTACTAACAAATGTACTGTGTACCAGGTCGTGAGAGGGTGCTAAAAGACCCCAGGCTTTGAATGATATCAAAGGAATTGTTGCGGGGGGGCGGGGAGTGGACATCCTCAGTTGTGACTGCAATGAGGGTCAATACGTAACCTCTTCACCTAACCCTGCCTCCTTCCCCTTTTACTTCCTGCCAGTTGGGCAGCTTCTTCTTCAACTCCTTCTTCCCTTGATGTCTACCCATAATGACAAATGAACAGCACCTCATAGGATTGATTAGAGATATATAAAGGAACCTAAGAATGAACTTGTTCAATTATATGAGCACAATGCTTGATCTATTAATACAAACAATTAAGGCAATGACTATCACTGGTGGATTTTCAGCAGGATTCTCAATTTTTCAAGTTTTCAGAGAAGACAGTTTAAGCTGTAGTACACTAATAAATCTCAAATTCACATTACACAAACAAAATGACATAAATAACATACAAAATTACTGGTAAGATTAATAAATATTGACATACAACCTACTTTTTATTTGTTTTAGGAGTTAAATTCTTTCTGGATCAAAGATTATATTTTAAGTGATAGGTTTGTTTTGGCATAGAAAATAGCTGACCTTCAGCTGTAAAACAGAATAGGATAAACGGCACTTTTAAGGTTTAGTATCAAACTGGGGGCTAAATAGAGAATAGGCATATAATATTTATGAAGGTGATCTAGAGGGAAAAATGTTCAGTTAAATATCTACTCTTTTAGGTGATATTAAGCCATTCCAGTGTGTAAAGTGCCAAGTACACATTCAGAAGAATGTTTTAAGGCTATGTGTATGAGGAGCTTTCTGGAGGTGAATTTCAGGATTTGAATTGCAAGGCAATCAATTTGCCAGAAGTACCACAAACAATACTTTGAAATAATGGCTTCTAAATTATAAATTGCAACCCTGAGGAGATAATTGTTATAATTAGATTGTTTTCTGAAGAAAGTGGCCCACGTACTTGTGAGATTATCACAAAGTATATTGTTTCATTCCTGACATTGTTTAGAAATATATTATAAACATAATAGAAACAGTTGTTTTATCTTTATCCAGAATTACGGTTAATCTACACCTGGAATTACCATTTTGGTCACTATATTCCATGCAAAATCTGATGGGATTTGGGCAAGTCCAGACAAAAGACAATCAGTTGAGTTTGGTATGCGGGGATTGGAGCTCTTCAGTTTCCTCGTAGGAAAATCCTAGAGGCCTTTTACGAGAAGTCCGTCAAGTCATGAAGTTATGAAGAAGCACTCAAAAATAATAAAACAAGGGAGGAATCTTGACAAGAAAATACTTTCAAGTGTAGATTAACTCATATTAATAATGGGTATTTAACAAAAAACTGGAGTTTGGGGGTTAATTTAATGGGCAAAAATGACTTTTATTTGTTAGGCAATCTCAAATCTCAGGCTATATGTACATTTTTTTAAAAAGCCACATAGACTCATTTTCAAACTGATGTATAGTCCTTGGCAGTACAAAATTCCATAAGTACTGAATTAAGTAATCTGTACATTTTAATGTGAATAATTATTCATCATCATTACTTTAACAGAAGTGTTAATGACATTAACACCAGAGATTTTCTGTTCAATGATTTCAGGGATCTAAGTGAAATTCAGATTGAAAAAAAATGAAGAGAGACAAAACATTGCCTTTTATGTTTGCTCAAGAATGGCACCAAGGTACACTGTGTAGACTCCGTCACAAGCAGTCAGTTAAGCTAGGAGTCATCTAGCTAGTTACTCGTGGCATACACACCAGTGAGGCCCAAGAGAAGCTGTTTCATATAAGCACACACTTCAAAGTTACAGCAAAATGAAAAGGAACTGAAGCAAGTTTTTTGTTGCTGTTGTTTTGAAATACAACCCTCCGGGAGGCATTGTTTGCATATTGAAGTAAATGCATAAACAATGTGTTGTGGGTTTAATTTGTGAAATGAGCATAAGCCTTGATGAGCTGTGATGTCTGCTATTTGGAAACCGAAGACTACTTTTAGCTTTACATGTTCATCTGAGCACTGACACAAACATAAAATATGGAGACTCCCCAGATGAGACTAAAGCTTGAAATTTTTCTCAGCAAGACTTTAAATGGCAGCAGGACAGTGATTGTTTTAAAAGTTATGTCATAGGTTATGCAGTTTTATAACAAAATACTCAATAACGATATTTTAGAATGCTGTGCCATTAAAGTACCAATGAAATAATTTCAGCTGTTGGCAGCAGGTACTTAAGTCCACATGCAATTGTGTCCTCAGCTTATGTGGACAGTCCTTGTGTGCTGTGTGTGCACCACACCTTGTTTTTAGTTTGACAGTCTTTTTAAGTATTACAGGGACCTGCTCAAAATGTATTAACATTATTTTTGAAAAATGTAATCTAATATTAATATTAATAAAGCACTTATTAAACATAAATATCTTTAAGTTATGTTTTAATACTAAAAATAAAACTGTAAATTCAAGTGCAGCTCTACTTTAAAAATAGTTAATGGAAATTTCAAATTAAAAACAATGGTAAACACACACACTTCTGGCTTATTTGTAAGTTATAACTTGCCACAGCCTTGATAGCCAACTTCTGCATGTAGTATAGTAAAGGGGGTAAGTTATGTTCTCCTGATTCCTGAAATTTGATAACCATGGTAAATGGGTTTAATTCATTCCATCTTTGTAATGATATTCTGAATTATAAACAACAGGAAACCTACCCTAAAGAATTGTTTCATGAGTTTCCGATTTTAACCAGAAAATACAAGGTGCTACGAAGAATCGACCTGAAAACCAGAAAATAAGGGTGGGTTTTGCCAATTATTTTACTGCTGAATGAGTTGCATATTTTTATAAAAATGACATCATATCTAAGAGAGCAACTGTTAAAAATTTGTCGTCCACAGGAATAATAACACACATGTTATATACTCAGTAGCTTCAACCAGCATGGGAAGAGTTGAGAAACCTGTGTTCTACTTCCACTTCCCCGACAACTAATGAGCAAGGCCCTGAACTTCTCTGCAGCTAGAATTTTGTAGCTAGAGAATGAGAGTTTTGTGCCAAATCATAATCTATTTATAGCTTTATAAAGTCAGTTATTTTGTGACAATTATTATCTTGTTGCTATTAAAAAAGGAAAAAAAATAAATTATCTGAAACTTTTTGGTAGGTTGCTGACAAGGTAGAATAAACAAGTTAGAGAAACAGTGGAGGGAATTACTTCATAAAAAAGAATGATATATTTTTAAAATGCAAGATTCCTAAAAGTCTAGCCCTGGATATACTTTGATGAACTTCGCCCTATTTTTTGTTACATAATCATTCAAAATAGTGTGAACACTTTTAAAAGCTATTTATTTATAGGCAGCTTATGCGGATAAAATATGATTAGAAAACAAATTAAAAGCACATGAGAAAGGAGAAAGGTAGGATGGGGCTTTAAATGGTACAGGGTCACAACTAACACAGAAAGACAAACCACATCAGTCTGTCTGTGGACGAGTCCCACACGTGGTTCTAAACTTTTGAGCAGTAAGTCAAAAAAAGAAACTTGATTAGTTTCACAGTTCTCAATGACATCAAGATATAAGCAGCCTATAATTCTGATAATACTAAACTTCTTTGTCTTCACAAAAAAGAGAATGTATAATACCATGAGCTAATTCTCAACAATAGCTTATGAAGTAGATGCAATAACTCTTTCCACTGGCTTATTATCCCTATTAGGATATATTGTGTCTTTTAAAAAACTATAGCTATATCAATTAATACAAAGGTATATTTCAATGAGAACCAAGCAATACAAGGATGCTCAGACAGTATGTACGTAGAGTTAGTGGTTTATTCAACATGTTGATAAACAATGCCTACTACATGCAAGATTTTACATTAAGCACGATACAGGATTCAAAGGTGAATAAAATGTAGCCTGCCCACAATGTGCTATCCGTAATCACTATACTAAGTAGATTCTTATCCACACCTAAGACACATACAACTATGGAGGACATTCATAAGAAAAACCAAAGATCATTCATGTCTGGGTGGCTGAGAGTGAAGGAGATAGTGTTGGAGAGGATGGGACCAGAGATTGGAGACTCTGGAAGGTTCCCTGCACCCTGTTCCTGAAATAAAGAAGCAACATGAACAGACCTGTGTTGTAAAGTGAATCATCTAATGGGAGAAGTGGGGAAAGGCGTTAGAAATCAATTGTACAGCCACTTACATAGTCTGTATAAGAGTAACTGAGGCCCAGATTAAGTTAGCGTTAAAAAAATACAAAGGAAAAAGAAAGCAAAGTTTATAGCAAAATGGCAACTATAGGACTCAGCAACTGATTGGATGGACAGGGCTAAGGAATGAAAGGAGTAATTTGCACCTCCATGTGGCTGGGGGGACACTGGTGCCATTCACACAGGACACAAGGGAACACGCAGAGAGAAGTATCTTGTTTTCTGGGGAGGCTAAAAGGAAGAGAGACAAGAGCTCATGTTATATTGAATAACACACGTTCCTAGGCATCCTCTTTGTGCTTTAAGGCCTGGTCCAGGTGCTACCTCCTTCATTCTCTTAGTTGGAAGCAAACCCTCCCTGCTCTGAACTAAAATAACCTATTTGTCAATGTTTCTTTTAAGGAGCTTGATTGACACTTTGTCTCTCATGTAATAACTATTTTTAAATGCCCTATTTTCTGCTGTAGACTGAAATTTTCTGGAGGAAAGGACTGTGCCAAGTTCATCTCTGTGTCTCCTTATGCTGAGCAAGCATGCTTGAATGCTAAGAGCATATGCTAAGAAACACCCACATTTAAGTGGCCAGAGGGGAGTCAAGGAGAGGATAATGAAGAAGTGTTCAGAGAGATGGAGGTAACAGAGGCCAGCACAGACCGCAGAAGCCAAGGGAGAAGAAAGTTCCAGCACGGAGTTTGTCAGTGGGACATTCACCAAAGATCAGGTCTGCAAATAGAACGACTAAGAAAAGGATTTGACATCTAAAGAAGAGGGTTTTAGGAATGTGATATCCTGAAACCCGGGATGAAAATGAGGCGATGCCACCAGCGCCTTGAGTTCCTCTGGACGGATGGCCTTGGTGGCTTCAGTCCTGGTAGTTTTTTTGTCAACAGGTTTTTTGTAATGGTTTTTTGTCAACAGGGCCAATTTGGGGAAATATTAAGTGTTTATGGGTTTCTTTCTTCTTCTTTTTTCATTCAAAATTCAATGAAATTAAATTAAAGCTTCTTTATTGGCTCCCTGGGGACAGAGCGTCAGTTCTTATAACTGAGACCGCGTTTGATTTGAAGGGTAATGAAAAGAATGCTACAGTATTTCAACCACTCAAATATTCAAATGAGGCAGAATTGGGGAGCAAGAGTACAAAGGCCTTCCTAAGGTGTCTCACAGGTGCACTAACTCATTTCACCTTGAAATAAAGGTTTGTGGACCCATCCCTCTGCTTCAGATGGTTCACTTTAAGTTAAAATTGAGTGAGCAGAGGAACTGTAGACAGATTAGTTCAGTGCAATAATGTGCTTGTTACATTCCCAGCACTGCGTGAGGCACTGCAAATAGAGAGAGGAATAAGGGGCAGTTACCCTGAATACTTCTCCTTTTGACTCTTTCTAACCCAGCCTTCCCTCACCTCTGGATGTAGCTTCCTGTCTCAGTGAGGTGCTCAGTCTCTCATTCTAAACCTCCTCTCCTGAGTCACGTGCCCCAATCTCTCTGCTTTTTTTGAACTATAGGCTGTTTTGGAAAGTGTCATGAAGCTGGATGGTTCATCACAGATCCCAAACTATAGGACACATTCAGAACACTGTCTTTGCTAATGTGGGAGGGTAAAAAAAAATAGAACTTTTTATAGAGGGAAGCTGTTTTGAACTTTGAGGGTAAATCAAATTGTCTGAAGGGGATCCTCTGTGAGTTGGTGTTCCCCAAATTTCAACAAGTTAAACACACAGGAGGAGGGGCCCCATCAGGCTATCAACTGCAGTATTTGCTAATCCTTCATATAAGCCTTTTTTTAAAGTACATATTTATCAAGGGTCAAATACAAAGTACTGCACATGGGAGGAAGAGGAAGATGCAAAGTCCTGCTTTGCTGCATCTGCTCTGGGCAGTTGTCACTGCTGGGATAAAGGCATTTGCACTTTATTAAATAGACATTTGGAACCTACTGGAGATTTTTAAATAAGAGAAGATCTGTACATTAGAGAAATAGAAAACCCTCACATCTCTGTCTAATGAACTGGCAGAAAAGAGCCTAGAGGAGAGAGGTGTCAGTTAAGATATGGAACTGGGTCTGGGGAGGCAGCAATAACACACAAAATGGAAAGATAGATGAGGAGACACTGCCAATGCAAAGCAAGCTTGTCCTGTTGACTTACGGCACATGAAAGGTGAGGGAAAGAAGTGAAGATTAACTCAAAGTGCTGTGCCTGGATGATGGTGGTGCCATTATCAAAATTAAGTCAAGAAGAGGAGTTGGTAGGAGAGGTGGAGAAAATGGGATGATGCATTCAGCCTTGAGTGTGTTGAAATGCCAACAAGACCTGCATTTGAGGATGCCCAGCCCTCTGGGAAGGAGATTTATGTCCTTAAATTGCCCATTTAGAGGTAACAAAAGAGAATATAGAAGTGAATAAAATTGTAAAAAAATATATAGTGAAGAAAGAGATGAGGACCTATGTCTAATTGTTTTTTAGTAAAATGAAGAGAAAAGAAGAAAGCTCTGTAAGAACTAGGGAAGTAGCAATCAGAGGATAAGAACAGAATCGTGGAAGTTCAAAGAATTAGTTATTAGAAGGCTACTGTCAGTAACACCAAATGCTTCAGTCAAGAATGAGAAAGACTAAGAAATGACCATTAAGACACTGTTGGTGATCATAAAAGAAAGCAAGCTCAGCAAACGAATGAGAGCTGAAGTCAGATCTCTAGGACTTATTAGAATCTAGAAGTAGATGCACTGAATGCTGACCACTGTTTGGGAGGTTGGTAGCAAAATAAATAAATCAGGTGAACAGGAAAGTCACTGTAACACGTGTTGAAGGGGGTGCTGAGAATGCATACTTATAATTGAAAAACATTGTATAAAGACATTGTTTCTAAATGTGCTCTAAAATGTAATGGAAGCAATAGGCAAAACAAAACTTTCATTACAGTTTTCTGTGATATTATAATATTTTCTTTCAAAAATTTTCAATCTAAATGAATTGTTGCAATTTAGCAATCTTCCTGACTTTGAGAGCTTATAAAATAAATGGATAATGGAGTAGATCACATCAAATGCACTGCTTTAAAGTTGTCAAAGCACTTTATTTGCCATCCCTAAAGTGAAATTCCTCCTGCCAATCATGGAATTGTGTATTTGAGGACTTTTGAATTATAATCAGCAAACATTTTTCATAAGCAGATAAACATCACAATGATATACAATAAAGAGTTGTATAAAAAGAGATTAATTGGATCTTTTCTATGCTGAAATGATTTCTTTGATAAACCAAAGAAATCAAAAGAACAACAAAGTGATATTGTTCATATTTCAACTACAATTATCATTAAAAACTGTGCATTTGAAGTACTTGAGAAATCAAGATTGTTAAAGCCAAAAAAAACACTATGTGAACTGAAAATAGACAAAAGAATTACATGTACATTTGTTAGAATATGAAAGTAATATGAGTTAGTGGGAATTTGCATTGAAGCCAAAACCTAATCCCACAGAAGAAAAAAGGGACTCATTCTAGTATGCTAATGAGACCACACCTGGAACAATGCATTCAGTGTGGGATACCTCTAAACAAAAATGAACATCTAGGAAACTGGAAACAATTCAGAGACAAGCAATGAGAATGATTAAGGCCTTGGAGAAACTGAACTAAAGCAAGATTAAACGGCCTTACTTTTGTTTAACATGGCTAACAGATGACTAAAAGTGGGCATGATATCTGTTTATAAACATCTGAATGTTGGGTGTAAACATGAAAGCTAGAGTAGAATTGCGTAACGTGGTACCAAAAGGATTTAAGTTAGGGGGTGGGTGCCTAGCTGAAGAGAGAATTTGGAAGTAAATACAGTGAAGTTGTCTTCCAGAGAGTGTGCGTTTCCTTTTCTTTGGAGACTCTGTAAAGAATGAGGAAGTGCAGCAGAGAGCCCAGCAGAAGAGACTGACCCAAAGGTCCGCTGCAGACCTGATTTCTCCACTTTCACAAACCAGCAGAAACCTCTGTAAGCTTGATCTGTTTTCACAAAATTACTCAGAAAGTGAGGTTGTTTATAGATTTCAGAAAACCAGCAGCACAGCATTTTAGATTCCTGGGCAAGCGTGTATCCTCATTTGTTCTGTCACTGGTGGAGTAGGCCAGCAAAACAGTCTTAAATCACGTTTGTATTGATGCTGGCCTCTACACATCCATTCTCCCAAAGCTCAAAGGGTTTGGCTTAGAATTTACTAAGAATGATTTTATTTTTTAAGAATTGTGTATACTTCCAGCTGGAGTTCA
This sequence comes from Trachops cirrhosus, assembly GCA_028533065.1. NCBI lineage: Eukaryota > Metazoa > Chordata > Mammalia > Chiroptera > Phyllostomidae > Trachops > Trachops cirrhosus. Next base: position 168,636,610 of record CM052541.1, read on the forward strand.
ACAGGGAGAAACTGAAGAGATCTGTTTTAGGATTATTTCTACAAGCATCCAGTCCTCTGTTTTCTGTTTTTGGTGAATGTAGTGTCTTATTCTATTTTTTTTAGCCTAAACTTTGTTCTTACTAAAGTGATAAAGTTATTTTCCATTAAGCTTATTTTAAAATTAAATTTAAATTAAAATCATGTTTTAGATTATGAGCTCCTAGAGGGCTTTGTTTAATTTAACTTTTATAAAACCCAGTGCCAAAACAGTGCCAGGCACACTGAAAAAAAAATAGTAGATGATAACCACAGGAGCATCCCCCCTGGAGAAGTTGGTTAAGGGAAATGATAATAAGTGAATCTTATATTTCCACTGATTTTCACTATAAAGTTATATTTTCTCTCTTCCCAGAACAAATGTGTTTTCTCAGATGAAGTTGAATATTTATGGATATTCTGATGGCCTGATTCATGTCATGTAGGACCTGCTGATGTTTCTAAATCACTTCCAGAATTTTCCAGCAGATGCAGTACTTCGGAATTTCCCTACTTGTCCTTTCAGGATCATTGAGCTTTTCCCATTGATCTACTTTTGCCTCTCTTCATTGCCTTGTAGAGCTTCACTGTAGTACCAAACCTGGCCAATAGATGCTGCCACTTCATGAGGTTAACAATTGGAAGGCTTCTTTTTCAGTGGTTAAGGCCTAGGATAAAGTGTGTATTGAAGGGATAAGTAGAGAGAGTAGGAAGGTAATGGGTAACTGGTATAGTCTTTCAGGAGAGTAATTTGGTTTTTAATTGCATGCTTATGAATCATTTGAATTTTATACAAGACAGAAAGCAAAATAAAAAATATAATTATTTTATATATTTAAAAAGACACTTAATTTTAAAATGACACTTCTATGTCAGATGCTTCAAGTACATTTTAGGAAGGAAACCAATAATTGAATAACAAAATTTAAAAAGTAATACCTAAAAGAATCATGGACTCAACATCTCTCTAGAGAAATGGAAAGGGAAGTCTTGAAAATATGTTTTTGGCCAGCCTGAGGGAATAAGAAGAAATTTAATTAATTAAACTAGTGTTTCTCAAATTGGTGTGTGAGATAATATTGGGTGGTACAGGATAAATGATTTTTATTTCCATAATAAAGATTCATTGGCAAGGTCACCTTGTATTCATGGCTAGTTATATTGTTGTCCCACTTATGATGATGATAAAAGTTTCCTTTATCAGACCAACATATGTAATAGCTTATTGAAAGAAAACTATTAACTCAGTAATATTATAGGTGATATGGCAATAATTATAAAAGCAGTATTTAATAGAAATCCTGGAAATAATGCCTTGTTTAAACAAGCAATACCCTTTCACCTATATAACCTTACAATTGTTTGTTTACTACATTCAACTCACTTCAATGTGGACTGAAAATGTGGCTTTTTGTATCATTCCCAGTGGTATCCATGTAATATATGTATGTCTAAGACTAAATGGATTAGAAAGTTGTAATAAGTTTGATAAATCCCCTGACCAGTGTGGCTCAGTTGGGTGGAGAGTCACCCCGAAACCGAAAAGTTTCAGGTTCCTTTCCTGGTCAGGGCGTGTACCTGTGTGTCAGGTTCAGTCCCCAAGTCTGGGGGCCAATGGAGGGCAGCCAATCGGTGTTTCTCTCTCACTTCGGGCTTTTGATGGTTCTCTCTGCCTTCCTCTCTCTAAAAGCAATGGACAAAAAATGTTCTTAGGTAAGGATTAAAAAAAGAAGTTGAATATCTAATATTATGCTGTAATTCTGGGATTTTTTGGATAACTTTAAACATATTCTTATCTAGATGTAGAAAAATTATGTGGGAGCAAAGTAACTTGAAAGCAAGGTCAATATTGCTGAAAATCTGATTGTAGAAGGGGATAAAGAAACATGCTAAACAACCATATTTGTGTGAACAATATGCTATACCAAGGTATGGATTTTTATTTTATCCAACCTTTATTTAGAGGTTAAACTAATATTTAACATTCTATGCCAAAATGAAATTCAAAATTTTGTGGCCTTACGAGGACAGTAGTACACTCAGCATTGTACTGAATTTTTACGTGGTATTTACTAGAGCCTTTGAGAGTCTCTAGACACTGAATGAGTCACAAAACATTTAAATTGCATATTTTGCCTGTAACATATACACTGTGCTGAACATTATTAATTTTCTGACTACTACTAGTACATCAAAGTGGTCTTTGGGAGTACTCACAGGTTGGTTTGCATCTTAGGTCTGCCATTTATTTGGAAGTTGCTAAAAATTATGAGCTCTTAGTTTTCTTTCCTGTAAAATGGGGTAAATAACTTCCAAAGTTATTGAAATCTGTCCATCAATATTTCTTTCTTAAGTGTATATTAACTGGCATCCTCTTCAGGCCAGAATGTTCTCAAGATCATGCTCCAAACCCTCTTTGCACCAAAACCACCACTGAACCCTTCCTTGAGAATCAGTAAAGGGAACACTATCCCTGGCAGGTGCCTGACCTTCACCCCACCCCCAATTAATCCATAGAGAAGGACACTCAGTGAGTAGCTAGAGCTGCAAGAAATGCCTTTACCGTTTAAATTTGAGTTACCTTTTCCATTGCCTGTTAGTGTAGATAATGCCTCCCAATTAAAAATAAATGGTAACTACAAGTATACAATACTGTTTTTGCTTTTGAACTTGGCAGTATTCATATCAGTTGAATATGAAGTAGAGGGGAGAATCTTTTCCCCCTAGTTTTTAAAGCATATAATTTAGTTGACATTATATAACAACTAAATATTCTTCAAATGGGAGTAATTTATACTAGTTAACTTGTAATCTCTCAGGCCACATCTAAGGCAGTATTGGGGGTGGAGGGACGTCTGCCTGTTGAATCATAAACTTTGTGGTTAGAGACCACTGGGTTTGTCTTTGGGAAAGTTACTCAGGTTTCTTTGGGCCTCAGTTTACTTAGCTCTTATAGGTGCTTAAATAATCACCGTAGAGTTGTTGTGAAATTAAATGAACTCACAGGTACCATAAGTGGCCAGGATAAAGACTGATGATGCTCAGTAAATTCTCAATACGTTAAGACACTCACAATTGATGTAACAAAGAAGACACTCCTGAAATAGACAATAGGTTTTAGGAAGAAGTGATTAAATGGACGCGAAATTTATGTATTGTTTATTGTCCACTTTGCTTCTGCCCCTGGTTGTGATACCTACACGTGAGCAATCCTATGTGGGCGCATAATACTTGCGCAGGAGGCTTAGGCACGAAATGTCACTTCAGCAATGTGCCTGGGGAAGCTCTGACGCCGCTGCCTTGGAAATCAGTCGTGGCTGCATGACCTTTGGGCATCTGGGAGGGATGCCTATACCTGCGCCCAGCTGGAAGGGGCCCAGGCCCTTCCCAGCACAGCTTATCGCCACACTGCTTACTCGTTCCTAGCATACATCTTCACGGAAAAGGGTATTTCCTCCCTGCAGTAAAAGCTTCCCCAGTCTGGCGTGGGTTGGTTTTTATTTTACGTTGTTGCAAAGAGGCGAAGTCCCTTCTGTCTCCTCCCTCGGGGTAAGTGAAAAAGAGTTCATCAGGACGTCCACAGTGGCCTACAGCCGGGGAAAAGGTAGCGGCAAAATTAGAGACAACTCGGAGACTGCCCCGCAGCAGCAGGTGGGGACAGACAACAGTTCCCTCGTCCCGGCAGAGGAGTGCGGCCGCGGGTCCCTCCCCTCAACCGGGAGGTCGCTGCGGCCCCGCGCCTAGATGGTGGGGGGCGGGGTGGGATAGCGCTGAGAGCGCGAAGATTACCGCGGCGCCACCGGGGACGCCCAGGGTCCCAAGCGGTTCCTCACGCAGGACCGCAAACGATGACAACAGACAGTCGTCACCCGAGGTCGAATAAAAAAGGGACAGTTCTCCGCGATCGGTCACCCCTTGTTGCCTGCCTCCAGGCCTCGGGCAGCCTCCAGTGGCCGCGGACGCCGCTGGCGTCCCCCGCCCCCATCCCGGCGCGCAAGTGCGAGGCTGCCCGCGGCGCGGCGCACGCTTTGCTACTTTCGGCTTCGGCGCAAAACTTCCAGCCTGTCCATGTGAAGTTGTCGCTCCCCTTTCAGAGGGGGATAGAACTTTGGGAAACGCTGGGGAGTGACGACTGTGGTGGCCGGGCGCACTCTCTCTTTTTCTTTTCTACTTTTCCTCCCCTGTCGTCAGTCCAGAGTGTTGGCTCCTCTTCTTTCCTCCTCCCCCTCGGAGCCGGCTTGTCCCCCCGCCCCGTTTCTCCCCCACTCGTGTACGCTATTTGTTGGGGGGGGGGTGACCGAAGGGGATGTCCTGTTTTCACCAGAGGCACAGCGCGAAGGGGAAACTTCGACACTGGAAAGAACGAGAATAAATACCTAAACACGGACGCACGGATCCAGTGCTGGGACACTTGAACTTCAGGATCCTGAGGCGGTTGGATCAACAAGAGGTGAGTGCCCCTTCTTCCGACCCCTGTCTTGGGGCTGGCCCTCGTGCAGTTAGGTTGAAGGAGCCAGTAAACTCCACCCGGGAAAGTGCGCCAGGCGCTGGGGACGCAAGGTGAGCCGAGGGACAGTGTAAGCCACCGGGACCCCGCGGACATTCGGAAGCAGAGTGCAGCACCCCAGGGGGCCCGGGCCGCTCGGACTGCCGTGCCGCGTTTGCGCTGGAGTTTGCCCCCGCGCCCAGAAGGTCCTCGCTGATTCTTCCTGCGGCGTGCGGGGCAGCTTTGGAGCCGGCGAAGCGCCGCTCTCTAATTGCACTGTGCCCCTGCATCGCAGAGACGCGCGCCCCAGGGTCTCCCTTCCATGCTTCCTTTGACATTTGCTACTTTGTGGTAAACCCCGGAATGAGCCTGGCTCAAAGATGCCCATCCGGGTACCGGGGAAGGCCCCGGGCGCCTGGGGTTTTCACGGTGCAGGGTGCGTGTGTACGGTCAGTGCTTGTGCTCTAATCTCCAGGCAGAACCGGGCTTTTAAACTGCGGCCATCCCACGCTAATCGTTTTTTTTTGTGGCGTGGTCCGAACGTCTGCAGTTTGCCAGGGTCCGTGAAATTAGAGGCGCCTTGTCAGAGGAGTCGCGTTCATTGGCTCGGGACTCGAATGCCATGGAGGGATTATAACTTCTCCAAACGGAGGGACCTGGCTGGGGGAGCAGGTTTTCTCTCGTTTCCAAGCCTTCTGGTTTCGGGGGTGGCTGTGGGACCGGACACGGCTCACTGTTTCTGTACGGTTAAGCGGGATCGGGAAGTAGACCGTGTGCGTGCTTGTTTTATTTTACGCCACACAGCAGCCAGAACTTTCGTTTAGTAGCACTTTAAAGACGTTTCTTTCTTTGTATACGTTATTCGGAACAGCTTGGAGCTATTAGGGAATTTTCCGACCGAGTCTCTTGGCAGAGTGGTGGCGAAACTGGAGAGCGCAGTTTAATTTTTGTCATCTTTTCCCTGGTCGGGGTGGCGGTGCCTCCCTTCACTGCCACCTCTCTGCCCCCTTCCTGGAAGGTTAGGGGGTTTGTTCTTCGGGTGAGTGTGGGTTGAGGGGAGGGGAGGCAGATGGGGTGTTGTTTGGAGACGGTCTTGTCTCCCCTGTCTCCTGCGCTCCGGAGCGGACAGTCATTCATGCATCTTAATCTGAGGGTGGTGGAGGAAGGTGCAAGTCCCTCGGCCTTTCTGCCAAAGTGCAGAAGAGCCACGGGGAGTGTGTTTTGGTTTCAGAGCAGTTGCACGTGGAGCACCTCCGTGTGTGTGTGTGTGTGTGTGTGTGTGTGTGTGTGTGTGTTGTGTACTTGATCTGTGAGGAGGTAACAGGAGTCTCGTGTTCAAACCCAGTGGGCTGTTGGCCATTAATTTGCTTTCCTGGCTGTCATTACAGACACTTCCAAAATCTGATACCTAAGAGAACCAACAGGTTAGGTTTCACATTAAGAGCTCATACTTAACAGTTTTCTTTCTCCCTTACCCCTTTTGGCTTGGCACCCTGGGATCAGCGTAACTCATGGAGCGAAACGTATCTTCTCGAATATGGCATTTTGTTCTTCTTTTCATCAGCAGCCACTTTTTGCACCCTCAGGCGCTTGTCGGTTTCAGTGCGGGCTCCTGCGGGACTTAGGTGGGGAGTCTCAGGAGCGTTTAACAACCGCCGGCTCGCCGTCAACAGTTTCTGAAGTTTCATTTACACATACGTGACTGACAGTATTGCAAGTTGACGATGTTTTTTTTCTTTTTCCTTTGTTGGGCTTTTTATTTTTAAAAACCTCCTCAGGACAAGGATTATATTTGATAACCTTTTCAGCATAGAACTTCTTAAGCAGAAATATTGTTTGTCGTCGTTGTTTTTTTCTTTTACAATATTTCTGGCTAGCCCGTATAGCCCAAGAGCCAAAAACTAGGAAGGGGGACCGGAAGAGAATCCTAAAACAAAGTGCTTGATGCGTGGTATGGTGCGTTTTAGGAGACTGCCTTCAAAGGCATTTGTGTATTTTTTAAAATAACAGTTTCACAAGAAATAAGTAGCGGTAGTAACAAGAGACAAAATGTTTTGTGTAGGGCTAGACTGCCGGAGTCTAGTTTTTATGGCCACAATACCAAATGCAGATATAACTGTATCCATTTTTATTGTTATTATAAACCATAAAAATAGTTTGTTCCACCTGATTAAAAGTTGTAAGTCATTCAGAGTTAAACCAATTTTCAGAAATGACTGTACAAGAAAGTTAAAAGCTTTAACAGTTACAGCTTTAAAAGTTACATAATTAGATTATCTGGAAACTGTTCCTTTTTTTCCTGATTATTAGGGCTATAGCCTTGTCTTTCATAACAAGTGAAGGTCTAAAATCAATGTCATTTTCAAAAGCCTGTTTTCCTTTGTCAATGTCCTGCAAATAGTATGGTTCAATATTTTAAGGCCATCATAATTTGTGGTTTCACAAGCAACTGAAATAAAAAATTACTTGATTATTTTTATGAATAAGTATTTTATTGGATGTTAGAAACTTAATATCTGTTTTACAAAATGAAAAGTTTTATGTATATGTACATATTCATAATTAATATTTAAGTAATATGTTCTTAAAAAATTAAAGAACCCAAGGTTTATATAAAAATAAATTGGTTCAAAAACAATTATTACTCATTTAAAAATACAGATAATGCATTCTAGAGGATTTGTAGAAGCTAGTTGAAACAAAATTGGCTGCATGGAAGTTTCTTTTTTGAGGGGAGACTGGCAGATGAGTAGTTTGCCATTTCGCTATACTTTTTTTCTTTTAAAAACCTCTTTGAGTTAAAAAAGAAAAAGAAACAGTCCTTCATTTCTAAGAGTTTCCTTTTTATTTGCATTGTGATTTGGGGTGTAAATAAATTGTACATAGCCACGGAAATAGAGTGTCCAGTTTCATGTTTTCAATCTCTGTTGCAGGCTCTAAATGACTGATGCCATGGCTAAAAATATATTTGTGTGGCTTGGTATCTCATTTTTTAAAAATTTATGCACTGGAATTGAACTATTTAGCATTTTTAGAAAAGTAGAATGATATACAAATGTAACTATTGTTATGAAAGATTAGGAGGTTAAAAAGTTCGCATTCTAACTCTCAAATAATAAAATTAAACACATTTCACCCAATGGAACTTTTCTATGCAGAATTCAAGAAGAGGGGAGATAATCCTTTTCAAGACTTAGTGAAGTATTAAGTAATTCAGGAGTGCAAGTATTATGTTTTTCATTATCTTTTTTTTCTATTAGGTTAAATTCAGAAACACTGAACATTCAGTAAAAACAGGCCCCCTTTTATAAGGAGTTTATTCACCATAGTTCTGTATTGCAGCTGCTGATCATATTTCATGGAGCTGTTAAAGCACTTAAAACCTAAAATTAGGTACTGTCTGGTTGTAAATATTTCAGATCACTCATTTAAAAAACAAACAGAAAGCATGCTATCAAAACTAGAAGAGCCCTCTCATTGAAGAGCTGAACAATCCTCTATCAGACCCCTTGCTGTTTTTTCACTGAGAACATAATCATGATAGTTTCTTCTACAAACGGATATTATTCTTGCATACTCTAAACTCTTATAATGTGTCTCCCTGTAGAGTATCTTAAACTAACTGTATTCAGAAATACAGTTGGGGGATTTTATTACAATGGTTACTAGGTGAATGAAATCAACACCAAGGAAGAATAGGATGAGGTTGCTGTGTACCTGCTTCTCTCGTGAATTTTCCCCCATGAACTAAGAAATAACATGGTCTTTAAGGCATTTGTTCTAGAAATGTGTGAGATGCAATGTGTCTTTAATTACAGTATGTGTAATACTGCATTTTGCATTTAGATGTGTTTTAATGTAGACAACGCTGAATATTCGTTAAATTGTCCATGGAGCCAAACTTAGTGTCATTTAGCTTGAACTTGAGTGGAAGAAAATAAACAAGAGTCACATATTCAAATGCAGTACAAGCCACTTCAGTTGCTTTTGAGTTCGAAGACTTTGTAAACATTACTGTCACCTAATATTACTTGTGGAACTGCACATTAATAAATGCCTTTGTGATACGCCGTATTGCTCTTGAAAGTTTGTGGTTCTTATCGTGTCCCCATCCATGTTTTTACTGGTAGAGAGGTAATGAAAATGAACACCACTGTTCTTATTTCCTTAACTCTCTTTTCCTTTTTCAAAAGCAGAGATGAAACAGATTAATTTAAAACTAGAAACCATTTTAAGTTATCAAAAACACATTTATATGGTGGTTTAAAACAGTTTCGGAGATGCTCCTCTGAGTCTCACTGTAACCTTTTCTGTCATTGAAAGGTGCTAATTGATCTTAGGGCACTGACATAATAGTATAGTTTGATATTTGAAACCTTTCAGCATTGGTCTGGCCCTTTCCTCATCCAGAGATTTCAGTACATGGCTGATGAAGAAAAAGGCCACAATAAAGTACCAGGAATTCTAAATTTTTCCCCATATGAAACATTTTAATACAACACAGCCATATTTCAGAGTTTTTATTTATGTAGAGTGGTATATTTATTTTAATGTGTTTGTGGACCCTGAGAAAAAGACTTATTATCAAGCTAGGGTTTTTTAATACTCTTTTTCACAGGTATATATTTTTTAGACTGAAAATTTTAGGTAAACTCTAAATTGCTGGGATCATATTGGAATATTTTCAAAGTGAAGTTTTATTGGACAAATATAGAATAGCCATCTTGAAATTTCATATCTGAAGTATATTTTCTTACATACATTTATCTCTTAAAGTGTATTTTATAATAAAAATTACCAGTTTGGTTTTATATAGCTGAAATTTTCTGTCTGTTGAAGTAACCATCATTGTCATCATCAGTCTTTATCATCAACATAATATCACAGCTGACACTTGCTGAAGAAGTACTTTATGCAAAACACTTTATTTTTGTGGGTTAGCTATTTTTAATCTTCTTAACTGTGCCATAAATTAGATACTGTCATTATTCCCATTTAACAGATGAGGAAACTGAGACCCAGGCATGCAGTGGAATGGAGCCGGGACCGAGCTCCGCAGTGTACCCCCAGGCCTCCTGTCCAGAGGCAGTGTGCTAGGCAGTTGCTCCCAGCAGTCATATATGAGTTCGTTGTAGGTGGTACTCAAGCAAACGTTTTATTTTTACATTATTAGTTATGCATTTATTTCTAAGGATATTAGAAAAATATGTTAGATTTCATTTTAAGCCTCTATGTTTATGGGTAATATTGTGTAAGACAAGGCCAAAAAAGTATGGAAGTAAAAATAATTTTGAAAAGCACCTATTTAAAGAAGCATATTAAATAACATTGAACAAGTGCTTGGCTGAAATAGCCCAAATCATGAAGGTTGGTGGCAAATGACTAGTTCGGAGAAACTGCTACTCTGCAATGTCCCCAAATGTCAAGAACTTATGACTAGATCTTTTTAATATTCAACTTACACGGATAATTTTTCTTTTGCTTTTCAAGCCTTATGCATTGGTTAGAAGGTATCTATTTTACAGGGTACTTTTTGTTTGCCTGTTTCTTGTTTTAAGCCTGAATGCTGTTTATGATTTTCAAATCTACACATTTATGTCGAACCAAGTAATAAGGACTGCATTAGGAATTACTAGAGGCAAGTTTTAATTATAATAGGTCATCCATATTTTGGAAGTCTTTTCAACTTACACAGATACCAGACTTTGCATTTTTAAGGCATTCTCTAGGTGAACACTACTTTATTGCTCTTATTAATCTGTCTTATAACCTTAATTTTTTTTCCTGAAGCAGTGGTCTTTATTTTTTACTTATTTATTTAGCCACAGACCCTTTTATTCAAGTGTGAACTGACTCTATGCCCACTGGAGAAATGTCCACTGCTCTGGATATGTCCATTGGAAACAGCCACTGCTCAGGAAATGGGTGGCCTGTGAATGGTTCACCAACGGTGCCTTCTGATTATTGTCGCCTCCCAAAGTCTCTGTGAGGGTCTTCCAGTGAGTGAGGATCGTGGGAAACACGAACACATCTTCTGATGAAAGGGAACGAAACAGGGTACCTGCTCCAGTGTGTCAGAGTGGCCTCCACCAAAACAAAACAAAACTAAAACTAACCAGAACAACAAAAAATAACTCTCAAATGCCACAGAATATCTCTGGGGTAATTACATATTACAAGGTATGTCTTTCCATCTTATTATAACTTGAATATTCTTATTAACCAATCTGTAACTTTACTTCAGCTTAGTACTGAGAAAATAAAAGTAGTTAAAATGTTTCCCTCATAGAGGAATAGGTCTGAGGGAGGCATATAGAAAGTGTGCATGCAAAGATTTGTGTCATTAGAGCCTCTGTATTCCTTTAAGGACTTTATGAAGAAACACCAGCAGTGGCACAAATTGGACTGACCTTAAATTTTCATGTAAATTATTGTTACTTTTACTGTTATTTTTTCCTCCTTTCTTTTTAAAATGAAAGTGATGTTTCCTGTGAAAGACCACAATCAAATCATCAAAACTTACATTTGTATGCCACTAAGTTTAATTCTACTCCCAAAAGCAATAGCATTAAATTTGAAATTCTATTCTTAATCAAGTAGGTGTACCACATACTGGGACAGCTTATTCTCTGCAAGGCCATGTGCACAGTTCACAGACCTCTGCATACACCCAGTGGAGTGACCCATTCATTCCATTTCACCTCCGACTCTGAACTCCCTCATGTTAAAGGACTGGAAAGCACCTGAATCTTCTAAGAGGTTGAATATTTTTACCTTATTGTGTCCATTATGTTGTAAGTAATGATGTCCAGGGGAGTCAACAGGTCTTCGAATTTGCTAATTCTTTTATAAAAGTTATATATTTTAATGCAAATGTTATGCATATATGATTATGACTAGCAATTCTAGCCAAATTTAATTATGGGGGGTGAGTCATGTTCAAATTTCATTTTGCAGGTTTTCAGTAACCTCAAACTGTGCTTCCAGTAGGTCATTTAAGAATGCAAACCTTGATGAATATGTGAAGAACAGCAATATTTCCAAAATGTCTTATATGAAGACATATATAATTTTTTGTATATAATAAATTTTGTAAATTTTCATATATAATTTTTATTTCAGGTGTTCAGATGGTACTACTGTTTTATTTTTCTTAGTTGACACAAGAAGATTTTAAATTTAGGTCTTTTTTCTTAATTGTTGACTCCAGTTTTCACAGGCTTCACTCCAGAAAATACCTAGCAAAGTTATGGGTGCATGCAAATGTTTTAAAAATGCCTTTTCATTATCAGCATTGTTAAAGACATGTGAAAATTAGAGTGAGACAAATAGAGTTTCTACCCTGTATAATTTTTGAAGACTTTGGGTTTTTTAGTCTCCTATTATAATAAATTTTAGTTTTTCTTGGCATATACCATTTCTAAGGCATGGTTAGTATAGTGAGTTAACTATGGTAACCAGGGTCCTAGGTCTAATCCTCAGATTATCACGTTAGCTTTAGGTAGACAGTTGTCCTATACAAACTTGGTCATTTTGTCCTTGTCATAAAAAGTATAGTTATGATACCTTGACTGCCTCTTTTGGGGGACCATTCTGGACTATGCTGGATCTGTCTCTAAGACTCTCCTCCCCATTCCTAGGATGTTCACCCACATTTGTTCATGATTTTAATCAGGTTCCTCCTTGTTTTTAAATTCTTTAAAAACTTCCCTGTGTCTATAGGATAAATTCCAAAATTCTTAGCAGGGAGTAAAGGGAACTTCATGCTGAGAACTTTGTCCAGGTGGCCATTCTCATCTCTTGCCATCTACTCCCAAGAAATCTGTTCTCTAGCTGTATGGAGTACCGCATTTCTCAAATATGTCCTGGTCACTTCCATTTCATTTCTTCGTGCATGTCATTCTTTCTTTCTGGAAGACATCTCTCCTGTGCCCCAGAACATCCTTTCCTACTTTTTTTTCAAGACTCAAGATGCAAAGTGTTACCTCCTCTGGTAAGTTCCTCTGAACTCCAGAGGCTGAATCAGGTATTTCTTTTCTCTTTACTGCCAAAGCTCACAGTTTCTACCTTTAGCATAGCATTTGCCACATGTACATGTAACAGGTTACACAAGTTTAAATCTTGCTCTAGACTGAAAATTTACGGAAGTGATTACTAACATTTGTCATCTCAATATCGCCAGTAAGTAGGGGTCAGTACATTCCTGTTGAGTGAATGCTGTTGACCCTGAGAAAGAAGATACTTACTAGGAAGGGCTCCTGTGGCCGACTGGGATCAGATTTAAATGTGGAGCCTAGAAGCTGTTTCTAAACAGGGGCCTCTCACACAAGCTGCTCTTCACAAAGAAGCCTGCACTAAGCTGCCTGCCTCCTGCATTCAGCCGCCTGCCTGCATTGTGTTTTTGCCCTCTGCCAGCCTTTATAAAGGCGTTAGTTCCTGGAATTGTATTTCGGCTAATAGGACTGAGACCTTCCCTGCCCAATCAGAGCCCTACAGGTACTCTCATATATTCTCATTACCATCTTTATTGACCAATCAAAGTGCTTCATCCTGACCAATCAGGATAGTGCTTTTTGGACAAATCAAACTATGAAGATTTGGAGTCCTCATTTGTAGGAGGAAGGACCAGCTAGGGACCAGCTAGTGGTAGTTACTTCTGAAAGTCAGCTCCACTCTGGTTCTGAGAGAAGTTTCCCTTTCCACTATGTACTGAAGACTGAGTCCCTATCCCCACCCCTCCACCCAGGAAACTGTAACATACTGAAGATGTCTCACTGGAGCAGAGCAGTGCTCTCTAATTTCCAGAGGGGCCTAGCCCCACGGCCACCTCAGAGCAGGGCTGTTCCACAGCCCTGCTGTTTCATGATTGAGCTCTTTGCACTGAATAAACTTCCCTCCTTCACTGTACCCCACATTGGAGATTCCTGTCGGCATTGAATTGGCACCAATGACCTTGGTTGACAATGGGTAAAGGAAATGGGGATGAGAGCAATGGTGGTGACATTGGACATTCTCTGCGATGAGATTGGGAACAGCACGGATAGCTGTTGATACAAGGCAGGACAGCCTTAAGAGCAACCTCAGGTAGTTTTGGTATTAACACTGTAGAATTGTAGCTCTGAATTCAGGCCAAACTTATACGTGAATCAAGTTGAAATATATTTATTTCCCACATTGCTGTTAGGAAATCATTGAGCTAGAAGATAAGCCACGGATCCTGACAGTTTCTGGAGATAGGAGTATTTTGTAGCACTTGAACTCTGAAGATCCCATTTCTTTTTATAGCACAGTGCTATACGAATATGGAGCCAGGCTGCTTGGGTTGGAGCCCCAGCTCGGACACTAACAACTCTGCAATGATAAGCATATTACTTGAACTGATTTTGCTTCAGTTTTCTCATGTGTAATAGAAGATCCTTCATGGGGTTCTTATGAGAATTCAAAATGTAAATGAGTATATGTAAGCATTTAGAATAATGTCTGGTATGAGTTTTAGCTATTAGGACTGTATGCCCTCTACTACACTGGTGGCGAACACAAGGTCTGAGGCCGAATCCGGCCCTCCACCTTGTTTTATCCGGCCAGGCACCTTGTTTCTACCCGGTAGCAGCACGGAGCTCTCGCTCATCTGTTGAGGAGTAGTTACATTTATGCAGTCCTAAAATTACATTCAGCTGCTTGAAGGCAACCAAGAGGCTGCTGTGGCCCCCAGTGAAAATGAGTTTGACACCCACGCTCTACTAGATTACCCAACATTTTCCAGAGATTCTTAGAACTGAAAGTCCTTCTGGGGACATAGACTGAGGACCACAAGTTGAGTCCCCAGTGTTCCAAAGACACATTTGGCATTCTAGGGTGATCTTGGCAAATCTGAAGCTGTGTTTGGAGCCCTATGAGAAGACATTAGAGGTACGCAAAAGTCAGCTTTGGCCATTTGTGTTGCACAATGTTTCTTGTAACAAACACTTCCATATACAGTAATCTACAGTTTTTAAGATTTTGGTCTATGCGGTTCATTAACTACCCTACACAATTATAAGAACATTCTATAATGGTGCTCTTATTTTATAGCCAATCTTTAAGTTTCCTCAGTTGCTTTTTTTCAGCCTGAAGGCACCAGTGATGAAAATTTGTATAATTTTTCAGTGGGCAGTGGGGTTGATGAACTAAGTATAAGCTTTTAAAAGATAACTTTCAATATTGCTGTGATTTTTTTGTTTGCAGAGACAATGAAAGGTTACTAGCAGCTCTGTTTCTAGAACTTGTCACTGGTCCTTGGACTCAGATGCAATGTCTATTTGGTAGCGTGTGGCTGAGGGAGGAAGGGAAATTAAAATGTTAATTATCAAGGCCCCATTTTTACTGCCTGCCTGGAGTTGCTGCCAGGTGCATCTGTGAAGAATGTAGACTACTAATATAGACGTTTGCCTGGATCCTCGATGTATTTAGGCCGGGGTCTCCTCAAACTCTGGCGTTTGACACTCTGAGCTGGATATGTCTTAGCTGAGTGTGCGTGGCTGTCCTGTGATTGCAGGGTGCGTAGTGGCATCCCTAGTCTCTGCCCACTAGATGCCAGCAGCACCTCCCCCGAGCAATGACAGTGTCTCCAGACATTGCCAGATGTCCCGTGGAAACAAAATTGCCCCCAGTTGAGAACCCGTAACCAAGGCAGACCTTGACATCGCTGGATATTGTCAAAAGATTCCTGGGGATCTGCATGAGAGGATTGTTCTATTTTCAGTTAAGTGTAGAGAATCATCATATCTTCGTCCCAAGTTTAAACACAGGGTCAAACAACTCTCACTGGCCTGTGTTGGTAGGTTAACTTTACACAGAGGGAATTTACAGATAAATTTTACACAGATAATTATCTTCAGTATATTTTCCTTTTCAGGAAATAGTATGCAGCTGGAGGGAGAAGAATATCTGGGAAAGTATGTAGGAAGTAGGTTTGAATCAATTATATGTCTATTCTTTCTATTATTTTTACTGTTACTTGTTAGTAGATACTTTTGGATCATTTTTTTAGTAATGACAATTACTTGTCGTTTTCAATAGATAAGTAGGTACTCAGTGGTAAGAAATTTGTACTTTATTCAGTTTGTAGTGTCAGAAAGAGTCAAGTTACCTATAATCACAACTGCTTAGGAGTAAAATACTTAATGAATTAAATCATTTGTTCATTGAACATAATGAGAAATTTTTAAGTGAAGCATGGCTTAGCTTTCGGTTCATACAGCCATTTAAGGGTCTTGTGTTTAATGACAGTGGTGCAATCTGGAGAAAGTAAAGATGAAACATTCTTTGGTGAATTATCAAATCCAAATTTACATGGTAATTCTGTACATTTAATCTGGACACACACATTTTATCTGTGAGCTGGTGTGCAGTTGACTCTGAGTAAAGGTGGCTGCAGTCTGAGTGCCACCCCGGCCCTCTGCCTCGTGTAGCTAGCTGTGTCTGAAAGATGTTTCAGAAGTTACTGCAAGGGACAAAGTTTGAACACAGAGTGCTAACATAAAGTGAGAGAGAGTAACTTTGTCTACAAGAATTTTGGGTTGAATGTGAATACTATTTTGAAATATAAAACAGTATTATAAATATATGATTAGACTAATATCCATATTCGTTCTAAATAAGTAGAGCATTTTAAATCCCACTAGTAATTGCAAAGATACTGAAATTCCACACATATGTATTGTCTACTTTAGTGGTTTTACTTTAGTCGTAGTAAGTAGGTAATCCTGTTACCTGGAAGCAGCCAGATTGACCTGAAGACTTCACATCGTTTTCCAATTGTTGCTGAAGCGAGGAGGGCAGAGGTACTTGAAAAGAGACTGTCTCTCTCTCTTACCTCTCTTTTGATTCATGCTTTAATTTTTGAAATGTACTCTTAAGGGGGCAGAGTGGTTGCACATATAGCATATTGTATGTGACCAAAATGTCTTTCTGTTTTCTAAGCAGAGAAGGATCTAGCACAGCTACTTATTAGCAGAAAGATGAAGTGGGTGCTGGGCAACCCAATGACAGATAGGGGCCATTCCAGGAGACTTGGGGAGGGGCTTGTAAGTCAGGGGTTTAAATCGTAAGTTTGCAGACAGTGGCGGAGAGTTCTGTTCCATGCATTGACAGGAAATACAGAGAATGCCTAGCAAACCTCAAGTCCATCCAGGCACTTTATGCTTGACGTTGAACAGGAGATCTGGTAGCCCTCTAGTCATCGGTGAATAGCCAGCAAACCAGAGGTCCTGTTTATCCGAATGAACACTTCTTGGGTTCATAAATCAGAGACCCCCTCTTTCCCCAAGAGAATTCAAGTCACATATCTACTTTCTCATGTCGATTCTTTGTACTGTGGATCCTCATGTAAAACTTACCTATTTTTAGGTAAACACTCTATGGCATAAAATACAATTAGACACTTCCTTTCTTCTCCCTGGGATGGTCTCACCAAGTCCTGCATGGCCCCAACTTTCTTAACCTACTTGCCTCTTATTCTTTTGCTCCCTACCTGGACAAAAAAAAAAAAATCTCATCTTTCAAGGCTTAGCTCAAATGTCACCTCCTCTGGGAAGCCTTCCCTAAGGTTCAAGCAGAAATCATTCTTTCCTCTCTGTAATACCATAGCACCTCATTTTGGCTATTACTATAACAGCACATTGTTCCGGGGCTATTTATATGTGAGTCTGACTTCTGGAGAGAGTCTGAAGTCACTGAGGGGAGAGCTCATTTCTTCCCCAATCTGTAGCCCCAATGCCTATACAGACTGGTAGAATTCGGTAACTGTACTATTCCATCCATTTTTTCAAAGGACACACAACTAAAGACAGATAAGTACAAAAAAGGAACCCTGTTCATATTCTGGAAATTGATTCTCTTTGCTTATGGTCACGGGAGCAAATTTATTAGTTTCCGTTGTAACTTATTTATGGCTTCATTTGTACCAGTGTTACTGATTTTCTGGCAGAAGAAAAGATATGTCTGGCATGAATGAGTATTTTGAATAAACTGAAATTGAGACAGATTCTAGTTCAGGTCTATGTTTTTCCTGCTTCCAGTTTTCTTCAGAAACAAATTCTGACCTGTTTGGTTGATTTCTAGTGAGATAAATTTCATGTTATTTTGAAGAATTTTTAACCCCCAGAATTAAGGATTCCATCTGGGAGGAAGCATGTTCTGTATTTTTCAATCAGTGTTTCAAAATATGGAGACCAAAAATCCTAGATGTGTATGTTAAAAGTATATGTGGCTTTTTGGTGAGAGAAATTAGGTCTTTTTCCAGGCACAATTGAGGATGGAAAAAGTTTTGTTTAGTTTCTAGTGGTTTGTTTTTAGGCATTTTCCACAAAAAGATGAGCAAGACCCTTCAAAACCACTAACTTGCATATTTAGGGGGAAAGAAATCCCTCCTATGTCCAAAAATAACATTAAATTAAAATTATTGTTTCCAATAGTTTTAAAAACTGTGGTTTTATTTCCTTGTGTGAGTCATTTCTCAATGCAGTACAAGATTTCATCCACCCTGATGAGGCATATTCGCTGTGTTTTAGTAGGTCACATTAGTTATCGCAGAGGCGGATCAGAAGAGGAAGTGAGCCTAACTCTCCATTCTGCAGGTAGACACTGACGTAGGGACCTTAGGTGATTTATTCAAAGGGAAGTTGGAAAGAGAGCGGCCGCCAGAGGCGCCCTCAGCGTTCTCAGCTCTACATCTTGCTCTCGTTTTCCTTTGCTCGTGTCTGACAAGGAGGTGCAAGTACTGGAATTAGACTGCCTTTGCGGGTATCCCAACCCTGCCCACTCCTCACATCAGTGTGTGACCTTGGGGAGGTTATTTACTGACCTGCTGAAAGCTGTAGTTCCAGAGTGTTTAAACTGGGGGGACAATAATGCTGATACCACCTGCCTTGTGGAGTCGTGCCAACGAGTCACCGCATTCACACGGGAGACACTGAAGGACTGAAAATGCTCAGTATATATTTTGAATTGATTGCTTTGAATAAACTGCTTAGTGTACTTAATATTCAAAAAGGGATGCTCATGCTGCTGAAGCAGTTTTTTTAAATCATTTTTTGAAACAAAAGCAACCCATACATTGTACAGCATACTAAAACCGGTATGGTAGGGATTACTGTGGATGAGGGAGAGACTGGACCAGGGAAAGAGAGAGGATTCTGGAATGCTGACAATGCCCTTGATCTGATTGCCAATGACTCAAGGGTGTTTATTCAATAAAAATTCATCAGCTGTCTACTTGTGACTTGCATATTTTACTGTGTGTATGTTGTACTTTTCTCAAAAGTAAAAAGAAAAAAACACAGATACATGTATAGTCACAAGTGGATGCCCCCTCTTTGTTCATCTCTTCCAGAGCCCGTGAATCGGGGCAAACTGCTGTGTTTGGGCATGTTTCCTCCTAGACCTTTTTTTGCTATACATGTTTAAATGTAAGACCTGCGTGAAGGTGTAATTTTTGTTTTTCCATTTTTAACCTTAAATGGTTCATCAGTTTTCTTAAAACTTGCTGTTGCTTTGCTGTATTTTCAATATGTTTCCATATTAGTACATACAGTTTTGGGTACTTCTATTTAAGATGCTTAAGTGTTATAGTTTAACTGTTCTTGGAATTTATTGAAGTTGCTTCCAGGCATTTCTATTACAAAGAGTGATACAGTGATGATTTTTATGTATCTCTCTGTATATCTGCCCGAAATTCCTGTAGATAAAACTTTAGATGTAGGTTAATAGGTACAAGAGTGAATGCATATTTCATAGATGGTGCCAGAATACTTTCAAAAAAGTTATAACACCTTACAGCTCTATAATGATTCTTACATCTGTGTCATAAAAGCCAAAGGCAAAATTTTCTGCTTAACTGAACATTATGAGTATTTGTGTTCTGCTTCATAAGAAGGTGTTACAGTGGTCAATTTCTTGAGACTCATACACTAATTGGACTAGTTCACTGATAAACACAAATAATTCTATTAATCACATTTATAACATCTGTTACACATTGTTAATATCTCACTTAAGAATTGCTGCTACTCAGTTATATGAACGATTATTATATATATTCATAGTTATTAACATAACTTGTAGGAATAAAAAATCAGTGAATATCATATTTGTGACATTTTCACTCAGCACCATGAAATATTTATAAGAATGATTAGTAGAAATGCCTCCAACTCTGATGTTTTTGATGAGAATTTGTAAAGAATTATTTATTA
The DNA here is from genome assembly GCA_028533065.1 of Trachops cirrhosus. NCBI lineage: Eukaryota > Metazoa > Chordata > Mammalia > Chiroptera > Phyllostomidae > Trachops > Trachops cirrhosus. The sequence goes on from CM052541.1 coordinate 168,656,346, forward strand.
TTTTTCTATTAAAGGCCTACTGTGTGCCCAATGTAGTTCTAGCTAAGCATCTTATGTATGTTACTATGATTTTTTTTAACATGTAGGTGAAAGGCATAGACATTATATTATTATAAATGAGATTATTACTTTCTGAATATGCTGATAAATACTACTATATATCAAAATATCTACTGTGTCTTATGAATGTAATAATTTATAAATATGTTAAGTGTTACAGTCTAATGTGAAAATTAAAATTAAAGCATTATGCTAAGCAAAATAAGCCAGGTAGTGAAAGACAAATACCATATGATCTCACCTTTAACAAGAACCTAAACAACAAAACAAACAAGCACAATATAACCAAAGACACTGAAATAGAGAACAGGCTGACAGTGACCAGAGGGGAGAGGGAAGGGAATTTCAGGGGAAAGGGGGAAGGGTTTACAGGAACAAGTATAAAAGACACATGGACAAAAACTAGAGGGGGTGGAAATGGGAGGGAGGTGGGGAGGGCTGGGGGCGTGGGCTGGGATGGTAGTAAAAGACAAAACTGTACTTGAACAACAATTAAAATAAAAATTTTAAAAAAGTAGTCATAAAAAATTAATGTATCAAAATCCAGAAAGTTATTACTCAAATCCTGACTAAAGTAACGTGATATATAAAGTATAAAATTAAGTATATTAATCAGTTGGCTTTAGTGTTAGAGTCTTATATGTGGAGAATACTGTCTTCAGAATATTTAGTTCTATAGTTTTTGGTTAATTCAGATTCTTTTTAAGCTTTAATGATATTCTAGTGCCTTAAAAGAGTAGTCCAACTCAAAATAGCTGACTTATTTCTTCAATATTGGATAAATATGGCTATCAGTTTTTGTGGGCTTTTTTTTCCTGCAGAATTTCCTGTTATTCTAAGGGATTCAATAGGACTTATGCCCATAAAACTGAAAATTATATTACTGTGGGGAAGCGGCTTTGTGCCTTTGAGAAGGAACTCTCTTGCTAACTTAAGTACTGTATGTGTGTAGACTAGCTAACATATTCCTCCCAAGAAATTTCATGTATGCAGTTAAAACACTCTTAAATTGATTAAGGATTTGTTATATATTTCCAGAAGCACTCAAGAGTACTTTTATGGTTATAAGAGTAGAGTGTATTAGAATGCCAGAAACCAGGGAATACGCTAGAGGCCTCCAAAACCATGCCCGACAGTCCTGACTTCACCATATAAACATGTGGGGCAGCCTGGAAAAACAAAACAACGCCCCTCCCCCAAACGTAGGTAAGCCTCTGCTGATAACACTTCAACTGGCTGAATATTAATTTACTACTTTTTCTATTACAAGTAATTTTTATTACTTAGCAAATGGAATGGAGAAGTCATAAATATGATTGGTATTTATTTCTCAAATAAAGTATTATTTTACATCAGATTTGACCAGTTACCTTTTTTGGAATGTGTATTATTCTACAACTACCACAGTATTTTGCCTATTAGTCGGGGAAGCTAAGAAGTGTTTTATAAATGTTGAATCAAAACTCTAACTGCTGTGAGGGAATTACATTTCAAGCCATATACTCCTTTTATAGAGTGAGAAGCTGAAGTATGGAGAAATTACAAGGTTTTCCCAAAGCCGTACATTAAGTCGTGGCAGACGTGGAAATCTATGATTCTGTTTGCCTGATTCAGTCTGAAAGTTCATGAAATTAAAGTTGTCTATTTCCTGACATGTGTCTTAGTAGTGTTCTTTAATTACTTATTCATTCCCTCGTTCATTCTTTTATTCATACAAGTAAAGGAATCAATGTTTTCATAAGACAGTCTCTTTATAGGGGCTGGGAATAATATTTTGAATTTACATACCTTAGATACTTTCTTTAAAGAAGCTCATTGTATTTTTTATAACCATGAAAAAAATAAATTAAAGCATTAAGAAACAAGCTGGATTAGCTGGGTGTGGGGCACAGCACTACCTATGAGTAGGACGTGAAGCTTCTTTGGGAGCCAATAAACTGTGCAAGTGCTTGAATAAGACCCTGGTTGAAGCCATAGATAGGCCTGGAGCACAGAGTGGACACCAGGAAGAACCACAGCATTCATTAAGAGTATGGGAAGGACCGGTGTCTATATCTCTACAACCAGGTGTCTTTATATTTGGTTTAATCAAGAGGGAAGAAATTATTCTGCTCCGTGTCATCTTTGTGAGTTTCAATTCTCACATTTTTAATTCTTTTTCATTGTGATCTCTTTGTTACTAGTGTAACCTTTTACCATCTTCATTTCCGCCCCCGCCCCAAGCTTTTAGAGTCATATTTAAAGCAAATAGTCGTTTTCTGGGTCAGACTGCACTTCTTGATTGAACAACTGGTGCCCCAAGGGATTTCAAATGAGGAAAGTGTCTAGCACGTGGCCCCAGCACAGCACCCTATAACCGAGAATCCAAAGACTGCAGGGGCGCCGTCTGCCCTCCACCTCTTCTCCAGAGAGTTCTGTGAACAACTGTCGTTGGTCGGTTTGTTCTTTTCTTGCAGCCCGGAGACTGAGGACTCAGACTTAGCTCTGGCTCGATGGCTGACCAGCTCTCCACTTGGAAAATTCTTCCCCAGGAGGCTCCTCAGGCTCAAAAGCACATGGAGCCCTGGCAGCCCAACCCTCGATTCTGCAAACAGGCCCAGACATGTCCAAGACCTAGGCAAAGCAAACCTTCCTGTAGCTTAAACATTAGTCTTTTATTCTTTAATTTTCCTAAAGAATAATTCAGTCTTCAGCAAACCAGGAAACAAATAAAACCCCAGGGTCTTTCTCAAAGGAACATTCTTACTGCTTTGAAAATTTATTGTCATTAATTTCCATTTCAGCTAATTGGGTTTCCTTTCTATTTTTTGTCTGAGAATAAATATGATATTTGGTCTATATTAATGCTGATCTATTATACTTTAATGCTAATTTACAATTGAGTGGCTTAAAAATAATGATGCAGTATGACCTAGTCCATATCTACCTTCCATTTAATGCATTTCCTAGGCAATTATGCTTTTGTGGTTGACTGAACTTCCCCATAATCCCTCTTGGGAAACAAAGACTTTTTTTATTAAAGATGTGGTATTATTAACTAGGGGTATTTAAGCTGAGGGAAAAAAAAGATTTAGGGGTGACATGAATGATAGCACTCTCCTAACATCTAATAGCCTGCCATATATATGAAAACAGGATTCAGTTTATGTTTTGTGGCTCTGGTGGGCAGATTAGAGTGGAAGTTCTGAAAGGTCAAGGTTCAAACTAACAGATAAGGAAGAATTGAAAGAAGGAAAGGGGAGACGGAGGTGATTCTATTCAATGGAGCTAAGAAACTTCAAATAGTGTATCTATAGACTCATTTAATAGATCTGTAAATAAACTCCATTTATTTCTCTACTCCTCAAGCTCCCAAGACAAAGAAATGAGACTCCATAGATTCCATTCATACTCTGTCTGTCTCTTCATGTCATTCTCTCCAAGTTCATCCTTAAGGTCAAAATGTACAGCATGAAAGCACACTATGAAATTGAGCCACAACACCCTGTTTATTAGGGATACTATTTTTTGAATTCTTACAACTTTAGTTCTTAGAAAGTTCTTTGAATTTTAGAAATTATAATGGCAGGGTACTTTTTTTCTTTGTAAATGTGATCTTATTTTGAATACAGTTACAAACTCAGTGGAATTTTTTAATACTGTGATGCTACAGGAAAATTTATAGAGAGGAAAGAATGTATTCAAATGTTCCTATATGCCTCTATTAAAAAGCTGGACAAATAAAATTCTCAAGTGTTCCCAAATTTTAGGGAGGCAAATAGCGTCTTATTTAATTGTATCCTCAGTTAATATTCACTATGGACACAATTTGAGCAAAGTACCTTGGCTTTAGGTAAGTCAGATTTACTGCCGTGTTTTATCTCTCTCACGTTTACTTTGTTACACATTGTCCCCATCCCCAAAATGAAAAGTATGACATTCAGACGTCCCATCTTGATTCCTGAGAAATTGGTGATATGGGGAATTTGAGAGGAAAGGTTTTTGTGTGTTTTTGTTATCAATAATTTTGTTTATGAGTATGAATACTTACTGATTCTTATCTTGTGCTTCACAAATTATTTCTTTAGCTGAGTCTAATCTGCTGTTTAATTCATTTTTTGTAATTTCAGTGTATATATTTGAAAACATTTTTGTGGTTCTTTTCCAAATGCGTATTTATTTTCCACAGTGTGTGTGTCCTTCAATCTTATTTCTGTTTCTTTTGTCTCTTTAATTATTTTAAGCATACTTATTTGGTGTTTTCCAGACTGTCTTATAAACTCAAACTTTTGGATTCCAGTTCCCCAGTTACTGAATCTGCTGTCTCTACAGTGTTTTATTTCCTTATGTAGCTCATCATTGTCGATGAATTTCTCTCTCAGAACCTTGGTGCTCTACAGAACAATTTTGCATGTGCTTCCCCTTGAGTCTATGGATGTCGAGCCTGGATCAGTCCTGATTCTAATTTTTTGGCTTGAAGGTTTTGATGCCACAGATACAGTAACAATTTTTTATAATTTATATTTGTGCAAGGCTGAGGCTTTGATTTATATCAAGTAATTATTTTCTTTTATTCTCTTTCCAAAAGCTCCAACAAATGACCAGTTTCTTGCCAAGTCATACGGTGGGCTGAGTTTTTCTGGCCCTCCTTTGATAAAAGGGACAAACTTTTTTGACTCTACTTTATGCTTTGCCTCTTGCTTTTGTTTTCTGCCATCCCTAGGCTGGGAGGTGGGGATGGCTGGGTGCGAGGATTGGCAGGGGAGAAATGGAGACAACTGTCCTTGAACAGCAATAAAGAGAAAAAAAGACAACAAAAACAATAACACAACCATATCTTTTCCTCTCAACCGCTCTATATAACCGGTTTCTTAAGAGTCAAGGTGTGGCACTTGAAAGTCCTGCTTACCTGATCAACTATATTAATATGTTCTCTATGTCCTATTGATTTTTCTTTTGTATCATCACTCATATCCACCTCTTCGCCATGCTCTAGTCAGCCACCACATCAGTCTACGTTCTCTTGACGTCTCACCTGGTCCTCAGCCTTCAGGATGTCGCTGGGCTCCAGTTACCGTTCATCCTGTCTTTGAAAATCTGAAGTACGTGTGTTATTGCAGTGATATCACATGTACCATTTTTTAATTTGCATTTTAAGGCTATCAAAGTATAGTAATAACCAATTAAAAACTTCTTAGCATCAAATGAAACTGAATACCCATCCTCTCTTGTGCTTTCTTCTCCAAAAGCATGTTCCCTTCTCTTTCACGTTCCCATCTATCTTTCTGTTTTTGGCCGCATCACTCTCTCAACATTAATGAAATGAATCACAACTTTGATATGATGCAGAATGACAAATTAAAAAGGGGCAAATGCTAAAGACTTAATCAAGATACTGTTCATTGTTACAAACTTATGGGAGGTCGGAGAATTGGTAAGTGACTGGTGAATTTTGTCTACTATCTAAAAATAGATAATGTAGCTCCTAGAAATCACAGATGGGTATAATACTTTTGGTTGAGCAGAGTTAAAAATGATTATAGTTTCACAAGAAATTGCATAGATACTGCTCTTCTGTATAGTTAAAATGTCTTAATTCTGTATATGAAGAGCCAAATATAAAAGCAGAGCTTTTCTACTACTCTCTCACTAGTAATCAAATGGCAGGTAGTTTTGGAATACATGATTTTATTTAATCCTAATAAAACATAACATGGGTTTTGTTACTGTCCCTTTATTACGGGCGAAGAGAATGATATTTGGAGGTGTTAATTAGCTATGCCAAGACCATGCAGTCATCCATAGTAAAGCGAGGGTTCCCCTATAGACCTGTTTTATTCTGAAAGACTTTACTCAGAATTCCTACGTGTATATTCTCCCTAGCAAAACTTTTTTAGATTTCTAGGGTTTCAAGAGTTGAATGCTAAACTTAGGAGATCTATTCTTCAGTTCTTTCAAAGTGCAATGAATTTTCCTCAAAGGGCATAAAGTTATCAGATGTGTGTTGAGTAACACATACGGTTTATTTATCTGTCCAAAAAGTTGCTAGGTATGGGAGAGAGGTTCATGGCTGAGAAAAAAACAGACTGCTTATAAGAAAGACCTGAAATACAGCAGTTCTCTTCTGCCAAGCCGCAGGAGAATCAACTAGATAAACCATTACAGTGTATAAAACAGCAAACAGGAAAAATAAACAATCCAATTAAAAAGTAGGCAAAGAACCTGAATAGACATATCTCCAAAATGGAACTACCTTAGGACCCAGTGAGTCCCCTTCTGGGAATATATCCTATGAAACCTGAAACACTAATCTGAAAGAATATAGGCACCTCTATGTTCATTTCAGCATTATTTACAGTAGCCAAGATTTAGAAGCAGCTCAAGTGCGCATCAGTGCATGAGTGGATAAAAAAGTTGTGGTACATTTATATGATGGGTTACTAAAGGGGTGTAAAAAAGATGGACATCTTACCTTTTGTGACAGTATGGATAGACTTGGAGAGTATTTTGCTAAGTGATATAAGTCATTCAGAGAAAGGCAAATACCATATGATTTCACCTATGTGTGGAATCGAATGAACAAGATAAACTAACAAAATAGAAACAGACTCCTAGATACAGACTGCAGACTGACAGCTGTCAGAGGGGAGGGGTCTGGGTGAAAAAGATCAAGGGATTAAGCAAAGAAAAACTCATAGACAATAGTATGGGGTTTGCTAGAGGGAAAGGAGGGGGAGGGGAGGTAGAAGAGGGTAAAAGGGGGATAAATGGTGATAGAAAGAGACTTGATAAACACACAATGCAAGATACAGATGATATATTACAGAATTGTACACCTGAAACCTATATAGTGTTAATAACCAGTGTCACCCCAATACATTCAATAAAAATTAAGAAAAAGTATAGAATAATGCTGATATAAAATTTGGTAGAGAGTATTGAATACTTGAACAGAGATTTGGATGCAAAGGTGATCACCATAATGTAATATCATTAAGATACTGTATTCAGAATACATTTATTACCATGAGAAAATGTATAATGTTTATTTAAAAAGGGAGGGCACATGACTTCATATTCAGCAGGATCCATTTTGGTGTGAAATAAAAAGGCAGCCCTGGCTTGTGTGGTTCAGTGGATTGAGTGCCAGCCTACAAACAGAAAGGTTACCTGTTTGATTCCTGGTCAGGCACATGCCTGGTTTGTGGGCCGAGTCCCTGGTTGGGGGTATATGAGAGGTGGTTGATTGATGTTTCTCTCACACATCAGTATTTCTCTCCCTCTCTTTTTTCCTTCCCCGTCTCTAAAAATAAATAGATAAAAATCTTTTTTAAAAAGGCAATTTTAACTATAAAAAAAATCTCAGCCAAGTAATTGTGAAGTACAGGTTGGGAGGAGCAACGGGGCAGCAGGTGAGAAGGGAGGTTGATGTGCAGGGTCTGCCTGGGTAGGAAAAGTCGCTCACACTCAGGATTCTTTCAGATGCTTCTCTGGGATTGCCCAGTTATAACCGTGTCTGTGTTTTCTAGGATAACTAGCCAACCATCTACAATTAGCAAATGCAAACAAAATAGAAATTCTTGGCTGGCTTGGATTGTCAAAAATCAAGTGGTCACATAATGTATAACTCCGGGAAGATTGTTGCCATTGAATGAAGCTGTCACTAATGACCAAAATGATTATTATGAAATCGAGCTTGTTATAATTTTTTAGCATGAGAAATTAACCCCATTATCATTAAACATTTTGTATTCAACGGATTATTTTGCAAAAGTCCATGCCCTATCTTTATAAACAGTTCAAAAATAGTTCAGCATCTGGTTGGTAGCTTGGCTCCATTTAAGGGAATTGAAGTCAGGCAAAATGCTCATTACTGTTCACTCAGATCTGTTTCTTGGATACCTTTGCTATTTTCCCTTTTTATAAGCAAGGAAGAGAGTCATGTGCATGGTCAAAGAATGCCCATGTCCACCTTTCTGAACAGTTGGCCATGGAATTGGAGCTAGGTGTTCTTTGTGCTTTTGGCTTCCCTCTCTGGCATGCTCTCTGGGCAGCTGAAACCAGCCAGTGCCTGACCCAGCTTCACAGCCCATTAATGAAATTGGGAGGGCCGTGTAGGTAACCTGGTGCACAGGGCATCAAAGCAGTGCCCTTCTTGACAGCTGATCCCAGATATAATTTCTCAATAATGTAATGAAGATACAAGTTGTTAGACATCCCATTCAGTTACACTCTTACGTTAGGCCATATGCTTAAAAAAGGGAGACAATTAATTGAAGACTATGAGGATAGTGCATGGAATCCCAGGAAGAACTGAACAACCAAGGGGCAGGAAGAGCGTAGAAACAGTGAGACTTCAGGAGTAACAGGATCCAAGTCCTTAAGTTCTGCCAGGAGTTTCTTGCCATCCTTGCTTTTTACTCTTCTTTCTGGGTCAGCTCCTTTCTGTCTCTCCCTAGCACATCAGCTATTTCCACGTGGCTGTAAAGAGCTCCCGAGTTTTATATCCTAGGCATTTTGCCACTTGAGGAGGACTAGCCTGATACATTCCCAGGCCCATATTTTAAGCAATAGGTAGGGATTGCGATGAGTCATTAGACAGAAGTAATTTGGTGTAACTGGAAGAGATCTGGGGGATCTCACGAGTTACGCAATGAATGTGGATCGGTGTAATAGATGTATATGTACATATATGTGTGTATAATCCACCCCCATACAAGCACCTTAATTTTGTGTACAATGCGTTTCTAAATATTTACTTGCAGTTTGTAAACCTTGAAGTCAAAAAAACAGATTAGCTCTTCTGAATTATGGACTGTAATGGAGGGACACTCTCTCCTGGCCCAGGAAATGCACGTGTGTGTAGATCCCTCAAGCCCCCACGTAGGTTAAAAGAGGGCTGTGCTAGAGTTATGGGTAGGGTGATTCATTCACCGTCCCCTCCATTGCAGGGTCTGCACAGCAGCTGGAACAGAAGTTTGGGCAGCCCACAATCTTTACATCATTCCTTAAGGGGACACTAGACATTTGGAACACGGATGGGGAATGTATTCTCCCCCCCCTTTTTCTTTGCACTGCAGCAAGAAGCAAGCACAGACTGCTCTGAGCACCCACGCTCACAGGAGACTGCTGTCCAGGTCCCACACTTCAGCTACAAGGCACTCTGATGGAGGTGAAGGGCAGGGGACGGCAGGGTCTGAGAGACAAGGAAGGTGGAGCTCTCCCTCAGAACTCCCACTTCCAAAAGCGCCTCACTACTGGTGGCCCTTGATGAGTCTTTCGGCAGAGGGGTGCCTTGCATGGACTGCCTCAGCTGCAGGTAGACTGAGCGAGAACTTCCAGGTTATCCTGAGGAAGGGCTAAAGCTTTGGATTGTTTTGACAGAATATAATCAACCTGTATTTTTAAACTATCACTCTGGCCTCACTTTGAAAACAGGTCCAGGGAACAGGACTGGGGGAAACATGATCCTTAGGCTGTCGCTCCAGTCCAGGCAGGGGACGGTGGTGGCTCGAAAGACTGTATGGGCAGTGAGGAGAGAAGCATGGAGAGGCCTTAGCAATCTCCATGAAGTATTGATAGGACTTGGTAATTTGGTGAATGTGGAGAGGAGTGGGCAAGGAGTCGGTGACAAAGCCCAGACGTCTGGTTTTAATGACCAGTGGGAGGCTCTGCCGTTTGTCTACACAGTCCAGCAAGAGGTGCGGTGTTCCACATGCAGCTTCTGTCTGTGCCCCACGCCAGGCCCAGCATAGAGAGCTTCCCAGTCATGTTCGCGTTCATTCAGCCGGAGTTCCACCTGTCTGGGTAATCTTTTTACTGGAGATTTGGTTAGAAAGACAGAAGATTAGGCTACATCATACAAACTACAAATTTCTCCGTTTTTGCTTTCTCTCCCACCTGGTAGATAAGCCTAAGTACCTCGTTCCATTCCTGAGGATTGTTTTTAAGTTTTGATGTATAAATCTTATTATATCTGTAAATTAGAAGAATTGCTGATTTTTTATTCTAATTTTCTAAGAGGCCAGAGTTCACAGTTCACTTCTAGAGCAGAGTTAAGGAAAGGATCCAATCAGTTTTCTATGTATGGAAAACCTAACCGTAGAAGAAATGGTCAACGTGGCATGGGTGAGGTTGCTAATATTCCTGTTTTAAATTCACCTTTTCTGAAGGAGTGGCCTTGAAATAAAGCTGGGAACTAGATTATTGCTCCATAAAACAGCATGAGGTTACTATTATTCCTTAATTTTATATCTTTGTTATGAGGTAATACTTCTCTTACTTGATTCTTAGACTGTTCTCATCTTTTTCTCATATATTTGTGAAAACTAATGTTAAAGGATTTAACATAACAACCATTGCTAAATTATGATGTAAAATAATACTGTGTCTGCAATTAGCCTAGGTAGTTTTACTTGGTTCAATAATATAAAATCACTGGGCTCGTAATATTTTAGTACCTGAGTGTGTTTGGCAAAGAAAGAAATTCATGTTACCATAAAAACGTTAAGCTAAGTAACAATTAATCTCAATTTTAAGGAAATATAAAGCAAAGTATTACGTTGTAACATGGAACATTGATGCAAATAGCTTCCCGCCTGGAACATTAAATAGATTCTGAACTGGTGGTTAACCAGAAGAGGCTAGTTTTTGATTAATTCTCTAATGCTCTAATACCTTTCCTGAAGTCTTAATTTTAAGTTCACATGAGTTATCACCAGTGCCCTGGTGGCCCTTCTGGAAATGATGACTTCTTTTATAATGACCAGTATCCTGTTTTAATTCTTCTCTATCCTTTCTGGTAATGTTACATTGAAATGCCGATTGCATCTTAAAAAATAAATTTAATGTGATAACTGTATGTGTTGTGGTTAAATCATTTCTGTTAAACAACATGCTCCTCACCCGTGAGGATGACTGTATTTTGAGACAGGGTCTTTGCAGATACTGGTCAAGTTAAAGTGAGGTCTTAGTTGGATTAGGATGGGCTTAAACCAATGGCTGGTGTACACATATGAAGAGGGAACTTTGGACATTGAGACACCTACTCGCAGAAGAAGGCCATGTGAAGCAGTGGTCAGGGAGAATACCATGCAACAATAGAGGCGGAAACTGGAGTGATGCACCCACAAGCCAAGGGGTGCAAGGATTGTTAGCCAACACCAGGCACTAGGAAGAAACAAAGAAGCATTTCTTTCTAGAGCCTCCAGAGGAAGCAGGGACCTACCAACATTTAATTTAGGACTTGCCTTCAGGACTGTGAGAAAATAACTTTCTGTTGCTCTAAGCCACCCAGTCTACTATTTCTTTTACAGCAGTCCTCGGAAACTAAATCAGGATGCTGTGTTGTAAGTAAACAATTAGTTAAAATGTCATCAACAGTAATTTTATTATATTTTATTATTAGGTCAGGTGAGTAGGAAAATATCTGGTGAACTAATTCTCAATATTGAATTTTCTGAAAAGTTAAAGTATTCTCCTTTGGCCAGTGAAATTTCCCCCCAATTTTTTATTCTTACTGCCCTTATACAAAGTGCAAATAAAATGAAGTCAGTTATGTACCTGAAAAATGTAGAACAAAGCAGAATTTTCCTAAAAAAAGGCACATATTTGAGACTGAATTTTCAAAAGTTAAATTACCTGGCTGTTAACTTTTTTCCTTCACATTGTCTGATACATTATATATGATTTCGTCCACCAATGATTGTGTAATTCATTCAAATTGATATTTATTTATTAAACTCTTAATGCTTCCAGGCATTGAGCTAGGTGCTATAGATAACACTAATAAATAAGGTCAAGAGTGCCCACCCTTAAAGAGATTACTCTGGCTTTGAGATTTAACCCAAGTAGAAGAAGCCATAGGGTCCACTTGGAGATGCATCTACCTAGAAAGTTCATCTTCACTATAATATTTATAGCTTTAAATGATCTTTTAAAACCATTTTAGCATCATTTGGTTTTACTTCACATATGCCTCCTGTATTATAGTGGAAAAACTTAAAATTATTTATTGCACAGACAACATAAAATCAACAATAATCAAGGTATGTGAAAACAAAGATATCATGCTTAATAATAATATTTTTATTTTTATTTTGCCTTTTAAGCCATATCAAAATTCAGGTACATTAGTGTTAACATAGCTAAAATTTTGTGTTCCTATTTTTTCACTTAACACAATTTTCACTTTTTATTTTTAATAATTATTTTTTGGACATAAAATGACATTATATTAAATTGGTTGACCATAATTTAATCCACTGCAAAGATAAGGATGTCTATATTTTTTATTATCATGAATAAAACTGTAGTGAATACCTTGTGATTTTTTGGAGGGGTAGCTTACTTCTTAGGACAGGTACTATTGGCTAAAAAAGTTTAAATATAATTATAGCATTTAAAAAATGCAGTGACAGTCCTGGATGGGTGACTCGGTTGGAGCGTCATACCATATACCAGAAGGTCATGGGTTCGATTCCTGGTCAGGACACTTGCCTCAGTTGTGTGTTTGATTCCTCGTCTGAATGTGTATGGGAGGCAACTGATCGATGTTTCTCTTTATCTCTCTGTCTCCCTTCCTCTCTCTCTAAAATCAATAAACAATATCCTCAAGTGAAGATTAAAAAAATAAAGTGCAGTGAGTGACAGATTGCTTCTAAAAGTTTTAGAGAACTTGACATTATCAATAGTAATTGAACGATGATATCATTTCTTTTTACTGTATCTGTTATCATAACAGGTATTACATTTATTGAATAGATATACAATAGTCCAAAATGTATACTTGTTGCTTAAGTTACTTTGGTAACTGCAAGAGAACCACTTTTCCATATGTTTGTTTGTTTCCATATGTTACATTTTCCATGTAAGTAAATGTAAATAATTTCTTACAATGATTTATGTTTTCATATCCTTGTTTAAGTATTTAATATGCCATTAAACTTTTTTTGACCTATTTCTTCTCAGTGTCACATTTATAATATTTACTGACAATATTTTCTGTAACCTATTGTGTCCTTTTACTTTTTTGACCATTAATATTTTTCTCTATTCAGAAATGCAAAGTTTTTGTGTTGTTTTTATGTAGATGAGTCTATTGTCCCTTCCCTTTGTAATCTGGTACAGTGTTTTGACCATCCACCTTAACCATTTATCTGTTAGAAGGAAAAGGAGCATCCAATTCTCTGTTTCAGGGGAGTACTTAGCTAGTTTTTCATCCAGATAGTGAGAAGAAAATGTTTTTAAAGGTTATCAGCCACAGTTCCTCTGGGAGCATGGAGGAAGGGCTTGAGAGTCAGGCAGGTGAGGAGTCTGGGCAGGTCAGCATCGGTTGGACTAGTGGCCGCACTGGTGCCACCACATCCAAAGCGAGCCTGAGCTGGAGTGGTCCTGGTCACCAGGGGATATTTTCATGCCTATTATTATTAATTATTATTATTAATTATTGTGTGTGTATTCAAGGGAGTGGTTTGGCTCTTTTGTGTTATATTCCATGCTTTTATTATAAAATCCTTCTCTATTTGGGAATTTAAAGATATATGCTTTTTTTAAAAGTCTTTTAAAGTTTTAAGTTTGCTGGAGAAATTTTTAATGTATGGTATGGAGTAATGATTAACTTTTTTGAATAGTAAGCTGATTGTCTTACCATAGTTGATGGATCAGTTCTCCTTTCCCTAAGAAGGTAGGGAAAGAGAAGGTTTACAGTTGTGAGGATGTGAAATACAGAGTTTATTCTCATATTATTATTTACTAATTATTGCGTTATTTTCAATATGAACAACTGTAAATCTACTTTTGCCCAACCAAATAAAAGTATTTTATGATACTTTTTTATCATAATGGTCTTACTTTTATTCTTTTTAAAATTAGAAATGTATTTTATAACATTATACTCTTCAGACATGAATTGTGATCATCTGTTAATTCAGACAAACTTTCCTGTAATAGCAAGCTGTCATATTAAAACACACATTGTACTTCCCTAATTTTATGTACTTTATAAAGTGAATGGTTAATGCAGACTCTTAATTTTTAATACATCAATTATTCAGTGACAGACTCTGTCTCAGGAAAATAAATAGTGTCCTGTTTGTTCAGACTGTGTCTCCAAAATTGTCCTTAGATGTTCCTGTTTACCTGTCGGAGTCCTGAGCAGTGGTGTACATATCGCAATTTAACCATGATGTGGCTTTCAATATCATTATTTCTATCATGTATGGGGAAAATAGTAATGAGTTTTGTTCTTTAAATACAATTCTGTAGATTACCAACTATCACATAAATCATAGTGTGTTTTGATAATTTTACAAATAAATGGAAAAGGTGACTTTTTCTTTTGCTTCCATCCTTTTGTTTCAGATAGTCCATTCTGAATCGAAGGAAGCTGCTTCTACTTGGGAGTAGCAGGAGAAGTGAGAAAACCACATGGAAGACTCCCAGGATTTAAATGAACAATCAGTAAGTCTTCATCCCATCTCAGTTTGCTGGAAAAAGTTATGGTACAACCACTCAGAATTATACTAAAATGAATATACTTTAAAAAAGCAAGCTTTTTAAAAAACATGGGTTTTTTAGTTGATTTGGAAATTTTCTTTTAAGGTGATAAAACAAACCTTTGGAAATTGATGGTGTTTGTCTTACGATTGTGGTCTTTCTTGATTGTGTATCTGTAAAACCACTGGTAGAAAGAGTAAGGAATTGAAATCATGCTAAGTGTTTTGTACAGTACAAACAATTTCCTCCTTTGTTAGTTTTATTCCAAATGTGCTTAGATAGTGCATTTATTGTTGAATGTCAGAAGCATAAAAAGAGAAAATATTTTACTAGCATGCCTGTTGTTCATTTCAAAGATGACAAACACAGTTCTCAAGGGTTTTCCTTATTTTGCTAAGCTCTTTGCAGAGTGAAGAATGCACAGTCATTCTAAGAATCTGATTTCTCAAAGGGAAAGGAATTGCATGGCCTTTCCTTCCAACTCATCAGTAGTGTCTCCATGAGACTAGTTCTTCACTGTGCAGAACTGAAGTCAGTGGGAGGTCTTCCTTCCGACTCCCACACCACTGCCCACTTTGGCCCAAGCCACTCTGTTCACAGACAACTGGTGATGTCTCAAGTAGGGAGATGTGTGCACCTACCAAGTGTGTGTTATGCTGACTGATGATATTTTTTTATTGGCTTGTGTGATCATGATTTGATCTTAAAGCCTAATGCTTCTATCAGGCAATAGAGGGCAGTGTGATTGTGTATAGTAATGTGGTTCTAGAAAGGATTTCTTGGATGAGTTCAATTTTAAAATACAGAAGTATATGTGTTCTGATGTATACATGTCATTCCAAGTTAATTTAATTTTTCTATAATCCCATTTAAAAGAAATCAGTCTTTAAATATACACTTGACCATTGTTTAATTTCATTATATATTATATATTTTTTGTTCTCACATAGAATCAAAATGTAAGAAAAGATAAAACTGTAAAAAATCTGTCAAATGTTAAAGATGTTATTCTTCAAAAATTGCCTGAGCCTTTTGGAAAAGAAGACAAGCAGCATTTGGGAGGCTAGGGTTTCAAAGTAGTTTATTTTTTTAACGTTGGTTATTGAACTTAAATATTCATAGTATAGACTCTGGAAAAATGGATGATAGCGTGATGATATGTCACTTGTGCTCTTGCATGGTTATGGATCCCAGTGGTGTCAGAGGTCTGTAGGTGTGACCACATATGTATGTGAGTGAATGATGCTGTCTTCTTGGTGGTGATGCTTCACGAGAGGGCTACGGTTGCTTTGTGCTTTGTTCTAACATACTAGGGGTTACTTAAACATTTGCATGCATGTGTGTGCACATGTGTGCCCATGCGTGTGTGTTGTTAGACTGATCCAGGGGTTTCCCAGGACATGGAACTTTCAGAGCTAAAGCAGGCAGAGTCCAGGATGGACTCTGATCCAGTGGATCTCTCTAGGATGTGTATGTGCTCAAGAATGAATTATTTTTAATACAGTGGAGGTTAAAATTAATATGTTTTCATGTACAACACACATTAGATTGAGGTTATTACTCAAGGTACTTCATACCACCTTTTGCAAAATGAAACTCAGCACTTAAAGATCAAATATAATTCCCTCTTAGTGATATTTTAGAGTTGTGGAGCTCAGTATTTAAATTTTTAAAAAGTATTTGGTGTTTCTAATGGACAGCCAGGGTTAGAACCAGAAATCTAGGGTGACCTTCTGGTCTTTCAGCTTGAACTCAAATGCTGAAATTGTGGTGAGAATGGAAGAGATTAGAGAAGAAAAGAATGCTCTCCCCTGTCTCCTTCTCTTTCCCCTTTCTCAAACTGAACTCTTCACCTGAGGTGGGGCTATTGTCTGGTCACCCAGACCGGAAGCTGCTGATCCCGTGGAGTGGTTGGTTAGGACATCAAGAACGGGTGCTCCCGGTTTAAGCCACAGGAAGCTTGAAGTTTGTGTCAAGTGTTACTGGATTAAGGGCTCTAATTTTGTCAATATAAACATTAAAGAGTCTTCCTCCTTCTTCAACATCCATAGACATAGAAGACCATATAGGCCAATCTCTTGATCTTGTTCATGTGCAAAGGGAGGCTTAGGACTGTTAAATGAGTTGCCCACGTTGGCGTGGCTGGTAAGCATCAGAGTTGGGACTTCACACAGGTCTTCTGACTCCAAGTCCAAAGCTCTCTTCATGACATCAACATGACTCATCACTTCTAAGTTTTATTATTTTGACATGCATCACAACAGATATGTCAAAAAAGTCAGAATTACCTTCCCCCTTACATTAAAATGATTTCTATTTGAAGGAAATCTTTAAATGACTTTAAATTTTACAGAATATATTTCCTGTCTCCAAACTTTTTTAAAAAAGATACATAGCATTTATTAAGATGCAGAAGAGTTCGGGTGGGATTAAAAGAAAGTGCATAACGAGATGAAAGGGAACTCACTTACATTATAGCTATGTCACTTAGAGAATTCTTTCTCTAGGCATCGGCCCGACAGCTGGTGCCATTCGCTGCACGTGCACACTCCATCCAGCATTCACTGTGTCTTCTCTCAGATCCTTGTTATGTCCTAGCAATGTCATAGTTATATTCACCATTTTTGCAGAAAAAGAAACCGTGGCTTAGAGATGGACCAGGTCAAACATCAGTTATGTAGCAGAGATTAGAAAGGAACCCACTTTTATCTGGTTCAAAAATCTGTAAATGGGTCTTGCATTACACAACATAATGCAGTGGGTAAGGAATTAAACTCTAAAATCAGACATCCTGGACACTTAAACACTTGGTAGTCTTTGGGAAATCACTTAAACTCTTGTCATCTGTATTGTGGGGAGGATAATAAAAAGAACTTTCATGAAAAACTTAGCACCTGCTTCGCTTAGATTGATAACTTTGTAAATGCTAGCTGCTATTACAATTACGTGACAAATTCAGCTGGTCTTTAATAAGTATGCATTTATTCTTGCAACGACGACCTTCAGGTGACATCCCTGCCTGGAAGTATGCAGGTCTGCAAGCTCAGTAGATGAGAAATGAACTCACCAGCTCTCCTCTCTTCCAGATTTCTCCCTTTCTCCCCTGTTGCCTTACTTCCCATCTCAGGGGACAGCATCATCAGCTACTGAGTGCGTTAAGTCAGAAAAAAGGCAGTCACCCTTTTCTCCTTCATCTCCCTCTCAAAGTCCTGCCCATTCTTAACTTTTAATATCTCTCAGGGCTGTTGTCTTTGCTACAGCTCCTTATTTTTGATCTTTATTATTACCTCTTGACTATCCTTTTTTACTTTAAGTTAGTTCTAGAGTCGTCTTTCTAATCTACATACCTGATCACTTCAGTGTTCTACTTAATATCCTTCCCAGACCCTTTCTTGCCCTGAAGAGAAGGTCCCAGGTGTGCCATGAAGCACACAGACTTAATTGCTTACCTGTGACTCCCCAGTCTTATTTCTGGCTTCTTTTGGTTTCCTGAATCTTACAGGTTCTCTGAGGTTTTATGCTTAACTCCCCAGATGGTCCTCTTTCCCACCAGGATAAGTTGTAAATCTTGAAGACTTAATATAGGTTTCGCTCCCTTTGAACAAGCCTGTCAGACTGCCTCCTTCCCCACGCTGTTAGCCACGCTGGGATGGGGCCTCTGCAGTGTGCTTCATACCTCTGGGCATTTACCCCTACCCCAGGACTTACCCCTGGGACTGTAGTCTTAACTGTGCATTTGCCTCTATGCTGAATTATAAGCTACCTGAGAGTCATAGCGGGTCTTGTTTGATTTATATCCTCCTTAGCACAATTCTTGCAGACATTCGATAAACGCTTCCTTCAAAAGCTTTTACATGCTGTCAGTGAGGTATGGTAATGTATTCATTACATTAGAAATTTTAGAAAGCCAAAATGCTATCGTCAGGATGGATTACTGAGTTATGAATTCATGTTTTACTTACATTTTTAAAAATTGCATAAAATGTGTAATATTAGTTTAACAGCATGTGATCAGAACAAAGTTTGGCCCTTAAGCATTGTTTGTTGCAGTATATTTGTATCTATTTTACAGTCTGGATTAGAGGATCTGGGGAATTTTAAGAGGTAAGCAGTTAAAGTAAGATTTAACTTTTACGTTTGCCTGAAATTCTGTATTAGGACTTAATTATGTATTAAGAAGCGGTTTAATTATATCCAATAATAGCTTATACAGTTTTTAAGTAAACATTGCTCTCATTAACAGAAATAAATATAAATCTAGATTATACATAGCAGTATCTATAAAATAATCCAAAGTTCCTTTGATACTATAAAATGTTATATTCCCTGTGTTAAAATAAAGACTGTGTAATATTTGTTATTTTTAAGAATTCATATACATCAAGGTATTTTAAAGTCCTATTGTGGTGATGTTGAATATTTCCAGTTTTTTTCAGGTCTGATTCATTCATATATACATGAGAGAAGGAGTTTGGCTTAAATTTATCATCAAGCTAGAAGGTTTGAAAAAAAACCTTTTGTTAATTTTAAGTACTATACGTTATCCAATAAAATATTTGTGGTGACTAAGTAATATGAGGTAAAATGAATAAGTTGCAGTTCACAGTAGGATTGCCTTTCCCAATATTAAATATTAAGAGCCTGAATATCCCTATATATGTCAATATTTTTACTGAATCAGTTAATTTATATCATTGATGACATTTTAGTTAGGTCCAAATTAATTCACATCTATTGGATTCATGTTATATGATATGTTTCAACAACACATTTAGAAATTCATATCTATTTGTTGATATTAATAGAATTTATTTTGCTACATAAGCCCTAGTAACATTAACATGTATTAAAATTCTAGTTAGTTGAATAAATTAATCTTTTTGCCCTTGTTTTTCTCCCTTAGAATGCCAAATGACTTTAGATTAATACTCTACACGATTTATAATACTCTATGTAGTATATGCAGAGAGATTCTACAGTATCATCTCTGACTGTAGCCACTGGCCCATCTTTAAAGCCTGTGCTGCTGTCTGAGCCATTTAGACAGTTTCCTAGCTGTTGTATGGAACTGAATATACCATCCAACTTATAACCTAGATGCACAGCTTTAGAATCATCATTTCTGTCAGTGTTTAAACACTATGCTAGGAAATAATTATTTGTATTAGTTTCAGTTTAAATTATTTTTTTCATTTTTGATAATGTGGCATTATCAAAATCCTGAAATTTTATTCTTCTGTTGTTTTTTCATTATGTACTCTAAATCAGTTTGAGCAGTGTGCATACTTTTAGTCTTACATGTATTTTATTCAAATCTAAACAATCAGGGTTTTTTTTTTTTTTGAGGCTATAGATCTGCTTGGAAGAACTTGTCCTTTACACTGGTCAAAAGAATTATGTTTACAACATGTATTTTTTATACCATCCAAATGGACAACATACTTCAGAGTTCAATGGGATTCTGCTTAGAGCTAAATTATTTTCAGAACTGTAACCCCCAATGGCCTATTATAGTTTTAATTTGCAGCTATGTAATAGAGTACCTACACTGTGAAATGACAAAGTAGATATATTAAATGTATGTTAATTTTTGTTAGTTATTGAGATATATTCTTTTAAATAAGTTTTAACTGAATTTTTATATCTTTTACAAGGTTTTAATGATTCATAGGATTCCATGAATTATTATCTAATATGGTTTTCTCAAATTATAATTTAATTATTAAAACTTTTTTATAAATTTTGGAACATGTATTTAGAGAGGGAGAAGCCCATATTGTACAGAACGTGGATTGTGATTGCATTCCATTTTCTAATATTGAGAATATAAATATTAGGCTTTTCTTCTGTCAGTTGTAATCAATTGGTAGCAGCTGCCTGTGTTGAGAAGGAACCTAAGCCACCTTCTGGCTCATTGGAAAAGTAACGTCATCTATTTAGTGCAGTCTGCCACGGACTTGGGAAGGAGGGAGGGTGGCACCAGAGCCTCCTGCCTGCTGATCCTGGGCGTTTTCCGCAACTTCGAGTACTTCATTTGAGTAGTATAGTCACAAATAAAAGCTATGATTATGTAGTGAAAACAGCTGTTTATGATAGAAACATAACCTGTTTACTTCATGCTTTTATATATATTTGTATTATAATCTGTTTTTTTTCAGTTACAGTTTACATTCAGTATCATTTTGCGTTAGTTTCAGGTGTGCAACATAGTAGGCAGGTAATCAGATTCTTTACAAAGCGTCCCCCCTGATATTTTCAGTACCCACCTGGCACCACGCATAGTTATCACAATATTATTGACTATACTCCCTAGGCTGTACTTTACATCCCCGTGACTGTTTTGTGACTACCAATCTGTACTTCTCAGTCCTTTCATAGTTTTCACCCAGTCCCCTAACACACCTTATAATCTTAAAAAATGAGAAAAATGAAAGTTATAAAACTTTCCCTATGAGGTATACAGCAAATGGAAAATGTTCACTGATAAAAAACAGTAACATTCATTTTACTTCAGTACTCAGTAGCCGCCAATGTGTTATTACATTACATATAACAGTTACAGTTGTGTTCACTGATAGGCAGCATGCTAAGGGCTTACACGATTCAACTGAGGCAACTGTAGAGCAGCCCTGTGTGGCGGGCTCTGTCACAACCCAGCCCAAAGAAGAGCACGCTGAAGCTGCTCTCATTCAAGGTTGTGGTAGCTGGAGAGCTACGCCGATGGAAGGTGAGCTCATGGAGACGAACTCCGGAGTCCACACACGACATCTTACCTGCTTAGATCAATGTAAATGGTTTTCAGGCCCTTCGATACATTTGGTGCTTTGAAAGTATCCATTAACACTCAACTTGATTTCAGCTTATTTAAAGAAAGAGCAAAGGTTTTAAATATCATGAGGCTTGGTGAGAAATGTAAGATATTCTCCCACAAATATGAATCAACTGCACACAGCCTTCATTAGTAAACATTTTGAACAGGCAGTCATAAGACAGCAGAATGTATGAAAGTTGAGTGATAATTCAATAAATTCGATTAAACAAATATTTAAAGATTCCTCACTCTGTCAGGAACTCTGCTAAACTAAGGATTGAAAGATAAATGTAATACAATTCCTGCCCTCCCCAAAATTTTAGTTTAATATAAGATTGCAAGATGTTATGTCAAGTTCTAAAGTTATTTTAAAATGAGATTTGGACAGTGGCTACTAATTTAGTCAGTGAATATTTGTGGAGAACAGCTGTATTTGCAGCGTGGTTTAGGTGTTGGAAATACTTGATGGACAAAATGGACATGTTGTTATTTTCACGGAGCTTATATTATAGTGGGGGAAGACAAACAAATAAATACAGTATGCTAGAGAGTAATAAATGCAGGAAAAAATCAAATAAAACAGGCAGGAGAATATGAAGCTTTGGGGACAAGCTTCTTCAGAAAGCTTCCTCAGGGTGGGGAAAGCCACAGTTTTTGGAGAGTAGTCAGGAGGAGCTTACGGAGAAGGTGACATTTGTGTAAAGATTTGAAGGAGACGACAGAGGGAGTCATGTGATTATCAGGGTGGGAGTGGATTTTGGTTTAGAACGAACAGCAACTGCAAAAACTGAGGTGGGAGCTTGCCTGGTGTATTTGAGGAGTGAAAAGGAGGCCAGTGTCAGCAGCGGTGGTGGAGAAAACAACACAGAGGTAAGGAAGGAATCGGGATGTGGAGGTGGAGGAGTATGGATTGTGTAGGGTCTTTTAGGCATTGTAAGATCTTGAACTTTTCTCCAAGCGGTGTGTGAAGCAATTGGAGGAGCTTAGGGATGACATGATGTGACTTGAGTTTTTGAAAGATCACTCTGTCTTCAATGTGGAAAAAAGTCAGTATAGTGACTCGGGTAGAAACCAGGCTGTTGTACAAATCCAGATGCGCGAAGGACAAGACAGCTGGGGAGGGGGTGAGGATCCGTTTTCAATGTGGATTATAAGAGAAACAGTGGAGTCAGGGATGTCTTTAAGGTCTTCGTCCTGAGCAATGGGATGGCTTTCACTGATATGGGATGACTTAGAAGGCATAGACTGAGGGTGGAGATGAGGAGTTTTAAACGTGATGGCAGAGACATTCCTGTCTTTTCACCAACTCTGTTTCAAACACCCTTTTTTGCTGCACCAAGGACTGCACTTCCCAGCCCCATTCACTTATGCACGACCATATAATAGTTTAGGCACATGAAATGCAAGGGGGAGTGACGTGCATATCATTTCCAGGCTGAGGTAGTGAGAAGCCTCCCCACCATTTGTTGGTCTCCATGCTCTAGCTTAAAGAATGAGGAGGAAGCCCCAGGCTAAAATTGCAGTGTGCCAAGACTGAAGAGGCTGGATTCCTGAAGCACTGCATGGAGGATAGATTCCCAGGAGAGCATTAAGCAGCTGAGTTAATAGCGACATACTAAGTTTTACCTGATATGAGACATACGTGTGGAAATGCTGGGCAGTTAGATGTAACCATTTGGAACCCAGGAGAGAAGATTGGGCTTTAGATATTAATTTGAGAGGCTGAATCAGGGTATCACTGGTATTTTAAAAAATGCTGTTGGTTGAGATCATTAAGAGAAAAAGTCTAGATAAAAATCAATTAAAGGCCTGGCCATAGTCAGTGAATTCCCCTTTGATGCGCTTTCTTCCAGATTTTCCCACGATCACTTTATGTGTGGGTTACTGGTTACTGAGTTCACCTGTCTCAGGGGAGCAGGAGCCAGCATGCAGCTGATTAGGTATCAGGGCATCATTAGCTTTGCCTTTTTGGTCAAAGTAACAAGAAGCCATACATATTTAGAAGAAAATAGTCACCGTGTGTTTATTATTTTCTCATTGTTGTGTTTGTAGATAGATGTTTCTAGCATTCCAACTTAACAAAGAATTGACCTACGTCAGGGTTGCTCAGTTTCAGCATTATTGACATTTGGGGCTGTAATTCTTTATAGTGGGGGGCTGACCTGGACATTATATGATGTTTAGAAGCATTTCTGGTATCTTCCCACTAGATGTCAGTAGCTCCTCCTTACCTCCTCATGCTCTCATTACTGACCATCAAAAATGTCTTCTGGGGGAGGTAAGAATCACTGAAGTATATTATGTCTGCTTTCAATGAGTTATTTGTTTTTATATTTGTTCTCTGGAAATTACCTGAGGAGGTTTACCTGAACATTTACTGTCCTATGCTATATTAAACTATCGAGGAAACTGGAGTGAGAAGACAAACGCATAGTGATACAGAATTTAAGCAAGGAAACAATATAGCATTATCAAGTTAACAGTATAGTATAATAAGCGCTATGCTGTCAGTGAGGAAAGACTGTTCAAGAAAGGCCAATGAAAGAATTATAGATAAACTAGGTCATTCTTAACTAGGTCTAGAAAGAGGGAATGAGATTGTATGAATATGACAGGACCTAACCTGGCCTGGTGAAGAGCAAGAATAAGACTCAGAACTGCCAGATATAAGGCAGCAAGGCCTGCCCAGGAACTTCGGATGGATTAGAATTACTGAATCAGAAGGATTCAGAAATGCAGAGGACGAAAATGTAGAGCGGTGGAAGATCTCACTTAGAGGTTCTGAGACCAGACCGGGAAGAGCTTTGAAGTGGATGGAGTTAGATGAGTCAGGAGAGATGGAGAAGAGAGAGGAAGGGAAACAAAGGGAAGATCAGGGTAATAATGTTTTCAGAGCCAGTGACCAAGGCACCTTTCAGAAGGAATTGTCCATCACTGTCTGACATTTCAAGAAAACAAGAAGAATGGGGACTGAGAAAAAGGCTGCTTCATTTGTTGATTGGAAGGTCATTGGTGGCCCTTTGCTATACAGCCCCATTAGAGTTGTGGCATCTCAGAGCTCAACACAGAGAAAATGATAAGGAAGTGAGAGGTAGCCATTGAGTTTTAAAGAAGGAAAACAACAGTAATTTAAGGGAGCAGCTTTTCCAGACAAGAGGAGGCTTGAGTGTGATTGATGACGAGAGAAGGTCCAGTGGAGAATAAAACCAAATTATTGCAGAAGGGATATTGGGGCTCAGTGGAGGTTAGAATAAAGAAAACAACATTGGGATGATGATGTCCTTTGATTGCATTCTTTGGCTGTTTTGTTTTGCTTTTGGTAAGGTAGGAGGGAAGTACATTTGTACGTGGAAGGTCAGGGAGTGGATTGAAGCATGGTAGGACTATGGATTTAAGTAGTTTAAAGATTAACCATTGCCATTATTTTTAAAAATGGTAGGTGAACTCCTAGAACTCAATATATAAATTATGAAGTGACATTTTGAGTTTTCCTTTAGCAAAGCAGGTCCCACTTACTAGGACTGAAGACTGTGTTAGCATTGAAAGTTTATTTTTTTGCATCAAAACCATTAAGAAGAGACAAGAGAAAAATAAACACTTGTGGTTAATGAAAATGCCTCTCATCTTTGGAAGAAACTGCTTGCTCTGTTTTCTTTGGATACCCATATATCCAATGAAAAGAAGAACCTATTTATTTAGATGTGATTGGGTCTAATTTAACAACAGAGTTAGACTGAAAAAGTACTTCTCTCAAAGTACGTGAAATTCCATCATTTCATGTCTTCTTGGATTAAAGATTGATTTCTGTGTTCAGACTTTTTTTAGGACACAAATAGTCTTGTAAGGGTTACTATGTTAAGAAGTTTATGTTAACTAACTCTCTTGGCAGGAGCCCTGATGGAAGGGTGGAAGGTTTGCACAAAAAAAAAAAAAGGCAAAGGAGAGGTAAAAAAGAAAGGTAAACATTGCCTGCTTCTTTGCTTAGCTTCCATAATTTTGCCCAAAGTGCTGTGGATGACACATGTGAACAGTGGATTATAGCTGGACTGTGAGCGCCAGCTGCTCCCTGCTACCACGTAGTCCCCACTTGGGCTTTCTAAGTGCTTTATGTATACGGACTCATTGAATGCTCACAACACTTTGATGAGGTGGACACTATTATTATCCCTCAATTTGTAGGGAGGGGTCACTCAGCTAGTGGGCAAGTGAGCAGGATTCTAATCCAGGCCCTCTGGCCCCTGAGCTGACGATACTACGTACTAGGGGCCTCCGCTGGGAAAAAACCCTAATTTTTCATTCCTGACTCACTCCTTCAACCAAAAATTTGAGATGTTTTGAATTTTTATACACATGAACAAAACAAATTTGATTTGTGTTCATGTTTTATATTATTTTCTTTAATGTGCAGATCCATCACATCAGAAATGGTGTGAAAAAAAGGGGTAGACTGAGGACTATAAAATAGGTGGTATTTGTTTTTCAAACTAGGGATAAAAAGCGGGGGCTTAGATAAAAATTGGAGTCTATACTGGCTTTTTCCACACCGGGATTTTTAGAAGAACACAAAGGTACACTTACATTTCTTTACATTAAATGTCTTGCCCAGTTTATCCCCTTTTCACATTGCCATGCTTGATCCAAAGGCATGGAGGACTGTTTCATCGAGATTACATTATCAAGCTCTTCATTTTGCAGACGAAAAATAGAGGCAGAGACGATTTAGACATCTTCTCAGGGTAAGATCAGCGCAATAGCAGGGTGTTTTGAAATAAGACTTTTGATTCATTTTTAACTTCAACACTAAAATTTGAATACTTTTATATACATGTTTTTAACATCTGGACATTAAAATCAGCCCCTGGAACACTATATTAAATTATTGTTTTATTTGGAGATTGATGAAATAATTTTATTTTACCTTGTACTAAAGTTGTTGGTAGTTCAGGGTCATTTAAGAAAGTTCAAGCAAAGGTGTGAAACACTTTATTTTACATGTTTGTTTTTCTCCCGGTTATTATTAATGCTCAATCTGCATTAACGGAAGAAAAATAATTTGGCTGCTAAGTTACTCGACTATAGGATTTCAAAGTACCTTATTAGAGAAGGATGTAATTTCATCCTCTGGGCCTTTTATATAACAGAGTGCATATTTGGGTTACTTTACTTTGACCCGGAATTAAACAATAGATTAAAGTTGTGTGCAGGAAGTTCAAGTTTTTATTCAACAAAAATTGGAAAGGATATTATGGTTGTTTCTCAAACTGCTCAGGCTGACTTTATACTTTATAACTTTATACTCTTTTTATTTTAGCATTTAAAGTATTTTATACTCTTGTCTGAATAGCTTCTGCCTCAAAGTTTTCTGTTTATTTCATAAGTTTTATAAAATGTAGGTATATGATAACTACTGTATATAATCAGTGGTTTTTAAATGCATAACTTTGACAAACTGATATACATCAGTGCTTTGGTATATTGCTCAACTACATACAACCATAGTTTAGTTTTGGGATTCTTTAGTGAGAAAAGTAGATGTTACAGGATGTAACAGTGCTTCACATATTAAGTATTAAGGGAAGTAAGCTTGAAAGCCTGTAAATTCAAAGTAAAAAGCCTTTACGACTCAGTTTTGAGAGCATTTTCATAAGATGAAGCAGACACAGAACGTCGGGACGCTGCCAACTCCAGCTGTCTAGCAGTGCGCCTTTCCTTCCTGAGACTCCCGTAGAGGTAGCAGTCTCTGCTCCCTGGCCTCAGGACTGCAGCGCCCCTTTCCTTCAGTACTCTGTGATTTGCATGATAATATCCACACTGATTCATGTTTGGGGTGATTGTTTCCATCCTCACTGTGAGATTCTGGAATTCTTACTTTGTTTCCAGGAAGTGAAGTTTGCATTGGCTGGGGTCCCAGCTAGACCGATGCTTTTTTCTCATTTTGTTTGTTTGTTTAATATCTTAGATTTTGAAAGTCATTCAGAATTAAAGGACCTGCATATTATCCTAAGAAGATAACTTGTGATTGAAGCTCTTTGTGAAAAATCACAAGAGGTGTTTAAATGTTTAAGTGACTTGTTATGGATGGATGGATAAGAGGCTGTTCTGCATGCTCTTCTGCTGAACATTTACAGGGCACTTACTGTAATGGCATCTGCTTACTTTCTGGGTGATTCAGACAGATTCCACCGTGCATGAGTTACTCTGCAGAAGTAGGTCAGGAATTATCAATGATAGTTTTAGGTTATGCATACTTATATTTCAGAATGTTGAATGAATGTGCTAATCTACCAGTGAGTAAATTCTACATTGAATGTTTCTGATTTAATAGTTTTAATATTTTAATGCTAGATGAATTTTCCCTCTTAGTTTGTTATTGTTTCTTACACTGTAATTAGAATTGTATGTGCAGTATTTTAATTCTTGAGCCCTTAATGTTAAGCTTGAGATTTAAGGGAATTAATTGAAGGCCTCCAGGATATTGGTGTTTGTTACATGGGTTGAATGTTGATGTTGAGGTCTTAAGCTCCAAGTTGCTTTGCTGTTCAATTCTATTAGACTGAATATACACGGGATTTGGCGGGGGGTGGGGTGTACTCCCAGTACCTGCCTTTTGCTATGTTTGGGACAAGTAACAAATTTAGGAATTGATAGAAAAGGGAAATTTTTGTTTTACTGTAATTTTTTCAGACTTTATTAAATAATATCCTTTGATATCTGGATGTATATTCAAAAGCCTCCAGAAATTTATGTATGTCTATTTAACTAGTCTTATTCTTTTCCTAAATATTCCTTTGTCAGAGCCACTGCATGTTTAAGCTTGGAAGTAGCAGAGACCAAGCAGTCCACCTTGTATCATTCCACAGATGCAATTAAGAGTAAACCAAAGACCAGGGTGATTAAAGAGGCTGATCAGGATCACAGGGCCAGTGGGTGGTGGAGTTAGGCATCGAGCTTGTGTTTTCTAATCCCAGGCCGTGTTCTTTACAGTCTCAGCATGCTTGGGTTTGTTCATGTCCCCGAGCTTTCGGCTAGGACTTCTGTTGAAGTTTAGAATCTGGGGAAACTGTCATTCTACAATTTTCTGCAGTCAAACAGGGTTTAAGCCTTTACTGAAAATTTCAGACTGATTGGAATCCACATGACTGTACCATATCCAGTTCCCAGCATTCCACAGCACACGGAAATCCCTCAGCCAGGATGTCTCATCCTTGACAGGGTAATCTGAGGCATCTCACACTGAGCCCAACCACAGTGCCCTGTGGCACAGAGAATGTCAACTGATTTTAATGGTTTGTGAGGAAAATGTCATTAGCAAAATGAAATGATCTTCAGAAATGACATAAGCATTGTAGAGAAAGTTACTGTTTCATATCCTGTACTGTCCACATCAAGAGTTGTTTTATTAGTGATGTTTACCTTTCTGTTTCTGTTTCTTTGAGATTCAGAAGTCATTATGTGCTCAGTGGCAGCTGCGGGTTTCAAATGTGGTGTTCTGTACACTTCACAACTCCTCTCTTTCTCTCTTTCTTTTAGCTTGACTTTGACCATTGAACCCTTATTTTGGAGCAGATTTATTATAAGTCCCCACCAGAAATGCTTTTTTTTCCTTTAGAAACTAGAGAGACTCTATGGGAATTACACATTCATAAACATGCATCTTTTAGGATATAGAGGATAGGGAGTTGAGCACATATAAAACACTGTTCAGGGTTTCTAATTACATTTCTAGCCAACAATTCTCAACATTTCTACTTGCCTAGTCGTCATTTATCTTTTTTCTCTTTTGTTAACAGAATCCTGATTTTGTTGAGGGCCACCAAACTGTCCTAGATGTTGAATTTGTCGAAGCCAGATTTATGGTATTCTCAGACCTTTCTGAAAGTGATTGGTCTAGTGTTGGACAAGTGGCCCAAGGGACTTTCTGGGAAAGATCTTATTTCATCTAAATACAGTGCTGTAGGACAGAGGTTTCCTTTCTTTCATCCCTTCATTTCTTGCTGCTTAGGAGGCTGTTACAGGAGAATGTGATGTGATAGCATTCTCTGACAAAGAGGTGATAAGCCTAAGAATGAAAAACCAACATGCTAAGGATGGCCAAACAGAAGGACAGAGAGAAGAACTTGCATTGCTGATGACATTATTGAGCTGCCACGCCTGGCACATCCTCCTTCAAGACTTCTTCCTTGTGAGATAATTATGTTTTTAACTGAGATATTCTGTTATATTTGTTAAGATTTGTGTGGGTGTTTTCACTCCTTGGTGGAAAGGAAAAAAAGTAGAAGTTATTTTCCCTGTCCTTAGAATCACAAAACTGACTTTAAAAAAAATAAAGATTCTATTTATTTAATTTTAGAGAGAGGGGAAGTGAGGGAGAAAGAGAGGAAGAGAAACATTGATAGGTTGTCTCTCGTATGCACCCCAACCAGGGACCAAATCCATAACCCAGGTATGCTCCATGACTGGGAATCAACCCAGTGACCTTTTGCTTTGCAGGATGATGCCCAACTAGCTGAGCCACACTGATCAGGGCACAAAACTGACTTCTATTTTTTTAAATATATTTTATTGATTATGCTATTACAGTTGTCCCATTACCCTCCTTCACTCCTCTCTACCCTGCACACCCTCTCCTACCCACATTCCCCACTTTAGTTCATGTCCATGTGTCATAAGTTCTTTAGCTTCTACATTTCCCATACTGTTCTTGCCCTCCCCCTATTTCCTACCTACCATCTATGCTACTTATTCTCCATAACTTTCCCCCTCTCTCCTCTTCCCACTCCTCTGTTGCTAACCCTTCATGTGATCTCCATTTCTGTGGTTCTGTTCCTGTTCTAATTGTTTGCTTAGTTTCTTTTTGTTTTTGTTTTAGATGTGGTTGTTAATAATTGTGAGTTTGCTGTCATATTACTATACATGTACAAAACTGACTTTTAGAATGAGATAAGAATCCTTCTGAAACCAGAGATCATCATATTTAATTTGTTGTCAGTTTTCATTTTTACTGAGATATGATTTACATACAACAAACTGCATGCATGCCTGTGTGCATGCTTGCATGGGTATATCTTCTGGATACAACTCCTTTATCAAATATGTATACTTCACAGATGTTTTCTCACACTCTGTCTTGCTTTTTCATAGTCTTAGTAGCTTGTTCATTACAAAAAGCAAAGGAAGTTAAAGAAAAACGAACCTACCATAATTTTGATTGGCATTGCATTGATTCTGTACTTAAAGGAGTGAATTGACTTCTTAACAATGAACATCGAGTCTTCTGACCCACTTAGCCATGCCTTCTTTAATGGCATTCAGAAATGTTTTATAGTTTTCAGTATGTAGATCTTGCACAGCTTGTCAGACTCATATCTTAATCTTGCATATTTTTGATGCTATTGCACAAGTTTTTTATTTCAGTTGTTCATTCCTGGTATTGAACACATGGAAATAAGTTGATATTGCTATATTGACCTTTTATTATACAACCTTGCCAAGTAAGTATTAGTTCTATCATATTTGATTTTCTATATAGACAATCATATTGTCTGTATATCAAGACAGTTGTAGTGTTTCATTCCTTAGTCTAAATGCCTTTTTTTCTCTTTATTGCTCTATCTCAGTGGCTAGAAATTCCAGGTCAGTGTTGAACAGCAGTTGAGAGACCATCCTTTAGACCTCTTCACATGCATTTGTGTATGGAGTCTATAAATGAAACTCCTTAGAAGGCTTCGGATTGATTTTAGGAAAAATACATTTTGCATTCTTCTCTATATCTTTACAATTTAAAATATAAAAAATAAAAATTAAAAACTTAATAATTAAATTATCTTACAGAGGAATAGTCTGTCCCCTAACCTCAAACATTGAAGAAAATTATAGTTCAGGAAGAGGTGCTGTATTTAATCCTGTGTTTTTTTATAGCATGTTTCTTAAAACCTGATTTGAGAAACAAGGCAGATAATAAAATATGGGTCATGCTAAATATATCAAAAAATACAAAGTAATGTAAAAACAAGTGCAAGTTGTAGAACACTATACTCAGTTATATCGTAGGCTGTATTATTAATTTATCTCAGGCCTCTACAACCAGATTTAAGTTTCTTCAAGGTGTGCTGCATCTTATTCTTTATTTTATCTACAATAGCCTGCAGGAAAGCCTTATATCAGTTTTGTGGAATGACTTTCACAAGAATTTCCTCAACTTACACATGCAGAGATCAATGGAAATAAGTAAGAGCATCATTATATTTGTTGTACTTGGGTGATTAGAAAGCCAGTGTGTGTGAGCTTGGGGCTAGATTGGTAAAAGGATAGGATGCCTATGAAATAGAAGTAGATTACATGTCTATTATGATTGAGAAATGATACAGAACAATGTTTCTCATATCAGAATAAGTATATCCAGAGGACTATAGATATATTTCTTCAGGGAGCTGATTTTAAGCTGTTTATAAATGCTTCTAAAATGTTTGTTTGAGGGAACAAAACTACTACACACATTTTTGGGTTATGTAAATAACCATGAACTTATACACAAGTACTCCTATGAAATTTTAGTATTGTAGTTTGCATGTTTAATTATATTTTATTAACTCAAACTGATCACACAGTGTCAATGTTTATTTAGTTAACCTAATTTCTGAATATTTCTCAAATGAGACTGTGCAGATCATATTCTTAGAGGTCTTAAAATCTGAGAGACACAGATCTAGGACAGTGAGCTAGGACAGGCTGGATGAGACAGTACTGTGGTACCCCTGATGTTCCTAGTCTCCATGTCTTCTGTGCCCAGCTTTCTGAGATCAACGGGTAGGAGCTCCTGTTTTCTTGAGTGGCCAGTCCATGCTGCCCCTGTTTCTTTGCTCTCCCCTGGACCTTTCCCATGGTTCCTAGACCAGGAGGGCGCTCTCTTCTCTTGACACTGCTTTGCCTCACACTGCCCACATCCCTCTTGAGTTACTGCTGCCACGTTCTGTGAACACAAGGCAGTTACTGTTGCAGACCCGAACTTCTGGGGTAGGTTGTAGAATGAGTACAGTGAAATATAAGAAATAACTTGAAACTCACTGTCATAAACCACAGTTTATAGAAATTCATTAGTCATTCATTGCCCACTGATCATCCATCCCCAGAGGTCTCTTCACTCTTGCACTAGACGCCCATGGTCTCTCTGTCTTTTATCCCTTTCACATCTCCCCATCTTCTCTGGGCATTCTGATTTTCTCTTTTGTCCTCAACATCCTCAGCTTCTCTCACTTTATTGAGCAGAAATGTAGTTCTGTCTTTTTCATGAACTAACTATCCAGTCTATCAAACATCTATTGAAAAATACCAAAGTTTTATTTTTTTAAGCTTTTATTTATTTTTTAGAGGACCTGGCATGCAACCCAAGCATGTGCTCTGACTGGGAATCAAACCAGCAACCTTTCAGTTCTCAGTCCAGTACATGGGAAATAAATGAATTTTTTGTTATCAAGAATCTCTCA
This sequence comes from Trachops cirrhosus, assembly GCA_028533065.1. Lineage (NCBI taxonomy): Eukaryota > Metazoa > Chordata > Mammalia > Chiroptera > Phyllostomidae > Trachops > Trachops cirrhosus. Next base: position 168,689,175 of record CM052541.1, read on the forward strand.
GAAATGCTTGATGATAGAATACTACAGTTGTAAAAAAATTTATGAAAGAAGAAGAAAAGGCAATACAGCATTTTGCAAGGGGCACTATAGGTAGGACCAGAAAAAATGGTTTCCAGCCCCATCTCAGTCATTCGATTATTCTGACACTTTGCCTGCAGCAACTTGCCTCCTCTGAGCCTTGTCCACACCTGTAACTTTCGTCTCTGCCTGCCCTCCTGCGGTCAGACTGAGACTGTGCTTTCTAATCCATAGACTTCTTTAAAAATGTAACTGTTAGACCATTGTGATGAGGATCATCTTCTTCCTCTGAACCAGAACGTTCTTTTTTTCTCGTATATATTCAAAGATAGGCTATTTACAAGCTTTTCCTTGTAAATGATTTATATGTACTTGAATGGATGATGTAGGGTCTAGATTATACTTTAGTCCACTGAATGAAGAACAATAAATAGCATATTCTTGGTCCTGTGCCTTTATGTTGTTGTTGAATCCATGCTAACACATCAGAATTACCCAGAGTCCATAGTTTTGAGTCATTACACTTCATCCTTGCTGTTGGACATTATATACATTTGGACAAATGTATAAATGGCATGCATCCATTGTTATAATATCATACAAAGTATTTGCACTGCCCTGGAAATTCTCTGTGCTCCACACATTTGTCTATTTCCTCCCCCCATCCACACCCTCTGGCAACCACTGATCTTTCTACTGTTGCTATAGGTTTGCATTTTCCAGACTGTTGTGTAGTTGGAATCATAAAGTATGTAGTCCTTCAAATTGGCTTCTTCCACTAAGTAACAGCAGTGAAGATTCCTCTGTATCTTTTCGTGGTTTGGTAACTCATTTCTTTTTAGCACTGAATAATATTCCATTGTCTGGAGGTACCACAGTGTATTTATCCATTCACCTACTGATGAACATTGTAGTTGCTTCCGTGATTTGGCAGTTATGAATAAAGCTGCTGTAAACATCCATGTGCAGGTTTTTGTGTGGACACACAAGGTCTGTCTGGAAAAAGTTCAGCCATTGTTAATATAATGAGAATGGTTTGTGTGACACCGATGTAATCTGGCAGCCAAGGAGAGTGGACTGGAATGTGCATGTGTGAACACTGACAACTTCACTGTACTACTCAGTGGGGTAGACACTGTTGAGTGAGCATGTGTGCTATGTGGCCGTCACATTCAAGATGACTAAGTGGATGGAGCAATGAATCTGCCTTAAATTTTGCAGTTAGCTTAAAAATTCCTTGGTGGAAATTATGAATCAGAAGGCTGCAGCTATGGGAAACTGGTAATTGGCAGCTTTATCATAACAACAGGCCCACTTGTGCATCACATCTTATGACACATCAAATCACCCAGGTGACCCAGCCCCACTACAGCCCAGATTCGGCTTCCTATGACCTCTGACTTTTCCCAAAAGTAAAGTCATCTTTGAAAGAGAAGAGATTTGGGAGCATAAATGAGATTCAGGAAACTGCAACAGGGTAGCTGATAGCGATTAGGAGAACTATGTGAGTTCCCAAGGTGCCTACTCTGATGGGACCTGAGGTGTCATTGTCCTGTGTACAATGTTTCCTGTATCTTGTATATTCAATAAATGTCTATTTTTCATATCACATGGCTGGATACCTTCTGGACAGACCTTGTATTTTTTCAACTGCTTTGGGTAAATATGAAGGGGAACAATTGCTGGAATGTATGGTAAGAGTATGTTTAGTTTTGTTAGAAACTACCAAACTATTTTCCATAGAGGCTATACCATTTTGCACTCTCACCAAAAATGAATGAAAAAGTTCCTGTTGTTCCACATCCTTGTCAACATTTGGTGTAGTCAGTGTTTCTGATTTTGGCCATTCTTATAGGTGTATAAGGATATCTCATTGTTGTTTGAGTTTCAGTTTTCCTGATGATGTATGCTTACTTGCCATCTGTTTCTCTTCTTTGGTGAGGTGTCTGTTAAAGTCTTTGGCTCATTCTTTAATGTGATTGTTTGTTTTTCTTATTAAGTCAGAGTTAATATTTTGACTTGTGAAATACTGTTCAGGAAAATCTTGTTTATAATAGTTTTTTCCTAAGATATGCAAAATTAATATTTCAAATGACATGACATCTGAGTGTCAAAAGGACTCTTTAAATGATCGACTGTATAAATATGTTCTTCATCTGATAATGTACGAAGGTGCTCCCATACAGTGGTGATAAGTGGAATCATTGATTCAAGCTAGGACTCTGAACTCACCTGGAGAAAGCACTATGAAGCTGTACTCAAAGAATTTCTTCCAGCCTCACCAGGACAGCTCTCTTTTTATGCAATATTGTAGGGCCTTGCAACCAGATTGGGGTTGATCATGTTAGAGAGAGATAGAGGAGGAAGGTGTCTCAAAAAATAAAAAATAATAATGACACTTATTATTTATCAACCACACACTAATTATAAATCACAATAATTTATAGAAGGTATATAGTTTTTCCTACATATTAAATGTATTTATATACATGCAATTTTTATCACTGCTAAAATTACAGTTGCAATTTGGGTATTTACATTTCTTTTTTTATTGTTGACACTGCTGCAGATGCCCTTCATTTCCCACCCTGTGCCCCCTCCACCCAGTCCCCCCTACATTTCCTTTTTAAAGGTGAGACAGCGCAGTCTTAATGAGATTAAGATTTTGCCCAAATTCACATACCCAGTGACAAATATGGGATCCAAATCCAGGCCTGTATAACACAAGCATTCTTGTTTACTCTGCTGTATTTTATTTATTATTTGTTGATGAATTTATTAAATAAAGATTAATTGAGTACTTATTATATGCCAGACACTGGTGCTGAAAATGCTGCAGTGGAAGAAAGACATCAAGTTCTTGCTTTCAAATATTTCATGTTCTAGTAAAAGAAGTAAAGAAGCAAAATACACACACTTGTCCTGTGGAGGTAAGAGCTATGGGGAAGGGCAAAGGTGTGTACTAGGAGAGAAAGCGAGGGGAGAAGTGTGTAAGGGGAAGGACGGACCGTGGGACTGTATGCAGGAGTGGCCCCGAGGACGAGGGGACGGAACACGCAGTGCTCCAAAGATAGGAAGTTGGTCGGCATGATTATGGAACATAAACGAGGCCCATGTACTTGAAGCACGCTGAGTGTAGGGGAGAAGGTAGGATACGAGATCAGACAGGTGGTATGGGGTCAAAACCTTGGTCAAGACTGGCCTTTGCTCTGAGGGAGATGGAAAGTCATTGTAAAGACTGGACTTGTGTTTCCGACGTGGTATGACTTACATTTTAAATGGAGATCAGACCATAGGACAACAGGAGAGGATATGAGGGGCCAGGTAAAAGGCTAGTAAAAGTAGTTCAGGCTTGGGCTTGGATAGTAACCATAGAAGTGATGAGGTTTGAGATCTATTTCCAAGGTAGAGCCAACAAGATAAGCTAGTGGATTCAAAGTGGGGTGGGACGAAAAGAGAGGGTTGATAATAACCCTAAGTACTGCAATGAGAAAATCTTCACTTACATCCTTTTCCCTTCTTTCTCACATTATTTCCTTCTCCCCTCCCTTCTGGTTATTCTCAGTTTGTTCTTTATTTCAATGTCTCTGGCTATATGTTGCTTGCCAGTTTGTTTTGTTAATTAGGTTCCACTTACAGGTGAGATCATATAGTATTTGTCTTTCACCACCTGGCTTACTTCACTTAGCATAATGCTCTCCAGTTCCATCCATGTTGTCTCGAAGGGTAGGATTTCCTCCTTTCTTTCTGCTGCATAGTATTCCATTGTGTAAACGTACCACAGTTTATTGATCCACTCATTTATCTATGGACGTAGCCAAGAGGGGGTGGGATTGAGGGTGGGAGGTGGGTGTGGGTAGAGTGGGAGAAAGTGGTGGTGGGAAAATGGAGACAACTGTATTAGAACATCAATAAAAAAAGTTAAAAAATTGAGGATAAACAGAAAAAAAAAGAAGAGGACAGAGGATGGGAAGGAAATCAAGAATTCAGTGTTTGTGCAATGTCAGGTAGGTTTTTTCCTCCCCTAAATGGCTTATTATTCCCAGCACATTTATTGTTCTTTCTTCTTTTTCATTTGTCTTCTATTTTTCACCTGTCATTTATCAGATATCCATTTATGCCCATTAAGGAATATATAATTTTGTTGTTCAAAGCTTTAATTTTACCATTTTTTATTACTTGATCTATCAATTTTTTGGAGGGGTGGAGTTACTGAGTCTATTAATTACCAAGATGGGTGTTAAAATCTCTCATTGTGATGGTACATTTATCATTTTATCTTACAATGCTATTTTGGCTTTATACATATTAAAGTTATATTACTGGTTTCATGCACATTTAGAAATATTCATTCTTCTGGTGAATTAACTTCTATTATAATGTGTTAATGTCTTTATCAAATGCCCTGTGCTCTGAGGTCCCTGTGGTGACAGCCATTGTTCTTCTGGTTAGTGTTTGTGTTCTTGTGTTTGAGCTCGTGTCGTTTTGAACTTTAGCTGTGGGAATCCTTTGGGGTCTGGATTTAAACTATGTTCCCCCACAGAGAACTTGTATTTGCTCCTGACAGATGCCTGGAAGCCCTGTCATCTGTGGTTCCTTAAAAAGAGAACTAAAGTTCGGTTTAGGTTTTTTTGGCAACCCATGTAACATTAATGTTGAATACCAAATCGAGTGATTGTGGGCTTGTGGTTAAGAATTTTCAGGAAAGTGTTCTCTTATTTTCCCATTCAAGCCAAGGTCAGGACCGGTGTGTGGCCCCATCATTGTCCTCTGCGAGGTGGGGTTTTTCTTTTTCATCACCGATCCCACCCTGACACGAACGTCCCAGATCTGTTACCCATTCACCTACAGGAGTTTGGGCTCCTGGTTTGCCTCATTAAAACCCAGCTTTGAGTCCCTGGGGATTGACACCAGACAAAACACAGCCTGTACTCACTCACCCTGAAGAATTTCCCAGTCTTTTCATTTTTGTCCTCTGAGGAATTTCTTCACTTTCCTGCCATCTCAGATATGCTTTAAAAGATATTTAATTTTTATGCAGCTTGTTTACTTCTGCCTGATTAGGTAGGATTTCTCTGAACATCTAGTCCATAGTAGTTCTTGGTGATGTGCTCGGTTGTAAGCACAGGAGGGTTTGATGTCCAGCCTAGCACTGTGGTTTTGTTTACCGGCTTTGTGGGTAAAGGACTTTAAGCTGCATGAAGATCCTCAACAACCTTTCACTGAGTGGATTTAGCATCCACTAACAATATTTTACTGATTTAACTAGAACACCGAGAGCTACAAAATGGTGATTTTCAAGATCTATCATTCCTTCTACTCATACAAATAATACAAATGTATATCATTTGCCATTTTTTCATAAAGAAGAGTTTTCTCTTCTGACCTGTTTACCTTTTTTCTCTTCTTGTCTGATGGGTTATTTTAATTACATATGTTCTAATCCTTTTACCATCATTATTTTTGATACGCAAACGGTCCTGAATTTAAGTGGGGGGCTGTCAAAACAACTCCTGTGTTCCTTTGACTTACCCACTGAAAGCTTTGAGTCCATCTTTGCGTTGTGGAGCAAGAAGACATTGCAGGCTTGCTTCGTACTGCCCCTTCACTGGGGTCGGAGTTAGCCAGCTTTCCCAAAAAGCCCTGCTTCTTTCGGTGGGAAATGGCCCGATACACAGGCTCTGGGAGTGCTCACTGCTGTTGGAGGGTCCCTGCGTGGAGGCCCTTTCGGTGGAGACAGCTGGAAAATCTAATTTTAAAACCGTAAGTTTACACTGATATTCTCAATTTATAGGGTTTAATTGCTCTAAAAAAATGAAAACAACAGTGTAATGGCTGACCTTGGGCAACTTAATGCACTGTGTCTTTCTTAGTTTCCACTTTCCACATCTACAAAATCAGAATAAAAAAGTACCTACCTTAGGAGGAGGTTGTGAGAAGTAAAGGTGCTGGTATCTATAAGTTGGGTAGAACTGTCCTTGGCTTAGGGTATGCAACTTTATAATCATTTGATAAAAAGATATTAGGTTAGAACTTATATAACTACCACTGTTTGACCATTTTGACGTACAAAAATAATAATTTCCTGTGACTCAACCTAATAGATGTATGAACCCCGTCCTTCGCTGGGTGCCTTTCAGGGGCTGCATACCATGCTGTGCAACAGACTCTTTGAGATAAGTACAGAAGTCCATGGCCTGAAGGACTGGAGAGATAACTGATAGATCTATCAGTAAGGTTTCCCAATGGTGCTTTTTATGTAGTGGGAGAGCATGGCAGGACTCTTCTTAGTCTATCCTGCGTCGGCGGGGGGAATGGAAACAAAGACTGGAAGTCTAGAGAATGAGAAGTCTGGGGTTACAGGTTGGAGAGCCCAGACTTAAGGGGGGAACTCCTGTGGATCCTCCCCAGGGTGTGAATTAGAGAAACAGACCCCATGTGTACGGCACTATGCATGACTTTGCATACAAAGATCTAATGATCATAAGCCTCTTTCTGTAATATGACAAAATTAACATATGTATTAGAACCCTAATTATTCCTTTATTGACTCTTTTAAAATTATTTTCTTTCCATCTTTCATGTGTCACAAACTAAATCCTATAGTTGTATTTTTGCCATTGAAACAGTGCTGTTAAGCACTTAATATCAAACTTACACATACTTATTTTTCTTAATTGAGCTGCAAATAGATATGTGATGCATATTAATAGTTTATTCTCTGATTCTCTCATGATCTCTTATGAAATGTTAGTAAATGAGAATAACACGGCATTAGCACAAGTACGTGGATGAAGACACCTGATCTTTCTTTAAAAACTAGTATCTTTTATTGGCCAATGTTTAATCTCAATATTAATCACAAATATTTGTGCCAAGTGTATTGTAACTTGGTTCCTTTTAAAAGTGATGCCTTCTCATACTGGCTTTTATCCTTTTGAGAGGAGCTTGAGTTGCTGGAAGTGTCTGAACGGAGCTGCATGAAGAGCACCTTCCCACAGAACAGCCTTTCAAACTTCTCACAGGCACGATCCCTCAGATCGTGACCACATTGCTGTGCTTGCCTTCTGTTTTGTATGTCCACTTAATTTTGTGGTGCTTGCAAAATTAAAAGCAAAGTTTTTTTAAATAAAATTCCAAGAAACTTCATTTTGCTGAAGGCCACCTCCAGCTGGGACCCGAATTTTCATACCATGTGTTTCATATTTCATACACTTCTGACTGTAATGCGACTGGCATATCCCTGTGAGTCGTGCACGTGAACAGGGCGTGTGTGTTTGTGTTTGTGCTCTGTAGGGGAGTTCTGGGACATGTGTAATTATTACAGTCATGCAAATCTATTAAGACATCTCGATAAGAAACTTTGAGTATGTAAACTATTCATTAAAAAACCCCTTAGAGAGAAATTCCTTAAAGAAAACACGATGAATGGATGTTTATCTTTTAAACATTACAGGATTGGATTAATAACACATGACGAAAATGCCAGCTCACCGCCGTTGTTTTTGGCTGGTGAGTTTTTCCTTTGTGTGCATTCTGAGTTTCCAGGTTTTCCCTTGGTGAACCAATATGACTTTTATGATTATCAAGATTTTAATGTACCCCTGGATGCCTTTTTTTTTATTTTATGAAGAAAGCAATATTGTAATACAAAGTGAATGAAAATTGCCGTACATATTAGGAACTGTGCACAACTGTGTGTGCATTATTTTATTTAATCTTTATACAACCATATAAAGTGGATGCTATGTGTATCTCTGTTTTATATATGAGAAAAACTGGAACTTGGAGATGTTTACCCACTTGTGTAATGTAAAAGCCAGGAAGTGATGGATGTGGGACTTGGACCTGCCTTCGAGAACTGAAGTTCTTATCTACTGCGTTATACTTGATTACTGGGTTGGTTATCATTGATACATTCATTCCTGCATGGTCATCCTGCACTTGGGATGAGGGAATGTTCTGGACTGCCAAGGCAGAGAGATGATTAGGTTAGGACACGCCCATTGCCCTGAAGGAGCTCACATCTACCCGGTCACATAGTCATTGAGCCATGCGTACAAGGAGCTGTGGAGAGACAAAAGAGCGTGACTATGTATGCCTGAGATGGAGACGGGGAAGTGCCACGTTAACTGCTTGGAGGAGGTAGGGTTAGGCTCAGCCAGAGTAAAAGGGGAGCAGGGATTCCAGGAAGTGAGGACAACGAAGTGGTGGTTTTGCCGATGACTCAGGGGCCAGATTTTGAAAGACTTTGGATGCCCCTTGAAGGAATTTTTGAACTGTGGGGAAACATTACAAGAGTTTAATTAGTAGTAGAGTTAGATTTGCTTTTCTTTCTTCTCGAAGACTTCTCTAGCAGCCGTGTGGAAGTGGTGTTCCAGTGAGGGAGACCAGACTGAAGGCTCTCAGGGCCCCACGGCCCAAGTCCCTTTGGGCACAGGGCAGAGGTGGGAGTGTCTGAGAGCCTGCGGTCTCGGTTTAATAGTGTAGTAGCACACCGAGTTGATTTTTGGAGTTTAGACTATATATTCTCTTGTACCAAAATTAGCAACAATTTCTATAGCTTATTCATTAAACAATTACTTCAAAACTGAATGACTTTGGAATTTACTCATCCAGAAACTTTAACATTCTAGAAACACATTAGTTCTGGAATAAAAAAACCAATTTGTTGAATTTGTTGAAACTAAATTTGTTGAAACTAAAGAAAATAAAGAAAATATATAAATATTATATGCAAATACATACACATTAACACAGCAATTTACTATATACTTGTTTATAGTAAATCCTAAGTAACTATAGATTTTACAAATTAAGATTTTTAAATCTTTATGAACAGATAACAGCATTCTCACCATAGGAGGAGAATAGATTTATTCTTATTCAATAAAAAGCTTTTTGAAAAGTTGGTAAAATTAAAAGTCTTCTATAGTTAAAACTATTGTATCAGCTCCACCAGTCACAAGGAAAAGATTTGTATTATTAGGTCAATCAGGGATTTTAGAGCTTTTCTGCAAAGGTCCCGTCAGTACGTGTTTCTGATACTGGGCCATACAGTCCGTGTTGCAGTGACTTCACGCTGCCGTTACCTGGTGGAAGCAGCTGTAGCCAGTATGTGAATGAATGAATGTAGCTGCATTCCAATAAAACTAAATTTTACAGAAGCAAGTGATGGGGCAGATTTGGCCCACAAGCCATAGTTTTGTGACTCTTGTTTTGTTGTTTTGTTTGTTTGCTTGCTTGTTTTTGACTCTTAATGTTATTGTAAGATGCAGGCTCACGTTGAACAATATTGGAGTTTGTTCTAGTGCATGCTTAGTGTAAGCATATTGATATTATATATAATATATATTATATATATATTACTTTTTTGTTTGGTTTTTATATGCTCTTCTGTTTGAAGCCAATGAAGCAGTTTTCATGATGTTTTTACTATGGTTTGCTCACTTTAATTATTTCAAATATTTACTTAAACAGAGAGACAGTCCCATGAAAAGTCCAGTTGGAAGCAGGTGCCAGAGCCGGACCACTGCTTTCTAGCCAGTGATGTAAAAGTGGAGAGGCCAGTGTTCACTGGCTGCGTTTCTGTTGCCTGCCGGGTGGTCTGTGACTGGGATCGCCTCTTCCAGTCCTTTCTGCCTTTCTCCGTTCCAGGGGTCAGTGGTAGAGATGTTCAATACTTTACCAGCACATAGTAACATTTTTTTACTTTGAAACATTAATTTGAGACCTATAATTGAATGGAAAAGAAGATATTTTCATTAGTCCATCTTTTAAGATTTGTTGTAAGAGGATTATTCTTTTTTTTTTAAGATTTTATTTATTTATTTTTAGACAGAGGGGAAGGAAGGGAGAAAGAGGGAGAGAAACATCAATGTGCGGTTGCCTCTTGCGCTCCCCACACCTGGGAACCTGGCCTGCAACCCAGGCATGTGCCCTGACTGAGAATCAAACCAGCAACCCTCTGCTTCACAGTCCAGCACTCAACCCACTGAGCCACACCAGCCAGGGCAGGATTATTCTTTTCCTTTAATATAAAATATGAATGTTACAGTGCAATCAGTTCTTTTAGCTTAAACCAAATTTCACTTCCTTTATATTATCTTTTCTTATCACTCTATCCTGGGAGTGATATGTCATATGTCACAGTTCTGCTAGTACTTTGTCATGTCACTCATGTAAACTTTATGTGGCACTAAGTTTATTATGAGATTGTTTGCTCTCAGTCATAGGTGAGTGGGGAGTAGGTACGGGGCTCAGGAAGGGGAAGTCTTATCTCCTTCACCTTCATGGTGTCTGTGGAATCTAACACAGCAGGGTCATTCCTTGGTATTCACAGGGGTTTGGCCCCAGGATCTACCTGGATGCCAAATTCACAGGTACTCTAGGCCCTTGTATAAACTAGCATAGTATTTGCATGTAACTTATTCACATCCTCCCATATGCTTTGAATCATCTAATATAAGTGATCACATAGGATTACTAATGATACCCAATACACTGTAAATGCTATGTAGATAGTTACATTGCTTAGGGAAAAAAGCCTGTGCATGTTCAGCATGGATGCCGCCCTGTAGCCATCACAGGCCTAACCACGTAGTGCGTGTCAGCAACACTATAGCATGTTTTACAGAAGGTTCAAATAAGTGTGTTGGCCTAATGAGTGAATAAATGAGTATGGTCTTTGAAGGAACAGGAATTGTACACATGGTGCAGTTTGTAGCAGTCATATCCACCCACACCCTAAACACTAAAGCTTCTAGTGGGTTTCTGTGGCCATCATCCAGTTCAAACTTCATTTGAGCATCACTTCTGTGCTACATTTTACTTTAGATCCTTGGGACAGACATAATGTATTAGTTTATTATTTGTAAATTATCTAGTGGGGAAAACAAACATTGATATATTGTTTTAATAAAATGTGGGATACACACCTCAGGGAGCATGTGGTGGGTTCTCTGGTGGTCCAGAGGAGGGCATCCCACTCAGATTTCCTTCAGGAAGCTGGACATTCTTTTCTTCTCTTACATTCCCAGCCAGTTCCTGAAATGTGAGTGCAGACAAAGTAGGGGAATAGCAGGAGGAAGAAAGGAGGAGCACTGACCAGGAAGGCAGAGGCGGGTGAGACACTGTGGTGTGCACTGGGGACCACTGGCAGCTCTGTGTTGTGGGAGTGCTGGGAGGTGGGTCTGGAGAAATAAGCTGGGCCAGATTATGGAGGGTTATGTGCATCATGGTTAGGGACCATGAACTATATCTTGGGAGGTAGACTAGCACAGTGATCAAATGTGCATTTTAGAGCGTGAGTTTTAATCCTGCCTCTGCATTTTACTACAAGCTCAGAGACTCTCTTCCATTTTCTCATCTGTAAAGTGGGGTTACAGATGATACATCTTCTAGGGTTTGTTCATTAATTCATGAGTTGATTGATGGATACTATGTTCCAGGACTTTCTGAGCACTGGGAATACAGTAATAAACAAACAAACAAACTAACTAACTAACGAAACAACTCTATCCCAGGGAGCTCATATTCTGGATAGAATGAAATAGGGAGATGTACAGTGAATAATATAAATAAAATGTATAATGTGTTAAATGGTAAAAGCAGGATAGGGAATCCTGGCTGGGAGTGGGGAGATGGGAAGTTACAGTTTTACATAAAGTTGTGTCTTTGAGAAGACGACAGTTGAGTAACCCCCTGATGAAGGTAGGGGTCCAATCCACAGGGGTATCTGGGGGAAGAGCATCCCTGGCAGAGGGAACAGCAATTGTCAGGCCCCTGGATGAAATGTGCTTGACATGTTCTAGGAACAGAGGGAGTCACTGTGGCTGGAGCAGGGCGAGTGAGCAGGACGCGATGAAGTCAAAGTGGTAAAGGGGCTGGGTGTGTAGGTCCTTGTTATGACGTGGAGCAGGATGAAGCATTGGAGGGTTTGGGACAGGCAGTAATATGATCTGACTCTTGACTCTTTTAACGTGAACACTTTGGCTGCTATTTTGAGAATAGACTAGGTAGGGTGAAGTCAGAAAGAAGACCTGTTAAGAGGCCAGGGTGATACGAAAGTGGTGAGAAATGGTCTTTGTAAGGATTAAGCAACTTGTAAATCACTTCCAATTGTGTCTGGCACATGATAAGCAAATAATAAATGTTAGTTATTAGTTGGTTGTTAAAACTTTTAAGGACATTCGGGAAAGAGGGTTTAACACATATTCTCATTTGACTTTTGACCGCTGAGCACAGTGCCCTCCTCCATGAGTTGACAAACATAATGAACATGTGTTTTCTTTGAAGTTGAGTGAGAAAATGTATATTCCATTGCCAGCTAAGACATGACAACATTATCTGCAAACAGCTGCCATGAGGTGTTAAGCATAGGGACCTACACGACCAAGAAGATAATGGCAACCATTTAGTGAGCACTCAGGGAGCCAGTGTTCCCAGGCTCTGTAGCACTATTTCCTCCATGCCCCGCTGGGTAATCCAGCGTGGTAGCTTTTGTTATACAGTATCTGTGCTTCAGATGAGTTCACTGAGGATGTTGGGGGTCCTGGATGAGACCATAGACTTGGTACATGGCAGGCTTGTGTTTAAAAACCACATCTGTCTTTTTCAACTAGATTAGATTGCCTTATATCTATCCAAAATTTCAAGTAGATTATACAAAAGAATAAAATATGTAAGTAAATAAACATATGGAAGATATATCTATGTTACATTTCTGCCATTATTCATAACACCTGCGTAATAGTGATAACATATGTGCTTCATAAATGTTATTTTGTGTGTGTGTACATTTATTCAGATGGTACATCTGATATAATCACAGTAAAACATTGGATCAAATATAGTCTTTTCCCTAGAAGTTTTAATATTGTTACAAAATTCTGTGATGCTCTTAGGTATTTTTCTCTGCCAGGTAGACAGTGCATTTATGAAATATTGCATGATTATTATCATGAATTACATGAAAAGCAAGGAGACTAGGGCAAAGAGAGGTTAAATGCTGTGGTGAAGACATTTGCCCAGGAAAGTGGAAGAATTTAGATTAGATCTGAACAGATTGGCTGCAGACCCTATATTCCTATGGAATAGAGCCCAAGAAGGCACAGTCGGAGTCACATGGTGTGAGAAGGGACCTCACAAGCCGAGGTCCTTGTTCTGCATGTGAAGAAAGTGGGGTCCTGGTGGCGGAGTGACCTGCTGCAGCCACTGACTGGGAGAGCCGGTACTGTAATCCGTGCCTCTGACTTCCGTTCCCTGCACAGCTTTAATTTGATCAGCTGCTTCTCCAGGTGAAAAGTACATTCCCCAAGAGGAAAAACAAATACTTCTTTTATTCTCTCAACGTTTCTGAGCAACTTAGTTTTATTGAGGAGTTGTATTTAAAATGGAATATTTAATTTGAAAACCAGACTTGTTCTTTCAGTTATGACGTATGTTAAATTATATTAAAAAATTATCATGTCCGGAATCTTTCTTATCTGTTGTATATTAGATTTTAACACTTGACATTTTTAAAAACAGATACTATAGGCTTGTTTAAGTAGTTGTTTCTATAAATCAAGTATAAGGATAAAATGTACCCTTAGAATCAATACATTACAACATACAAATACTGGTAGTTGCTGAGCCCTTGCTATGTACCAAGCATGATTCTAAGGATATATAAGGATATAAAATATACAAATAAAAAATAAGGATAAAAAGAACCCATATAAATTTAAATCATACAATAACTGAACTGGTCAGAAATCCTCAGTAGGAACTTTAAAAACAATATCATGTATTTAATCCACACTTTCCAGTCCTTGCAACAAAGCAGGGAATGATTTAGGTACAAGAAAAACAGTTTTTATTATTTTTGTAGTGAGGCATTTATTGCACCCACAGTAAGTGTTGTAACCAAAACAGATATACAGTTGGGACATTGTGTTTAAATTACCTTCTGTCATGTACTATATAAACCAACAATAGTTTGAAATGCATTTAAACTACCATCTGGGACAAAGCAGAAGCAGTTCCAGGATCCAGCCTGTGATGAATGGGAGCTGAGTTTCATTAGGAGCCTTCCTAGCACGTCTCTGCGTCCTGGATCATTTGTTCCATGGTTTGAAAGAATTCCAACATCCGTCTCAGCTCCCAGAGTGTTTGAGTGTTTTCAATAGATCATGACATTTTTTTCTGGTTTCATATAGAACTGAATCAATGAAGTTAAATGTTATTTGTTTAGATAGCATTTTAGTCTTAAGAGATAAAGTTCAGGATCGGGTCTTTTAAAAGCCTCAGCACAAAGTCCCATCTGATGAAGAAAATCCGTACTGGCATTTGACAGTTTGACAGGGGCAGTCTTCAGTTCAGTTAACTCACCTGAATTGAGGACCTGCTGACACAATAACAGGTAAGTGTTTAATCAAGTACCCATTAAGTGTTATGCATGGAGGCATTTCAGACCTTAATAGTAATCTTGCATCCTAATCCAGCTCTGACTGGCTCTAAATCCTGTCTGTTTTCCTTCTAGGATACTCTGTCTATTGCATTTTCTCTATATAATGGCAACAATACAAATAGTGACAGTTATTGAGCCCTTACTATGTACCAAGCATGATTCTAAGCACTTTTTGCAAAGTATCTCATTTATTCATAACAACAATCTTTTGTGATAGACACATTTAAAATCGCCATTATTTTACCTATTAGGTTATGACATTGCAATAATAACTACTTTTAAAATATTCAAATTTTAACATGTTAAATAATCATGTCTTTATATCTATACACATGTGATAGAAAAACATCATTTTTTCCATAAAAAATTTTTCTGTTTTAAAGCCTTGTAGACATTTTCAAACAAATCTTTTTCCTCTGTTTTGATTAACATAGTGCTACTCCAAAATATTTAAAAGTGGTTTACATTCATTTGCTATTGCCCTTATCATTCTGCCATTTTTTCCTTAATAGATTAATAAAATCATTTACCACAATATGATACTGTACTAATGTGCCTATTTACTTTGAAAGCAGATCTTTTTCTGGTTTGAAACTTGTCAGTTTGAAAGTTTACTGACATGATAAGCCAAGTGGATCCTATATGCATGGAACTTACAGTCTCGTGGTAGGGTCATTATTAATCAAATAATCACATCTCCCCCCAAAAAACTCTATAAAAGTATAACGGACAGACACTATGGAGACTAGGTTTGTAGTTTTAGAAAGTATGCAACAGTGAAGTCTTAGATAGCCATGATTGAGGTCATAAATAGGAATGAAGTATGTTACATGGAAGGCTGTGAGGAGAGGGAGGAGGAGGGAGTTTTCCAAAAGAAGGAACCTGTGGTGGCAGAGACAGGCCATGGCCGGAGAGCATAAGAAGGGGCCACTTCTGCAGAATGTTGTGGCTCTCATTTAAGGATTTTCTAATGGATTGCATGTGGGGAGGGGTGAGCAAAGGGAGGAATTGATAAGTTTTTGGTTAAGTACTTGAGTGGGTGTTGGCAAACACAACACTTGGAGGCTTAGGTTCAAGTGTTGGGGATACTTGCTTGTTGTGTCTGTGTGTGAGAGAGAGACAGACAGAGAGCCACCAACCTGTACCCTAGGCAAATCACTTAATCTTCTGAATTATAGTCCTCACCTTACTTGTAAAACATAATAAAAATACTTAACTCATGGTGAAAGTCAAGTGAAAAAGTGGAGGTACTTTCCAAACTATAAACTGGTATATCCTACATAGATTAGCATTATTACCATTTCTCAGATACTTCCCTGCATTTGTCCACAGTAGTTTCTGGCCGTGAGCCAGCTAGACTGTCACGGGCTCTTCCTCACCATAATAATAGCGTTTGATTAAACTTTTATCCTGACCCACAGCACATTTTTCACTACAACCCTTTCTCTTTAGTAGCTTCTTCACTTCGTCTTCTTTTTCTGCCTCTCTTAAATTTATCATCCTTTCCTGTTTCTTTCATATCATCCTTCTCATTCTTTTTCTTTTCTTATTTCTTCCATCTTGGGCTCTATCTCAGTTTCAGATCACGAGTTCCTTCCATTCCCCTATAGCACTGAGCCGAAGACTGTGCCCTCTCACATTTGCTCCGTGGTTCCTTACTGGACAGTGGGAATTGGGATTAAGTATACAGACACCCAGTCTTTGGAGAGCATTCATATTCTTTTACACTTATTTCCATTTTCTTTTATAAACTAGACTTTCTTGCTATGAAACCTCTCTTAAAACTCATGTCTATAACATTTATTTTATTGCATTTTTAAAGATAGAAGTTACACTTTGAATTTATAGTATATATAAGTATGTGCAGTGTGTATAAGTATGTGTAGTATGTATGAGTGCACATGGGCATGGGAGAACTCTATTTGATACATTTTAATTTAGGGAGGAGGACATGCTGTCTTTATTTTAAAATAGGAGGACACTGTCCCTCTCCCTCCGGAGAAGGGAATTTTGCCCCACGCCAAGTCGGTATCCTTCCTGATGAACGAGAAAGGGCCCTCTGCCTGTGTTCGCTCTCCAGATTGCCCAGAAAATGTTATCGACCAGCTAGAGATTGAGGATCTCTGCACAACCTGTGCTTCTTACCCCAGTTTATACTTAGCACTTATTGCCTTCCTGCCCCAGTTGGTCTGTTAAAAGTTCTGGTAGAAAACACATGTGCATGCTGATTAGGATAATTTAATAGAATATAAAATCTGCATGAGGTTAATTGTTGCTATTCCAATAAAAAAATCAAAGCAGACTTATTTAGTACCAAAATATGGTAACTAAGGTCCAGTGATTTAGATCAATTTGCATTTATATAATTTTTTTTATTTTACTTTTGTAAGCTCTCTTTTTCATTCTTTGTTACAGAAACATCTTCACTAATTCTCAGGCTTCTTTTCCTTGTATAATTGTTAGATTGGGACCTTACTTTCTGCCACCTTAATTCATTTTTTAGTTGTATTTAAGCCAACGCAGAGGGCTCATATTAGGGAACGTGTGAATTATTTCTCCCTTTCCATGACAGTCTTTCTAAAACCTTGTTTTTCTGAGGAAGGTTCTGTGTTGACTTTGGTAGAATGCTCATTTTCAACAATTCAAAATTCCTTTGATAGAATTGAAAATGGCTAAATCCCTAATATGAAGCTACATTTAAAAACTACTTTTATATTATAAAAAACCTATTTAAGTTATAGAAAGTTTATAGGTTCTGCATTAATATCTGAGTAAAGGCACTGATGGAGGTGTTTGCGGTCATGAGAAACATGAAACTGTAACTATGGCCCAATCATTCACCTGATACAAGTGAGTTGTGACTTCTGAGTTGTACTTCAAACAGTTAAAAGATGAGCATTACTGATTAAGTGTTATTCTAGGAAGAAAACATAGATGAGAACACAATAAATAGCACAGCATGCACCTGTGTGTGACTGTTTATCGAAACTTGTATGTTGCACGTAAAACTTGTTAACTTCTGTAAAACTTAACATTAATTATTTTCAGTTTCTTCTATTAATTTGAATTTTCTTGATTTAGAAAGACTATTTAAATATATACTTAAATGAAACCTAATGGTAAATTTTAAATTTCAGAAAAATAATATACCATTTTTGTTTTCATTATATTCTACTTTATTGAATGGATTAATTCTCTCATGTGGTAATAGAGTACTGTGTTTCCTCTAAGTACACTGATAAAACTTGCCTTTTGCATGAAAATATTTCTGTTTCTCAAACCAAATTTATAACTAATATTTAGTTAACAAAGAAATATTGCTATCATATTAATCAAAAGCTAATATTATACATTATTAATTTTTATTTTGATACTGCTTTCTTCATCATCCTTAACCGTGAAAACACTTTTTAGTGCCTTAAAACATTTTATGTGGTAAAATAAAGTAATCTAGAACACCCTCCTTTTAGTAGTTGGTTATGGGAACTCCAACTGAAACTTCTGGCTGGTATTGAATGTTGTAAACTGATGTCAGGTGTTTTCCTCACGCATCTAATAGCGGGGTCTGTAATTTTGGGTGGTGGCTGATTTTCTAATAGAACTTTGAAAGAACATTCTGTTAAAATGTGGCCTCTGCCCAGCTCCTCTCAGTGGACGAGGCATGTCTAAGCTGAGGGGAGTCCCCCCACGTGGACAGGAGCCAGGCTCCGGGGACACGGTGAGTGGAGCTGGACAAGAAAGGTCTGGGACTCAGGAAGAGGCACAGAAATTCGGGCAGCGTTTGGGCCAGAGGAGGCTGCGGATGTTATCCAGGGCAGCAACCACAACGTCTGTTTTTTGTAGAAATTTTCCAAGTGCTTTTGGAGAACCATCAAGTGTTAAAACTTTGGGGAGGGAAAGTTGAAGATTTTTCTCTCCTTTTCCAGTGATTTCAACCTTAAGGTGAAATATTTCTTTAGTCATGGAAAAATACATTTTTTTAATAGAGAAAATTACAATTAAAATATTTTGTGTCACATGATTGAACCAGAAGGAAATACCTATTTTTATTTGAGATTTGGTTATCAAACACTCTTAAACTCAGAAAATTTGCTGAAAGTTCTAAAAAAAAGAGGTACAAGATGCTTGATAAAAGACCAGTGCCACTGATAGAAAAGAGAAAAGGTACTAGACAAATTTTAGGGACAGAAGTGATTAGGGGGACTAAAGCAAATTCATAAGGCCTTTACATAGAAATAAAATTTGAACTATGTCAACGCAAACAGAAAGCTTGTGGAATTGAATTATGGTCAGAAATGTATGTAGTGATCAGCAACTATAATATATTGATTCTTATATTAATTCATTTTAAAATCACTTTTTCCACTGCTAAGATTTGTATTACAGAAAAAATGGTTTGCATCTCCTGATAAAAATTCATATGGGAATACAGTGGCAGCCACAGCGCGATAATTTCTACAAAGAGGGAGATGCAAAATCAACAGAAACAGCGTGTTATGTGAAGTGTCAGCAGAAAGATCTGGCTAAGTGGAGTGAGCTCAGAGACTGCAGAGTATGCAGCACGCACTCCAGAAGGCACTTCTGCGCTCCCATAGGGCGTCCTGCAAGCCAGGCGGGCTCCGGGAAGGCCTTCCAGCTGGTCACTGTGTAGGTGCGTACCTGATGTGTAGTTCTGTTGAACAGTCTCTTGCTAATTCTCACTTGAAGAAACTGAAAACTCCCTAATTCTCTCAAAAGCCTGGCAGCTTTACTTTTTTCTCAGCGAATAGTTAACATTGGTGAAGGCTTACACAGAGATTTCTTCAAAATGATAAAATGTGTAAATGAACATATAAAAATAAGTAAGCTGTGCTTATTTTTTTCCTTCAATTTTAGGTAAAAGTCCTTTTACCATGTGTGATTACTATAGGTTTCAAGGTGAACATCTTATGACTTTAAGTATACAACAATAACCAGTAGAATTCTATAATAAGCCACTTTGATAGGCTTTAGCCAGGGTATTCATGCTAAAAGAGATTTTTCTGGGTATTGAAAATTTTTAGTAGATTTTGGTAGATGATTTTTTTGGATAATTTAATGATCTAGAAAATTAATTTTCAAGTGATTATTAATTGAAATGTTACTTTGGCACCCACTTTCAT
The DNA here is from genome assembly GCA_028533065.1 of Trachops cirrhosus. NCBI lineage: Eukaryota > Metazoa > Chordata > Mammalia > Chiroptera > Phyllostomidae > Trachops > Trachops cirrhosus. Next base: position 168,708,786 of record CM052541.1, read on the forward strand.
TTTCTTAGTTCTTTTCCATAGATTTTATACTCTACCCCTTTCTGGTCCTTCCTTACTTTTATATATGGCTACTCATTGTCACTGTGTTTTGTCTCTTACTCACCCCACCCTGACAGGTAAATACGGTGTCCGTCTCAACATTTTCCCGTCACATCACTATTTTAATCTTGCTGGCACAACCTTTCTTTGCCTTATACATATTAGTTCAAGGCACCTGCCAGCAGCAGCTCCACTTTCTTATCGCCTGTTGATGACTCTGCTGTCCCTGAAACACTCTGCCTCTCTGGTGCCTTTTCTGCACCTGAGGGGCTCACAGCATTTTGTTCGTTTGGCCTGCCTAGATGTCTAGGCTTACCTTGTTCATGTTAGGAGTCTTGTCTACATTCTTGTTCATTCTGGAACAAGAAGAAGAATGACAAAGAGACAGAATGAGGGGTTTGAGGGACAGAGTCTACACTAGGTCATGTTACTGCCATCAGGCATCTGCTCAGTCTGTACAGTTTCATTCACTCCCCGCACATATCAAAAGGTCAAAAATGCTGGGATATTAAAAAGTGGATACCTGTAGGAAGCTTATTGCATACCCACCTATAACTACCAAGTATTGAATGTCTGCAGGTCTTCATGATGTGCCAAAAATCTCAGCTTCATTTGAGGAATGCTGTTATAATCACCCACACAGGTAGATGGCTAGAGATTAATTTAGATGCCAGGTAGGCAGTGTCCAAAATGAGTTTGTTGTGACAAATATAGTCATCAGTTCTCCTGAGCAAACATTAGGACCCCAAGTAATTATGATTTTATTATTAACAATAACAATGTACTAATAAGAATATATTTCTGATTTGCCTCTAACTTCATGTTAGAATTATATTTTATTCTACATTTATGTTTATTATTGTTATATCTCTATTCAGAGTGAATGTGCTTATATTAATGAAAAATTTTTAAATTATAAAATTATGCATGTCCAATGTTCTGGAGCAGAACTGTTCTTGTGTATGAAATGAAAGAATAGTATCATCTCATCATGTCACTCCTATTCCCAAGGTGATAATCCCATAAAAGTTTGCTGTGTATCCATCTGACTTTTCACGTAACTATTCTCGGTTTTACTGTCATTCACCCACCCACCCACCCATCCATTTCTCTTTCATACCAGTGCAACCATACTGTTGACTTTGCAATGAAACTTTCTTTTTTCACAAAGTTTTGAAGATAAATATATACTTTTGTAGAATAGACTTGTTTTTGTTTGTTGATTTACAGTTCAGAAGGTTATTTCTTTGCATGTGGCTCCTGAATTAGAATTATTTTTCTGAGGCATGACAGTTTGTGAGCAATTTCAGTATCTGATTTGTGGTAGGTTTTGGACCCTTCCTTGGGTGTGACTGGCTATTCTCTGCTGCCTCCACTGAGGACAGAACTAAAGGGGATAAAATGTAAGTGGATTTATCACGAATTTAGAATCAGCATTTTAGAGCTGAATGGATATTGGTGACTGTTTAGAATTTGAAGACTTCTCTGACAGTGAGTAAACTAAGGAAAACTGGTTTATATGTGCAGATAAGCAGAAATTAAAGGCTTCTCTTTGCTTGTCCTAGTTATTTTCACATCCTAGTTACTGTGAAGCTTATACATTCACCTTCTTGTCTTTTCACATTCTACAAGACTTGCACTTGGCTTATTCTGTTTCCAGATGCTCTTTTTATTCTGCTGTCCATATGCTTCTGGTTCAAAAAGTAAACATTATTTTTTTTTACCTTCCAGAGTCTCTTGAACTAATTTGGTTACTTCAGCAGCTTTAACAGCTCTTTTAAACACCCAGTATACCTGAACATCTTCTGTACTGCTATAGGTAGCCTTGTGCTTATTTTAATCTAATACTGTCTTGTGTACCTAAGTGTTTCTGATTTGGGGTTTCCCTCTAAGTCCCAGATTTTTTTCACTGTCTTTGGCACCATTCTCTCCCCGCTTTTTTTAATGTAGCCCATATTGTACTAATGTAATCATCTGAGCATAAAATACTAGATTATCGAAAGCCCATACAAATCTGTGGGATTGTGTCCAAGCAGTGAATCTATTTATAGGAGGCCATATTCACAGCATTTTCACTTAATCACAATTGCAGCAGGAAGCTCAAAGGCTATGCATTCTAGTCAGCCCTCCTTCTGATGGGGTGCAATGTGTAATAAAACCCCATCTCCTCTTGCCCCCTCCCACCTCTCCTACCAGATTTTAGACCCCAGAAAGCCTCTCTTTACAGATCTGTGGGTGAGACAGGGATTCTTCATCCTAGATTTGCTTAAATCTTGTGGCTAGCCATGTGATAATATATTTTAAGAAGTGGAGAATTTCAGGACTAGACACAAGCTCCTGTGCTTAGATTCAGTCAGAATTTAGATATAATCATTCGTTATATCTAATGAATATATAGTAAATATATATTTACTATATATTATAGTAAACAGTTAATTAAATTTTCAATAATTTATCCTTTTTTCTTTTATTCCATTTCATCCATTTAGATTCATTTTTCTATGTATTGAAATAGATCCTTAAATAAAAGGTAAGGAAAAAGTAGGTTTACAGTTGTTCATATGGAAAATAATACAATAATTTACAATAATACAATTATCATAATAAATTCATAATAATACAATATCTTATAAGCAATAATAGAATAAATAAACTGTTTTGCATACTCACAACTGTACATATAGAGCATAAGACTATATTTTGACTATTATACTATAATAGCAATGGATCTTGTAACTAGACACATAGAAGATGAATTCAGAAGCAATATGCTTTGCAATGTACAGAACTTTAATTAAAGCTAGCAGCATAAAGGATATTTTACAAACGCATTTAGACTTTGTATGCATCACAGAATTTAAGTGTGCATAGTGCACATACCTGCTAGCAGTGAGATACGACAAAATGATGTCTAATCACCCTGTCTTTGAGGGCTTGTGATTGTAGTCATTGTTTCTACAGGTAAGTACTATCAGTTTCTCAGCACCAAACTCATCATTACTCTATATATCTGTATGTACATATATCAATACAAAATCTCTCTTGTGTGTGTAAGGATCAGAAACCCATGATGAATACAGGCTTTACATTTTTCTACTCATAACCACATCTCCCCAAGCCAATATAATTCTTGTTTTTCTCTTTTTTGAATAAACTTGTTCCATCATGTTGGTCAGATAGAAGAACCGTCTCATCTTTTGTTTATTAGAGAGTTTCAATTATTTAATAAGTGCAAGTAATTAAGACATTAAGAATTAAAGTGACTCCAAGAAGAGCTCTGAGACTGTGAACTGCAGAGCATTGCCTAGGTTTCTGAGTTTGAATTTCAACCCAAGTGAAAAAGTCCTGCTACAGGTTCTTTCAAAATTTTTATAAGGCACAATGTGTTGGTATTTTAATATAATTTAGAGACTATAAAATTATGTTATCTTTGGTCAATAAGAACAGTTAAAAAATCCACATACAATGCTTTCATCCATTACTGAGTTGGAATGATTGTATCACCAAATGGCTAAGTACATATGTATATTTTTTTTGCCTGTATGTAATAATAGTTGATAGTGTGGTTCTAGTGGAAGCAAAGACTATTATGGGCATAGCATGTGTGTAGGGGGGATGTGTGTGTGGCAGAGAGGGAGAGGAATAGGAGTGAATGCATATCAAGGGTCAATGCTTTCAAAGATTTCTTTTCCAGTGACTATGTTTTATGGGCTCATGTAGACAAAAATAATAAAGGAGTTCCACAGTCATTTCTGTAATCTTACAAATGCTTTATCGTCTCCCTGAGGTTTTAAGGCACATGTCAGGAAGAGGTGGTACAAATGCAAAGTTCTTAATACAGATCTATAAGAAGCTTCATAAAGTTGTATCGGGATATTGGTGTGGCCACTTTTATTTCTCAGGTAATAAAATAACTGTTTGGGGTTAAAACTCATCTTCCATTTTTGAAAAAAATCTACCTCTATTTCAACAAGTTCAAATATTATTGATTTCTTCTTCTTACGAAAAATCCACCCTTCATTTTTTCAAAGACAACTTGAATATTGGATACCAGTTCATATATAATGCTCACAACCTCTCCACTGCTGTCAAAATAATCTTTCTGTAGCTTCATATTAGAAACATAGAGATCTCAAATTTGGAAGAGTACATTAATTATTATACAGTGCATCTCTTTATATGACAGAGAATTTATAACATATTCTGTCCCCATGAAAAATGTGATTTTGAAAGAAACAAAAAAATTTAAAATCTGTTTTGTGTGTGTGTGAGAGAGTCATATAATACTTGATTTACCAATTTTTGTTTTCAAGTATTTGATTTTAAAAGTGTTTCTGTCTTATGTAATGTATAATGCTAACTTGGTTTTCTGAATTTTTCATTTTTATGTAAAATAAATGTCTAAAATCATATCAGAGTGTGTCTGAGGTGCTGGGAAAATAGAGGATCCCTGTGAATATTAAAAAATAAAAAACTTAATATCCAGGTGATTTCTCTCATCCAAACTGGTTCTCAGCTCGAGGCACATAGTCGGTCCCCAGTAAAAAAATTATTGAGTGAAAGATGGCACCAACTTTCTTGAATGTAGATCTTAATAATAATACTAAATTAAAAGAAAGTTTTTCATTAGAAAATAAGCCACTATTTGAAAATAAGCAAATTAATAGATCTAGTCTCTTCTTTCAAGTCTCGTTAGTTTTTCCTGGGGACTTAGAGAGCTTACTTCAGTAACTGTTTTGACAGAGGCAGTCTTATCTCTGAAAGCCAGCTGGCACATTTAAGGATGCCAGGTTAGCTCATCAAGTAAAGTAGCCATTGTGGCAACCAAGAACCCATTCGTAAAATGACCAATGCAGTGTGTGCATTTAGGCAGGTGAGAGTGGGAGTTGTACAGGAACGTGGTGGTGATGCCGAGAAGAAAGGAATCATATGATCTTGTAGAAGGTAAACCTGTTGGTTAGAGTGAGGGAAAAACAGAGAAGGAGAGAGGAGAGAGAGAGATGAAATATATAGTATAGTATTATTATGGACCACTTTGTTAGTATCCAAATTATTATTGCTTATACCCACATCTGTGTGATACATCTGTTTAGTGTGGGTCACCTGCAGATACTGACTTTATGATAGTTTTATGGTCTGTCCTTTCAGATCTTACAATGCTAAATTTTCATTGTTTGCACTTATTTCCATGTATCAATTTGCATCTAGAAAGTCTGATACCTCTTCAAGGTAGAGGTCAAAAGACTTTTTGTACAAAAGGCAGATTGTAAATGTTTTAGGCATTGTGGCCGTATGGTCCTGGTTGCAATTACACAGCTCTGCTATTGTGGCAAGAAAGCAGCCATGGACAATGGGTAAAGGAATGTATGGGCTGCTCACTTCTGTTAGCTCAGCTGCAGGGAAACAGGCTTTTTAGTTTGCTGTCCTCAACCCTGCCTGCTGCCCCCTCCCAGCCATTAGCTTGTCACGGGTGATAAATTGAATTTTTCCTGTCATTACCCACCTGTCTTATGGTTGCCTCTGCTGTAATGCTGTACCTACAAGCTCCTGTTTGATGGTCTGCCTCTTCATCTCTTATGTTTCGTAGACCCTCTCCTGGGAAGACCCAAGGGGACATCCATACATCTTTGTAGGTTCATACTGGGGAGGGGGTGCAGCCTGCACCCCTCTTCCCTGTTCCCTCACATGTGGAGGCAGTGTTGCATGGGGCAGCTCAGTTCCAGAGACAGTCTTAACTAGAGCTTCTCATGCACTAGGGATGCTGGAGCCCTCAGCTCCATACTCGGACAGGTGTGGGAAGCCTTCTGCTCTGACTGGTGCCTGGGTAGACTCTGGGCTGGGCTGTGTGGGTGTGGAATGGGAGCCCCTCCCTCCATGTTCACATGACTCTGTTGCCCTGCTGGGAAGGGGACCTAGCCTGCTTGAGGAGAGGACGATGAACTCTTCTCTTAAACTCTGAATTACCTTCCTCATACCTTTGTTGTGGCTGAAGTGCTGCCCCTAATGGGCAGCTAGCCCTCAGATGATGTCTTCTGTTCTTTAAGTTCTGGTGGCATCTTGGTCTCCTGCAGTTCTGCCTGATTCCTTCACTTGACCTTTCTCAGCTGTCAGTGCCTGCCTAAGCAAGCCTCATTGGGCTTGCTTGTTGGCTCTCGTCGTCCCTGTCCCTGCCTCTTGACCTCTGATGGCACCTGTTGCTGAAGACTCAGGCCTCACCATTGGTCCAGCAAGGTGTACGTCAAAGTAGAGATTATCTTCTTTTCAATGTAGTGATATATAATTTGATCATTGGGTCAAATTGGAACATTGTATGGTTATTGTTAGTTAAATACAAATAAAATTTACACTAATATTGAATTAAAGGGATATTTTTCAAGGAGCCTTAAAATCAGTGCTCAGAGATGCTTAAGCATGAACTAAAGCCAGAGCAAAGATTAATGAGATTTCATGTTGGTCATGGTGCGTAGGGAACAGCCTGGGCAGCAATTTGATATTCACAGGAGATGAAAACCAGACTGCTGGTATTCCTTTCCCTCAGTGATAAGAACCTACTGGAATATTTTCTGCTTCTACACTGCATTTTACAATTCTAGAGTCAGAATTCTTCACGTAACTCAGCAAATGGACATATACGAAAGATTAGTGACTCTTTACCTTTTATAGCAAACCATTTCTAGAAATGAAATTGAGTAATAGTAATTATTTTATTACCGAATCAATCTATAGAGACTATTGCTTATGTATATGGACTGGAGCGAGGAAAAGCAAGATGCTTCAAGTCCAGTTAGGAGGGCACTCCAATTGTCCAGATGACAGATTGGGTGAAGTGGGAAATGTGAAATGGAAAAGTTTCCTAGAGGCTGCAAACTGGGTAGTGTCACAGTCCATATAGGTCAAGATGGTAGACTTTAAGACAGGTCAGAATCATCATGAAACCCACGTAATCTTTGGGATAGAGGGCGAGTCAGTCAGCGGCATCGAGAAGGTGATATTACTGCAGAGGTTAGGAGCAATACCAAGGACCGTCACTGCCTGTCATTGCAGCCCAGTTCTACACTGTAGGAGTGGGAAGATTATTTCGCTTCTCTACGCCTGGTTTCCTTATTCTTAAAATAGTGATATTAAGAATAACCAATGTCATAGGGTTGGTTGTGTAAGGACTTAATGGGATAATAGTGTCAGACACTTCAGACATGAAAAAATATGTTATCATTATTATATGGCATCAATAGACATGGGTTTTAATCCTGGGTCCAATTTACTAGCTGTAAGACTGTGGGCAAATTAATTAAATTATCTTGGTTTAAGTATCCTTTATTAAAGTGGGAATAATATTACCTCATTCATAAAATTATTGTAGAAATGTGTCCCAATAAATATAGGTAATTTTTAAATACACAATAAGTGCTCAATAAATGATCAGCTCTCCTGAGAATTCTCTAAAGAGATAGAATACTTGGTTTACATAATGTGACTGTTTTCGGGGAGAAAATGAAATATATAAGTAAATAAAATCTATCTCCTCTTTGTCATTTATTTGAAGTTAGTTTATAGTTTTCTTCCACTGATAAACATTTTCAAAGTATAGTCACAAATTAAATCCAGGTTAGTATTTTGTATGTGTGGAGAAACAGCTAAGAAATACTGGACAAGTGTATATAGAGAGTTGTCCTTCAAGACCCAATATTGATGAATTTTAAGATCTTGAAGATGAATTGTTTTGCTAAATTCCAAGATGTGCAGGAGACACTGGACCATTCCAGGTGAACATTTGTTCTATACAAATAGTGCTGGATGACTACACAAAGGCCTCGTATCAGCTTCAAAAACTTGGAGATTCAACTCAGGTCAACAAATAGAGGGCTGCTCAAACACACGAAAATTTCTCTACCCAGACTGCTTTTGAAGTATCTTTTATTTATTTGTCCAAATCTTTAAAAAATATTTTAGTTCTTGGAGTGATGACAGCTAATTTTAGTATATTGTGACTTGATGATTAAATCTGTGTTTATACCACCTAAACTTTTCAAGGTTTTAAAACTTCTTGGAATTTATTTTTTTCCCGTGTCTATTTCCCAATATAAATAATATCCACCCTAAGTGCCTTACATGCTAGCAAGTCCATTCCCAGTCCAGAGCTCACACCTATTGGGTAACTACTACAAATTATTTATAAATGCTAAAGCGGAATTTTTTTTAAATGGCGATTTAACCCCTCATGAAAGATCTGAAGTTCTAGCTGGGCGACTTAAAATCAAATGATATGTTTTTTTCCAAATTCAGAGAAAAAAATTTTGACAATAGTTTTGGGAAATCTTAGCCTGTCTACTATGAAGGGACAAGTCACAAACTTCAGTTAATAGAAATAAATATTTAAGAACTACCCAGTCATGGTTAAGCTGTTAATTATTTTTGTGAAAGCTGTGCATGTTCATGCTGGTTTTACATCGCATACACAGCCATAATGTCTTTTTGTAACAGTTTCTAGTTAATATTGATAGAGCTAAATCATTGGTATTTCTCAAAAGGCTTGGTGTTTTCCAAAAAATTGTGTCTTATTTGCTTGAGACCTGTCTTTGTAGTACAGTCTATGGTTGCACATAAATCCATACAGTACAATCTGCATAAGGGCTAATAAGGATTCTTTGTGAAAGTGACCTTGACATGATATAAAAGAATTCTGAAGTGGTGTTTTGAGATCAACTCTAAAGGAGAAAGGAGCCATGAATGCAAAGGAACGAACAAGAGCTATCCAAGGAAGGTGGATCAACTTGGCCAGAGTTGGGAACTTGCGTATTTAATTTTTTTTTGAAGTACAGTGGCCATGAGAGAATAAAGGGAAAAAAAGACAGTGGAAAGTCTCAAGTAATTCAGAAAGCACCCATATAAGGACTTTCTAATCATATCAGCGGACACAAAATGACACAAGTTGCCTAGGAAAGTTGTGTTCAACTGGTAGAAATACTGAGGTCATGTCTCCATGTTAGATATTTAAAGAATTCATACATCAGCTAGAAGATAGACTTGATGCCCTTCCAAGATAACATTCCACCTCGAATTGCTGTGACTCTTGATTTATTTTGCTGATTACCCAGTGAATATAGTATGTGAAAGATATAATACAGTTGGTTGTTCTGTAATAATAAATTACCTAAATTACCCCATTAATTAACTACAATGAGTTTTAAAAAAACACTACTGAAGCAATACATTTCTTTATAGGAAGAGTACATTACATTTTCTAACTTGATATTCTAAATTCCATTTGAAAGAAATCTGCCCTCGGCTAGTAGAAATAACAAAATTCAAAACTACAGTCTTAGACTGAGATTGTAACATATAAATATCCTGATATATCCTGATTTTTGGATCAGAATCCTTAAAATAGACTAAGAAGAATAATTAAAACCTGTATGTTTGGCTGATAATTTTTGGAATGCCTAGATTTTGTCATACACTGTGGCTTTCCAAAAAACTCCAGATTTTCCCCAGTAAATAAAGAAATATCCCTTAAATGTTGTCACATGCAAGTCTGGTTTAGTCAGTTTCATTTTTTTTATGTTAATTTATCAGTCCACTTACCTTGTGCAAAGTGCAGTGAGAGCAGTATGTTTATAACAGTGAAGTATGTGGTAACTGGAACACTTATAGATTGTGATTTATGTTGCTTCATGGCAAGTAAAATAAAATAAAATATATTGACTTTGTAAGATTATTTTACTGGTTACTTTATATAAAGAATTCAAATAAAATTCTTAAGTTTCATTCTTAATGCCATTTGATTATTTTATTAGTTACACCTGAACTCTTTTTTTTCCAACAGAAGTGTATAAATTAATGATTAATACGTTCTTCTCCATTGTGAAAGTTGAAATTTCAGATTTTCAGTTCTGAGACTCTTTGTGTACTTACCCTACAAAATGAGTAGATTCTGCGAATTAAACTGTTCAGCAAATTGATACTTTTTTTTATGACTGACAAAATGACAGCCCTGAATTTCCAATGGACCTTGAACAACTTTGTGAAAAATTATCAGAAATCTTAGGAAAATGTGACTTTGGAGAAGGATAATGCGTACGTGTGATCAGTATCATTTATTGTTGGCAGAATGGCAGAACCCTATCAATTATTCACGTTCTTAAGGCCCCACTGATACCTAGTGAATCCCTGTGTCATCATCAGCATTACTTAAAGGATGGCACAGAAGGTAACATCTGGGAGCCAATTCCTCATTTAATTAAATTATCCTGTAATGAAATCTTCGGTAATGAGATTAATTTTAATTATTAATCAGGAGTTGACATGGGCACAAGGCACCATGAATAATAAATGAAAGGCTTTGTCTGTTCCATTTCTAAGAAAGGACCTACTTTACTGCAACAGTGCTTTTTTATAGAGCACTGCTGAGTTCTTGCAATGTGATCATCCAAGAAGCTGGCTTGATTTTTATTTCAGAACCTAGAGGGAGGATAATTGATCAATACTTTCAGATTTGCATTCCAAATCTAGGTACTTTTTGTGAACTGTGTACTTTTAGTTGAAGCAATTTTCTGTTTTTAAATTATTTTGAAGATATCAAAGATAGAAAATGCTTTAAAAATAATGTGACTTAAATTTCTAATACAGGTATGAAAATGTCACTTTTTTTTTCAGAACTTTATTGAGATATGATTGACATACTTTGTGTAAGGTTAAGGTGTACAATGCTATAATTTAATATATATATAAATACACACACATATATATGTAATTACCATAATAAAGTTAGTTAACAGGGCCATCACCTTACATAATTATATTTTTTGTTGTGGTGGTGGCAAGAACATTTAAGAGTCACTGTCTTAGCAACTTTCAAGTATAATACAATATTGTTGACTGTAGGCTACATGCTGTGTGATAGATTCCAGAACGTGCCCATCCCATTACTGAAACATTGTACCCTTTGGAAAGTGGCAGCTTTAATGGCTAAAAATAGGTATTGCAGACACACTTTGGTACCAACCGTAGGTGTGCAACTGTGCTTTCTTGTGAATGGTCTGTGTGTCTGTTCTTGACAAATCTGCCCATGAGGGGTCAGCAGCCTCCGGCCAGGTTTACACTCATACCAGCAGGATGTGGGTGGATCAGAAGACTGCACTGCAAAGCAGTGAGGACTCCACAGAGCCTAGGAGTACTGAGCATCCCCGAGGTCACCAAGCAGAAGTTTTGAAGGTAATAAAATTATGTAATGACAAAAGTTTTGAAGGTAATAAAATTATCTTGCCTTCTGAAAAAAAATTCCTTCAAGGTTAAGCATTTACTAGTGAGCTATAGACACATGCTAAAGAACTCTTTCTTTTTAATTGGTAAAATTCCACTACTTTCAGCTATCTCTCAATCTTGACCACTTAGTGTAATTAAAGAGACAGAGCAGAAGCAGTGTCCCACCTCAGTACTGCTCTTGAGCCCAGTTTGCAGTCTCACTTGATGATACTGAATCAGTCAGTCTTTGGGAAGGATATTTCCTACCCACATAACAGCTTTCAACTTACAACATGACAAAAATTTGAATTAGCAGGTGCATATGCTAAGAACAAAGCATCTCTCTTTTTTTAAAACTCCGCTTCTACAAGCCTAAATTGTCCATGAGATTCCTTAAAGGCACATAGGACAGAATCTGTGTAACTAGTTCCTCACATGACTTGTGGGTAAGAGAAGAGATTCAAGCCTTCAGTGTTTTGCAACCCGGGCTTTAAAATAGCCCAGTCCAGAATGGGACATTTCTGTCAACATTATCTGTTAGTTCATAGGGTGGTAGTAACAGTGAGACTTTCAGAGCAGGATTTTTATTTTTCTTAAGTGGTATCTGGAAATTGTATTAGTAACTTTGATTAGCAGACCCTGCCTAAGTGCATTACTCTGCTACCATGTGCCTAGTTGGCATGTGTCGCCAGGGCTGAACATTTTAGCACCAACTAGAAGCTGTATTGTGTTTCAGTACTTTTCCTACGTGAGTGTGCATTCGCCAGTCTATTTTACCACTCTTAGCAAGAAAAAAAACACCCCAGTGACCTCCACCAAATTCTTCATAAAATAAGTAGTCTATTTTATTAAGGTTCATTTTATTAAGCCTCTACTATGTACTTTGAAGGTTACAGGTATTAACATAAATATTAGAAAGAATTCCTATATAAAAATATTTTAGCACTGAATTATCTTTTGTTGAGAATCTCTTTTACTGCTGAAATTTCAAAATCCTTTCAGTAACTGAGCTACATATAGATCTAGACAATAAATAACGCTCTTCAGCTACTTTTAGGAATAAAAATATCAGAGCTCTAATTGACCATTTAATATCACTTTTGCTATGACACAATATTTTTGTAAGAGAGAATTCTTTATTCCACAAAGGAAAGGAAAGTTATTTTTAGACATAACTGATGACCTGGTAGAAAGCCTTTCTGTATTTCCAGCTTTTACAAGGCAGTCCACTGATATAGATTGCTACAAAAATAAAAACGAATTTAAAAAGATAGAATACAGCAATGGTACAGCAGTGTGCCTTTATATATGCCTAGGAATTTGTTTTTATAATCTAATTATAGAGAGACTCAATAATAAGTTCTGCAGACTTTGGTTGCTAGTTTTTACAGGTATGTCCATTCTGTCTCTAAATAGTTCTAAATGTAAATAAAAAATAACACCACGTATCAGGTTTATGTATTGATTTATTCAGCAGGCATTTATTGAGCTTCTATGTTTCAAGCACTGTGCCTGTTTAAAAAAATAATAGGTTCTATTTTTGTCCTCATATTGTATGCCATCAAGTTGATACAAGAGGAATAAAGCAAATAAATACAAAATCCAACTTAAGTACTGCAAAGTTAGGTAAATAGTTAAAAGGTTTCTCTGAGGAGGGATTTATTAAAGACACAACTGATGCCTAGGAGTTAAGTAGGGAGAGATGCCTGGGGAGAGTACTCTAGGTGGAGGAACAGCAAGTACCCTCCCTGTTTAGGAGGATGGAGCATGATGCTTTGTACCTGGAACCCTGAGAGCCAGGCAGCTTTACGTGCAGTAAAGCTGTCGGGTGAGTAGGGGGCAGAACACAGGCACTTGTAGTCCAAGTTAAGATTGTTGTTTTGTTTTGCCTTGTTTTTCTTTTTTGTCTTTATGCTAAGAGAAATGGAAGCCCTTAAAATGTGTGTGTGTGTGTATGAGAGAGAGAGAGAAAGAGAGAGAGGAAAATACTAGTTTCTGGAAAAGATTATTTTGGCTGCACTGTAGAGCATGGGTTAGAGGCATTAAGAAAAGATACAAAATCATGATTATTATTTATGAAACATGAATGAAAGAAATGAAAAACTATGAATCCATAGTGATGTTTGGCAGTAGGAGTGAAGTGGGGAAGAAAAGCTCTTCTTTACAGAAAAATGCTAGCTCTTGTAAGTAGAAGGAATGATGCAAAGTCACCATTTAGGCAGTTCCCAATAGAATAACTGATTGGAGCATCATTAACAAAAGCCAAAAACCACCAGATGAAGGCCTGTGGGGGAATGGCATTTGGTGCAATGGCATATTGCACCAAAATGCCACCCTAGAAAATGAGTATTAATTATAGAAGAAAAGTTGTAATTTTCCAGTGGAAGGTCACTACTTTAACCAAGGGTTAAACTTAGCTTCACCAATGGTGGGAACAGCCTGATATTATAGGCTTTGCGATGTGATAGGAAGTTCCCAGCCTCACATATGAAGTATTTATGCAAAAGGAAAAAAAGGTTTAACCTGACTATAATCAAGCCTCTACATCTAACTCTGAGTTTGTGGAAAATGTAAGAATGAAGGATCAGTTGACACCATATGGTGGGATATTCAACAATACTCCTGGCCTAGATGTTTTAGAAACTTGGCATCATGGTTTTAAAAAGATGGTGAGGCTGTTTAGTATTAAAAAAGATTAAAGAGATGTACAGCAAACAACTTGTAAATATCTTAATTTTATTTTGGTTTTAAAAGTGATTAAAAAAGACTTTCTTGAGACAGTTGGGGATATGAGAGAATTTTATAGCTATGATAGTGAACTTATTTTTAGGAAATGACACGTGTGAGGTTGAAATGTCATCCTACTTTCAAATGATTTAATAGAAATTATAACAGAGGTAGAAATAAAGGTAAGTAAATAGGGGAAATGTTAAGAATTATGGAATTCAGGAAGAGAATATCTAAGTGTTCATTGCACGATTCTTTCAAAATTTCTGTCTGTATGAAAAGTTTTGTAATAAAAATTTGGAGGAGACAGTGGATGGCAAGCTGGCTAAGTTATTGACTCGGCCTATGCACCTCGTCACAGGATTCTCTGGTACATAAGGAGCTCCAGCGGGGGGCTGATCCTTTCCCAGTTAGTTCTGAGTCAGATGAGCGACTGTGTACAATCCCAGAGCCGCTGAGTCCTCCACGTCCTGAACACCTGCAGTGTAATCACAACAGCAATGTGAATATGTGTTTCATGGTATGAGCCTCAAACCCCACACGCCTCTACTGAGAGTCAGGGACTTAGGGTTGCTTATTAATGCCTGCAACAACTGGAGTGCTTGTGCTTGGCCTGCCACAGAAAGGATGGCCATGGAGTGCCAGTGAGGAGGCTGTGGCAGTGTATGCCGGAGAGAAGGTGACGTGATGGCTTCATGCCAGGATGGTGGTGACGAGAGAGAGAAGCACAAACATGAGAAATAAATAAATTTTAGGAGCTAAACCATTCCTACACTTAATGTTACATTGCTAATGGGGAGGAAGACAGCGGGGCATCTCGGACAGCAACCAGGTGTCCGACCTGTACATCTGGGACGGCGTTGGTGTCCGACAGTGAGGGTCGAACTCCAAAAGTGGACAGGCTTGGGGAGAAAGGTCCAACAGTGGTTTTAGACATAATGGGTTTCAGATATTTTGAGAGATTAAAGTGGGAAGTGTATTATTTGGTTGTGAAATACAGTTTGGCTAAAAAAATAGACATTTAGAAAATAGACTGTAGTACATTTCTTCTGCACAAAATAGCACTAATTTGATACACTTCCCTAATTGCTCTCATTTATAATGGTTTCCAGATAATTACATGGTAAATTTTTTCTAATGGTGAAAACTTTAAAAGCACTTTTCTGCAGTATTTATTCTCTATGAAGCTATATTATGTAAAAATATTATGTAAGCTATTCTCAGAATTTCTCCAAATATAAAAGTTAATATTAATTCTCTGTAGGGATTAGAAAAAGCCAAATGCTTACTTTAGAACTGACTTTATTGGCTAAACATATAATTGTTAGCAAAAAAAATATATTATTACCACAGTAATAGATACTTGTTTTAGAAACATTAGCAAAATTCTAATAAATTATAAGAAACTATGTCATTTATAATTTCATTAGCATTTGATATTGATAATTTATGCTCATTTCAGACAAATTATATGTGCCCTTTGTGTAGTCAGTGAATTTATTACTTTTGTACTAACCATGTATATTTTGCCATATTTATCCAACAGTGGTAACTGGATATTTTGTTTAATTTTACCTGAATATTTATATTCCAGTATGGTTCTTTCCAAAAGGTCCCTACTTAATTGACATTGACAGAATTTTATAAAAAACAGGCCTTTTATTTTACCTCTAGAAGTCAGTTAGATGTCATAACTGTAGCCTCCATTAAAACTATATTTATAAACAAATGATAGGTAATGTAACGTAAGGCTGTGGCCCCGATACAATACTTTCTGTTGTACTTTAACTCACTGCCACCTTGGTGCCTACAAACAGTTTCTCAGGGAAGGTTACAGCAGTCACGCACTCGGTAGTGCTGGATTTAGCTAGCGCGTGATGATAGTAGGAGAAGCACCAATTTTAGTTCTTGCTGAGCCTGTGCAGTATTGTATGTGTAGCCACATATACACACACACACACACACAATAAAATTTGGGAAATGATCACTGATTACTTATTTTTTTTATTTCAGAAATAGGCAGATATACTATGTACTAAAAATATACATTCTTGATAATCATGCTTTTTCTGTGAAGAAGATGATGCCTTCTGGGCATCATTTGTCTCTTTTGTAAATTGATCATCATAGTAACTTTTATTGCCATCAGAAGACCTTATTAGGTGCTGAACTCAGTGCTGGTAGTGCAGGATGCAGTAAGGAAAGCATTGTGCTGGGTATCAGGAGGCATGGGTTCTGTGCGAACTGGACCATAGACTTGTCAAATGTCTTTGCACAAGTCACTGTTGATGAAATCATCATTTGGTAAGTTTGGGTAGACTGTTTAGGAAACTAGCTAAGTGGCCACAGTGTATTTGGACTTCTGCTGAAGCAGCACAAAGTAGTGAGGTCCATCGGGATGAGGCCAGTGCAATCGTCTTAGGTCTCTGAAGGAGTGGGCCTGCGCCTTCGGAGTATCTGAGCCATTGCTCCGAACGCCAGTGTGTTTGCTGCCTGCAGGTGTATGACGGTTTCTGTTAGGTCAGATGAGTTCAAGTGCCCACAGGTGGCATAGAGCCATCAGCAGAAGAATATTAGACTTTTTTTGTTTTGTTTTGTTTTGTTTTAGAATTAGGGGGATATGATTGTGTGTGTCTGCAAAGAAGAAGTCATCCCTGGAGAGGAAATGAAAATATGCAAGGGAAATGAGGGAGAAAAGTCATTCTGGCTTGTTGATAAGATGCTTATCTTTTGAAAGGACGATCGTGGATAATTGGCTGCCCAATGAAACATGACAATGGGAAGGGGTGTGTAGACTGTAGTTAGGGCAGAATGCTCAGTGGATGTGTGGTTTCTGAAGTGATAAGAGCTGGTATCTAGAGAGTGCCTCCTAAGAGCTCAAGCTTTGATAAGTTTATATAAGTTATGACAAGGTCTCGGTAGGTGTTTGTATGCAGCTAAAGTGGAAAAGAACTGGGAAGTCACCGACTTTGAGGCAGTGAAGGACTGTGCATCCAGAGCCAGAAAAATTAGTAACATGATGTTGAATCATCAGGGATGATGGCCAAGAAGGATTACAGAGGTGTGTAAAACAGTTGCTGAAACCAACAAGCAAGTTTGGAAGACTGATCACGGGATTGGTCAAATTTAGCAACCAGTTAGAGGAAAAAACTTAAAAGAGAATGGGATGCTGAGTCACAATATCAGAATCTGTCATGCCTGTTGAAGTGGGTTAAAAAAAATGGTCACCAATGGTAAGAGTGTTCATAGGCTTAATGTGTTAATGCATGGTCAGAAGTTCATTCTACACCATTTCTGTTTACTGGAGGGATTGTGGTTATAGACAAAAGCAGAAAAAAAGTAACACAGCAGCTTTTTTAATTTCACATCTCCGTCTTTGCCAAATCAGTTTTGGATCACAACTTTGCATACAAGAAGGGTTCTTCTTCTGCCTTTACTCTTTTGAACATACGAATCTTTCTCTCAGGACTTGTACCATTCAGAAAGGCCTGGCCATGTTTGACTTGGAGTGATTTCAAGGTCATCCTAATACCTTCCTTCACATTTCCATGATGTGGGTCCTTCAGGTTGCCTAGGCATGTTTGCTGTGTTTATCCAGTGCTTTATTTTGCAAAATCTTCCTTGGGAGATAGGATGATCTTATCTTAAAATGTATATTCAAGGTGCTCAAGTCCAGAATTCATACCCAGGGTCCATATCACAGCAAGAATAAATGTAGGAGTTATATACATTATTATTTCTTAAATTTTGGGCTCCATGATAAGTACTATTTAAAATCCAGTCCACTGGCAAATCTTGTTAGCCAAATCTTCAGCATACATCCATACTTTAACCACTCCTCACCACCTCCTCAAATTTCATGCTGACTTGTGGCACAGACTCGAAGGTAACTTCCCATGTGTTCCCTTACCTCTCTGCATTTCTTTCTTCACACGGCAGCCTGAGTGATTCTTTTGAAAACTTAGATCATCAGGTCACTCTTCTGGTCTCACCCTCCAGTGGCGTCCCGTATGACTTACAGTAAAAGCCTACGTCTTTATTGGCCTCCAGAGCTCCATAATCATCAGTTGCACCATTCCCTCTGACCTCAGCTTCAAGCTCCTTTCCTCTTTCTTGCTCCTCTGTAGCCACTTGGCCTCTCTGCTGTTTTCAGCCACTCAGAGCACAGTTCTGCCTTGGGACTCATATACATCCATCCCCTGGAATGTTTGTCTTCCATTTACACCTAAAAATTCCTTCTCTCAAGTCTATTAGGTCTCTGTACAAATCTCACCTTGTCAATGGGGCTTGCTTTCCCCACCCCAGTCCTCTCCAGTCTATTTTCTAGCTACGTTTTCTCATAGCCCTTATCACCATCGGACATGCCGTGTATTTACTTGCTCACAAGCAGAGATTTTTGTCTCTTTTGTTCATGCTTTGTCCCTGAGTGCCACAAAGTACCTGGAACATGGTAGGTGTTCATTAAATGTTAGTTGAACAAATAGGTGATTGGATGGACACATGGATGAGTTGAAATATATGGTAATTTATATTATAAAGGTAAGTGGTAAAGCCAAGATTGACATTCAGGTGACCTTTTGGTAAAGCCACTGTTCCTTCTACTTTACCACATGAACAAATCTACATTCTTTCCTGAGATATGTGGATGAAACTTTGATAGTTCTTTGTAGAGTTCACCAGAACATTGAAGTTTATATTTAAGCTGGATTTAACTATATAGACTTACAAATAAAAATAGTCTTAATAAATTCAAATTTAGAGGTGTAGCCTTGAATAGAATTTAGAAAATTCTTTTCTAGCTTTGAAACAAAGAACTTTTGCGATAGTTGAATTAAAAAAAAAACATTGACTCACAAATGACTAGCTAAGAGAGAGCAGGATTTCTAGATAAGCAGGACAAAAAATTTCCACTGTTTCTCACCAAGTATGTAGCTAATGGGGATGGTGGCTTTACGCCAACTACCACTTAAGGGAAAAAAAAAGCATATCATTCAACAAGTGAAATAGTTAGTGTGGAATGGATAGCGTCTAGTGAAATTTGATTTTCAGCAGTCTCCCCAAGTGACTGAATAAAATTTTTTAACCTATTTACTTTTATAACATGTCTTCTCATAGTTAAATTTCAGATTAATTATATGACAGTATGTGGTCTCATGCTACTGAATTTTCTTCATAATATCTCGAGGGTTCATTTGAAACACGCAGGGCTGTAAGTGGGCTCCCTGACAGAGGATCATTAACCCACAATGACCAGTGCTTAGGGGCCATTTAATGTCGGACTGAGCCCCAATCCAGATAATAAAATCTCAGAAAGTGAGTTGAATTTGAGACTTGTCTAGATTGGAACCAACACCTGTGGGGTTCTTCTGTGGCAGGGTAGAGTCAGGTGGGTGGTATCATGAAGCCATTTTGGATGTGGGCTGATACAAATCTAAGAATGAATTCCAGCCAGTACATAAACAGGATACATAGGCAGGTTGAATCCCCAGGACTTCACAGAGCCTGGACACATTTTCAGGGTCCAGCCAAGTGGGCTGAGTTCCAATACGATTGTATAGGTTCTATGGAGGAAAGTGAGACAGACACAGGTCAGCAGGCAAATTGAGGGTATGAGGCAGCTGATTTATAGTAAGTGTTTAAATTTAGATCCTATATTACCCAGGCTGGTTGATAACAAGGCATAATGCTCCTATCCAATTTAAGGCACCCACTGTAAAACGTGGTTTCTAATATTTTTATTCTGGGATGGGCTGAGGTAAACTGCTATTGACAAGAGATTTTGGGATTGCTGAAATATTTATTCATTATGCCTGTATCAAGTGGACTTGATATAAACTAAACAGCACTGATTTATTTTAATGGTGAAATTTTCCTCATATTGTGATGCTAATATTTTTAATATGGTACAGATGGGATTCCTAGTTGTACATTTTATTTGTAGGTTTGTATTCTGAACACTATTATTTATATTGAACTTAGCGATCTTTGTGATTTTGATTGAATGAATTTGTTTAATGTATTTTATAAATTAGATACAATTACAGAAAAGCCATAAACATGAACATTTAGGTTAATGACTATTTTGTGTTATTGATATAATTGTTTTATAGGTTTCTGCTTAGGAGGTGGAGAGTAAATTGATCTTCTTTAAAATGTTTTATGGACTATTCTAAAATATGTGCAGACATCCTAAGAAATTAAGAAGTAGACTTCTTCACGAAGAGCTTGACCTTACGCTGTTCTCACAGAAGCTCAACTGTGGTGACATCCATCAAAACAAAACTGTGCACATTAGCAGATATAGTTCCTACATGTGACTCTTCAACTGAATTTATGGGGGTCGGTCTTGACCTGTCTTTTACTTTAGATTTATTATTGGTTTTCTTTTCCCACTTATATGCTCTTTCACTCTATCTCTACTGTGCCATACTTGGGTGTCAGCCCTGTTCTTCCACTTTGTCCTTGGCATAGACCTTGATCGTACATTTGGACTGTTTCAGCTAGTGTGCTAGCACAGTAATGGCAACTAGCCCAAGAATCTCTCCACCTCCTCCACCATCATCTGCACCACCACCCCCTCCACAGACACACAACAGTAAATTGTGTTAGGATGCCTTTACTTTAATAGACTTGACAAAGACTAATGATAACAAATAACACAATACCATCTAAAAGTGTTTACACATTATTTTTCTTATTTGAAACTGTGGTTGCTGTTTCAAAATAGCAGAGGAAGATTATGAGTTAAAAGAGACCTGTCTTTTTCATAAATATTTATATATTCATCATTTTTCACATATCTTATTTATAGATAGTTTCTTGTTATAGGGTCTGAAATAAAAGATTAGGGACTCATATGTGCAAGGTTTTATTTGCTCATCAGAAAAACATTGCCACAAAAGTCTTACAATTTGATAGCTATTATTTATCAATAAATTTTGTTAATTATTAAAGAAATCATTGCTTTGGCTTTGATATACCCTGATATAAAATATCATCTTGTTCTTAAAGAGAGAAGAGAGAGCTAGGGGTTCTTTATTTAGTATGCGTACAGATGAAGGCAGTGAAACTGAGCATTGTACAGCAGAGCAGGAGATGAGCGGGCATTCTGTATTCACTAAATGTCAGGCACAGTTACATGCTGGGGGCGTTTAACTGGAAGGGGACCCAGGCCCTTGATGATAAGACATATCTGACTTACCTCAGGTCTTCCATTTCCACATATGAAATCTGCTGGTGTAGATTTGGGACTCTGTGGTTTCAAGTATATGACAAAAGAGATGTCTATGCCCCTTTTCCTTTTCAAATGATTTCTGGTGTTTTCTGGTTTTTCAAAATGATAATCTTGCTTTAGAGAAGTATCTATTCAGGTCCTTTTCCCATTTCTAAATTGGGTTGTTTGTCTTCCTAGGGAACAATTATAATTGCATAAATAATAAAAAATACAATTTTGCAAACTGAATAGTTCAAAACTGTGTTTCAGTTTTTTGAGAATTTTGTTTTTCCATATGATTATAAGACTTAAATTTTTAAATATATTTATTGATTATGCTATTACCGTTGTCTCAATTTTTTCCTTTTGTCCCCCTCCACCTGGTACCCCCATTCCCTCTAGCAATTCCCACCGTAGTACATGTCCATGGATCATGCATGTAAATTCCTCAGCTACTCCATTACCTATACTGTTCTTAACATCCCCCTCTCTATTTTGCACCTACCAATTTGTGCTTCTTAATCCCTGAACCTTTCCCCCATAATCCTCCTTCCCCTTCCCAACTGATAACCCTCCAAATGATCTCCATATCTATGATTCTGTTCCTGTTCTGCTTGTTTGCTTAGTTTGTTATTTGGATTAAATTATTGATAATTGTGAATTTATTGCCATTTTAATGTTCATCATTTTAATCTTCTTTTTCTTATATAATTCTCTTTAGCATTTCATATAATAATGGCTTGGTGATGATGAACTCCTTTAGTTTTATCTTATCTGGGAAGCACTTTATCTACCCTTCAACTCTAAATGATAGCTTTTTTGGTAAAGTAATCTAGACTGTAAGTCCTTGCTTTTCATCACTTTGAATACTTCTTGTTAGTTCCTTCTAGCCTACAAAGTTTCTTTTGAAAAATCTGCTGACAGACTTATGGGAACTTCTTTGTAGGTAACTATCTGCTTTTCTCATGCTGCTTTTGAAATTCTCTCTTTATCTTTAACCTTTGGCATTTTAATTATGATGTGTTGATGTGGTCCTTTTTGTGTCTATCTTGTTTTGGACTTTCTGTGCTTCCTGGACTTATATGTCTATTTCCTTCACCAAATTAGGGAAGTTTTCTTTCGTTATTTTTTCAAATAAGTTTTCAATTTCTTGCTCTTCTTCTTCTCCTCCTGGCACCCCTATGATTCAGATGTTTTTACATTTAAAGATGTCCTAGAGGTTCCTAAGCCTATCCTCACTTTTTTTTTAAATTCTTTTTTCTTCCTGCTGTTCTGATTGAATGCTTTTTCCTTCCTTGTGTTCCAAATCATTGATTTGATTCTTGGCTTCATCCACTCCACTGTTGGTTTCCTGTAGATTTTCCTTTATTTCACTTAATGCAAACTTCATTTTTGCCTGGGTCTTTTTTTATGCTGTTGAAGTACCCATTGAGTTCCTGGAGCATCCTGGTAACCGGTTTGAAACTGTGCATCCAATAGGTTGTTTATCTCCATTTTGTTTAGTTCTTTTTCTGGAGTTTTGACCTGTTCTTTCATTTGGGCCATATTTCTTCATCTCTTCAATTGGCAACCTTCTTGTATTTCTTTCTGTGTGTTAGGTAGGGCTGCTTTGACTCCCTGTCTTACTAGCGTGGCCTATTGTAGAAAAGCATACATGTTAAGTTGTGTGGGGCAAAGCCTTATGTATTTTCCAGGGTGGGGCAGCCCATGTCACCACTCTGTTGCTCTGTGTGGGGGAGAGCTCCAAGAGGGGACTGTGCCTCTGCCTGGCCTTTGGAGTTTTGCCTCGGAGGAAGCTGTCTCCCAGCACTTGCCCTGATACCACTCACTTCACTTTCTCACCGACTGCCACTGGTGTCCTTCCAGCTGTTGCCCTGGTGCTGAAGCCCAGAGGAGGTGGGTCTGCTTAAATCTCAAGTCCGTTACAAGACCTTTAGGAGGAGTCTCTTGAAAATCCCTCAGTTTCTTCCACTGTCCTAACCCCCACTGGTTTTTTACAGCCAGAAGTTATGGGGACTTATCTTTCTGGCACTGGAACCCTGGGCTGGGTGGTTTGGTCGGGGGCTGGGATACCTCACTCCCGAGGTATCCCTCCTGATTTTTAGCCAAATACATGGATGTGGTACTGCCTGTTCCTGTCCTCATGCCTCTCTGTGCCTCTCTACCTCTCTGTGCCTTTCTGCCCCTCCTAGCCATCTAGATGAATGTGACTTCTTTAAATCTTTGGTTGTCAGACTTTCACACAGCTTGATTTTCTGACAATTCTGGGTGATATTTGTTTTGTAGTCTAATTGTATTTTTGCTATGGTTGTGTGTGGAGGCAAGGCATGTTAGCCTATGCTTCCATCTTGACTGGAAGTTAATTATACGACTTTATTAAATTATTTCAAACTTATCTGATTGGTTAATGTGTTAGGTCAGTTTTATAGTCTGTTTGATTAGGTTTTATTTATACTTTGACCTTATCAATTTTAGGTTAATAAACCCATTAGGTAAGAAAAGTGCCTTTAGACAAAGTTAGTATTTTTAAATGAGATGGCATGTGAAATGATAACCTTGATGCAAATATTATATATTTTTACATATTATGCATTTATAGGTTACATAAATGAAACATATTTTAATATACTATCCCATACAAATATGCATATATACACATAATCCAAATTGTTATTCTGATACATATTTCTTTAATAATATCAATGTTTCATCTCTTTGTTTATTCATTCCATTTTCAGTTATTTTTAAGATTTTATTTATTTATTTTTAGAGAGAGAGGAAGAGAGGAAGAAAGAGAGGGTGAGAAACGTCAACATGTGGTTGCCTCTCATTGGGGACCTGGCCCGCAAGCCAGGCATGTGCCCTGACTGGGAACTGAACTGGCGACCCTTTGGTTCTCAGGCCAGCTCTCAATTCACTGAACCACACCAACCAGGGTATTTTCAGTTGTTTGACAACAACATGAATTATATAAAATTTTTGTGGTGTTTATATAATATAAATTAATCCATCAGTATCAGAACTGTGAAATTTACTGGCTTCTAAAATGCTTCTTCTAAAAATGCCTTTAATGCCATGAGTTTTTTTTTTCTTTCTACTTAATCTGTAAATAGATGGCTTCCAGTTTAGAAAGAAACAGTCTCATTTCTGAAAAGAGACTGGATAATCCTTCATGTTTCTTTAATTAGGTAAAAATGTTAGCTCTTGACATGCTGTTTTTATAACTGTGTGTATATATGGAACTATGATCTTATCTAGTTTTTAAAAATAAATAATGGAATTAAACAGTTTAAATGAAAAAATGTGCAATGTTATTGCATGGAAGAAAGAAAGTCAGGCTCTTTGCATACAGTGTGCTAACAGACCCTGCAGCTCTTACAAGGAAAGTGAAGTGGCAGAGATGATGAGATGTGGACTCCACCACTTCTGACTTGTGAAGAGTGACATTTTCTGACATGGATTATTTGGCCAAGCTCTCTTAACAAACTAAACTTTCTCATTATATTATGAGGAATATGGACACTAAATATCATGTATATACCTTTGCATAGACACACATGTATTATTGAAGATTTACTAAAGTATTTCCATTTAAAAATGTAAATTCAAAACTTGCATATTCAGTCTTTAACTTCCAAAGATATTTTTAAAATATGTAAAATTGTAAATATGTTTGTCAATTATTAGCCTTGTTCTCCATTAATAGCATTTATAGGAGACAAACCAGTAAGTGTCTCTGTTCTGATGATATTGATATATAGAGAAATATTATAGAACCACCATAAACATTTTACACGATTCCAATTGTTATAAAACAACTGAAAGTTGGATGAGAACATGTTTAAAAGAGATTATCAGCCGAGCATTTCTCTTCTTCATGTTTTAGTGATAAGTAACCGTGCATATGCACATTTAAAGTCTACTTTAGCTGTATATTAAAATGGAATTTGAGACTAAAAATAAATTATAAATGTGTTAATTCAATTAACTATAAGAAAATTGATTCTGTGGAAAGGATGCAGATAATAAAAAGTGTTTTCTTTGGATTCTCCCTCAATTTTCTACACATTGTGAAACATATTTTACTATTTACTTCTACACAATATATAAAATGTAAGAAAGGATAAGTAAATCTTTAGAGAAAGAGAGTGTTTTCAATTCAGAATTACTCCTACACTGGTTACCTGGAATGGAAGCGTGCTACGGGGCATATAGACCTGCCCTCCGGGAGCATGAAGGTGCAGATTGCGTGGGTGGCAGACCCTCCACCTCCCTCAGTAGGTGCACGCAGCGAGCCCATGTGTGGGGGCTGCGTCAGCCTTAGCAGTTCCGAGAGAAAACTGCTTCGAGGCAATGAGTGCTTCATGTGCTTGTAGTGGTTGGTTTATCCGTTAGTCTTTTCAGTTTTCTGGAGCTGTTCACATCTCCAGTGTGCTCCAGCAGTAGAAAAAGTTTCTTTTTCTCAAATTGCAGGTTTAAGTAATTTTAATTTTGGTTAAACTTTGGGCAAAAATTTGATATACATATTAAGTTTCTTCTCCAGGAGATAGTTGCATAGTCTTTCTTGACATGCACTTAGAATGTACAGTTTCATGGGCTTGAAAAAGTGGACAAATAAATAGCATTGAAGTAGTTAGAGAAAGGCTTAAACACATCAGCAATCTGTCTTACATGTGTTCTACAATTTTCATATAGAATTAATAACAATCAAAAACAATTTTTCTCAGGATGTAAAATTTATTATATTTAAAAATTTTATGGTTAGAAACCTTGGGGACTCAAACTTACCATTTTAGGATATTCTAGAATCATTCTCTTTTCTGTTGATTTGTGCAGTTCCTTAGTTATCCTTTTTATAAAGTAATGGCTATTATTTATTGGGTGTTCCTTGTGTCAATGGAAACAAAGTGGTTTTCATAATTTCCTGTTTCACTCTGTCTTCTTGGAGCTTTTTCTGGCGGGCATGGCTGGTTTCCAGCGACAGAGCAATCGTTTGTGCTAGGTCACACAGAGTGGCTGAGTGAGGCTTTTCCTCCTGGCAGGCTGACTCCATGCTCTGGGTCTTAGCCCCATACCACACTGTGCTCAGGACATGAACTTCATACGTGATGCAGAAGGGCTTTCCCTGTGGCTATCATGGTGTAGCTTATGGAAATAGAAACATTGTTTTAGTGATGCGGTGTGACCAAATTACATTTAAAAAGTCTTTGGTAATTTGGTATTGTAAAGATGATCAAATCCCTCCCAAGGAGCTCATGCTTACTGGAGAGCTAGACCGTTTACTGTAGTATTATTGCAAGGGTCAAAGAGGAAACTGGCAGGGCAGGGGGTGGAGGGATCAAAGGAAAAAGAAAAAAACTCATGGACTCAGACAACAGTGTGGTGATTGTGGGGGAGGGGAGAGGAGGTGGAAGAAGGTATAAGGAAGATAAATGATAATGGAAGGATACAATAAAAACAAACTAAAAAATATTCAAATAAATAAATAAATAAGTGGGAAAAAAGAAGAAGAAAGTAGCAACTCTTCCATGGGGAGGGTTTTGGAGAAGACTGGATGCTCGAGATGAAGTGGGAGCAAAATACTCTGCTCTTTTATATGACCTTCTCCTGACACCTTTTTTAGTATGTCTTGATATCCATTTTATATTTCAGTTTACATGAATTTTTTATCATGATACTTATTCCCAATATATGTGTCTGTAGTTTTGTTGCCATTGGTTTTTATATGGTTTTCAGTTTCTATTTATGAGTATTTAAAATGTCTATTTTATTCAAGAAGGTTATTGAGGAAAGAGTGATTATCCTAGTTTTTTATTGTTTTCCTTAAAATACAATTATATTCAACTCCTTTTTACTTTAGTGTGTCACATGAAATGGTGATTATGCACGCCTCCCTATGTACCCTACTGTCAGTGGTAAATACTGAAAAAGGCAGGGTGGTTGCCCAGATGTAGCCCAGTATGGAGAAATAATAACTGCTAACCTTTATCACGAATTCCTCAATGCCAAGCATTGTTGTCAACATTTTTCATAGATTACTTAATTCCCACAACTCTGCACATAGGTAACTGTGGTTATGCCCAGTTTAGAGATGATGAAACTGAGACAAAGCGGTTTAATAACTCGTCCAGGGTCACATGCCTAGCTCACGGCAGAGGAAAAGCCGACTGAGGACATCTGGTGTTGGAGCCTGGATTCTCCACTTCACTGGGGCTTCTCAGTTTTAAGAAAAATCTGTAATTTATGAACTGATCATAACTTTGTATTCATTCAATAAATATTTAGTGAATATTTCCTACAGATTAGAGGATCCTTTTCCAGTGCGATCATTGTGGTGTTTAAACGTGATCAGGAGAGACAGGTTATGTAGGCCACGATGTGCTCAGATGGTCAGGTGTGCCCTGTTCAAGTTTGGGCTCCACCGTGATCAGTTGTGTGACTTTTGCAAAACTTCACTCCAGCCCTCAGTTTTCCCATTTGACAGATAATATTTTAAGTATCTTATACCTTTAACAATCCATGATACAAGGTGGTTCTAGCATCATTCTTGCTTAAACCTGATGTAAGTTGAAACCTTCAGACCCATGTAGTTGGTACTCTTCTCATCTCCTTTATGTTTTCATGTTAGATATTCCCTTCGTGGTTTCATCCAGTTTCTGAGTCTTAAATACTGTTTTTATAATAAAGATTCACACATTTTAAAATCCAGTGTGGACCTTTCCTATGATCTGCAGACATCTTACCCATTAGCAGTCCTGTCTCTACCCATAAAATAAACCCAGAATTTGATCAATTTCCAGCACCTGTGTTTCTACCATGACTAGCTCAGGAGGCTCCATCTCCATCTGGGTGATTTCAGTTGGATCCCAATTTGTCTCCCTAGGGGATGTTCTTTGCACAGCCCAAAGTGAGCCTTTTAAAACAGAAGCCAGGTCATGTCACTCAAACCTTCCACTGGCAGCCAGTCTTGCTCCAAGGAGTCACAGTCTTTGCAGTGGCCGACAATGCTGTACATGATCAGGTCCTCCTCAGTAGCACCTTTTGGCATGCTTACTTCTCCTCAATAGTTTACTCTAGCCAAATTAGCACATTGTGGTCTTTGAGTACACCAGACATATACCTGCCTCAGGGCCTTTGAACTTCATCTCTTCCCTTCCTAAAGTACTCATTGGGCAAATGTCTTCATGACTTACTTCATTATCCCTTCTCAGTCTTTACTAAAATATATTTGAATGAGGCTTTCCATGATGACCTATTTTACAAATGCTTCCACTGCCCCACCCCCACTCCTTAATTGCTTTATTTTGCTGATTGATGGTAATGAACATCATCTAGCATGGTAAATTCCACTTTTCTGTATTTTTACCTTTTTCTCTCTTCATCATTGATATGTAATTTTTGTGAAAATACAGATTTTTAATGTTTTTATTTCAACACTATATACTCATCACCTAGAAAATTTCTTGGACACATATTAGGCACTCAATAAACATTTAGTAGGTTAGCATATGAATGAGTTAAAGAATGAATGAATAAGGTGAATGCATGAGTGACTGAATGTGTCCAAGTTTTATTAGAAACTTGCACCTTCATTTGAAAATAATTACAAGTTAGTACTGGTCTGTTACTTTGGTAACTAGGACCTACAAGTATAAGGTAGGCCAAAAAGAAATGCCTTGAGGTCCAGGCACATGATGTAGGCACGTGAAATGCTTTGGGATAAATCAATACAGAGGTGTGGGGGCTACATCAAACTAGAGGGTGAAGCCCCCCTGCCATTGCCACACTTCATGGCCGTCAAAGGAAAATAGTGCATCATCATTCGACT
>CM052541.1:168737933-168782704 GCA_028533065.1 Trachops cirrhosus
TCCCCTCCGCTCTGGTTACTGTCAGTTTGTTATTTCAGTGTGTCTGGTTATATTTTTCTTGCTTGTTTATTTTGTTGATTAGGTTCCACTTATAGGCAAACCATATCTTTATAATAAGTTTGTAAAATAACTTCAGTGGAAAATATGTAAGATTTAAATACCAACCCATTCAAGAATATTTGATGAAAAATAATTCCTAGAATTTTTTGAAGTGTTTCTAATTCCCCTATTGATTGCTACCCATGGTGACAGGGGCCTGCCTGGTGTGTGATGTGGACAATGCATTTGAGCAGAGAAACAAACGAGCAAAATTTATTATGGGCCACAGGTTTATTATGGGCCACAGGTTGTTTTAAGTGCTAAGCTGCAGGGGTGAAAACGTAAAGGTACATCTTTGAATAAAACTTCTAGTTCATTTGTAGGAAAGAGTGTGACAGTCATCAGATTAACTAATGAAAAAGCTAATTTTACAAAGATATAAAACAAAATGTTCTGATAGACAGTGCTGGGGTTGGGATGATGGCTGATTTACAGAGGAGTTAGTGAAGGTGTCTTTGAGATGGTGACATTTGAGCAGAGACCAAACCCACAAGAAAAACAACCATTCAAAGATCTGGGGCAGAGCTTCTAGACAATGGGAATATTAAGTGAAGAGCCAGGAAAGCAGAAAGTAGCCTACTGTCTTTGGGGAGCAGCAAACAGAACATGCAGAGGGGCGGGAGTCCAGTGAGCGAAGGAAAGAATGAAGCTAGGTGACGTTGGGGAAGTAGGCGGGGCCCGTCTTGTAACTTAGTTATAAAGATGGTCTTAGAGCCCAGGCTGTGGAGCATGGATTATATATGAAGTGCAATCAGTGGGGAGGCATTGAATAGTTTTAAGGACAGTCTCTTTTATACTTGAAGCAGAGACTTCCATACTTTTTTGGTTTAGACCCTTAGAAATGTTTTACATAGCAGCCCAATACACACACATACATTCTCTCTCTTTAAATTTTATGAAAATGCAGAAGACACTGATATTTTCTTTTTTATTCCATTTTGTTAAAAAATTCTGGTTTCAATTTTATGAACCAGTTGAGTCATACTGTGCAGTTTTAAGAACAGTGTGTTGAAAGCGTGCTCACTGGTATCTAGAGGAATTGTGGTAGGTCAAAAATAGAATCAGGGTGATCACCCGGAAGGCTTCTGTAACAGCAAAGGAGAGAAATAATTCTGTCTTGGACTAGGATTGTCTTCATCCAAATAGAGAGGAGTATAATGGAGAAGCAGGGCTGAATCTGAGGGAGGATTTTAAAAAATCATGTATTGAAGTACAAGTTATCTACAATAAAATGCACCCATTTAAAATATAATGTTTGATGTGTTTTCAATAAGTGTATATATACATTTGAGTTGGAAGGTATATACACACATGGAAGACATCTGACTTCTAACCTAAGATGTCACTGTCCTCCCTGCATCATAATTCAGAGAGTGACCCTGGACACAAATCTGTTCTGTGTGTACTGCACTCCTTCATTTCCCTTCTTTCATGGATTGCTTCACTGACTTTGCCTACTGTTTGAAATCAACCGTTTCATCTATTTTATCTGGATGTCTTGTCTCATTATGAGTGGGGAGAGTCTAATATAAGGTCTTAAACATAGTTCATGAGAGAGATTTTTTACAGTAATATTTTATTATGGAAAATTTCAAACATACAAAAGTAGAGTAAGGACCCTATGCCTTGGTTCTTATACTCATGGTTCACCTGTAACAATTCACAACAAAATATGAAACTTGTTTGCCTACACCCACTTCCCAGCCCATCACCCATTTTAGATTATTTTGAAGCAAGTTTTGAGGAAGAGTTTAAAGCAGGAAATGGGAGACTTTGTGCTATGTTAAAGGCAAAACTAATACAAAAGAAATAGTCTTTATTTAATCCATACTTTTTTATTTAGTACTTATTCTTGAAATATAGATCTAAATAGTTTTTTCTTAAACTCAGAAACCTGATAGCTTAATTTAATATTTTTGAAGGCTGCAAAATATATTTGTAATTAATAAACTTTTATCTTTTCAGGTAGCTTATTTCTTTAGAGCAGATTCACAGCAAAATTGAGTGGATAGAGAGAGTTCCCATATCCTTTCTGTGCCCACACACACACTGCCTCCCACCTTATCCACACCACAGTGATACTTTTGTTAAATTACAATGAGGCTGAATTGGTATATCATTATCACCCAAAGCCAGATACTTTTATATATACATTTGATTTTTGTCTATATTTTTGTTGCTAAAAGCCTTACAGTTATGCTGATAGTTTCCATCATTTATGTGCCTTCTTAAGCATTTCTGGTGTATAAAATATAGTCTAACTTGGCTAAAATTGATAAAATACAAAAATCTCACAACTTAATTTCTGCCACATAAATAACTTATCTCTTGTTCAAAAGGAGGTGTGTATTGAGATTTTTTATTATGATGAATAGTCTGGAGTTTTAAAAAATAAGCAAATAAACAACATGGAAATTTTTAATATAATACTTATTATGTGGAAGAGACTATGAAATATGTACATATATACTATAATTTGTAGTATTCCACATCTTTTACATCAGTGGTTTAAAATGTCATATAAAAGTAACATATATTGTGTGGTTGATATCATAAAAGAAGTCCAGAAAAATAAATAATGGGAATAGTTTTTCTGATGGGTTAGTGGGACTTTTTTTCTTTTAAAATTTCCTTTAGTACTGTTTTGCCAACAAATACAAATGGAAAAAGAAATAATTGGAGGTGTATAATTAATGAACATAACCATTAACTTAATTTACAAAACATGATGGGCCACAGCTGGGTAATTCAGTTGGTTAGAGCATTGTCCCAGATGCCAAGGTTACGGATTTGCTCTCCCGTCAGGGCACATACAAGAATCAACCAATGAATGCATAAATAAGTAGAACAACAAATTGATGTTTCTCTCTCACTCTATCCATTCCTCTGTACTTCTAAAATCCATCAATAAATATTTTTAAAAAAACTGGAGAATATTATTCTAAGTGAAGTAAGCCAGATGGTAAAAGACAAATGCCATATGATCTCACCTGTAAATGGAACCCAATCAACAAAACAAACAAGTAAGTGAAATAGAAACAGAGACATGGAAATGAACAAACTGACAGTGACCAGAGGGGGCGGGGGAGGGAATAACGGGGGAAAGAAGGGGAAGGGTCATCAAGGAACACATGTAAAGGGCCCATGGAAAAAGACAATGAGGAGGTAGGATTGAATGTGGGAGGTGGGTAGGGAGGAGGAGAGTAATGGGGGAGGGTAATGGGGGCAACTGTAATTGAACAACAATTAAATAAATAAGTAAATAAACATGATTGATCTCCCATCAGGAAACAAACAAAAACGATGA
Organism: Trachops cirrhosus; assembly: GCA_028533065.1. Taxonomy (NCBI): domain Eukaryota; kingdom Metazoa; phylum Chordata; class Mammalia; order Chiroptera; family Phyllostomidae; genus Trachops; species Trachops cirrhosus. The sequence goes on from CM052541.1 coordinate 168,741,340, forward strand.
TAATGAAGTCAGAATTGTAGCTTCACTGAAAGGAGAAAGAAACAGAGTCAAAGCCAAGTTTAATCACAGGAAGAGTCTCTCAAGACAGGATGAAAGTTTGGAAATGACCCCCCATAGCTAAAACAATACATTTAATACAACTAATGAAGGTCCACATGTCTTAGCGCAAAATATTATGGTTGGCAATTGTGGAAAGTTGATCATCTTACTGCCCCAACACTAAAGATATTTTAGACATGTATGTACAGGTTCAGATGATTATAAGTTCATAGCTTTTATCTACTGAAAGCAAGCTTATATTGAAATGAAAATGTCACCGTAAGTAGTATTTTTCCTACTATAAAATTCACGTGCATTAAAAAATCATGATTGTGCACTGTGCTAAGAATGTTTATTTTTCTAATGATGTAGAGAGTTTTCCTGAACAATGGATCATGATTGTTGAGTCATTCCTCTACTTCAAGTTCACTTAAACTGGACTCAATGATCTGTTCATCAATATTCCATTTCTAACACCTTGTCAGTGAATAGCACTGATGTGTGTGCCTGTGCTTCTGTGTGTTATAAAATGACAGTTCTTTAATTCTGTTAGTTAATGTTGAGATGAGTAAAGGTTACTCACCTTCCTTTCTACACCTTGAACCTAGGTAAAACTGAAAGAAGACTCAACCAAATTATGCCTTTTATATAAAAATTTATTAAACATTTATTATCAAGCAAACACACAGGGAAAAAATGTCCCTATGGTTTGGTTTGTAGGCTTAAGAAAGTTCTGGCTCTGTGTCCTTTTAGGTGACCACCACTTTGCATACAAGCTTAAGTTGAGCCCTCACTGGGTGGCTCAGTTGGTTGGCACATCATCTCTCACACCAAAAGGTTGCAGGTTGAATTTCCAGTCAAGGCACGTACCTGGGTTGGTTCAATCCCCTGTCAAGTGTGTATGGGAAGCAACCGATTGATGTTTCTCTCTCACATTGACGTCTCTCTCTCCCTCTCTCTCTCTCTCTCTCTCTCTCAAAATCAGTAACTGTGTCCTCAGGTAAGGATTAAAAAAAAAAAGCTTTAGTTGATACAAATGTCAAAATACCAGATACAGGATTCTCTCATCAGAGCCTTCTATAGTTCCTGCCTCAATTACTGTTGCATTTTTTAAAAAATAGAATATTTGCAACACCTAAATTATAGCTTAATCAAAGTAACCCACATATAATAATACATTGTGTGTACTACAGTATTTTAAGGAAGATTGCAGATATCATAATAGCATATGTGTCTGTAATACTAAGGACAGTATGCTTTAAAAATTCTTATTTACAGCTTCTGTGACAAAATGTCATCTGAATCCTTGAATGAACCTTTATAACTATGAATTCCAGAGAGGAATTGTAATCTTATTTATCAGAACTGAATATGCCACTAATTATAATGATAGGTACTATTATTGTTATGGGTGGTGGTAGTGATGGATTGAAAAGTCATAGCAATAATAGTGGTCCATCGCCTTATTTATTTTCTAAAATAACTCAGCTACTGCTATTTTATCTTAATTTTTCCTATGAAGAATTTCACATAATTGGTAAGCAACAGATATGGAACACAAATCCTCGACTTTCCGATTCTAAAACATGCACTCATTTCCATGGCCGTATATTGCTTCTTTTTCTGTCTAATGTTTTATAAGAATTCCCATAAAATTTTGTAGACACATTTCTGTGAGGACTTTTGGAAGAAGAATAGTTTCTAGGGAATGAGCAGTTGACAGGAACAGAAAGAATCTAGGGTCCTTCAGTTTATTAAAAGTTGTGCCAAGGGGGGAAATGTGAAAGACTCCATTTTTATTTATGAAGACATTGAGCGTCTGTGCGAAGATATGACTCAGATCCGTTGGACGTAGGTGGAGACGGAGTTTGTTGTCTCCTTTTTTTTTCACGTGAAGGGTTATGGGAAATCACAGAAACAGGGCCTTCCCATTAAGACTACTGCCAAAGTTTTTGGACGATAGAATGACAAATGTACCTTTTGGGTCCATAGACAGCATAATAAGCGTTCAGATAAATGGTTTTGAAAAATAGTTTTTTAATGAGTACAGTTTCCTGGGGATAAGCCTCAGTCCTAAGTTTACTTACAATGACTTTTTCCTCAGTGATTATTATGTAAGTATCTTTGATAAATCTGTAAATAACTCTGTGTTATTATTTATGTTCAGAGGTTAAGTTTATTACATTGGAAACTATTTTTAAATGTTATATAAGAATTCAGGATTTTTTAAACATAAAAACCAAAAAATAAAATAAAGAGCATGCTTTTGTTAGAAAAATATCAATAGCATTACATTATATCGTTGCATATTGTCTTAACTCAAGCTGCTATGAAAAAATATCATACTGGGTGGCTTGAAATACATAAACTTATTTCTCATGGTTTTGAGGGGCTGGTAAGTTCAACATCGAGGTGCCAACATGGCTGGTTGCTGCTGAGAGCTGCCTTCCTGGTTGATAGACAGCTACCTTCTCCCTGTGCCCTCACATGGTAGAGAGGTAGAAAGACAGCAAGCCTTCTGGTGTCTCTTTTGTCCTTTTTTAATATATTTCAGTGTATTTTTAAAAATTGTTGTTCAAGTACAGTTGTCTCCATTTCCCCCCCATTACTCTCCCTCTGCCCTACCTACCCCTAAGTCCCACGTTCAATTCTCCCCCCTTTGGTTTGTCCATGGGTCCTTTATACATGTTCTTTGATGACCCTTCTCCCTTCCTTCCCCCATTATCCCCCTCCCCTCTAGTTATTGTCAGTTTGTTCTTTATGTCCATGTCTCTGATTCTTTTTTGCTTGCTTGTTTAGTTGATTAGGTTTCACTTATAGGTGGGATTATATGGTATTTGTCTTTCACCGCCTGGCTTATTTCACTTAGCATAATGCTCTCCAGTTCCATCCGTGCTGTTGTGGAGGGTAGGAGCTCCTTTCTTCCTGCTACATAGAATTCCATTGTGTAAATGTACCACAGTTTTTATCCATTCATTTACCGATGGGCACCTAGGTTGCTGCCAGCACTTGGCTATTGTAAATGTCCTGCTATGAACATTGGGGTGCACAGGTGTTTTCAGAATTCTTAGGGTATACTCCCACCAGTGGAATTGTCGTGTCAAAAGTCAGTTTCATTTTTAGTTTGTTTGAGGAAATTCCATACTGTTTTCCACAATGGCTATACCAGTCTGCATTCCCACCAACAGTTTACTAAGGTGCCCTTTTCTTCACAACCTCACCAGCACTTGTTGCTTGTTGATTTGTTTATGGTGGTCATTATGACTGGTGTGAAGTGTTATCTCATTCTCATTGTGGTTTTTAATTTGCATCTCTCTGATGGCTAGTGATGCTGAGCATCCTTTCATATGTCTCTGGACCTTCTGTATGTCCTCCCTGGAGAAGTGTCTGTTCAAGTCTTTTGCCCATTTTTTAATTGGATTGATTGAGCCCTGGCTGGTATGACTCAGTGGATTGGATTGGTATCTCTTTTTGTCAGGGTGTTAATTTCATCATCAGGGACTAGTGACTGAATCTAACCCCGATTACTTCACAAAACCCCCATCTCCAGATTCTATCACATTGGAAGTCAGGTCTTCAGCAAATGAATTTTGGAAGGATACAAAATTCAGTCCATAACATATATTATCAACATAAAAGTCCAGAGTCGTACCACTTATTTACAGTTTTTCTCTCAAGTGAAATAACATGTAAATCATTTAAATCAGGGCTTGACCAGAACTCTCCTTGGCACTTGTCCTAAAACTTTTTGATTGCTGATGTTATTATTTATTATTTATGACTATTAATATGAAAGTTATGCAGAAGATGGAAGATGTTGCTGCTGAGGTGACAGTGAAGTCTACTCAGGTTCAAATTTAGAAATGATAGCTATTATTAGGAAGCCAGCTATTTTGATATTATCAGGGCCAGTGGTATAATGAATGTGAGATTTGAGAACGAACTTACTAAAGATTAGTCTACTATCTGTTAGCATTCAAAGTGTCAAATCATTATATAGTATGTTTTAAAAAGGGAGTGAAGAACATTGCTTAATCCAGTGAGTTTTTTAAATGCAAGAGCTTCTTCATATTATGGCATCATAATAATTAACAGGAAAACATATAATAAAATTACAGTAAATACCTACAGAGTAATGACCTTAAATATCTATATAACTAATGTGTGGTGGAATATTTAGCAAAAATTAATTCCAAACTTTTAATTAGACTCAAGCAACTCTTCTATCAGTCAAACTCAGTTGTTTATTTAAACCATGAATTGGATTCATATTCTTATTTTCATTCATGACAAACTTGGTTAAGAATAGTTATATATCTGTAAAGTTAAATTGGTAATTTTTTCTTCTAAATTTTTTCTAAATTTACAATTACAGTATATTTAATGGTTCTCGTTTACTAGCTCTTAAACAGTCTTTTATTCCTCATTTTTTCTCTTTTGGTTAGACTGAGCCTTTCTGAGCTGAGGTTCATTCTTCTAGCAAAGAAAAGGGAGGACCTTTGTATTCTCACCAAATCTATTATGCATAAATATCTGAATGTTGTTAAAGCAGCAAAATGAATTCTATAGAGAGAGGTAAGATTTTTGCACTCTAAATGACAGAACCAGATTTAGTTATAAGATGATTTTTGAACTGAAAAAATCACTTAGAAAAATTTCTAAAATATGTTTCCACTCTTGTTCCATTCATACTTATCAGAATTTGACGTTAATCTAAACACTCCCATTTCCAGATCATGTCAAAAAAATCTAAACTGTTTGTTTTGCAGTTGTCAAAGGCATGGAAGCCCATTATCCAGAAGCAGCTCTTGTCTTATTAACACATTTCTCTTAAAATACAGTCGTGGTAAATGAGGCTCCTTATCAGTGGGTGTCTGTTTCATAATTATGGGAGAGGATAACGAGGCCTTTTTGATAATTTTGCTTGGGGCACAGACTTCATATGGTGGTGAGGCTTATTGTCGTTGTGGGGAAATAGTTATATAATATTTATATAAATATATTTAAACATATATTTGTTTATGTGCGTATATATTATATTTAGGAACAATAATTATATGTGATATATATATATACACACACACACATGCTCACACAATGATATATATGATTTACCTGAAGTATTACTAAATCTTGTAACTACATATTTTCCTTTCAATTTGGTTTGAAATAAAGCAAATATTAAAGGTAAAACAAACCCTGAAGTGAACCCCACTTTTAACATCGTAGCTTTTGTTGATTTACTGTTAATGTCACTGAAGTTCTTACTTTAACACAGCAAAACTCACTGGTCTGAAGCTCATCTAAAAATAAGAACCAAAATATATCAGCCAAAATTCTGATCAGAGCCTTCTCTTTAAAGTGGAGGTAGTATAGTGTACTGGAGGCCACTGGGCTTCCATAAAAGGACATGAATTTGAATCTTGACTATCGATTATTGTTTTTGTGTCCATGAGAAAGTTGCTGAATATCTGAATCTTTGGTTATTTTCCTCAGTGAAATTGAGATAATAACTATCTCATAGAATCAAATGAAAAAAATGAATACGTGAATCAAAAAATTATTTTGTTCCTGACCAGTGTGGCTAGGTTGTGCGTCATCCCATAAAATGAAAGGTCGCTGGTTTGATTCCCAATCAGGGCACATGCCTGGGTTGTGGGTTTGGTCCCCCATTGGGGAACCTAAGAGAGGCAACGGAGAGATGTTTCTCTCTCACATTGATGTTTCTCTCCCTCTCTTACTCCCTCCCTTCCCCTCTCTCTAAAAATAAATAAATAAACTCTAAAAAAACCCTAGTTTTAGACTGAAAAATCCCTCTGTAGAGTCATTCTTCTCATATGTAAAACTCACAGATAAAAGGAGTTGTGCATTTTTATTGGTTTTTTTAGATATCCTAGGGTTACCTGTTTAAGGTACCAAAATAGTTTCTAGTTGAACTATTTTGATGGATAATTTTTCTAAAAATTATTGCATGTATGCTTCTTAAAATGCATGAATAGTAGTGCCTTGTATTTACATATTTATTCATTCGATCATTAACAAAAATTTCTTGAGAGCAGTTCTGTGTCAGACACTCTGCTAGAATCTGTGTATAAGCTCATGGAAAAACAGGCAAGGGTCCAGTTTTCACAAGGTGTGTGAGAACTAATAGGGAGACAGACATTAGACAGGTAAAAAAAAACTATCAAATAAATGCATACAAATTGTGATAATTGCTAAGAAGGAAAACAAGAGAGTACTACAAGAAAGGATCTTAAAAAGGACTGCCCCCTTTTTTGAGGAGCTGCAATATGGTAATTCATATATTTAGGTTTTTAGGTATGTGTAAAGTAATAATAAATAGCCCTGAGTAAGAGTTCACTGGACTGTTCTATAACACAGTCAATGAACTCGGGTGTGTGGACTTTGATATATTTTCTGACTATGCAGAAGCAAAGTTCTTTGGTCCTTACTTAGGTATTTTCCTGATAGATGAAGTTGTGAGGGTTTAGTATTAGACAGATGAGGCATTTCTGGTGTTTGGGAAAGGAAACTGTGCATCTCCCATTAGTTTATTGTCTCAATAGACCAGGCAGTGATGTATAATTATTCCTAATTATAAAATTGATTTTACATTAGAAGTGTTTGCATGTAGTCACAACATATTTCTATGTAGGAAAAGGCAGCATGTTTACTGTCCAGTATAAAAGGTTTGGGTACCCTAAGCTCAGGGTTGTCTTGCTGTAATGTAGCCTATTGCAAGGGCAGATGTCATGTCCTCCTGTGGAATGATGAAGACCTCATGGGTAATTAATGGGATACGAGGGAACTTTATGGACACCACTAGTGAGCATGTTGACTAGCTTGTTTGGTCAACCAGAGAATAAATGGTTCTCCATTTTTTTTTTGCCAGTTAATGAGGATGAACTGGAGAGGTGGTCATAATCTAAGCACTAAGAAATGGGCTCAAACTCAGCTGCAGGAAGGTACTCTTGTAGCTAAATCTGATCTAGGTTTGAGGTCTTCCCTGCCTGGGTTATCTTTAGATCCAACCCCTTGTGACAAGAAATGCAGACATTCACCTGGTCTGGAAGAAAGTTCTGACCCTCTCCAGGCAACAGTTATAATCTTACATGCTAAGCATGAAAGGAGGGGAATTTGAAACCATTACAGGTAGGAGCCAATCAAATAGCTAGAACTGTGACTAGTTCACTTGCAAGATGAAGGTATGGGGTGTATAATAGTTGTTCAGGGAGGTTGGCAACAGCTAGTCCATTTTACAATTCAGGCTGTCATACCAACCTCAGTCCCATTAGAAGACAGTAAAAGGCATTAGAGTTGTTGTGCTGGGTCTGAGCTGCCTCGTAGGAGTGTCAGCCTTCCTGGGGAGATTTCTCCGAGACAAAAAAACTCCTTTGGAAGCCACAGTTGAGGTTTTGACTTGTATTTGGGCTTTCACTGCCCTGTAATGCTAATGAAGATGATCTGTTAGAAAATGAGGAATTGACCCAAAGAAGTCTCAACAAATTTTAGAGTTATCCCATTTGCCTTGGAGAAGTCCCATAATTCTTATGTTGAAATAAGGATGGAACTTTAGAGATGTTATCATAATAACATGGTAGTAAATGGCCTCAATTAAAACAGACTTCTTAAAATAATCACTGCTGTGCAAATCAAGCTGAAGTCTTCTGAAAGGGGTGAATGCCATAGCCACAGCTGGGTTGCCCACGCTGAAATAGATAGTGTCAGTGATGATGATCTTGCTGCCCAATACAAAGCATTCATTGCATGGACTGAAAACTGTAGACATTCATATGATTGAGCCCTGAGCCAGCTGCCAATCAAAACTGAAAGTAAATGTACCTTGTTTACTAATCAGGAGCTGTTCTCTTTCTCTGTGGCCCTAAATTTCTCCCTCTCTACCCCACCTTCAGCTTCTTTAAGGAGAAAGATATAGGTTAAGAATGAGGATGAGGTCTCTCTGTCCTGATGAAGGACCAAAATTTGTATGCACTGCCCTGGCTGGGTGGCTCAGTTGGTTAGAGTATCGTCCTGTGTGCCAACAGGTTGTGGGTTCAATACCCAGTCATAGCACATACCCAGGTTGCATATTCAATCCCCTGTTGGGGCATGTACAGCAGGCAACTGATTGATATTTCTCTCTCACATCAATGTCTCTCTCTTTCTCCCTCTCTTGTTCTCCCCGCCCTTACCCCTCCATCCCTTCTTGTCTCTCTAAAATCAATAAACATATCCTCAGGTGAAGATTAATTTTTTTAAGTTTTATATACTCATCCAAATGGTATGTGTGAAGTGTTATTTGCTGGGAAACTCTGGAGAGGGGAAGGACATAAATTTCCAAACTTCCCACTTTACCATTCTGCCCATCCCATGGAGGGAGGGATGCCTGAATTCAGTGATTCAGTGAATGTGGCTTGTAGGGTTTGCAGTGGGAGGAATGAAACTACTAGGCCTTGCGGACAAGACCCATTGGGCCAGTTCAGTATAGCATTCTTGTAGCTTTCACTACTGAGTTTTACAAGATTAATTACACTGTAAATGTTTATAAAGTCCAGCAGGGATTCTCCTGATCCCAAAGAGCTTCAAATAGAAAAGTGCTAATACCTTTGGGGGCCCCACAACCCTAGTGACCTCTCTTGAGCTTCAAGTCACTATGAATTTCCTGACTGGAGCCTCTGCTAAAAGGAGGCAGCCTCCACCTGGAGGTAGCACATGGAGTTCTGGACTCATCCCATCCTGGCACGGATGCCAGGCACACTCCTTTCGAGTCAAACAGAACACCTGGCCCGTAGTGGCTTGAACCTCTTCAGCCTGATATTCTCACTTGGGGGTGGTGCAGCTCATACTCAATGAGTAACAAGGTGGGCAGGGCCCTACAAGCTTCAGTTGTCAAATGTGGATGATATGGTCAGAAATGCAGCTGGGCTGACACCAGCAGTATCTTCTTCACAGGAGGTTCCGTTAAGTGCCTGGGCCCGGTCCCCTGATGGATTGGCTAAATTGAAACCTAATGGTATCCACTGGGCTGCCGTGGCTGTGCAGTCTCACCATCACGATGCAGAATGGATATTGCCTGTGCTCAGTGTGCAGAATCCAAGGCAGTTCTCATAGCACTGGCCAATACTCCCCTTAATGGATCTTGTTATATATTTACTGTCTCTGGGAATGTTGCCAGTGACCTAGTTGTTTGGTCTGCCACTTGAAAAACTACCAACTGGCAGATTAAAAACATCCCTCTTGGGGGCCGCAAGCTGTGGAAATGGTTAAGCTGTCAGGGTCATTCAGGAAGACACTTATGGTGAGTACCTATTCTCTGATGAGAACCAACTGGAATTAAGTTGCTGGTTCAGCTGCACCAACCACATCGCCGCCGTTGCTGCCTAGATTCATTATTGTACTGGACTCACAGCACACCCCTAGTCACAGACACGAAGTAAAGAACTCTTTATTTCCGATGCAGGGGTGACAAGCGTAGAAGATCAGTAACCCCTGCTAACAGAAGACCTGTTTGTCTCAGTGAGGGAAGACGTTTTACAGGTGTTTACCGTTGCCATCCCTGAGAGATTGACAGTATTGAACCCCCCCTAGGGACTGGTACTGGTGCCTCACTGCGACTAACACTTAGTTGAGTTATGCTTTTGCCTGTCCATTTCGATCAGCTAACTCCAGCCATACCACTGTGGCCCTTGAAACTGAGCTATGAATAGAAGTATGACATTGGTCCACATTCTAACACAAAAGTCAGGAGGCAAGATATTCAGTGGCCCTTCCCTGCTTCCTGTCATCCACAAACATTTCGTATTATTGAGTTTTGGAAGAGTTTCCTTAAAATCAACTCAAATATTTATAATGCTGCCTTCCTGACCACATTGTGGTCCACATTCATTAGTAAGACAATTTGGTGGTTATGGAGGCCAGCTGGCCCAGTTACAGATCATCTCTCAGCCACTTCCTGGGTTATGATCACAGTGACAGGAGTGAGAGGTTATATCAAATTTGATATTTTTGAAATTTGAGTTATTAACCTCATCATTTCTAGACATAATGAGTCTTTCTTTCCCCTAATAGCTACCCTGGACCAGCCTGTTTGGTATACCCTCTGGGTGGCAGGCTCGTCAAAAGGGGTTGCAACAAAGGATTCAAACTTACTCTAATTCAGCCACTTGAATTTTCTCGTTGGATTGAATCAGCCGAGATTGAATGATATTGATCACTTGATAGAGTAAACTGCTCTCTGAGTCTCCCTAAAGCGGACCTTGTAAGCAAAGTGGGGAATATATGGGCCTGCATAAAGTTAATAAAAATGGCCTTGGCCTTCTTGCATATGACATTTCTGATGAAAGGTCTCTGTGCAAGTAGGGGATGACTGGAAAGATGCAAAGCTGTAGCAACTGAAACCTGATGCACGATTTTATAGTGGTGGGGTGGAGCAACAGGTCTGAATGTGTAGATAGGAAACCTTAGACCTGGGAGGTGCAGCGGTCAGAAAACATTCATGATTTTTTGTCTTGCAGAGTGGGTCTGCAAGACAAAACATCTTAGAGCATTCTTTTTGAAGGAAAATGTACTCCTATACTGTTAGAACAATCTTAAATTTAGCTGACCTTGGGCTCTGCTACCCCCAACAGCTCTGAAATGATTTGAACACCGTTTCCCTTAACCTTATAAGCCACAGCATTTAGTGACCCATCTCCTTTCCCTCTCAGGCAAGGGCCTATGAACACCTTTAGATGTCTTCCCCATCATTCCCAGAGTTATTCATTCATTCTGCAGGTCAGATAAATGTGTCTCATTAGTGGTGTGGACAAACAGAGATTGAACTGACTGGTCCCCCAAACAAGTTTTTGGAGCTGCACTGGGAGTCTTAAGGCCCATCAACTAACCTAGAAGCTGCATTGGAGACACCATCCATCTGTGCCTTCCCAGCTGATGTCAATTCCACTTGTAGGCCCCCAACAGTGGTAAAAACCACTTGCTCTCTGGAGTCTCTGTGTGCATCTTAGAACTGTACTTACTGTGTAGAAAACTTTTATGTTAGGTATGACATAAGAGACTTCACATGTTTGAGGATTATAGATCATGTACTCATCAAAGGTGTTTTTTTGTCCAAAATAAAGCTACCCTTGGTCACTCAGGGGATTTTCATGGAGGGATAACCTACTCATAATTTATGTGTGCCCTGTGGGTCATTATCTCTCCAGTTAGAAAAGGTGATACCAAATTTGTTCTGATGTTAGCTGAAGTAACCAATGACAGCACTTTGGCCCTGGAATGCATTCAGCCCAGGCTCAACTCATTAGCCATGGTTGTTATACATGACAGAATTGTCCTGGAGTTCCTCTTATGGGACACGTTAGTATCTGCAGACCATGTGGAAAGGTCAACACAGAAACTTACAGATAAAGCCGCCTGGCTGTGTAAAGGCTGACTTTGGTGGTTTATGAGATCTGTTGAGCTGATTTGGTCTAGTACTCTGGGGCACGTGGTTGAGGTCAGTTCTTAGGTTGGTCTAATCCTGTTGCTCAGATAAATTTAGATATAGAGCTGGAGATAAGGAAGGACCCAATGACTCTGTTTTCTGGCTTTATTTAGAAGAAAAATATTGGGCAGTAAAGATAGGATTAGTGGATAAGTAATAGAGCCTAGCACTAAGACATGTTAAAGTTTGGTATGATTGTGAGATATTTATATAGAGATCTAAATTACTAGTACCTGAGCATTTGGAATTTAGAGGATGGATCCAGGGAGATGATAATAATTTGGGAATCTACAGCATATAGATGGTATTTAAAACATAGGTATTATCTGAATTATCTAGGGAGGAAGTACAGAACTTCATTGGCTTGGCACCTACCTCTACCTGACCGGCTTCACTCCCCCTGGTTACAACTTGGCTCTTGAATGTACTTAGGTTTGTCAGCCTTAGCATAAAAAGAAGGAAGAAGATTAAACAAATGGCAAATATAATTAATTCATTGATTACTGTGCAGTGTTTGTTATACAATGGCATGGACACAATTGCTAAATGTTTATTTAAAAGCAGGCAATTAGGTTTTGAGTTTTATATTCTAATATAGATACCACAGCAGTAACTTGGCTAAGGAGGCTGTTACAAATTTGTGGTGGCTGTTTAGTTTGGTTCCATATGGTCTTTTTCAAACCAACAATTTAAGAGCTTATTGTAGATACAGAAATTTTAAATTTTTTCTCTCCATTCTCCATGGTTTGAAGTTGTCAGAATTATATAAGTGCACTTTTGTTTTCTTTTGTTTGCCCATATTGGCTGTTTTTTCTCTAGACTTCTAATATCTTTGGGATTTTTTACAAAACTGTCTTATAGCCATTTAGTCAATAATGAGAAGTAGCAGGAAATACTATATATAAGAGCCTAGAGGCATTTTATGACTTTGGAGAAGGAGGGTGCTTGATAGATTACTAGACAGTAAACAAAAACAATGCAGGGGAAATAAAGAGGAGGAGTACGGAAACCAGCAACCTTGTGCTGCTTACGGAGAATGAGTAGTAAAGGCGGATGTGAAGGATGCACCCCGCGAAACTGCAGTGACTGACTGACTTTCTCAAAACCGTGTTGTTTCTGCCAAACCTACAAGTTGTCCTACTTGATTAAATTAATTTGGTTTTGCACATCACTTTGAAGACTGTTCGTGCACTTAACAAATACTAGTGTAGCACTGACAGGGCGCAAGCCACTGCTGTAGTGTGTCAGCTGTCAGCAGTCCACGGTAGCTCCACTTTTATTGGCATGTGGGGCTGGCCTCATGGATGGCACTGAAATCACTGAAAGGTAGACTTGAAGGAGCTAGATAGAGTCTTTTAGGGTCAAAGTTCCATTTTCAGTATTTTCACACATAAGAGAAAACAAGCATTTATCCATAATAGGGCTCTACTGGCTTTTAAAAACATCTAGTTCATTTGATTTTGGCAATATTCTTAACTCATTTGTACCTACAGGGTATGTCATCATAATTAGCCACATTGATTGGCAGCTATATCCCTGAGGTTAAGCATGGGTAATGAAAACAATTATTGTGAAATGAAATACATTTGGTTGTTGGCGTCCTCAAAAATAATGTGGTTCGCATTGAAAAAAATAAATACTATACCATGGACACTTTGAGATGGAAATCTTTATTTCATTGGTAGAAAAATTTATTCTTAGAAAGAATTGTTTATCCATTTGGTCCAGGTCATGTAATTAGTTGGTAGTGGTACTTTGGGGCTAGAAGGGCATCCCAACCATATCTATTCATAAAAAGTTGTTAAAAAAAACTATCAATGTAATTTTCCTCCTTAGTTTAATAGTCTAAAGTAAAGATATATCATTTTACTTTTTTTATGATTCTAGGAATACTTTGATGCCCTGATATCAGCTGAAATAAGGATTATATTTCTCATCAGAAAAAGTGTAGTTATTTGTAATCTTTAAGAGATGAAACTACAAACAACATTGTTTTCATGTTTATATTTCCCTATTTACAAAGTTTCCACCACACATTGCTCATTTCCCCTGCCACTACTCCTGCTCCCTCCTCAAGACTGGGAGAGAAAAGTACCACCTGGTCAGCCGTCTTTACTTCATGAAGAATTTATTCTGTGCTCTTCAGGGTATTAGGTTTGGTCCGTTGGTCTCCATTATAACAGGAACAGGCATAGATGTTGCTTCAGTGAATGTTTCTTGAGCTTTTAAGAAAATATCGAGTGACTTATATTCCCTTAAGAAAGTAGCCATTTCAGAGCATATTCTGTTGGATTTAAGAATTTAAATTTGTACCACAATACTCAAGAAGCTGTAATCACTTGAGATTTGGCTGCAAAGACGTTACTCAGTGATTGTAACAATACTAGGAACAAAGAACTGAGCTGTCGAAATTGTGTCTCTAAAATAATTAATCAGCATGCCTTATTAACTCTGATAGAGCCAGGCAGCTGTCAAGTAAGTATTGTAGTGGCATTAAAACCGGGGCTGAACATGTGCTGCAGGTGGAATGTTCGAGCTGATCCAGTTCTGCAGCAGCAGCCGCAGCCGCAGCCTGTACTGTGGGGAGACAGCGCCGTCTTCAGTTCCTAAGGGCGCTGAGTTTTCTGCAGTGCTGCGCAAACCCGAAATAGGTAATGGCTTTTCACTCAGTTCCTCTCTTGAAAATGAAAACGACTTCAAGAAACACTTGTGCTGCAGATGACTCAGAGTGAGGTATTTTTACTCCTTGGCTCTGCAGGTCTTTATTTGAACTCTTTGCCTTACTGCATCATTTAGAGTCTCACTTGTAAAGATCAAGAAAAAAAGAAAAAAGAAAAGAAAAAGGAATCATCCCAGAATTATGTAGACAATTTGGAGGCAGTAATTCCCATAATGCCTGTAAATGCTAAATTGAAATGTTGTAGGAGGAACTTATGACATGAGTTTAATCTTTCTTTTGACATCTCAGAAGACACATTTTTAAAGTGATGAATTGGAAAAGTTAGAGGTTACTGTCTTCTCTAAAGAAAACAGTTCTTTTTAATAAGCCATTAGATAAGAGGGAACCTCACTGCCAGAGAAGAGACTTGTTTGCATTATTGTTTCTCTTGAATTTAGCTCTTCTTGTTTATTTCTCATTTCATTAGAATGTTACATATCTCTTTTTCCATAAACATAAAAGGCTTTATTTTAGAAAATACTTTATATAAAATGATAACACCTCTATGTGAGCATTTCTGTGTGTGTTCATCCCTTCCTCTACCTCAAATAAAAATACATAAAAATCTAATTAAATAAGAATGTCTGTAATTATCTCCCCACTGTGTCAGCATATGTGTGTGTGTTTAGGAGAAGACAACTTTTGTACATAATGGAGAGATGTAGTAATGAAAGAGCACTCTTACAGGCCTTCTCTCTCACCACCCCGGCAAAAAAAAAAATTGTACAAACAACAGATAATGTTGGTCAGGGGCTTTAACTGAGTACCAAAGCTTATTTAATCCTTATTTAAATCAGTAACATTCCTTAACTTGCCATGAGGTATTTTCTCTGCAGAAATGTTTTGTTTGAAAAAAAGTTAAAGTAAAATTTGCTTTTAGAAAATGTAATGCAAAGATTTAACTCTTTGGCTAGCTGCACCAGTGTTTTGTGAATGTGTTACCATGACAGCAGGTTGATAGCCTGGGAATCAGGATAAACGCTGCACCTTGGATTCCACGGAAAGACGTGAGCTGTTGATGGGGGTGACCTCTGACAGCAAGTCATCATACTATAAGAGAAGGTCGTGGAAAACCATTGGTCTGAGCCAAGAGTGTTTACTCTCCAGGTCTCCTCCTCGTTAACCTAAATAGCTGCACTGCTTCTGGAGCCCGGAGGTTCATGCCAGAGCAAGGTGTTTTTAAGGCTATCTGGATGTTGGTTAGAGACAATAAACCTCTCAGAGTGTTCCGTAATCCTCTAACCGGGTTTCATTCTACTCACACTGGAGAGTGGAATTTATTGGCTGTTGAACTTCACACACATGCACACACACAACTTGCTTCCAAATAAAACTGGAATTAGTTTCAGGTTTTTGGACTTTGAATGAGGTAAGTTGTATTTAGCTTTTGATTGAAGCATTATAATTATTATTATGTTACGTGGTAAGTCATACCTCTAAGTATAAGCAGTTCTAGCTTAGAGACAAGTTTTAGTTAAAATAAGTTGTATGGATTTTTCTCAGTTTTGGCACAAGGATGATAGAAGAAATACATACATAAAAATTGAGCAAGTAGGTTAGCATAGAGAAAATCCCCAATTCTCCCTATGTTGAAACTTGTAAATATATTTGTCTTTACTTTATAAAATTTAACTACTAGAACTACATTTTGTTAATGCTCAAAGCAGTGCAGGTGATTCAATATTTGATAATTAATAGATTACATTTATTAGAAAATGTTAATAGTTGACTTTGAGGAGTTTTCCCTTATAGGTACATGCTGTAGGATTTTAAAGATTAATAGCAGCTATTTAAATGAAAGGCATTTTAGAGAACTTTCATTTTGAAATTTTGTGCTGAATTTGGATTTTTCACTAGATTTCAAATATAGTTATCTCAATGATGAGTGTTTTATATTTTTAAGGGGCAAATATTTCTACTTATGTAACTTTATTATTTTTTCCTAAAACTTAATATAAGATCAAGTTTAGTTTTAATTTAAAAAATTGTTTCTGGTTGGTTTTATCTTCATTTCGATGTGTGCTTGAGCATGTGCTTTGATTTAAAAACTGTATACAGAAGCCTTTGGTAGCTCTGGTTTAAATTGTTTAAACACAGTTTTGTATCTTTGAATCTCATGAAGAAAGAGTGTGAATTGCAGTTTTGCTGCATTCAGGGGCTAAGATGTGGGTGAATTGTCCCAAAAATTACAGTATCTTAAAGATTTCTTTCATCCAAGACAACCGAGAAGAGTTGCTCTGTTGGCACTATTACATTATTCTTGTGAGAAAAACACAATTCAGGAGGAGAAAATATCCTCTAATGCTAAGTCTCTGTGAAAACTGATTTACTGCCAGAGTTAGATTGTTTAGGGAACCTGTTTGAAGAAAGGGAGGATGAATTATCACAGCCAATAAGTTTTCCAGTTTGGTTTCTAGGGTCTACTGAGCATCAGTCAGCACTATCCAGTTTCCTGCTCCTTTTCTTAGTTGCAGTTACTGTTTTCTGAATCCTGCGTAATTGAATCATGATCGTGCACTACCTTGTTTTGCTTTTTGAGTGTTCATTGTTTGTCAGAAGTTTTCCAAGCTACTAAAATGTTATTTATCAAAAATGGGGAAAAACCCACCAAATATCAATAACCATATAATGCTTTGTTTTATAACTTCTTAAAGAGAGAAAGGGAAGGAGGGAGGGAGGGTGGGGGAGAGAGAGAGAGAGAGAAAGGCCAATTTTTTAATCTTTACTGTTAGTTTTCTCTTTATTCCTCCTAGTTCTTTATAAATTACTGTTCTTAGAATTTCTGAATTGTTTGATCTGACTCGGAGCACATAGCGGCCGGCAGAAGGAAGGTGGCTGTGTGTGTCCGAGGGCAGCGTCTCACATTTTGCTTTGGGGAAATGGTGCAAGCCAGTTCTGAAGGTAATGCAGCTGCTAAAGAAATGCAAAAGCCAGATGACTTCATAAGGGTGTCTATTGAGGAAGCCAGGATAAATTGTCCTTAGAACCTGCTCTCAGAAAGCCATTTTAATTGAGGTCAAAGAGGAAAAAATCGTAAGTATATCTCAATTATTTATTAGGTTTATCTAGAATGAGACCTTCACTGCAGATAGACCTAATCTATAATTTCTGTGCTGTTTAACCCTTGAGTTTAACCACTGTGTGGATCCATTTTACACTGAGACTGCAGAGAGAGCTTACTTCATTCTCGATGGCAAACAAATATTTACAATCACAAAACTGTGAAATTATCTAAGTGTCTCTTCATCTAATGAATCAGCTTTTGAATTTAAAAAGGCTTATAATAAATTGCATAGATTTTACTTTAATTGGTACAATTAATGGTACTATTTTGTGTCACCACACATTTATTTGTGCGTGTTAATACGTTTCCTATGGAGCTGTTCTGTCATAGGCCCTTAGCTTGTAGGTGATTCAGAATGTTGCTTTAGTTTCACAGAAAACCTACTCAAATAGTAGAAACCCCCAAATTTGTGTTTTTTAGTGTGCAATTATACCACAATCTAGTTTTATTAACTCTGCTAAGAAGAATTTCATTTTAGGATTAAAACCTGAGGAAAGGTGACTTACAAGCTTTTTATAACAATGGTTATGCAAAATAGAATTAAGATATAAACTACTTTAGATTTTTAAACTCAAAAATGGCTAAAATATTGTAAAAATGTCAGCTTGAAAGGCAGCATGCTACAGATCCATTTTTTTAATCTTCTTGTATACACTTTAATTTTAAAAATAAAAACCTTGATGCCAACACCCCAGAATTTTCTTCTTATAAAAGTTTCTATTTGAATGGAAGATTGAGAATCTAAAATTCATAAAATTCAAAAATATAGATGTTTTATATACTTATTTTAACCACATGCTATGCCAGAAATCTTTGCATCAGATGAAAGTTAATCTTCTGTTTATAGATATATACTGATATGTACTGTTCAATTTAAAATTGCCTTTAATATTTTATTGTTTACATTTTATCCATCAATTTGCTTTTAAAATTAGAGAATTTCTCAAATTTCCTTAAGAGTAATTGTGATATCATTCGTCACATGGAAAGTTTTTATATATTTGTTGAAAATATGTTTTAAAGTTTATATATATGTATTCAAACCTAAGAGAGATTTTAACAGAAACTTTTACTAAAACTATTGCATATAAATTCAACAATTATATATCAATAAACCAGACTATCTCTATATTAATTATCATTGAAGTTGAAAAGGTCAGTTACCAATTATACCTAATAGGCAGTGGTATTAGGTGCACTAGTGTGTTACACAATGATTGATATTCATGCTTTAAAACAAATGCTAGACAATCTATGCCTGTGGCCAAATTCTTTTGAAGTTTCATGACTAAGATGAGCCGAATCCGTTGCGTGGTAGAGGGCTGTGCTTTCTGAGGGCCTGTGTGCTTGGCAGGTCATGATAAATGGGGAGGCTTTTCTTAACCTTGTGGTCAACGCATTCCAATATCTAAAAAAAGAAAAAAAAATAACCGGAAAGATATAGAAGACATTGCCTAAAATTTCACTAGCAAGGTTCTGCTATTTAGGGAATAAGGTCAATTCTCAAAATTATTTTTAAAGCATTATTTGTATGAGTTCATAAATCTTAACTTGAATAGAGGGAAATCGAAAGCTAAATATTTTGATATTTAATACTAGTGAAATTACTCTTCCCTAGTTCAATGAGGAAATGTACAGTAGAGTTAGTAATTTGAATTTAATTGCAGTAGATTTACCAAATTAACATAATGCTCAATAAGTTTTAGATCTTGGTTTAGAATTGAATGTTCCACTTTGCTTTTTTGTTGTTTCAATACTACTGTGTATCAATACTCTGGCGACACCCAGGTCTGTAAGGAAACATGTAAGCAAAAGGTGTAAAGCAGACGAAGCTGCATATATGAGTAAATGTCTCTTAGCTGTTCATAGTACACATTTGTGAGAAAAAACTTCTTTGAACACTCTCTGTCACATGTATGCAGAGTGTTGTGGCTGAACACTAGTCCTGTTCCAAACCTGGGGGGAGTGGAGGACTTTCATATGAGCTGTAATGTGATATGTTAAGGCATCTCATGGTTCCTTTTGTGGCATTTTAAGTACTGTGTTACCTTTGATATAGTCCCTTTTGGGTAATAATGAAAAACGTACCATTAGAAGGAGTTTGAACATTTCCTGAATATTTCATATAATATATTTGGAGTTTATGGCAGGTGACAAAGGACTGTGGCATAGTTAAGTAGAAAATGTGCTTTAGAATTTTACAAGTTTATGTGGTTTGACATTTGATTTAATAGGTATATACTATACAAAAATAATTATGCTTTGTTTGCGAGTCATTGTTATATGTTGCTTTTAAAGTATATCTAACCTTGCAATGAACTCTCAGATAATGTGAACACTGTTGTGACAGTTGTGGTTGATGAAGAGTTACAGCCTAGAGGATCTTTTACATTTAAAAATGGAACTTCTCCCCAGTGTGCGATTTTGTATAATGTCCCTCCCCTAAACCTGGGTCCTGGAAATTAAGGTCTTGCCCAAGGCAGTCCAATACTAGAGGGGTAAAATAATTTGTACTTTAGGTATTTGGTGGTGGATTTTTATTGATTAAACTTCTGCCCTACTACTCACAGCATATGTGTTTATTTTATTACTCTTGCAGTTAAAGACGGAGTATTCAGTTGTACCTTTGCACTTTATGTATAACAGTTAAAGATGGTTATGGCAATTTTTCTTTGAACTGAAGTCGATGCACGCTTCCAGTGATGCAGTAGTATTAACTCATTGTTAGAACAAATAAGTGGTAGCTTGGACTTTTCGAAACTGATACTGTGTGTGGGAAGGGGGAGAAGCCTGGGTAAGCAATGATAAAGAGGTTGAAAAGCGATATACTAAGAAAAAGGAGGAGCAAAGAAACTTCCCTAACTCTGTGAAAAGGATTTCAGAAATGTATGAACTGTTAGAGCTGCAGAAGTTTTGTTTCTAAGACGGAATGACACTTTGTGAAAGTAGTTTTAGATTATTTAGTCATTAGGTTTTTACAAAGCCTATCTCCAGACTTTAGTTTTTTGACCACCATTGGCAAAATAACATTATATTTTTCTGAAAAATCTCTCAAATTCGTATGGGCGTATTAAACAGATATATTTTTAAAACTCTATCTGACAACCTTTATGTTCCAGAACTTTTTACATGGCTTTGAGGTTTTAGAAGTCAAGAATTGAACCAAAATGTACAAAAACGTAAAACAGGTCTCGCTGAGAAGCGCGGAGGCCTGTGAGTGGAGGCCAGTTTGGGTCGTGTCTCCCCACACTCCTTTCTGTGTGGGCCCGGCAACGCAGCCACCCTGTGCTGCTCTCAACGTAAACTGCATTCACGTGGCTGCACAAATAATCGTAGGTTGTGTCGTTCAAGTTATCTCATTTTATACTAAGTTCTATTAACGTAAATTTAGAAAAAGAGCATATGTTTTTGTCACTGCTCTAAGTAAATAAGCATTAGAATAACTTTTGACAAGAAGCCTCTATTGAAAAAATTATGTATTCTGACAAATAGCCCGGCTAGAATTATTTGACTCAATATTTAAATTAATTCATATATCTACTTTATATTTTCTTGGTTCTGTTACTATAGGCATTCTGAAATAAAATTGAAAAGAGATATGTATTTAATTCTACTGACTCAAGAACAGGGTGATCTAGGGAGCCCATGAAATGCTGAGTATCAATTGGTTCAAATGATTTTTAAAAAATAAATGTGCTAAAAGGTCATCTAACTGAAATGTATTAAATCAGAGCATAATTTACATTACTAGATTAAAGGTGGTATAATGATAAGAAAATGCTTTATATTTTCATTAAGTAACATAAAATTTAAATATGACTAACTTCTAAGTATTAGAAAATATGAATAATGCCACATAGGGATTGATGCTAAAAGAAGTCTCTTATTTTCACTAAACCAGAACCTAAAGGTAACTCATTCTGCTTTATCAGACAATTGTTGACAACAGTTTGTCTAACTTAGTCATGAAGTGCGTTTTATAAAATGTACATTAATATATAAACTAGGCTTTGATATGCTGCAGTATTTGTATAAATATTATTCAGTCAGTTTCACATTTCAGAGTATTCACATTTGAAGTCAAACCAATTTACACTATATTTTCTACACAGTGCAGTGAAAAACTAAAGATTTTTCTTAAATATCACCTGCAAAAATATGTATCATAAGTCACTCATTACATTAGCACACTTTTATTTTTCAAATTTTTATTTTGGAAGTATAGTGTCAGAATTGGCCTTTTATTATCACTGTATTGTGTGTTCTAAGATGATCATTAAAGTTCATTTCAAAACAAAATTTTGAAGTTACCAAAAAGTCTTCTGAAAATGTCTTCATCCATTATTCAGTCCTTTACTTTTTTTATTGTTGTTAATGTTTCAGGATTTATAAACAGCAAGATTAAGTAGAAAATAATTGGGATAATTGTTTCCAGCTTTTTAAGATGGAGGATAAAAGAAACATGTTCTTTTTTGCAGATTTTTGAGTTAATTATGTTTTTACTTCTTACAAAAGTTAATTCATATGAAACATCATAAGCTTCTCACAGCATCTCATAGTTAGAAAATATGAAAAATTTTAAGGTAATTTTTATACTTAAATATAATAGTTATAATGCAAAATATTTTAGAGATTATATTTTCTACATTTATTTTCCAGACATTGAAAGTTTTCATTATTCCCTACACCAAATCCCACATACTTTATAATTTATTTTAAAAGTACAATTTTTTTCAATTACAGTTTACATTCAATATTATTTTGTATTAGTTTCAGGTGAAAAAGTACAATTTCTGTTATTCATGTACATACAGCCTAAAAAACTTGAAGAATGGGTGGTATTGTCAAATACCAATTGTCAAACACTGACCAGTCTTCTCTACTTTTTTCTACTTGGTGTTCTCTTGATTCTTACCACTGCTGACATTGTATTCATTGTTTACTGTTTACTTATTTACTGTATGTCTCCTTCACCGGAGTGCGTGATTCATGCGGTCAGGTTATCATCGGTCTGGGTTAGTTAGTGCTGTTCCACACAAATATGGCGGAAGCCACATGTGTTTTGAACTTTCTAGTAGCTGTGTTAGAAAAGTAAAAAGAAACAGAGAATTTATTTTATTTAACCCAGGGGATATACAATATTATTTATTTCTCAATATAAAAATATTGAGATTTTTTATATTCTTTTTCATACAAATTCTTTGAACTCCCACATGCCTTTGGCACTTACAGTGCATCTCAGTTCGGATTAGGCACATTTCAAGGACTAACAGCCATGTGTTGCTGGTGGTCGTTCCGTTGGACCACTCAGGTCTAGTTCATGTCCATTTCTAGAATGGTCTCTAGTATACCCAAGGTATTCAGTAAAGCCTTGTTGAATGAGTGGGTCTTGCTATTTCAGACATGAAACAACAAAATAATGGAAGTTGTTTTTCACATTAGGTGTTTTTTGCAGTTGTTTGGGTGGTGAATGCTAGAGGTATTTGGATATTTTCTTTAGAACCTTTCACTCTATTTATATAGAATTTAAATGTTATTAGTTCTTGGTAAAAACTGGTTTCTTAAGTAACCCAGTTTAAAAGATTTGCTTAATAGTTGATATAAGAAATAACTGGTTCTTCTTTAAAAAGCATTCCATGGAATGTTTCAACTCAGCTTTGTTTTTTTTTTTAAGATCTAATAAAAGCAATTGGCAAATCTATCATACGCGAGAAAGAAAGGCTTGAGGTATAGCATTCAGTTCTGATTTCATCCCTGTTAGTGCTGTGGCTGTGGGACATGAAACCAGAATTTTAACCTTAGTTTTCTCATTTGTAAATGGAGGGTTTCATCCATCATACCTGTCTTCATAGATTAAAGGAGATTGTACATATGCATAGTCCAGCACAGTGGATGGAAAAGAGTAATTGCTTAACAAAGAGCAATAATTATTATTGTAATGCAATGGAAATTGAACTTTTAAATAGTAAGACTTTTTAATTTTCATTTTAAACATTTTAGTTTATATGTTCATGAATTTTAGGTTCCTAACATATACTGATTAAACTGTCTTTATAAATCTTGATTTGAAGTTTACTACAGAAGTTGCTTTTTGATTAATTTTTTTGGTTTTAATATTGACATCTGTGAATTGAAGAAAACCAAGGATCTACCTAAGCATTGTACCTTGCATATAACAAATACTAAAAAAGTTTAGATACTATTCATTCAATTTGTTTTTTAAATCACTGTTTTGATATATTTATATGTGTACTATAAACTAATAATAATCTTAAAATAGCTAGATTTTTTATTGTTTTCCTGCTTTGATGTTGTGTGTACTTTAATAACATTATGTAGGGTTAAAATTCACAATAATGCAGCCACTTCAATGCATTTAACACAATTCAACTTTCCCCTCCTGGTGGTTTTTGCCCACCTCCTGTGTGTCTTATGAAAACTAGGGTTTGGATTTAAATTGTGGGCATGAAATCCCACTTCATTTCTTGGCCTGCTTGCTTCAACTTTGTTCAGAACAAGTTCAAAACTAAATTGGTGGTCATTGAAGACAGAAGGTTCTATATATTTTATGGTAATATTCTTTCTTCAATAGCGTATATGTTTCAGCAGTCACCGTTTAATGAAGTGTTGCTGATCTCTCAAATGGGAGGGTGTGTTCAAATTTAGGTAAAACTTTCCATTTGGCTTCTAATTTCGTGTTCAAGACACTATAAACATATAACTTTCTTAATGATTCATTTAACTTTTCTCCATCAATTTAGAAATAAGGTAGGGTTTTGAAGTGTTTTAGTCATAAGTTTCCTTTTTTTTGGTTTTTGGTATTACTAAAATTTTTTTCAAGGATAGATTAAAACATCAGATCTTATTCCACTTTATACTTTGCCTCAGTCCATAACAATATTCTGTCAATTCTTTCTCAGAAATATCTGTCAGCAACATCCTCTCAACTCCCTTCCTGTGGCCCCTGTCTTATTTCAGGTCTTTAGCATCTCTCATGCTGGATTGAATTACTCACTTAGTAAACTAGTATTTGGGGACGGTCTTAGTCCATTTGGGAGGCAGTAACAAAATATCGCAGACTACCTAGTTTGTAAATAACAGAAATTTATTTCTCATAGTTTTGGAGTTTGGAAAGTCCAAGATCAAGACACCAGCATCGTTGTGTCTGGTGAGAGCCCACTTTCTTAGGTATTATTTCTTAAGCCAGCTCCTTGCTGTGTCTTCAGTGGTAGAAGGGCTAGGGAATGCTGTAGGGCCTCTGAGCATTAATCCCATTCGTAAAGGCTCCACCTTCATGATCTAAGAACCTCCCAAAGGCCCAACTTTCTTATCTTTGAAGGTTAGAATTTCAACATATAAATTCTAGGAGGACACAAACATTTAGACCATAGCAAGGAGCAGCTACTTAAGTTTAGGGATGTAGTGATGTACAAAATCAATGCCATCTCTGCAGTCATAGAATTTGTACTTTCCTGTTGCATTAGGCTTTTATCTGTCTTGCAGCCCTCACCTTGTACTCCTTCCACACTAGCTTCTATACCATCTCTATGCAGTCTGTTTCTTAAAACTCTTAAGCAGTCTTCACTGGCCCAAGATTATACTGCAGTGCCTCAGTACTCGTTATTAATTTGTTCCTGAGCTCATGGTAAGTGCCGCCCCAACAAGTACCAAATGATGAAGCATTTTCTCTTGCAAGGCAGCTTTGTGACTCATGCGAGTTTTAGTAAGTGTGACGAATCCTGGGCAAGCACGGCATGCTGAAACATTTCTTCTCATCAAAATACAAGTACAGGGTTTGACTAGTTCTCGAGCTGACAAGTACCGGGGTATGACTGTATTCCAAATTCTTTACTGTTTATAAGGTCTTCATAATACGGTTCCCCTGGCAAACCCCATGATGTTGAAACTTTTCTTTGAGGCTTATATCCTTTGAGACTTGGTTCAGAAGTCACTTCCTTTGTTGCCATCCCCATCTTCCTTTGACTGGGGTAGATTGTCCTCTGAACACCCATGACACTGTATGACCTCTCCTACAGTAGTCATGGTTTCCTAAATATCATTCTGCCCTCATTTGACCATGAACAAATGAATGAACCTCCTAAAAAGAATCACTTTGAGTAATGCATAGTTCTTACAATATATAAGGGAATATCTATACTTCAGTATTTTATCTCATATTTATTAGCTGTGGATCTAGGACTCTGTGAATACGAGATGGTAGTAATCTATAGATGTGTCCTCTGCCATTACAATTACACTACTTTGAGAAAAAATTAAAATAATCAGAACTTTCTGATAATTATTTTGGGAATGATATTTTATATAGTGGTGGGTATTAAAGAAAAAAATTCGTTGTCTTTTGAACCATAAGAAGCTTGTCTGGTTCTGACTCTTGCTTGGGAGCATATGTCTAGTTTGTCTGTGTGGTCTGCAGCCTCGTCAGTCAGTCCCAAAGTCAAAGTCATCATAGTCCTGGGGAAAGTGACATTCACTTTGGGATGATTTCTGTGTATTCATTGGGCAGTTCATGTTCTTTATGGTGATGAATCATAGGAATGGACCACTGGGAAAGAAGGGTTTTATTTTGGTTTCCTTCCTTTTTAGTTTTTCTATTTCATGGAAAATGTTAATAGACATATGACTTTTGTGGGTTTTGTAGTAAATTCTATGTTGACATTTTAAGAAAAGTATTTCCTTTTTTCTTTTTTTTAAAACTAATTACTCTCGGAAACATCTCCTCACCCTTCCATCTCATGGTTCTGAATTCCATGTTAAGAGCATAGAAAATGTTACAAATAGGGTAATCTCTTTGCTAATCAGTTTTATTTTTATATTGTATAAATGTAAAAGAGAGTACACTTAATCAAGCAAATAATTGGTTTCCCAGATTATAAAAATGTCTTGGCTTATAATAGCAAAAGACAGATTTTTGAAAGTGTAGGGGTTTTCTATGCTTGTTTAAGTGTTCTGAGTCAGAGGAGGAAAGCATTACCTGTGTGTTAGAAAGATAATATGGTATCTTTAAAATTCAAAGCATACGTTTCAGTGATGCTACTTGTACTGTAGTTCACACCATGTGGTGTATTCAGTAGACTTATCTGTCACTTCCAAGCTACACATTAGAATTTAAAATGCCTTGTATTCTTTAGGTTGTGTGGATAAACCATGGTAATACAGACACCCAGAGTTCATGATCATGGGCTTGGAAATGTATATTGTTAATGCTTCATATTAACTAAAGGATTTTTGAAATTGAGTTTACTTTACATATGATATACCATTAAGACCATAAAAACATAAGTATCTGTGCTTGCAGTTAAATTGTGAAAAATGACTTTGTGTTTAACCTTATTGTAGAGAATGTGTTGCACACTATTGTGCAGAAATGAATAGCATGTCCTTGAAGTAAAAGTTATTTTCATTCTTTACCTTTTGTGGGTTAAAAACCACAAAGCTGAAATATAGTCTGCAAAATATACTGCAAATATATGTGGGAAGCCCATGAGCAATGTTGAAACTTAATTAATATGCTGAGAAACATATAAAACATATAGCCACTGGATTGAGAAAATGAAAATTAATATATGAATGTTTTAGCTAACACCATGAACCTGCCCCCAGAACCTGGTGTTTATTATTGTGTGCTTTAGTAGGAGACAGAAGTAGTATCGATTGAGAAAACATTTCTTAGTGAATTGAGAACAGTATGGCTTTCTAGTTTCTAAGTGGGAAACCTGGTTCTTTGGTTTCTTTGTTCCTAGTTAAGCTGGTCCCGAGCTATTTTAGCTGAACATTTTATATACTAATGGAGTCTAGGGAAGTGCCTTTGGCAGCTGTTCATGGGAAAATAATGAAATACCCTATTTAGTACTGCATGCTGCTGCTGTAAAATGTGGAGAGTATTTTATAGAGATCGTGGTGCACAGAGCTGTATCCACTTTAAGTTTAATAAGTGTGTGAACCTGAGTGAGGAAGTTGTATTTTCATATGAGAATAACTAGCACTCTTTTCTTACAGGTAAAGAAAACGTGCACAGAATCAGATGTTTCAGAACCTCAGAATTCCAGGTACAGTAAAATAAAGGCCAAGACTTTCTAAGAAAAATTGCAATTTCAGAGAACTAGTAAGATGTTATATTCTAGATACAACTGTGATTTGAAATACTGGTTTCTTTAAGAGCTTAATCTTTGTGGAAATAGTGTGTTATACTGATTAGGGTGCCATTAATCATTATATTAATACAAAGGATAATGATTAAAATCACCTTTAAAGACTAATAGCAGGAACATTGCCAGAAGTACTTGAGGACATCTTCCCTTAGCACTCCTTATTTTACCTTTGCCTTCACTTTTCTTACTAATCTCTTATCAAGTATTTGCATCTGAAATTTTGCCACAAACTCAGTAACTTCCAAATCTGCATTTACCAAAATAACTATAATATTTCTTTTCTTTTTTAATCAACATTGCTGAATTTTGTGAATGCTGTCAAATTGGAAAAATCAACATTAACTTGACATTTTCTTTTTGGTTATTTGGAGCCCATAGAAATGATGAATTAAAGTGGTCAGGCCACTATATACAGGAATTTTTAGTTGCTTGGTGTCAGATCAGATGTCCAAAAGGTTTTTCAGGCCTACATATTTTCACTTCGAGATCCAGAGCCTCAATTTTAAATAGAAAAGTAAAAGTATTATAAATATCATTGCCATAATAAACATATATCATTAATATGATATTAATGATATATCTTGACTTACTGCATTAAGACATTTATATTTAATGGTGAGATGGGTCTTAGTTTATGTTATCCTGCTTGCTCCAGCATATTAGGTACATAGACAGTATGGCTGTAGGTGAAGTGTTGATGACTGCCATATATTCTTTTTGGACAGCAAGTACATGTTTGTACAGTCCCTTTCCAGTTTGAGTAGCCTTTGCTTTGTTGTATGCAACAAGATAGTTCCGTGATTAATTCCTATACACCTTGTATTAAAATGATTGTATATGGCCTTTTTGAAGGTTCATCAGGAGTATATAATCTGCTATAAAATTTTCAACATTTAATCTTTTTTATTTATAGCTAGGTATCAAAGTAGAACCAAATAGTTTCAGCTTATTGGAGCAGGAGGAAATGAGTGAACTATTATATATATATATATATATAAAATTTTTTCTTACAAAGCAGAGTAATTCCAGGAGGCATGGACAGGAGCAAAGGCCCGATTTCTATTTCTTGTGGGCATTTTCTTTCTAATTATTTTACTGACCTCTGTGAGTGACCTACCTGTGACTTACTATTTAAATAATTAGATAATTTTTGCAAGCTGCTGGTCTTAAGGGTTATTAAGAAAAACAGAACAATATCATCATTCTTATTTTTACTATTTCATATCAAAATATTTTACCCTTCAAGCCACTTGAAATTTTTGGCCCAATAATGTTATGCTTAAATAAATTAACCAAGTAGAAAGTCACCAAGCTGATTGTGTTCACGGCTGATAGCAGTACGTCAGAGAAGAAACAGAGTTTAGAGCTCAGTGTGTTTAAACCTAGAACTAGAGCAGGAAATCCCAGGTTATATGGCCTTAAAAGTGCGATTTTATTTTTAAGGCAAATGATGACTATTTTAAGTGACTACTTAAAATATATTTTATCATTTTATAATATTTACCAGATATTTAATATATGATGTTAATATATTAATATATATTATGTGATATATATTAATTGAAAAGTAGCTTGACTTCCTAAAAACTAGCAGATGGTTGCTGTGATTAACTTCCTAATCTATAATATAAACAGGTAAAATTAGACACATTAATTTCTGAGGATGGTAAAATGTTGTGATATCAGAAACAAACAAAGCAATACTTACATATTAAAATACAAGCTGGAAAGACCTTCAAGTGAGCTAGAATCATCTGTTGGTTCAAGGTTGCTCAGAGACTTTGGTAGTAGCTGGTCTCTCCTAACCTCTGGTGCAAGAGACAGTCTCCATACCCTAATAGTGCCTGTAACATAAAGATGTGACTACTCTTGGATTCTCTGTTTATTCATGAGTATTAGGTATTGAAGTGCCAAAACTAGCACTTAATTAATGCAATGATGGAATACCAAGAAGAGACTGAAAATATATTAAAGAACATTTTGCACAAAAAATGTACAATAACTTACCAAAGTCAGTGAATCAAGGAATGCCAAAAACAGTATTTTGCATGTATTGCATGTTTTGAGGTTCAGTTCTTATAACCCATCAAAAATACCCCACACCAAAATGCCTTTATTATAGACACTCACAGCATTGCTTTAGTATGTACAATACATATATGGCTGCATTCTTTTTTTAGTTATTAAAAACCACAGACACTCAGATATTCATTCTCTCTCTCTCTCTCCCTCTCTCCCTGCCCTTCCCCATCTCCCATGCATATGGGCATTTGCAAGTGGAAGAGAGGGAGGGAGAGAAAGAGAGAGATTGATTCAGATCGAGATTTGAAAGCATAGGCTAGATAATTCTATTCTAAACAAATACAAAGTGAAGAACCAAGCTCCAAATGAAATATTGTATCAGCATAAAACGCATGCAAGCTGGAGACCCACTGCCTTATAAAATGCTGGCTCACTTGGAACCTAAAACTAATGTCACTCACTTCTTTAACTAGCTTTATAGTATGTTGGTTTTGGATTTGAAAAGATTAGAATGAACACAGATGGAAACTGTTTTTACAGTAGGGAAGTAATTAAATTGGGTGTGTAGAATTTGTCAGGAAAATTCTTGGAGTGACATGTGTGTATCAGCAAATTCTTTGTCTTGTTTGGCCCTAATTCTTCCTTTGGAAAAAAAAGCACTTGATCTGCATATGTGACTGGTACATGGGGAGAAAGAGAATTTGCAATGGAAGTAAGGTAAAAATGCCTTCTTCAGAATGACATTTGTGTATATACTGAAAGTGAAACATTAAGGATAGTGTTTTCTCAGGTTCATAAAACTGTATTGAACTTGATGTCATATGAAAAAGTATATAATGTGCTTCTAGAAAATTTGACATTTCTCATTATCTTTACTTTTCTGTGTTGCTTACCATGCGTGTCCAGAGTATAGTATTGTTGGTCTTCATTTCTAAAAGTAACATTAACCATAAAATGTGTGCATGAGAAAACTAAAATATTTACTTTTCTCATACTTTACCATACCCTAAAATTACTTGTTGCTAGATAGGCCATCTTAAAACATAAGCAAAAATATTTTATGTTCATTCATGGTGAATTTTTTCATGGAGATTTGTGTCTCATTTGAGTCATCACTGAAAACACATTGATCTTGAGTTTTACTACAATAGCTCCTGGACAAGTGAAGTTTATAGTAGAAGTTTGTTTGGGTTTCACATTTTGGGGAACTCTTTTGCTTTCAGTCCTGTTTATTTCTGATAGCAGTTGAGGGAGTAATTTATTTTACTCTTTAATTGCATTTTTGGCAAATAATCTTAGAGTGTATGCATGTTAAAATAGTGCCCATAATATTTGAATGATTTATTTGGTGAAGTTGGGTTACTCTTTACTTTTTCCTTCTGAGGCCACTAATTAATGGGGCATTTTCACCAAGATGAGATGAAAAACACAGAAAGAAAATAAAACTCAAATCAGGCAATTTTGTTTTAAAGTCGTTCTGTAATTAAGGAGTGAATGGAAATAGTTTGGTGAAACTGGGCTGCAAAGTGACTTCTAAGGAATGTATCAGTTCCTTTACGGCACCGCTCCATCTCACCCTGGCCAGAGTGCCACTAAGGGAGAGTATTAAAATATAGGAAGTACATATGGTGCAGATGAGCTAAGATGATAGTTTTCCCATCTCGAATAAAAGATGCTTCTGTGGGTACTGGTGAAGGTGAACTCCTCCCACTTTAAAGCTTAAAAAAACTGGGTTTGCTGAGAACTGAATGGTTGCCTGAAATCAGCAAAGCCTCGGCCTGTGCTGTGTGTTCTTGCCCTAGGCTATCCTAACTTTAGAATTATCAAGAGAAAGGCAGAACACTCTCCCGCTTTTCAAGTATCATTGGAGTGAATCCCTCTTTAATACCTAGCAATTCCGCAAGCCTCAGGGAGTTTATCTATTCAGTGTCCATGTGTAAAAACTAAAAACACAACTTATTCATTTTATGTAAATAAGTATGATATAGCAATGTTATATTTAAGATGTTAAGTAATATATGTTTATTTGCTAATAAATTAATTGTTGCAGTACTTCCAGAATTCAAAAATGTTTATCTGCATATAATTTTCTGTCAAAAATTAAATGCTGCATGCATGCATACATGCTAAGATTTAAAATAAAAATTAAATTAAAATTTTTCCTAGCAGTGAAAGTGGAGGACCCCTTTGTGAAAACATGCACAGTATCTCACTGTGCCAAACCAGAGGCTCAGCTGGCCCGATGTTCTAGCCCTAAGTTTCAAAAATTATTACTAGAGGGTTGCATGTTCCCAATCTTGAAAATTTTAGCGTGTAGCACCAATAAAATTAGGCACTCCCAATAACACAATCTATGGGATTCCATGTAACCTACGGGATTCCATTCCATGGGATTACATAAGCATTTCTTGGATTTAGTCATTTTACTAGCATATACTATCTTTTGGATTAAAGAACCCAGAAAATTACTAATCATAATACAAAATGATAGTTCATCCCTTGTAGTTGTTTGAAAGTACCTCTTTCACATTATGTCCTTCCCCTGAAAATGATAGATGATTAATATATATTCTAAGAGTGCAATCTAATTCTCCTCTTTTGGGATTTGAAGAGGAAGACCATGGTAACTCAATCTCTATATAAAATAATTTAGTTAACCTGAGTCTTGTAACTTCATTGTTTTCTTTCTAATTTTGAGAGCATTTGTCTCATTTCAAAGCCTGGCTTCATGAGGACGCCTGTCTGGTCACTTTATCATTTTGACCAGCCTTCACTAGAGGTTTTCTGAATCTGCTTTGCCTTCCCTGGTGCATGTTGACAGATTCCTACAGGTGCGGAAGCAGCTGGGATTCTGAGTACGAGTGACTGATGGGTTCTGGTGTTGCTGCTAATCGTGTCCTCATTTTCTGGGATGTCTTGACCCTTTTGGTCATGGTAGCATATTAAGTTGATTTCCTCAGATAATTGCTTACAGTGTCTGCTAAATCCCTGATATCAGTGAACATTGAAGATTTAAAGAATAGTCTCAAAACCTAGATTATTGTTTCCTAAATGCCTTATCATATATGTCTCTGATTAGCCTTTTCCAGTAGTTCACAGATGCCATCCTGCCCCTTCCACAGAGGCTGGGCTGCTCCTTCCCTCTCCGTGCTTCCTTTCCCCTCCCATCTTTGCTCTCCTACTTAGTTTTAACTCATCCTGCAGTTCTATGTTCTTCCCTGGCTGTCCCACTGGTCAGTGTCACCGTCAGAGGACAGCACGGCACCATGTGCCTCTCCCTCAGACATGCCTCACTTGAGTAAAACACTACACTCCACGCCACAGGGGAGGGATTATATTTGCTTTCTTTTATTCCCAGTTGTATCATTATTATACAGCTCAGGGCCTGCCTACCATGCAGCAGGTCCTCACTGGTAAGTGAGTAAGTAATTCCCACATACACAAACCCAGTCTGCAGTCTCTCTTGGAATATTTGTGACTACAAATCCCTGTTACACTTTTATTAGGGATTTCTCTTTACTATCTCAAACTCCTCTTCTGGAATTAAAAATACGATTATTACATTCCCTACTCCAGTATCGTTCTTTCTAGTGGTAATATTCTCAGTTGTCCTGCCTCAGAACTTTAGAGTAATCTTTGATGTATTCCTCTCTTTCCTTTCCTAAATCTTTTTGGTTAAAGTTGCACTTAATCTCCTTTGGTGTGTTTTGAATCTCCTCATCCTTCCCTTTCCCATTGCCACTAGGAAAGTTCAAGCTCTCATTTCCTCACCTCTGAATTAATACAGCAAATCCCCATGTGATCCTCAGGTATTGACCTTGCCTTTCTATTCTGCCAGGCTGTCAGATGAACCTGTTTTAATGGCACTATCTCTGCGGAATTGCCCTGCTCATGGATCAGACAGACAGTATTTAGTACATGTTTATAGTATTCACAGAAGCATGAACAAATAACTTAAAAATAAAACTGACTGCAGGAGTTAAAAATGAGGACAGACAGTGTTTGTACTTAATTGCTATCCGTAAGAGGTCAGGGATTATTTGGGCTACCTGTAATCTACTCTCCTGTTGCCTTTGTTCTAACCTATTAGGTGTTCATTTAGTGCCATTTCATATTCTTCCTTTAGTTCTAAACTGACATAACTGTACATAAATCTAACATGGGTCCCAGAAGTACATTACAGAAAAAAATACCAGTTACATAGGTATTTTGGCTTTCATTCTTTCCTTCTCCTGCCCCATTTCCTACACAGGTCTTGGAGTAAAATAGGGCATTTGTATGTAGAAAGCATCCATTTTAAGGCAGTACTCATCCGGTAGACCGGCAGATGAGCGTATTTCAGCAGAGGAACAGAGGAGAAAAGCACGCCCAGAATGCAGCCTGAGGCCAGAGCGCTGCGGCCAGCATGGTCAGGAAGTTTCATGGAGGATATAGGGCTAAAGGTCAAGGAATAGACAAGATTTGAAAAATGGGGAGAACTCACAGTGAGGTACAAAAAGGAATAGACGCTGAAATCGGAAGGTATATTTTATGGATGGTCAACAGGCCCACTTGATCCATATGGAGAAATAGATTAGGTTAGAAAATAGGTAAATTAGCACAGATTGTGGCTGGCTTTGGTTCCTAGTTGTTTTAGTTGGGACTCTTTTTGGTTGTAGTTTCCAATGGGAGCTAGGGAAGTTTTTTGTTTGTTCTTACTTTGTTATTTTGATTTTGAACAATGGTATAATGTCTTAGAGAACGTGAGAAGAGAAGGTTTGCTGGGTCTCCTATGGGCTGGGGTC
This sequence comes from Trachops cirrhosus, assembly GCA_028533065.1. Lineage (NCBI taxonomy): Eukaryota > Metazoa > Chordata > Mammalia > Chiroptera > Phyllostomidae > Trachops > Trachops cirrhosus. The sequence continues at coordinate 168,775,616 of CM052541.1, forward strand.
TACTCCTGTTCTGGCTGCTACACAGCTTCACTGCCTTTGTCTTTATGAAGACTGTCTCCTCAATCCTAGCTTTCTGTGGGTCCCACAGTAGGAAGAAAATGCCATTAACACTGCTCATGTTTTTATAACTTTTACCTCTTTAGGCACCCTGACAATAGATCCCTCCCTTTTCTCTATTTTGTTCCAAACTTGCCACGAAGATAATGGTATCAGAAAGACAGACACACAAAACAGAAACATGGCCCTTAGGAGCCACCCCCTGAGACCATATGAAGCAGGGGTGAAAAGAGCTTCCAAGAAAGGAGGCTGAGCAGATATCCTAACCAATGCCATCTACTTTCTACCTCTGCCCAGAATAGATAACTGGTTTGTTGTATTCAAAACACCTTCCCCAAGTCTTCCGTTTTATACAACCCAACATACCTCACTCTCCTCTTCCCTGACTAGATGTAACTCAATTGTTATCTGTTTCAGTAGCATGGAGACTTGGAGCTTTATTTCACAGGTCAGACATCTACAAACTCGAATCTAAAAAGCAGAGATTGCTTGAGAGAGCTTTAAGTGGCATGGCAATCAAACTTCACAGAGAGAAGCTCCATTCACCTCTTCCTGCAAATCCCTCTATTAATTTTTGACCTTCCTCTCCCCATCCCCAGGCTGACCAGTTACTGTTCAGTGGACCCAAGTCTTCTCTTCTGCTCCCAGTTACCAATCCAAGTGAAAATTGCTTTCTCCATTTCTTGTGATTAATCGAGTTATTAAGTGATTGACTGATTAGTGCATTTCACACTGCAGTTTTTATTATTTACCTCCCTAAAGACAGTTTTGCCAGAATAAGCATATAGATTTGGACTTTCTTTTAAAAAAATTTTATTGAGAGAAGGAAGGAGTGAGAGAGGGAGAAAGAAAAAGAGAAACATCAATTTGTTGTTTTACTTATTTATGCATTCATTGGCTCATTCTTTTTTAATTTTTAATTTTTTTAATTTTAATTGTTGTTCAAGTACAGTTTTCTGCCTTTTCCCCCACCTCACCCAACCCCCCAGCTCTCCCCACCTCCTTCCCCCCACCTTGTTATTGTCCATGTGTTCTTTTATTTGTTCCTGCAAACCCTTCACGCTTTTCCCCTGAAATTCCCTCCCCTCTCCCCTCTGGTCACTGTCAGCCTGTTCTCAATTTCAGTGTCTTTGGTTATTTTTTGCTTGTTTGTTTGTTTTGTTGATTAGGTTCCTGTTAAAGGTGATATCATGTGGTATGTGTCTTTCGCCACCTGGCTTATTTCACTTAGCATAATGCTCTCCAGTTCCATCCATACTAGAGCTCCATTCTTCTATGTGCCCTGACCAGTGATCGGACCTGCAACCTTGGTATAGCAGAATGATGTTCCATCTGAGCTACCTAGCCAGAGCCTGGACTTTCTTTAAAAACAAACAAACAAACTCAACCAAAGAAATACAATAAAAAACTTAGAGTCCAAAATCTAAGTTTTGACAACCTGTCTTTACAGACAATGGGAGGTCACCAGTGGATTTCTGATCAGGTAATAACATACTTGTGATGACAGATCAGCCATGGCACAGGTGCCTGGAGGCAGAGAAACCAGCTATCGGATGTATTGGGCTGGCCAAAAAGTTCATTTGTTTTTTTCTGTAAGATGGCTGTAGTAGCACTTAATTGTCTTTAGCTTCGTTCAGAACAATTTTGTTACATTGTATAGTGACAGCTGTCACATCAGCATGCATTTTAAGAAGCTTATCAAAATTGGTGAGTTTTTGTGTAGTCATTTTAATATTGAAGATGGAAGAAAATACACAACATTCTCTGTATAAGCATAAGCTTTATTATTTCAAGAAAAGTAAAAATACAACTGAAATGCAAAACAAGATTTGTGAAGCATATGGAGAAGGTGCTGTGACTGATCAAACATGTCAAAAGTGGTTTGTGAAGTTTTGTGCTGGAGATTTCTCAGTGGACGGTACTGTATAGTCGGGTAGATTAGTAGGAGTTGATAGCGATCAAATTGAGACATTAATTGAGAACTATCAACGTTATACCACATGGGAGATATTTGACATACTCAAAATATCTAAATCAATGAAGTTATTGGAGAAAAAGAAAAATGTGTTTTAAAAGGCCTGAGAGACTGTGCAAATTGTGGTTATTTTGGGAGGCATTATACACTACTTTTTCATGGTTTAAACGCATTTCCCCAATTTTCTACATTGTGTATTTATTTATTTTTGTATTGAAAACAAATGTACATATAGCATGAAACAATAGATTTGATTCAAAATAGGCATGGTGGCAGTGGCGGGGAGCTGGCCTGACAGCTCGCATCATTCTGTAAACATGAGAACATGCTAGATTTCTCCACATGTATTAGTGATGAATTCCAGAGAACAGCTATGTTTCTGGTTGGCCTCTTGTAAAGTGAGTTCCTCTGAAGTCTGTATGGTTAATAATATGAAACAGTCTTTCTGGAGACTATTAGCTGCTTTGAATTAATTTGGTCAGAGTAACACAGCACATAAAGTAGCATCTGTTTAGTGACTTTTACCCAGAGGACCTGAAAAACTAACGCAAGACTATACTTTGCATGATAGTGATAATTAAAATCATTATGGATGGGGGCAGTGAAGGTCTCTAAGTATACACCTTGTTAGCTGGTAGTCAGCTTAGGAGTTACTGAGCTTCATATACCCTTATGGTTATTCTGGAGTGGGAATCTTTAGTGCAAATTTCTAGACTCAGTGTGAATGGAAATATGGAAGCTTTGGGAGGCCCACTTCATGCTGTATCATTTTAAGATGGGAAGAAACAAGGGGACATTACAGTTTTCTTTCCAGCACTTCAATGGTAGGAACAACTTATTCATGCCCTTACAGTTGCTATTCATTGGGCATCTACTATGTGTCAAGCAGTGGTCTCAGTGCTTGAGATGCTTTAGTGGCAAAACAGGACTGTACTTGATGATGGAGTGTGTTAGGAGATGGTAAATACAAGGGAATAAAACAGAGGATGTGGTGTACTGGGGAGAAGTCCGTTGTAATTTTAAATTGGACGGTATTTAAGAAAAGACTTGGAGGAAACCAGGGAGTAAGCCAAAAAGAGGGCTGGGGAGTGCATTCTGTCAGGAATGGGCCAGTGCATAGGCCCTTCAACGGAAGCCTGCCTGGCACGTTCAAGTAATAGTGGAGAGGACAATGTAGCTAAAATAGAATGAGCCCAGAGTTTCACGTTTGAAATAGTAATATTCTAGAAAAAGCTACTGTTTCAGTTGCCAATAATTTTTTGACGTATTGGTAATAGTCTCTGACAGGCACCTCATCCATCACTGCTCCAAGGTGGGGCAGACCCAGCCAGAAGCGCCTCTCTTTGCCACACCGCACACATCCTCCAAGACCAGGGCTCTCTCCTGATCAGAGGGCTTCAGACTTTTTCCCAGCAGCGCTCAAACACCTGAAAGCTGTTTTGTGTTTTTTTTCAAGTAATGCTCTTAACGTGTTAGTTATAAATGTAGATGAGGGCTTAGTAAAGATTCCAAAAATTTGATTCGTATAGGTATGGAGATTCTGCTCATTATCTCAAATTTAAATCATCCCATTTCAGTTGCCTTAGCAACCTACACAATGTTCTCATTTGCTTTTCAATAAGCCAATGGATGAATGGAGTTTTTGTTCCAGTGTTTATGAATTTCTATCACCTGATACTTGATGTCTTTCTGGCATGCATACTGTGCCAAATAACTGTCTTTATATTCTTAAAATCCATGTAACTAAAATTAAACTTTAGTTTTCTTAAAATCTAAATTTTTAATGAGAAAATATCCAACTTATGAATAGTTGGAAAATCTGCGCAGGCTTGTATTGTAAAAATGCTTTTATTTTCATTATAATTAATTTCCAAGGCTCTGTACACTTGGCAAGCTGACTCATCTATCAAAGTTCACTCACACAGGCGTATTTGTGAACGACAGAGAAAGAAAAAGGCCTGATGACAAATCTAGGTTTCATAGAGTTCATTGGCTCACACTCACATGCTTGCTTCTCCCAAATGCTGTCGCAGAGCCTATTTTCTCTTACTTTACACATAATTCTCAAGGTTCATAGCTCATTAAAGTGGGTGTGGGCATGCGTATACAACATGGTAGGCAAACACAGTGACGCCTGAGTTCAACTCCCAGCTGTCTGACCTTGAGCATACCACTTCTCTGTGCCTCAAATTTCATCGTCTGAAGAATGGAAATAATACCATATTATACCGTGGAGGTATTTCAAGGACTAAAGGGAAGAATATATGGAAAACACTTAGAAAAGCGCCTGCCATATATTAGGTGAATTTAAATGGCTGCTCTTTTTACAAATGGGATTAGCGATAGTATTGGCAAATGACAGTCTGAGAATAAAAAAGAAAACAGAAAGATAAGCATAAATCTAAGAGTGCAAAATGCTTAGTCACCTGGGATGTTCTGGCACTACTGCCGGGAGCCCTCTGTGCTTTTTCAATCCCTGAGGGCATTGGCCTGCCCCAGTTCAGTGTAACAGCTCTCTGTTGTTGATCGCCTTGGTTCTCTACGTCAAAGCTAAATTACATTCAGCATCGTAACACACTTTGGAATGATCTTTATACAAAATGATTCAAAATCATTAAATGATTTAAAGGTGCTATTATTTATAATGATGCACATCTCAGCGACCCAGAAAATTTGACTAAACCTTAATGATCATTCCTTGAAGGTTTTGGATAGCTGAGGCTTTGTAGAATTCTTTCTTTTTCTTTTTCTTTTTTTTTCATTAATAGGAACTCAATGTCTGGATCACTTAGGGATTTTTAAAACCCTGTTTAGGTACCTGGCACATAGTGGGAAAGCAACAAATACTCACTAGATGAATGAATGAGCAGCCAATATTTACATTGCGTGTGTGTGAGCACTTTCGCATGTCTTTACCTACACTACTCTCACTGCCTTACATCGTTTGTAAACAAGGCCAAGCCTAACAGAGGTTCTAGGTTTGCTGTAGCAAGTAGGTGACTCTCCATCCCAGCTTGCCCCAGTGCAGTCCTAGTTAACTTTTGCTGTCCCAGTGTCCCCTCTTCGTGGAGATAGTTTACTATCAACAAGGTGCCAGTAAATATTATGGTTACTCTAATTAAAATTGTCATTCTCCTACCAAACTTTTTGAGATAAAATTTTAACAATCACTCGATCTCTCTCCACTCCTCCCTCCTTTTCTGTTGCTCTTTCTCTTTGTGTTTCTTCTCTCTTAGGATGACTTGTCTAATAGGGAGTTACACATTCATCCTTCAAACAACATACTATGTGCAAATGCTGCTTGAAACAAAAGTTCATTTAGGAAATAATTTTTTTGCTTTTATAGGTTTGAATATTATGTTCTGTCATATGATTCATTTGTAGAAATTCCATGCCTCTCAAAAATAAGATCATCTTTTCTAGAACACACACAGTCTTATTATATGAAATGATGTAATCCTTTATAATTTATGTCCCATGCTAGCCATACCCTCCTTTTTTATTCTTCTTCAGTTGGAACATCCAAAGTCTCAACTAAAAGGCATGGTGGATATCATGGTAGTGCCTGGGAAAAATATGATTAATGGGGTTTGGCCAAACTCCAAGGCAGATGCAGCACACCCTTGGGCGGCAGCTGTTGTGGTAATGACCACAGGCTTTAGGAGGGAGCATCGTGCCTGACATAAATGGGAGAGGAAACAGGCTGCTGGCAGCTTGGACACTGATTTTTGCATATTCTTTAACATAGTGTTCAATGAGTGCACTTGGGGTAGTAGTTACCCTAGGGTTTTTTTTGGGGGGGTTGTTATTTGCTTTAAAAGAGAAGCGATGATAATAACTATGGGGTAGAGATAATAAAAAAGGTGTGTGTGTGAAACGAGACTGGACCCATAGATCACCCACCAGGGTCTCTCCAGGGGAATTTGGAAGAGTTAAGTCTTCGTTACTCAAGCCCCACACGTTGCAGGATGGTTCAAACCTGACTTCCTCCTAACCTCAGCAGTAGCGCCAGTCACAGTGAGAACCCCACACTCCCTGGCATGTTTGCAGAAACTCCCCCGGTACCCAGTAAATGCCTGATTGTGGTCAGAGGAGACATAACCTAAAAGTTCATGCATTCATGTCTCGTGCACTTTAAAAACTTTAATAAATAGAGGCTTAGAAATGATGCTAGTAAACCTGACCTTCTCAGAGCCCAGAATGAGTGACTCAACTTTGCTGGGAAAAGTAACAGTCCCAATCATGGCTCTCGCAGACAGTTGACATTGTTACAAGGACATCCGTGTGAGATTGTAGACAGCAAAGCATAGCCAGTCAATACCTTAGATAAACAATTCAAGGTCAGTGTCCCAGTAACATCATTTGACTGTAGCTGCTGCTTGCACAAAGTCAATAAACCCCCAGCCGGAATTCGAGGCCTTTTCCTGACAACAGAAGAAGAGCAATGGGAGGATTCAAAATTATTTCCCAATTTCCTATATGTTTAGTGCCTTTTTATTCTTTCTGTTTTATTTCTAATCTACCTATTACATTCTAACAAAATCTTGGTATAAGGGAATATGAATTTTTATAAAATTGAATCTTACATCATGAAAAATGCCTTTTCTTCATGCAGTGAGAATTAGTGATCTTTGAGGAATATTGGAAATAGTTGGCTTTTAAATATTAATAACCTCTTCTTGATTTATCATGTATCAGTATACTAAACAGGGGATGGAAAGTCTTCGGGACTGACTGACTTGCATATGTGATATACTCCCAAATTTCTCACATTGCATTCTTTTTGTGTCCTTTTTCCTATGGTCATGCATTGAGGATCCATTTAATTAAAGTCGCTGAGTGGCCGCCAAAAAAATAAACGAAGAAAAGAGAGTGTGGTGCAAAGTGCGGGCCTTGTCTTCAGGTTAGGAATCAAATGAATAGCAAAGGAATGCTTGTTCTCCATCTCTGCAGCTCCTGGAGTGACCAAACTGGTTTTACAAACCATGTGAATTGATTCTGTGTGTCCAGTAAGGCTGAAGGGGGGGCTGAGACTAGTGTATTTTTGAGTATTTTTT
>CM052541.1:168783204-168906780 GCA_028533065.1 Trachops cirrhosus
TTCCTATCAATGCACTATATTTTACTATGTATCTATGAATTCAGGAAAATACATATAATATATTTGGCCAATATTTATTTACATGAATATTCTTCATGTAAATATAACATAATATGCATGGTTCTGTGGCATTTTTTCTCTGAGGTTGTATTCTTTATATTTATCTATATTAATACATGTAGCTCTAGCTCACTGATCATAAAATTATATAGAATTCTATTGTATTTATACATATATATATCTCAGATAATTTATGCATTTGTCTAGATGGACATTGAAATTGTGTCTAATTGTTTACTCCTATAAACAGTGCTACAGAAAAATTTTTTCTAGAGTTGAGATGGAAAAGAGGAAGGCGGGGCTTAGTGCATGGTGTTTGCTGCTCCAGAACCAATGACATCAGCACTTCAGCATCTCCCCTGCAACACAAGTGTCGATAACATTATTTTAAATGTCAGGATGTGCACATTCAATAAAATCATTTTGTGATATTAAATGTCTAAAACATCTCAAGAAGAAAATCACTACAGATCATAAAATTATCATCTCTCTTAGTACTATTGGCTTTGCAGCTTCTGTGCTGTTTAGTTACCTCCAGCAAGAATGTCTGCCCCGTCTGGCCCTGTAAGGACTCGGACCTTCCTGCTGTGTTTACTTGATACAGAGGCCCCTCCCTATTCACCTTGCCCACTGTCAGACTGTCCCCATCCCAGAAGAGAGTTGTGTTTTCTTTAAATGGCACTTCTCATCCCTGCTCAGCCTTTTTTCTTATTGGAGGGGAGAGTGTAGATGGACATGGGGTAGGGAGTTTGGGATGGGGAAGAGAAAGTGAAATGTTAAAAAGCAGGAGTGGTAAAGCCACCAGAGGGTTTGCGGTGAGAGGCTGGCAGAGAGGAGACAGAGGAGGGAAAGGGAAAGGAGACGGACTGGCAAGAAATCTAGGAGAGACAAACTAAGCTCTGGAAGGCTGAATATCAATATTTACACAAAATATACACAAATCTATGCCCGTACTTTAAAATGGCACCAATAAGGGAAAATTGAAAACTGATGCTGCAATCATTAGTAATATAAACACATTTTGTACTTTACTGGATAGTGCATTACTTTTTTCCTCACTAGCTGTACCAATTTACACTCCCAACAGAAGTGTGGGGATTACCCACTATACCACATTTGGCTCGTATTTGGCTTTATCTGATTTTGTAACATCCGCTAGATGGGTTTCCTACGGTGTTTCTTTGTCCTTTTTTTTAAATTTATTTTTAATCATTATTCAAGAACAGTTTCTATCCTTTGCTCCCATTCCAGCCAACCCACCCATCCCTCCCATCCTCCCTCCCATTTCCAACCCCCCTAGTTTTTGTCCATATGTCCTTTATATTTGTTCCTGTAAACCATTCCCATTCTCCCCTGAAGTTCCCCTGAAATTCCCTCCCCTCTCCCATCTGATCATTGTCAGCCTGTCCTCTGTTTCAGTGTCTTTGACTATATTTTGCTTGTTTCTTTGTTTTGTTGTTTAGGTTCCTGTTAAAGGCCTTTAAGTTGCAGTTTCTTGATTGTTAACAGGGTAGTTGAGTACCTAGCCAGGACACTTTTTATAGTTTTTACAACTTTTAAAATGAATTTTACTACAAAGATAAAATAGCTTATAGCCTCATATGTAATGTATCTGAAAAGCAACATAAATTAAAATTAACCCATAACCTACCAAATAAAGATAACAGCTTTTTATTTTTGAAAAATACCTTTATTGAGGTATATTTAACATGCTGATTTAAAGTGTTCAATTTGTTTTTTTGATCTCTGTACACACCAGTGAAACATCGCCACAATCAAGAAAGTCAACTTATCCACCACCCCCAAAGTTTACTTCTGACTCTTAGGAATTTCTTTCTCCTCTCCACTCTCCCTCTGGCAACTCTCCCTGTGGATCTCCCTTTCCAATTATTTTCAGATTCCTCCGTGTCATAAGCATCTTTCAGTGGGTTACTTCTTTGGGTTGCTGAGCAGTGTTTTATTGGGTGGCAGAACCACAGTTTGTCCATTTACCTTTTAGTGAATAGTTACTGAATTGTATCAGTTACTGGATTGATGGTCCATTTAACCTTTTATAGGGTAAAATATATACACAGGGTAGGGCATATGGTTCATATGGAAAATCATACAATTATTGATAAATAATAATACAAGAATAAACTCTATGTTTCACAACTATAAACCTACTTTTGCCCAACCTGTATGTTCATACATTTTCTCATGCAAAACAGTGAACATGAAATAATCCCTGCTACTGATCAGAGCCTGGACAGTGCCTGGCATGTGTAGGTGTTCAGTCATTACGTGACGAAACTTTAGATATGTGTCGGCAAATCTCAAGGCTAATTAAGAATACAAAGCGAGCAGACCTAAGAAGCTACAGAGCATGACCACCTGAACTGCACTGAAATCAGGAATGCTCTGATTCCTTGGAAGTCGTTCCTTCTAAGCAGCACATCATTCATCTTGCACTGAAAACGGTATCTCCCTTCTGTTCCTCTTTTGTTCCATCTTTCTCCCAACCACTGGCTTCAAAACCTTAACTATCTCTGAATTTCCCTTTCTCCATGTCTAATTAGTTCCCAGTCCCTACGTCTGACAGTCCATTGTCCCCATCATGCTCTAGTGTGGTCTCTACCCATCTCCTCCCTCAGCATGTCAGTTTTTCCCACGTTGCTTCCCGGACTCCTGTCTTCCCCTCTTTCATTCACATGATCACATGTTTTTCTAACATGCATTTTTTACCATGTTGCTTTATGGTTTCCAGCTCTCTGTTTGCTCCTCCCTGCCTGAAGACTACAATTCTAAGTCCTCAAGGAGGACTATAGCCCAAGGAGCCCTGGGCTTTATACCACCTGCTCCTCTCCTCACTGAGGCAGAATTATTTAACTATTTGCATGTCCCCCAGCACAATATGCTGTATCCCACCTCTGTGCCTTTGAATAAACCTGTCCTCCCACATTCTGGAATGTATCACCAACTAGTCAGAACTCAGTGTTGAAGCCTCTTTGTCCCTGCACAGACACACACACACAGCGAAGTTCACTTCTCATCTATGCTGCGGATGTCCACTCTCCCAGAGTTTGGAGGCCGTGGCATTTTTACCTGCATCCAGTAAGCGGTACAATGGCAGTTACCAAGGAGGTGCTCACAAAATATGTCAGGTGCTCGATAAATATGAGTAACTCAAATTTTGGTGCTCAATGCATATGAATGGATGCACTTATGACTTAAATATCTGATCAAGTAGTGATTTTTCAGCCAAAATGTGTTTGATGTCTTTTTCTTGTTTTCAATCCTGTCATCACCAGCTTAGTCAAAAACTCTTCAACCCCCAGTCCAAATGGTTGCATTAGCTTCCTAACCAGCATATATCAATAAATTCTCCCTCTTTTCCAAACCATATTAATGCAGATTAGCTAATCTCCTACAATGACGCATTAATTGCATTACACCCCTGTGAGATTCCACTGCCGGGCTTTCAAAAAGCTCAAGCTAGTCCAGCAATCAAACTATTTTCTGTTCCTCAACACACATTCTCCATTCTGGCCAGCCTGTTCTTCCCACTCCCCATGCCAAGCTATGCTCATTCCATCTTGTGTTCCGGGGCTCAAGTTATCCCCTCTCCAGAATACCCTGCCCTCTCACCTCCATCTGTCTAAAGTCTGCTAATAATTTATGGCTGGCAGAAGTTGCACCTGTGTGACCGAGCCACCTCCCCTGTGGACTCTGTTGGTGTTTTTCATCTGTAGCACCCAGATTCTAGCTGCATTGTAGACAGTCTCATAAATAGATGAGATAACCACTGCAAAATATTTCAATGTGAGTGCTGGTTAAAATACAAGGGAATGTATATTCTCTTCCCCTATCCACGTGAGAATGTAAGCTCCACAAAAGCAGAAAATTTTTGTTCCCTTTGTTCCTAAAGGAAAACTAGGGGCTTAGGCACTCCAATATTTGTCAACTAAATAAATAAACACTGCTGCATGGTGGGATTCACATATTCCTTTCTTCAGAAAAAGACTTTGAAAGAAATTTGAACAAATTTGAGTGATTTCTGAATTTTAAACACTGTGGTATTTTAGAGGTGATTTCTGAAGTAGAATCAAGACTAGCAAATCACTGTGCACATTTATCTAAATATAGTATTTAAATTTTGAATTTAAAGAAGCTTTTGAAAAGTAGCTCTGTACCTGGAACTGTCAATTAGTGAATCATGTGTTTTTGGAATTCTTACACATTAATGTAAGTTCATATTAAGATAGTGCTAGTACAGGTCTAGGTGGATGGAACATAAAAATGGTATGAGCATATTATAGCTCGAAATAAAAATATATACAGGTCCTTGGAATCAGAGTAGTTTGATAATATCTATACTTTCCCATGGCTTTGGTCATTTACCAACTCTTTCCTGAATTCTGTGCCTTCTAAAAGAAGAAAATCATAAGTCACTCTATCAAAGCCCTTAGCCCAGAATCCCAGAATCTGACATGTAGTAAATGTTTGTTAAATATTGAACTTTATAACAACTGCAGAATTTTTCCCTCATGGATGGGAGGTGATTTAAGAAAGGAAGTGAAATAGTTATAGTTACATTTGAGAAAAAATAATTCTGATGATTGTCTGGAGAAGGATTTGCAGAAAAGACAAAGGAAAAACCAGAAAACTCTTGGTTCATTCATTGAGGCACAATTATAGAGCGTCTACTTGTTGGTATGCGCTTAGAAAAGAATGAGCTGCTAAGATTGTGTGTGATAAGCATAGCAGGTAGGAAATGTTTAGGTGAAGAGTTATGAAGACTTAATTTAAGTAGTGATGAGGAAGAAAAGGAGTGGGTATTTTGGAATTTATTTAGGCAGAAGCACAGAGAGTACTTGATAAACTCCATTAAGATCAAGGGCTTGAGAATATCACCCAGAGTTCTCAAATCAGAACTAGAAGATAGAAGATAGAAGTATGAGTGGGCATGGCAAGAAAGGGGGTGAGTTTTACTGTGGACTTACACTGTTAGAAGAGTCTGCAAAAACATTTTGTGGATCTGAGTAATATAGAATTGTAGATAAGATCTGCTAATTAAAAGAGGCATGAGGACTGAGGAGGGACGGATTTTGAATTTATCAATAATAAACAGTTGTTGAGGGCATAAATTCATGTGGAAATTTCCCAGAAGGGTGCTCACCTGAGTGAAATGAGATGAGGGCTGAGGCTGCAGATTATGGACATCAAAAGGTTAAGAGGACAAGAATAACACACAAAGAAGACCGAAAATTAATGGCCAGATGTGACGTCAAGAAACCAGGAAAGAGTAGTTGTATCAGGCAAAATGGTTTCAAGTGCAAGTAATAGAGAAGCTGACTCACTTGGCTTTAAACAATAAGGTAATTTATTGGTTCACATAACTGGAATTCCAGAGGTAGGAGGGCCTGGGGAGTGGTTGATCTGGGAGCTCAATAACTTCATCAAGAAACCAGTTTCCTTTGTCTCCTTTTGCTCTGCCATCCACAGTTTTGGATTTGCCCTGAATCTATTTCTTCTCTGGTAATAGAATGAAGGTTGTAGAAATCAGGACTACGTTGTCCCTCAATCACAGCCATCTGAAGAAGCAGTGTGGATCTGGAATCTCTCCTAAAAAAGTGAAGAACTTACCACTAGTCACCAGCCAAGTCCTTCTTGTGTCCCATTGGCACCAATATGATTACCTATTTGAGTCCTGAAATAGTCATTAACTTGGGGAGAGGAGTTAGGCCTCCATCTCCCAGAGCCCAAGGTGGCTTTACCTTTCCCTGAGATGCTGGACTTTCTTGGCAAGAGATGAGTACATGAACAAAAATCAAGATTCTTTAGGTAAAAGGAAATGAAAAATGGAAAATGCATAACCAGGTAGCAAGGGCCACTACAGAAATATTAAGTAAGTCTAGAAGTCATTACAATTTTCAAATGTTAAAGAGGGTCAAAGTAAGAGCTAAAGAAAAACAAAAAACAAAAAAAGCATTCCAATTAGATTAGTAATAAGAAGGTGACTGTAGACTTCACAGATATATTGACTGAAGTGGAGATAAGGGTTCTATTAGGTAAGAAAGAGGATAGGAAGCTTTGACTTAAGTTCAAAGATTCTGGGTTTTGAAAGGAAGAATAATGATAAGATAGCAGCTAGGAGGGAAAAGTAGTAAGAGGAATGGATATTTTTTTACGGTCGTCAATTAAATGTTTCAAATTCTAGTCAGTGGATGCTAATCTGGTCCTGATGAAAGCCCTTCTGGTGACCAGTTCTATGAACTTGGTCAACTTCTCCAGCTCTCTTTGAGTTCTCATCCCTTAACGGGAGAGAAAGAAAGCTATCTATGTACTGTATAATCCACAGAGAAAGTAGATTTCAGAAATGTTTTACAGAGAATAACTTTATTTATATTTTAGATGTGTGTGTTTAGGAGAGATCTTAACTGTTATATACCACTGGGGAGTTGAAAATCATTTATTTGGGGACTGAAAATAGAATTCTTTGTAATTACTAGCACAGTAACTATTCAGAGAGATAATCCAGTTAATGCTACTTGACCATCCTACATGCAGCGTTACTCTTGTATTGAGTGCATCTTGCCTTGTAGCAGGTAGAATATGAAGCACACCATCCCCTTTTGGCACTGACAAATTACAACAGATTGAGATTAGTGTCCTTAAAATTAATGACATTATACTATTTTATTGTAAAGAATTACCTTGTAGGTATTTTTGTCAAGCTTTTAGGAACTGTTCAAGTGCTTTAAACTCAGAACATTGTGTGTTCCATTTAAATGATAATGACTGGAACACTTCTAAGTCTTTGAAATATTTAAATCAAAGAGTTTCATGTAACAGTGATCTCAAAACTTTCCTCCTACATTTTATAGGCTAAACAGCAAAATTTCAGAACTTCTGGGCAGTCATTCACATTTTCCGGGCAGAAGTTACAGAATGATTTTACTTGGGAAAACAAGAGAAAAGTAAAGCTGGCATGTGAGCCTAACAAAATATTCAGATTGCTTGATATATTTTGCCAAGACTTTTGTCATGAGGGGCAACCATAGTGCCATATGCCACACCCCCAGCCAGCATTTGCAAGCCACCAATCATTTCCTAAGGGACCTCAACAGACAGAAGCATTGAATTTTCTGTAGTCAGTGTTGCCTCCCACCTGGGAAAAAGGCAGTCCTGTAATTGAATCCCAGCATGTGCATTGTCATCCCTCCCGCCTGCCCCTCTGGTGCGACAGCAAATTAAAAGACTTCTAAGGCTCAGCCTGCCTTCCAGCTGCCAGCCCCTGGTAGACATGAGGGAGCCAGAAGGGACCAGGTGGAGCAGTTTTGAGTTGCACTAAACACACAGTGCAAGGAGGTTGGCCGTAACTTCCCAATGAATATTTATACCAGCCCCATTTCTCATGTTGCGCTTTGGCAAGGATCAGAGTGCTGAGCTCCTGCTGATGTCAAGGGCCCTGCATTGTTTGGACCTGCTCCGTGAAGTATTACGCCAGATGAGAAGTGGGCCCCAGGTTCCTATCACTAAGATGGCTGGTTGACTTTTTTTTTAATGGAGACTATCATGTTATAGTGTCATAAGGATGGGGCAATGGGGGAGTTTCCTGACGTCTTCTGGCATTGCTGTTCCTGAATCGCACACGGCCTCAACCACAGTTTCCTGTGGAGTGGAACTTTAATTGCTTTAAGAGCCACACAATACTCCATGTTGTAGATCACTGCATTTTTTTCGTCTCATTCTTGGAGGGTTTATTTTTGTTTGCTAAGGTCAGACACTTATCACAGGGCTCTCTCATCACATTTCACATTCTGATCCCTTGTGGCAGTTGCTAACTTCCTTGCGCTGAAAGTGAATGGGTTGAGTAACCTCGTAAAGATACAGAATGTCTTGGCATAGAAAGGAAGGGAGTGAAGAATGCCTGTCTATGGAAGACTCTCAGTGTTATTTAGTGAGCTCTGTAAACTGAGAAGGTATTTGGAAAACCATCTACACTCAAACCCATTAACTTTTTCTAGGTAGTAGAACATGGATTTTTATTCATGTTTGTGATTCCAAATCCATATTGTTACCTAATAAAGCACACATTTATCATGAAATTTGTTTAAAACATAATTTTTATTTTTTCTTTAAAAAACTTATTAAAGCATAGTTAGCATGCAATATTGTGTTAGTTTCAGGCATACAGCACAGCAATTCAACATTTACGTACCTTGGGTTGTGAATGAACACCACAGTAAGTCTGTTAACCATCTATCACCGTGCAAAGTTACTATTACATTATTGACTATGTTCTGTCTGCTGTACACCACATGCCTGCAGTTTATTTATTTTATAACTAGAACTTGGTCCCTCTTATCCCCCTTCACATTTTTTACCCATCCTCCCCACCTTGCACCCCTTTGGCAACTATCAGTTCGTTTTCTACATCATTGAGTCTGTTTCTGTTTTGTTTTCTTTTTTCAGATTCTACATATAAGAGAAATTGTACGGTATTTGTCTTTCTCTGTCTGACTTATTTCACTCAGCACAATACCCTCTAGGTCCATCCACGCTGTTGCAGATGGTGAGACTTCATTCTCTTTATTTTATGGCTGAATCCTGTTCCATTGTAGATACGCCCCACTTCTCTTTATCCATCCATCTGTGGATGGACACCCATGTTGCTTTCACATCTTGCCTACTGTAAATAATGCTGCAGTGAACATAGGGGTGCATATATCTTTTTGAATTAGTGTTTTTGTTTTCTTCTGATAAATAGCCAGAAGTGGAATTTCTGGGTCATACAGTAGTCCCATTTTTAGATGTTTGATGAACCTCCATACTATCTTCCACAGTGGCTGCACCAGTTTACAGCCACACCCACAGTGGCTGCACCAGTTTACAGCCACACCCACAGTGGCTGCACCAGTTTACAACCACACCCACAGTGGCTGCACCAGTTTACAACCACACCCACAGTGGCTGCACCAGTTTACAGCCACACCCACAGTGGCTGCACCAGTTTACAGCCACACCCACAGTGGCTGCACCAGTTTACAGCCACACCCACAGTGCTCAAGGGTTCCCTTCTCTCCACATTCTTACCAGCACTTGTTCTCTGTTGACTTTTGGTAATTGCCATTCTGACATATCTCACTGTGGTTTTGATTTGCATTTCCTTGATGATTAATGATGTTGAGCATCTTTTCATAAGATATTTAAGGTTATTGTTTCCTTGTTGAATTTTTTGTCTGGATTTTCTATCTATTATTGTATGTGTGTATTAAAGTATCTTACTATTGTTGTGATAATGTCAATTTCTCTCTTCATATCTGTTAATATTAACATTTGCTTTATGTGTTTAGGTCCTCCTATGTTGGATGCATAGGTAATTATGAGTATTATATCTTTTGACCCTTTGATTATTATTTAATTCCTTTCTTTGTTCCTTTTTGCAGTCTTTGTTTTAAAGTCCATTTTGTCGGATATGAGTATTGCTTGCCCTGGCTTTCTTTTCCTTTTTATTTGTGTGGAATATCTTTTCCATATCTTTATTATCAGTGTGTATCTGTCCTTTGAACTGAATTGAGTATTGTGTACACAGCAGGTAGATGGGTCTTGTTTTTTTTCCTTTTCGTTATTTTAATCCATTCTGTCACCCCATGTCTTTTGGTTGGAGCATTTAATCCATTTATGTTTAAGGTAATCACTGATAGATTTGTTCTTTTCTGTGAATTATTTTTGATGATTTTTGTAGTTTTCTGTTGCTTTTTAAAAAATCTCTTCACTTTTGGTTTGCTGGTTTTCTTCAGTGCTTTGTTTGTATTCATTTATCTTCATTTTTTTGTGGATCTTTTGTAGGTTTTGGTTTATGGGTACCACGAGGTTGATATATATTGATTTATATCTATAGCAGTATATTTTAAGCTCTTAGGCATTTTAAATTCAAATGCATTCATTATAAAGCACTACATTTTTGCTCCCCCTCCACACTTTCTGACATATGCTTTAGATCTTTTTGTTTTGTATATTCCTTAACTACTTACTGTAGTTATAGTTGATTTTACTACTTTTGTCTTTTAACCTTCATATTAGCTTCTTCAGTGTCTGATTCACTGTTTACTATATATTTATTTGGCTTTTCCAGTAAGATTTTTTTCTCTCACATATTTTTTTTTTATTTCTAGGCTTTTCTTTTCTGCCTAAAGAAGATCCTTTAATATTTCTTGTAAAATCAGTTTAATGATGAGGAACTTCTTTAGTTTTTACTTATGTGGGAGACTCTTTCTTTCTCTGTCAATTCTGAATAGCATCCTTGCTGGATAGAGTATTTTAGGTTGTAGGTTCCTTTCTTTTAGCACTTGAAATATATTCTGCCACTCCTTCTAGTCAATAAATTTTCTGGTGAGAAACCAGCTGATAATTTGTTGGGGTTTCCCTTGTATGTAACCAGTTGTTTACCTGCTGTCACCTTCAAGATTCTCTCTTTATCTTTAAATTATGTCATTTTAATTACAGTATGCCACAGTGTGAGTCTCTTTGGGTTCACCTTGTTTGGAACTCTCTGTACTCCCTGGACCTGGATGTCTGTTTCCTTCCCAGGTTAGAAAGTTTTCAGCCATTATTTCTTCCAATAACATTCTGTCCTTAGTCTCCCTCCTCTCCCTTTGGGATCCCTCTATTATGAATATTAGTGTGCTTGATGTTGTGTCAGGGATCCCTTAAACTATCCTCATTTTTTAGAAGGTTTTATTCATTTATTTTTAGAGAGAGAGGAAGGGAGTGAGAAAGACAGGGAGAAAAATATCAGTGTGAGAAAGAAACATCAATTGGTTGCCTCTCAAATGCACTCCAACAAGGGACCAAACCTGTAACTCGGGCATGTGCCTTAACTGAGAATCAAACCAGCAACCTTTTGTTCTGCACAATGACACCCAACCAACTGAGCCACGCTGGTCAAGGCTTGTCCTCATTTTTCATAAATCCCTTTTTGTTTTGTTGTTCTGATTGGGTGATTTCCACTATTCTGTCTATCTTTTAGGTACATGATTTATTCTTCTGTGTGGCCTAATCACTAATCATTGATTGGTGTTGTTGATTCTCTCGTGTATTTTTTTATTTTAGTGTTTGTATTTTTGAGCTATGATTGCTCATTTATAATATTTTCTGACTCTTTGTTGATGTTCTGCCTGACTTCTTTTATTCTGTTGTCAAGTTTGGTAAGCATTTTTATGACTGTTACCTTAAATTCTTTATCATGCAAATGATCTGTTTCTTTAGGGGTTTGGGGTATGTTTTTCTTGTTCCCTCATTCAAAACACACACATATTCCTCTGTCTTCTTATTTTTTTACTTTGCTTGTGACTACAAATTAAATTAAACAGCTATCTCTCCTAATCATGCAAAAGTGACCTTTTATAGAAGCAACCTCTGTGTAGACTGTGTGTGCCATCTGGTATTAGCATGCCAGCTGGAGCCACAGCGAGCCTCTTTGGTGCCTGGGCTGCGTAAGGGGCTGACTGGTTGGAACTTCAGCAGGCACAGGCTGAGGCGGCCTGGGACATGGGGCTCCAGGGTGCCCTGACAGTTCCGCAATTTGAGACTGGTATGGACCTGGAGTGGGGTGGCCTAATGTGCATGTTTACTGGGGCCCTGGGACTAAAACAGTCTCAGGCTCATGTTTGTTGGTGCCCTGGGACCAAAACAGTTTTGCTCTCTGGGACCAAAACAGGCTCAGGGTGCTGAGGCAGAGAACACGCTGCAAATTTTTAGACGTCCTGGACAGAGCTCCAGCCTGCACTATCTATGTGAAAATGGAACTTAAACTGTAGTAGTCAACAGGACTCTCAATTTTAAAGAGTTCCCACCATTCTCAAAGAGCTCACACAGTTCCCCAACCTTCTCTATGTGGTCCTTCTCTCTTGTGCAAAAGATATTCAGGCATGAGGTCACTGGCAAATTGCATGGTCCACTTCCCTGATCTTTATTGTTAGGGGTCTCCCCTCTCCCACATTTCCTTTTCTCTGTGGTAGAACCCAGTTCTAACCATATTTGGTGAAATAGACAGGTGAGGGCCTCTCTCTGAGACCGTCTGTCTACCTATCACATAGACTCATCGTCTCTCGGGAGGAATCAATTTATGTGTATGTACATATTCAGTGCGCTCAAGGAAAGGGATACATTCAGAATTCTCTTAGGTTGTCATTTGGGACTAGATTGCCCCTTACACATACTTTTGTTTTTTAATATGACATAATAAACCACAGGCAATGAACTTCTTTAAGATTGCTGATTTTTTTATTATATTCTTAAGTAATTAAATGCAACTAATTAGAAAAGGGGCTCTGATTTTGAGAATTTAGCATAAATTCTCTAAGCAGAAGGAATAGGCTCGTAGTCTTTTGTGATGGCAATACTAGAAAAGAGGAAAAGGGCATGTGTTACACTTAGTGCATATGGAATTCAACACAGTGTGTGTCAAAGGCTCTTGATGTACTTACAAGGAAAAGAGAAAACTAGAGACTGAATGATAGTACCACTGTCAACTCAATAACTATTCCCAGGTACCTGATACAAATCTTGAGATATACCTCTAGTAACCTCTTTAAGATGTGACCTTGACAACGGCCTATTCACCATGTTTATTACAACTTGACATGGATGGTACACTAAGAAAATTTGTGGGTGTCATGACACAGGGAAAGAGTATATTGAACAGCAGAACCCCAATCTTAATAGGACAAGCTGGAATAATGGACTTCGTTCCAACAAAATAGTATTTAGGAGGAACACATGAAAAGCTGTTCACTTGGCTTCCATATGCCAGGTGCAGTGTATAGTAGCTGTGAGGACACAGGGCTCTAAAGCTTCACGTGGCACAGAGACAGGAGTTTACTTGACTGGGTTTCAGTATGTGTTAGTGCATTAGCTAGCAATGTTAATGTAGTCTTTGGGCTACAGTGATGTGTCCACACTGAAAGTTGTAATACCCCTGCATAGTTAGTACCATAACTGTAAGACTATGGGTCTCATAGTTTAAGAAGAAACATGAAATTCTTCAGAAGAAAACACTAGGAAGATAAAGCAGTTTGAAGTGGCCTAAGTGAATTGAAGAAACTGGAGATGCTTAACTGGGAAGAGAAAGGTTCTTTGATGTTTGAAGAGCAGTTATGTGAAAAAAGGTTTAGACTGGCCTGTGTCAATATATTGCATTGCTTATAGGACTAAATTTCTATGGAAACAGTGTACCAAAAACTTTCTAATATTGCGTGACATGAAAGTGAAAGGGGCTGCCTCTTAAGAAAAAGATTTTCTTGAAACTGCAAGTTTCCAAACTGACAAACCAGGCATTTATTGACAATGTTGCAGAAGTGGTTATAGTAATAGGTAACACTTATTAAGATTTACTATATGCCAAATTCTGTGCAATTTGTGTGCAATCTTACTTAATTCATATAGTAGCCATCCCCCAGTATATATTATTATCCCTTCTCTTGAGCCTGAGGTCCAATGATTAATCAATGGTAGAGGTGGAGTTTAAAGCCCAGGTCTGAACCTACAGAGTCTACAGGACAGGCTCTTAACACTGAGTTCACAGCCTCAAGCATAAATGGTGCTATGCATTTGAGGACATTGAATGTCCCTTTAGATCCTGAAATTTCATCACTTGAATAAGGAACCATCTTTATTTTTTCCATTATGTCAATGCTTTGCCCTTTTAGTTCAAAATTCTCAAATTTAAAAATCCTCATTCATTCTTCCAGTAAAATGTCTCATCATTTTTTTTCTTAGAAAAAGAGTCACTATATTTCTTGGTGTAATCAATGACATTAGATGTTTTGAATGTGGCCATAACCTTGCTCTACTGCTTCCTACAGGGAAATAATTTCCTGCTTCATTAAACATGGTATGACTAATTGAACAGAATCTTGAGACCTATAACATTCAAATAATGTAGAATTTATTGGATTTTTTCTTTGTTTTCAAATTAAGGGGTGCTTCTGCAACTTAAATTTAGAGAAATGCTTCTGTTTTTCAAAAATACTTCCTCATATTTCTTGGGTGGGAAGATCATGTTTTATCTGAATAAGTTGTTTGAATTATAGTGAAGAAAGGGCTGGAGTTGCACGTCTCAAGTCTAGAGTTGTAAACCCTGGAAGAGAATGATGATAAAAGCGTCCAAAGAACAGTGTGTTCATGGCTTTATTTGGGATTCCTCCAGGGCCTGAGGTCACCCTGGCAAACGGGTCACTTGCACTGCAAGCATTCACGCTAGCCTCAGGGACAGCCATGAGGTCACTGGCAAATTGCATGCTCCACTTCCCAGATCTTTTTTGTCAGGGGTCTTCCTTCTCCCACATTTCCTTTTCTCTGTGGCAGAACCCAGTTCTAACCATATTTGGTGAAATGGTCTGGTGAGGGCCTCTTTCTGAGGCTGTCTGTCTACCTATCACAAAAACACTGTGCAGTCGAGAAGATCCACATCTCCCAGCTTTATTGCCAGAGGAGAAAACTGGCTCAGGTCTGCAGTGATGACAGGAGTTTCTTGGATCCTGCTCTGAAATGCGTTGGACTAAGCGGGCCTGGCATTGCTACCTGATGTTTTTAAAACGCCAGTGCTTTTGCCAGAGAGTGAGAACCAGTGCTCAGTAGTGACATGCCTGTAACTATCATCTGATTGAAGTTGACCAAGTCATTTTATTATCTTTTTCTTCCACAGTGGCTTTCTGTAGCCATACAAAACATCTTCCTTCCTTCCCCCCACTCTCCCTAGTACACCTGCCTACCTCACTCATGTGGGAGAGCTGACATTGCACATTCAGATATAAAAAGTTCCGCACACGTTTGTGTCAGAGAACTAATCCTTGTCTCTCTGCACCTATCCCTTGTTCTCCCACTGGCCTGAAAGCTCTCTGAAGATACTTTACACATTCCTAGAACTCTCTCTGTGCACAAATGTAAAGCTTGCTCTTCCTTGGGTTTGAGGAGGATGTTTCAGTTTGTTAGAAATAAATTTCACCTGTGCTACAGAAGCAGTGCCAGGCTACATTTGATGCCAGGTAACTCAGGGCACTTCATCTATGTTTCCCTATTCCTTTTTTATTATTCATTTATTAGTACCCAGTAAGTACCCTGTACAATTCCAAGTGTAGAGAAAAAAGCAATAAACGAAATTGAAAATAATCCCTGCCATAAGGGTGCTTATACTCTAAGTAGACGCTGATGTTGTTATTCCTACTTTTCAGCTAAGGAGAATGAAGGCGTATATTACATAGAAAAAGGAGTTTAAGCAAAGAAGGGTCAAATTGAAAATTGGCTGATTAAATGCAATGGACTCTGAGAACATGGGACGCAGAGGCATGCACACATACCATCCACTTTATGCAAAGAGGAAAGCTGGCATGAGAGCGAGTGTATTTCAAAGTCTAGGGTGCTTGTGCATTTCTTGGGTCATGAAGGATTGTTGGAATCTCAGCCTGTAAATAAGCAGGCAGTGACTCACTATCAGCATTTGTGCAGAAGGAGTCTTTGTTTCTGAGTTAAGGCGGTCTCTAAAATGCACAAATGTAAAGCGTGCTCTTCCTTAGGTTTGAAGACAGTATTTCAATTTGTTAGAAATAAATTCCATCTGTGCTACAGAATTACAGAAAAGAACCAAGAAACTAGTTGCATGTCACTTGTCATTCTTCCTTATTTTCTTTATTTTAATAAGCTTTTGTGTTTATGGATAAGTTCAGTTTTTGTATTGTCTCGATAGATGCTAGTACTCAAATGCCTCATGACATGAGGACCACTCTGGGGCAGTGATTTTCAACCTTATTCACCTCACACCTCATATAAACTACTAAACTTTTGTGACACACCAAAAAATGTATTTTTTGCCAATCTGACAAAAAATAGGTGCAATTTTGATTCATTCATAATGAATGGCTACTTTGTGTTGGCTGTTGTCATTTTTTTTATTTGACAGTCTAAGGGAAAAGAGGTCAGTGTGCCTGACTAAACAGTCAGGTATTGCATGTTTTAAAGATTCTTGCAACACACTGGTTGAAAATCAGCGTTCTAAGGGGGCTGAAATAGAAATCTTGGGAGGAAAAGAGGGCCACCGTTAAATATGGTAACAACTAGTATAGATCTGGAAGAGTAAATGCTTATATTGAATGTAGTAATTTTTGAAAACCATTCAGAATTTTAAATTGCAGGGTATGCATTCCTGATTGTGGTTTCACAGAGTGAGAGAATTAAGGCCCCTTTTTGAAAGTTTTTTTTTTATTGATTGATTTTAAAGAGACAGAGAGGAAAGGAGAGAGAGAAACATCCATTTGTTGTTGCACTAATTCATGCACTCACTGGTTGATTCTTGTATGTGTCCGGACCAGGGATTGAAACCTCAATCTCTGTGTATCAGGATGACACTCCAACCAACTGAGCTACCAGGCCAGGACCTAAACTCACTTTTTAAAAAATGGGAAACATACAATGTGTGATAGAAAAAACCTGAGCTCAGGCATCAGCTAGACCTGAGATCAAATTCTGGTGCTAGTCTTTTTACTTATATGATCTATGTATCCTCTTTGAGCTTCACTTTCTTCATCTATAACATATGGAAAATAATATGCATATAGATGTATCATTGTGAAGACAAAAGGAGATAACATTAACATTATATTATATTAATATAGAATGTGTTATACAATACACATTGTACTAGTAAAAACCAGGACCCATTAATCATTTTCTGCTCTGAAATCTAAGGTAAATTTTGTATTTTGTGTATCATATTTTGTATAAACTAGACTTAAGAATCTGAAATTTCAGAAATAATTACAAAATAAACAAAAGAAAATACAAGAATATTCTTGCTGTATAGCTCATAGCAATAATGGATATCTGTGCCCTGAAGGTTCTTTTAATTATAAGAAATTTCAACTCATTGAGCCAGTGTGGAACTATGAAGAGCCCAGCCTCCAAACTCCAGAGCAAACACTGTTTCGGCTATTTCAGTACTTGAACTAGTGAGACACTGACTGAAGTCTTCAGGCATTTTTGGTTTGTTTTTAATCAGTACTGGCAAGGCCCCTGTACTGATAACGGATAAATTTACTCATGGGTTTTATTAGTATTTTTAATAGATTTCTCAGAACTTTTTACATAATCATGTCACCTGTAAATTAACAGGTTTTTTCTTTTTTAAGATTTTATTTATTTTTATTTTTAGAGAGAGGGGAAGAGAAGGAGAAAGAGAAGAAGAGAAACATCAATGTGTGGTCGCCTCTAGCGTGTCCCATACTGGGGACCTGGCCCACAACGCAGGCACGTGCCCTGACTGGGAGTTGAGTCCAGGACCGTTTGGTTCACAGGCTGGTGCTCAGTCCACTGAGTCACCCCAGCCAGGGCTCTATCTTTCTAAAGTTTACCTCTTTTATTTACTCATTTTCTTTTTGTACTGGCTAAGATTGCCAGTAAAATGTTGTGCTGAAGTAGGAAAAAGAGGTATCCTTGTCTTGGTTATGATCTTAGAATTAATCAGTATTTCATCATTAAATATGATGTAAGCTGTAGATATTTCAAGAATGGTCTTTATCATATAAGGGAATAAAACGTATTTTCCTAGTTTGCTGAGAGATTGTGTCATGAATGGATGATGAATATTGTCAAATGCTTTTTTATGTCCACTGAAATTATACTCTGTTGATTACATTGATTGATTTTCAAACATGAAGTCAAGCTTGCATTCTTGGGGTAAAGCACACTTGGTCATAATATATTATCTTTTCATTACTTCATTTTAATTTGATAATATTTTGTTAAATTTTTTCATCTATGTTTACAAGAAATGTAGGTCCATAATTTTCTTTTCTTTATATTGCCTTTGGCGAGTTTTATTTTTTTATTTTTTTTAAATTTTTTATTTTAGTTTATTCAGTACAATTTCTATCCTTTATTCCCATTCCAGCCCACCCACCCATCCCTCCCCTCCTCCCTCCCCTTTCCAACCCCCCTGGTTTTGTCCATGTGTCCTCTATATTTGTTCCTGTAAACCCTTCCTTCCTCCCCTGAAATTCCCTCCCCTCTACCCTCTGGTCACTGACTACCTGTCCTCTATTTCAGTGTCTTTTGTTATATTTTACTTGTTTCTTTGTTTTGTGGTTTAGGTTCCTGTTAATGGCGAGATCATATGATATTAGATCAGGGTAATTCTGGTTTTATACAAATGGAGTGAAAAATGTTCCCTGCTATTTTTTTCTGATAGAATTTATCCATAATTATTATTTTTCCTTACATGTTTGCTCATATTCACTAATGAAACCATTTGCTATGGAGGTTTTTTAAGTGTTTAATTATGAATTCAATTTCTTTAATTGATGAAGGGCTAGATTTCTATTTTTGGGGGGGTGAGTTTTTGTAAGTTGCATCTTTCAAGAAATTTGCTTATTTCATCTAACTTATACTATTTGGCCTAATGTTGTTCATGATGTTCCCTTGTTATGAGAGCAACCCAAAAAGGGAATTTATTGATAAAAATTGTGTACTCATTCATGTTTAAACTTCAGTCACCTTCAAAGTACTATCTATTTGATGCAATAGACATATCAAGACTTTTTCCCACTGCTCAAAATAGTTTTTGAACTTGTCAATTTTGATGTCTTTTAGTGCTTCTGCCATTTTTTGTTTCTGCTCTTACACATCAGCAAAACATTTCCCTTTGAGGCCTTTTTTCATCCAGGGAAACAAAAACAAAACAGAAGTTGTTCAGGGTAAGATCAGGTGAATAGGAAAGGTGGGCCAGGGAGGTCACGCCATTTTGGTCAAAAACTGCAAACAGTGCAGTGTGGACAGGTGCACTCATAAATCACCCATCATGAAATGGTCAAACAAGTTGAAAAAGTCTTCAGAAAAAAATCCCTGAAACCTACCACAGCCTCTCACAACAACACCAGCTGGTACACTGATACAGATGGGTTCCTGGAACACTCACCCAGTGGGGGAAACCTGGACTACAAGGGGCCCTCCCTCCAGAAGATAATTCCAGTTTTTTTGGCCCTCCTCCAATATTTTTAAATATCTTTAGTATCTCTTATGATCATCTTCTGCATTTGTAAATTGTTTCTTTTTTTTTTTAGAATTTTACACGGATTTTATCTTATTTTTTATTGTTTAAGTTAATTTTTTAAACTTATTTTATTGTTGTTCAAGTACAGTTGTCTGCATTTACCCCCCAGTACTTCCCCCACACCAGCCATCCCCACCTCCTTCCCCTGCTTCCAAACCCCCTTGGTTTTGTCCATGTGTCCTTCACAGTAGTTCCTGAAAACCCTTCCCCCTTCCCCCCATTTCCCCTCCCACCTCCCCTCTGGTTACAGTTAGACTGTCCTTAATTTCAGTTGTTTCTATTGTTCATAGATTTTCCATTTCAATGATTTCTACTCTTTATTGTTTCCTTTTTTATACTTACTTTGGGTGCAATTTGCTTTTCCCTTACTAGTGTCTTAAGATTTGAAACCCTTCTCCTTTTCTAACATAAGCATTTAAAGATATAAGTGTCTCACTAATCATGCTGTATTTGCATACCACAAATTTTGATTTGATGTTTTTTAAGACTTTATTTTTTAGAGAAGTTTAAGGTTTACAACAAAATTGAAAGGAAGGGACAGAGATTTCTCACATGCCCCTGCCCCACACATGCATAATTTTCCCCATTATCAGCATCACCCGTTTGCTATGAAGTGTGAACCTACATTGACATATCATAAGAGCCCAAAGTCCACAGTTCTCCTTACTTAGGGTTAACTCTTAGAGTTACACATTCCGTGGGTTCGGAAAAATATGTACTGACATATATCCTTCATTAAAATATCATAAAGAGTATTTTCACTGCTGTAAAAAATTCCCCCTCCTTTGCCTGTTCCTTCCTCCTCTGTCCCCACTCTACACAACCACTGCACTTTTTATTTTCTTCTTAGTTTCACCTTCTCCAAAATATCCTATAGTGGGAACCATACAGTATTTAATCTTTTCAGATTGGCTTATTTCACTTAGTAATTTACATATAAGGTCACTCCATGTCTTTTCATGGCTTAACAGATCATTTCTTTTTAGTGCTAAATGACAGCCCATTGTCTGTTTAACCAGTTTATGTATCCATTCACGTACTTAAGGACATCTTGGTGGCTTCCAGGTTTGGCCGTTGTAAATAAAGCTACTGTAAACATCTGAGTGCAGGTTTTTTTGGGGGTATGTTTTCAGCTCATTTGGGTAAATATGAGAAACATAACTGCTGAATCATAAGGTAAGAATATGATTAGTTTTATAAGAAACTGCCAAACAAACTTCCTTCCAAAGTAGTTGTACCATTTTGCATTCCCATCAGTAATGAATGAGAATTTCTGTTGTTGCATATCCTTGTCAGCATTCGATGTTGTCAGTATTCCAAGTTTGGCCATTGTAATAGGTAGTGAGGTGGATGTATCTCGTTGTCTGAACTTGCATTTTCCTGATGACATGTGATGTGGAGCCTCTCTTTATGTTATTTACTATCTGCATATCTCCTTTGGCAAGGTGTCTGTTGAGGTTTTTGGCCCATTTTTAAGTGGGTTTTCTTATTGCTTAGTTTTAAAAGTTCTTTGTATATTTTGAACAGCAGCCCATTATCAGATATGTCTTTTGCAAATAGTTTCTCATAGTTTGTGGTATCTCTTCTAATCCCCTTGACATTGTATTCCAAAAAGCCAAAGTCTTTAGTTTTAATTAAGTCCAGCTTATTAGCAGTTTATTTCATGAATAATATCTTTTGTGCTGTACCAAAAAAAACCCCAATTCATACCCCAGGTTATTGAGGTTTTCTCCTATGTTATCTTCCAGAATTTTTGTAGTTTTGCATGTGACATTTAGGTTGTATGATCAATTTGGAATTAACTTTTGTGAAGGCTATAAGGTCTATATCTAGATGTATTATTGTGGTTGTCCAGTTTTTCCCACACCATTTCTCAGAGAGACTATCTTTGTTCCATTTTATTGCTTTTGTTTCTTTGTCAAAGATCAGTTGACTGTATAGGAGTGTGGAGGTGTTAGATGTGTTGTCATTGTTATTTTGTTCTGAATATTTTCTACAATCACTTCAAGGTTTTCTTTGACACATAGATTATTTAGAAGTATGGTATTTAATTTTAAAATATTAGGGATTATTTTATATGTCTTATCGTTGTTTTCTAATTGAAGTCATTGTGGTCAGATATCACACTGTGTAAGATATACTTTAAAATCTAATGATATTCAGCCTGGCTGGTGTGGCTCAGTGGATTGACTGACAGCCTGCGAACTGAAAGGCCACTGGTTCGATTCCCGGTCATGGTACATGCCTGGGCTGCAGGCCAGGTCCCCAGTTGGCAGCATGAGAGAGACTACCAATCCATGTATTTCTTGCACACTGACGTTTCGCTCCCTCTCTTTTTCCCTCTCTTCCCTTCTTTCTAAAAGTAAATAAATAAAATCTTTAAAAAATTACTTTTAAATCTAATCATACTCATTTTATGGCCCACCATATAGTCCTTCTGTTAGACATTTATGCTCATGGAAAAATAATGTTTATTTTATAATCATGGGATATTAGCATTCTGTAACTGTCAATTATGTCAACATTGGTGACAATGTTGTTCAAATCTTCTATGTATACACATTAGGTATATATAATTAGGTGTATTGGGGTGACATTGGTTAATATACAAAATTATATAGGTTCCGAGTGTACGATTCTATAATATGTCATCTGTATGCTGCATTGTGTTTGTGCCACTGAGACTCAAATCTCCTTCCATCACCATATGCTTGACTTCCTTTACCCTGTACAATGAATGCACTTTGCTGTTAGGTTCATGTACATTTAGGATTGTTATGTCTTCTGAAGAATTTATTACTATTTTTCATTTTCTAACTTCTCTCTTTATATCTGCTAATATTCTTCCTCTCGAGGGATTTTGTGTGACATTATTATGGCCCAAACATTTATTATTTATATGTTATATCATTTTTATTCTTTATCCTGAACCTGCTTGGGTCTTATCACTGTTCCTGTCCCAATAGGCAGACTCTGAGGTAGAGATGGTGCCAGGAGTTGGCTGGGTTGTGCTGTCAGTGGGAGTCACTTTTGGGAAGACAGAGGAAGCATAATCGGAGTGGGAGACGTTGATCTTCAGTGCGATTGCAACGAAAGTCTCAGCTGATCTCATGGGGGCTCTAGACTCCTGTGACCCTGAGGGTAGGGGGGCGGCCTTTCTAGCCTTTCATTGACTAGTCAGAGGTCGAAGGCTACTTTCTTTTTTTTTCCTTTTCAGTGTTATCTTTTTTCCTATTTTTGTTCAAGTACAGTTGTTGAAGGCTGCTTTCTGAAAGGATGTGATCTCGAGTAAAGTGAATCTCTTTAGGTGAGGGCAAGTCTCGGAAAGGAATTCAGCCGGGAGCTGCCAGTGGGCAACAACCCCGCGGCAGGAGGAGTGGTTTTGTAGCTGTCGACTGGGGTCTGGGCAGCCCACCACAGCGTCACAGTGTGCTTGGGTTCGGGTCCTTCTGTGACAGGTCCCCAAGAGGCGCGTCTTGGTGACTAAGCCAATGTTACTATCTTCTGCTTTTTTTGGAGTGCTTACTCTAGTGATATTTATTGTAATCTTTGATTCATCGTGTTTGAGTGTACTGTCTTGTGTGTTTTCCATTTTTCACGTATGTTCTGTCTTTTTTCCTGGTTTCTTTGAGATGAATCACATTTAAAAAATGTTTCAGTTATTCTATTAACATTTTCCTATATTTATTTTATTTTTTATTAATATTTAATGGTAGGTATTATTTAATGTATCCTGAACTGGCTTTTAATCTAAGCTTATGGTAACCCCTCATGTCAAATGAACGAATCTTAAAAGAATATATTTTTGTGCTGTTGCCATGTATATTACTTCTATAACATTTTATAAATTACACAAAACAGTGTTAACTTTTAGTTAGCTTTTTAGTGTTAGCTTTATTGCTCTGTATTTCTTGAATAAAGAGAAGAATAAAAGATAACCTTTTGTAGAAAGAAAATGCGGTCAACATCTACCTTTCCACCAATCTTTATTTCTTCCTGTAGATCTGAGTTTTTATCTGGTTACAAATAACAAATTATGGGGCTTAAGAACTGTGGAAGCTTTATTTATTAATGTTTAATGGACTGACCTATTCTCCAGGTTAACCAAAAATTCATAGCTGTTGGTTTCAATACTTATTATTGTGAGATCACATCCATGCTCAGTAGAATATGTATGTAGTTTATTAAGAAATCATTGCTGACATTTCAACTCTGGCTCTTTTGCTTCCGGCTCTAACAGGTCTATGGAAATGCAGGACCTAGCAAGTCCTCACCCTCTTGTTGGAGGCGGTGATACTCCGGGTAGCTCCAAACTGGAGAAAGCTAACCTCAGCAGCACATCGGTCACCACAAATGGGACAGGAGGCAAGTGTACAACCCTGAAGACACCCAGATCACATTTTAATGTTTGTTGCAATTTCATATGTTAGGCATCTGCTAATAAATAAATATCTCATTAGCAATAACACAATCAGCATTATATGCAAAGAATATATAACTAATGGATAATTTATTGTTCTGTTCATTTTCTCGAAATTTTGGTCCACCTCTAAAACTGGAAACATTGAGAAAGAATAGGCAGCTCTGGGCAACATTTTGAAGACCTTTACTGGGGATTCCTGTTTTCATTTGCCCTTGTAAATATTTTTTAAAATGTAGAAAATGTGACCAAAGGATTTGCACTGATTCCTATGAAAAATGAAGATCAAGAGAAGAAATTACCTTATTTCTCAGTTTTATTTTTATTTGTGTGAGAGAAAAACTACTCCAAATTTTTTCTTAAAATATGTTTTTTCTTAAAAATAATTTTGGAAGTAGAAAAATCCATATCTGCTGCAATTTCTTTTCAAAGAGTATAATATCTATCATATATTTAAAATAGAATTGAGTTTTTTCCAGATACCTTCTTATTTAATTAACCCATAATTATTCCACAGCATATGACAACAGTAACAGTTATTTCAAATATTCTCCCCTATTGTTGTTAAAAAATGTATTCAACTTGCCAGAAAATATACTCTTATTTTAGCATCAGAATATATAGACTACACATATATACACATATATGTATAATTTGCATTTTTAATTATTCACAATCATTTTGAAGTTTTGTAGATCTAATTGTTTTGTTCACTAAGTGAGAAATTATATGACATTTGCTTTAATTTATAAACTTCATATTACTAGATATCAGCATTTGCCACATCATATTTTCTTTTAAATTTTCAATAAATATTTATGAAATTGATCACCTCTTTTCATTTATTTTAGAATAACTGTGCAATCTAAAATTTCCCTTGTAAATTTGTGTGCATTGCAACCTGCCTGTATTTAATAATGTTTTACACCAAACCCTCTGTAGATTAACATTTTTCTTGTTTCTAATGTTTATTTGTCCCTAAACACACATCTCTAGTTTCAGCTAATTAATTTTAGGATTGCAAATTTATAAGATTGTTTAGTGATGACTTCTGGAGTAAAACATTAATATTTAAAACTTAGCTTGGTGCAAACCATAAGATTTGTAAAGAACTCATGCATTCTGGAATCAGACTGTGGAGTTCACTAATCATCACATGTACTTATTTAACTGAACTAAAACAGATCTGATGAACTGAAATGTAAAAGTCGTACCATGCAGTTATAATGTTTGGCCAAAGGTCAGAAGCCAGTGCAAGCTTTGAAGACTCTTCCTGTACACTGAGCAGGCATTCAGACAATGAACCCTGTGCTGTTCCTGTTCTCAGGGGACAACATGACTGTTTTAAACACTGCAGACTGGTTGCTGAGTTGCAACACCCCCTCCTCTGCAACAAGTATGAAAGATGATGGTACACTGCATGTGTTTGGGTGTGTGCATTGGCCCTTCTGGTTTGCTTTCTGTTGCTTTTTCTGTGTTTGCACCCTTTTTTTTCTGTGTCCAGGACTCGTAAAGAAAATGGAGCAATGAACATGTCTTTTAGTTGTTTATCGATAATGGTGGGCTATGGTTTTCATATCAACTAGTATTCTCATCTTAGATTCTTTAGATCAGTAGTATCCTTTTTCTAGATTCTTCATAATTTTGAAAAAATGGGTGCTTTTACTGTTTTTCTAACTACATATTAATTTATTAAGTGGTGATTGAGCACAATAGTCATGTCCGTCAGAACATTTGAAGCAGATTGTGGACACATACATACAAACTCCATTATCTTTATATCCTATGAATTCTCATAATTTAAAGTGACTTTTTAACATTGCGAGTGATATTAGAGTTTATTAAATATTCCAGTTGAGGTACTTAAAGTAACATTAATATTTAAAATCCTATCATTTAAAAATCATCAGTGATGAGAGCAATATACTTAAATTATAAATTAATATTGTTTCTTAAAATGTTTTGAACTGTATTTACTACATTCGCATATGCAACATATATTAAAGTATAAACAAACTTTTCCTAAATCAAAAGTTAGTACACTATCAAAATTAAAAAATAAAAACAAAACCATAACACTGTTGGTGGAACCACCCAGTTTGAAGATTGAAAAGAAGAGCTCACTGTCTGTCAGAAACGTGCATGACCAGTGAGCAGCTGGAGGGGCGCAGTGTGCCTGGACCTTGCTGTATCTCAGATTGCATTAGAACACATGACCAGTGAAGGAAGAACACCCCATTGTGCCCATTACTTATACGTTTATAGTTTTAGCTTCAAAATGTTTTCAATTCCACACTTAAAATACACATTGCCAGAATTTAGTTCCTCTTAATTCTAATTCATGGGTCTTTTTCTATAAAGAGCCAGGTAGTGAATATTTTAGGTCTTATAGGTCACACTGCCTCTGTCTCCACTACTCAGTAATGCCATCATAGCTCAAAAACAGCCATAGGCATTATTTATTCAATACATAAATGAATTCATGTGGTTAAGTTCCAACAGAACTTTACTTAGGGATCCTGAAATTTAAATTTTATATAATATTTCAATTGTCACAAAATATTCCAAATTTGATCACTTTTAAAAACCTTGAAGGTGTAAAAAATATTTCTAGCTCACTGGCTATTGTTCTGTTCTAAAGTAGTGCTAATACCATAAAGGCAACTTTACAATGGTAAGTGTACATATTGAATATTTAGTAATTCATATCTAATCTTAACCAGAAACCTTTTTATGAGTGTTACACATCCAGTTTTTCTAGTTCTTATTGCTAATATTAAGCATCATGTGGTCACGTGGGAAGAGCAAGGACCTGTGTGTCAGGAGGACCCTGAACCTGCCTCTTGGCACTACACTTATTAGCTGTGTCACCTGGGACAAGTTACTGAACCTTTCTGAGCTTCAATTTCTGTCTACGAAAGAAGTTCAATAACACTTCCCTGGCAAGGATTTTTGTCTTAAATTAGATAATGTATATAAGTTGCTTAGTAATAAGTAACTAGAATATTTCCTTCTTTAATAATTTAATCATAATTAGGCAACAAATTCTTGAAGAAAATGTAAACATGCATTATGTTAAAATACTCTCTAATGTTTGTTCAGATAATAAATTCTTCTGCATTTAGAATATGTTAGTGGACCACAGAAGGCAAACTTTTAGTAACAAAATGTTAAGTATGCTTTATTTTTCATTTTTATTCTTTTATCCTCACTTGAGGATATCTTTTTATTGTTTTTTTTTCTTTTTTGAGAAGGAGGAAGGGGAAGAGAGAAACATCAATGTAAGAGAGAAACATTGATCAGTTGCCTCTAATAGGCTTCCCTCCTGGGGATCAAACCCACAACCCAGGCATGTGCCCTGCCTGGCAATTGAACTTGAAACCTTATGGTGTATGGGACAATACTCCAACCAACAGAGCCAGACTGGCTAGGGCTACACTTTGATTTTTAATGATATAGGCTCTGTGGTATATTGATATGAAATTTTTAATTAGTTTAATGAATTTTATGTGAGATGCTTGTAACATAAACTAAAGATTTGGTGCATAATCTCTCCAATTGAGAATAAGCTATTTTATTTTTAATCCTGGGTTTTATTGCTGCTAATTGAATGAAATTTTTATAATTAAAAAAGCAAAACTAATTTAGTGTCTTTTAAAGAAATTTACATTAACTTTTGAGATTTTCAAAAATGTAATTTTAATGATATAGTTTATACTGATATGAATGTGTTGATAGAATTATCTTAATAACCTACCATACTGAATTTTCTATTTAAATATATTACATTATTACTTTAAAATGTTTTATCACCTTAATCCTAATTATTTAATTGTATCTGCAGATTTATATTGGTACCTAGATTTTCCTTTCAAATGTTTATCACATATAAAATTCTTAAAATGTAGAGCTATTAATAGAGTAAGTGTAATTCTGCCTTAACCTTTAGATCAGTGATCAGCAAACTTTTTATGTAAAGGGTCAGATAGGAAGTACTTTAGGCTTTGCGGGCCCTATGGTCTCTGTTGTAACTATTCAGCTTGGCTGTTGTTGCACAAAAGCAGCCATAGACAATGTGTGAATGATTGAACTTGGCTGTGCTCAAATACAACTTGATATGTGAACACTGAAATTTGAATTTTACAAAATTTTACATCACAAAAGTATTATTATTATTTTGATATTTTCAACTATTTAAAAATGTAAGTCATTCTTAACTCATGGACTATTCAAAAACAAGCCACGAAGCAGATTTGGCACATGGGTTCTAGTTTGCCCACCCCTATGGGTTGTAGTTTGCCAACCCCGTATGTATATGTATATATGCATATATACATATGTATATATATACATGCACATATGTGCATACATATGTACAGTGTGTATACATATACACACACTATAGATGACGTGTGCATACTTCGTGTATATGCATATTCATGCATGTAAATGCATGCCAATTACATGAAAGTTAATTCCAGAGACAAGAAAGATTCTAATTTGCTTAATGGTGTCATATTTATGATTAGCTATACTTTATAAATA
Source organism: Trachops cirrhosus (assembly GCA_028533065.1). Taxonomy (NCBI): domain Eukaryota; kingdom Metazoa; phylum Chordata; class Mammalia; order Chiroptera; family Phyllostomidae; genus Trachops; species Trachops cirrhosus. The sequence goes on from CM052541.1 coordinate 168,811,317, forward strand.
AAAATACTTAGATTGATTGCAAGCCCTTAGGACAGGGTCTAGAAGTGAATTTTCACTTTCTCAATTAAAATGTGGCAAGTTCCTATTATGTGCCAGGCTCTGTGCCAGCAAATGGAAACCCAGTGAGCTGTAGAACACAGGACTGGCCATCAGGGGAGCAACAGTCCAGCAGAGGAAAAGCGACTAAGAAAATAATGAATGCGTAATGTTTTCAGGGTGGGTGCACAGTAGAGGGAGGGAATATTTGATTCTACATGAAGACTAAGAAAATACTTGAAAGCGATTTGGTGAAACCAAAATTAGATATTCTGATCAGGTTTATGGTATTTTCTATACATGGGTAGGCAAAAGTAGGTTAATAATCATCATCATCATCATATTTAATAAATAAGTAATACAAGAATAAACTCTGTTTTGCACCCTCACAATTATGAAACTGCTTTTGCCCATCCTTGTATCTAAAATCTATAAAAATCTATATATCATCCTTAAAATCTATATATCATGGGAAAGAATCTTCGAGAATATTTACTGTATCAATGATTGACTCACATGTGGTGAATTTGTTTCTGAGTGTTATATACATGTGCCATAGAGCCACTTGTTACTGTGGCTCTGTACTTTTGAGATTTGCTTTTTGGAATGAGAGCCATAAATTGCTTCATCAAAATATTTTACAAAGTTAAGTACTTTATGGGTATTTAGGAATGAAAGATACTTGGAGCTCATAGGTTTCTGAGTGAATATATTGATTTAGATAAACATAAATCACAGGCTGTAGTGACTATTAAAATTGGCAGGCAATACTTACCATTCCCCTGCAGTGGTGTGAACTGTATCCTTCCTGATCTACTCCTTCTGAAATTCTTTGTAAAACCTATACTGTCAAAAGTTGCTAAGTTTAATTTTATGGCTCAGAAAGGAGTGTATTTGGAATTACATATATATACTCTTTGAAGGGGGCACCAGTTTAAAGGCAGATTTCTGAATATGAAATATAAAATGTAAATCACTTGGGTCCTCTTTTTCAAGGGTTAAGCCGGCTATTGCAGCAAATGAACATGAACATTGTTACAATAATAAAACAGACTTTCTCCAAAAACTGTACACAATAATGTTATACCTGAGTTCGAAAGATTAACTGAAGGGACGAGATTAAATTTGCTCTGAAAATATTTGTATGAGGATATGGATAAAGGTTGGGATGTGGAGAGAGGATGTCAGTGATTTAGCAACCATAGCTGGCACCTGACAATAACCATTGCTTTAAATATGATCTTGATTTAATCTGCAGATTATTTTTAAAAGTAAAAAAACTAATATATTAATTTAACCCTTTAAAAAACTATTAGGCTCTGATAGAAACGTCCAAATGGTAATTGGATTACTAGTCAGGGGAGGGACCAAAGAATTTACGTATTTCTTGAAGTAATGCTTCTGTACAAAGGGCTGTATATAGTTTTTTAATTTTACTTTTATGGAAACAAACCCTTATTTTGAGCATTTAGAAAACTACAGAACTCATTAACCTAAGACATTACAATATAATTGCTGCTTTTGAAATCAAAACATTTATTTGCTTGTAAGTTTGAATTTTGTTGAAAATATGACACTGTTCTTTTATAGAAGGTTATTTTTACCATTTTATAGCATGCAATGATATCCAACACAGCTCTCAAAATAAGTTTAAAGTCCCATTTAACTTCTGTGTTATATTAAGAAAAATAAAATACGGTTAGAAAAAATTCACTGGAACATGGCATAAATATACTCTGGTAACCATTTGGAATGAGGACTTTTACAAGTTTTAGAAAATAGTAACATGCATAAAATTGGTGAACATCTTTCCAATAGTGCTTTGCACCTAATTTTAAAAAACTTGCTGCCCTTAGAAAAGCATATAAAAATCTAACTTGAAGTAGGAAACAACAGCAAGACAAAAGACATGGTAGTACATTTGAAGTATATTTAGACCTTTGATGAAATTAACTTCCACTTTTCAAGTTATAATTATTACAATTTTCACTTTATATTAGTTACTTGTTTTATAAATAGTAAGATACTTTTTTGTATTTTAACACTTTTTTAATAAATCAACCAATCATATGAATAATGCCCATATCAATTTTCTACCTGAATTTTTTGTCCCTGAAGAAAACAAATTATTATAAACAAATTTTCCTTTCTTTCTTTATAGAATCAGACCAAAATAACTTTACATCTTACCTGTGGTTCAAGAAATGTTTGTTGATGCTCACCTACTGTGAAAACAATTTATTTCTGTAGCAGCATAATTGATTTCCCTTGTTCCCTCTTGCTTTACTTTTATTTGCATGTGAAAAATAAAGTTCCATTAATATGTAGCTTTTTTCTCCAAATGTTGAATTTTTCATTTGCTGAGTTATCACTTTAAAGCCATGCATTTTAGTACACAGAACACATCTTGATATTTATGCTTTTCTTCCTATATTTTCTAGGGATGACTTTTCTGAGTAAAGAGAATTTTCTTTGTCTTTGACTAAATGCAGACCTTTAAAATTTTAATGACATGTTTCCAGTATAATGAATACAACCCAGAACTCTCACTCTTCTTTCCTCCCTTCTGTTTTTTGACCACCTGAAACTTTCAAATTGAGGAGGTTATAATCAACATCAATACTATATTTCTGAAATCAAGTCTCAAAGTTGCTATTCAAAGTATATAACAAAACTACTCTTTTCGTCTGGCTTCTAGACCTTTTTTAGGCACAGGTCTCATTCGCTCCCCTCCCGCCAATGCACAAGTGACCCATATATTACTATTAGCATAACTAAATGTATTTTACAATTGTTTTTATAGATTTAGATAAGTTTAAGTAGGAATTTGGCCACAATTAGAATTTGGAAGTGCCAAGAATCTTTCTCTTGTCTTGGTTTGCAGAAGGCTTTGAACTATGTCTTTCTGTCATAAATGTCAGGAGTGAAATGGGGTCACTGCATCGCAGAGAGCCTTTATGCCCGCCTGGACCACACTCTGGGTCATCTTTATACAGATACAGATGAGAGGAACTCGTGGTTAGTTAGAGCTGCCTGCAAAGGCAGTGTGCGCTGGAGTTTGGGTTCTGAAACTGCACCACCTGGTCTCAAATTCTAGCGCTTACAAGCTCTGTGGCTATAGGCAAGTTATTTAACCTCTTTGTGCCTCCTTGTTTCCCCATCTGAAAAATGAAGATGATAGTATTACCTACCTCATATGATTGTCATGAGGAGTAAATGAGTTAATGTTTATAAAGCACAGCAGGGGCACCTGGAGTGCATTAAGTACCTTTTAAGTGTGTGCTGGTATTATCTGCTTTCCAACTTGCTACTTCTTTTTGTCTTTTAAAATATTTCATGAGGAAGAAATGGAAAACATACTTTATTAGCCTATTCCCAGGTTTGCAGTTTTCATTATTAACAAAATGTGCCTAATTACTTCGTCTAAAAAATAACCCCATTCTTCTCACTCTCTGAGCCATTGTAAAGAGCCAGTGTCGTGAGCCTCAGCCATTTTCCTTCTGAAGACTGCCTGTTCCAGCGGCGGAGAGACCCTGGATTTAGAGCTGAAGGCCTGCGTCTGACCTTAGCTCTCTCGTCTCCGGCAGTGGAAAAGTCACTCAGCCTATACAAACGTTCTCCTCATGTGTAAAACAGATATAGTGGTCCACATTGATCAAGGTTGTTTTAAGGATTAGTTAAATGTAAATAATCTAGCACATAGTAAGCTCTCCATAAATAATTACATAGTACTAAATAAGTTTGGAGTGGTAAGTTTAATTAGTGATCAGCTATAAGCATAATATAGACTGCTATACAAATTACTACTAAAAAGTAGTAACCACAATTTATTATTTATCATTACACAAATAAGTAGACACGGCTCCTCAGAGTACTGCTGCTGTTGAAAAGGGGGCCAACCTTAAACCTCCCTTTTGCTAGGAGAAGTAATCCAAGTTTCTTTATTCCATCTTTCCAACCTATTAGAGTTCTCAGAACCTTCCAGCAAATCTTCATGACATGACTGAATCTTGAGTACTAAATTACCCCCAGAGCTCACAAAGGGAAGGTCCAGAAAATTGTGTTCATGTGGGAAGAGAGCGTAATCATCGCCGCACATTTCTCCACTAATTCACTGCATTTCTAACAGATAACCTTGCTGACTTGTTCGGTTGGTGGGTCTTCTCTGGCCCACCGATCTTTTCATCGTATTTGTTCATGGTTGGCTAGTCTTCAGCTTTCTTCTTTATAGTTCCTGCTTGCTTCTGAGTGACTTAACTGTATCATTCCGGGAAACAGAAGAGGTGTTAAGTGGAAAATAATTCAGCGTATTCCCTTGCTGCTGGGATCTGTGTAGCAGAGCTGTGCCCACAAAGGGAAAATATGGTGTGACAAAACGAGCAGAGGCTGTTCCACGGCCCCCCCACCCACGCACATTGAATAAGGACAGCAACGTGTGCCAGGCCGCATTGCTGCCAAGTGAGGATTTGCCTGAAATGCACGGCCTCAGAGTAGGCACAACACATTAAAGAGTTCCCAAAAGATATACTTACTGCTGAAGAATCATCTCGTATTCTAGGATTCTCTCTATGACTCATCAAAAATCATTACGCCATTAAAATAAAAAGCCCAACACTTTATGTATAGCTCTTTAGTCTCTCTTAAAAGCAAAAACATTTACTGAGTGCCTAATTTTTCACCCAACACATGAATACGCCCCTGGTCTCTGTACTTTAATATGCCCCCATTGTACTCTAGTGCAATCATTTTTTTAAAAAATATCTTCTTGAAGAAGAATAAACTATAAGCTAGTACATCTCTTTGCTATGTTTTGGATCAAATGTCCTGAAGACTGAGTGATGGTTCCTTTTTTCTTTTTTTTGTCTTTTGACTATAATATCATAGTGTGCTTTAGGTGGGTTAAAAAAGCAAAGTGTGTAGTGCTGTTTCAACTTTTGAAGGTTGGCTGCCTTTAAAAATCGGATTCAAGAGAGCTAGCTTAGCCAGGGGATTTTTAGATTAAATTCTCTACAAATGCATGTCCATTTAAAAGCTAAATTAACACAGTTCTCTTCATCGACTTCTCAAGTTCTCTCTTGCATGCCCATGGTAGCTAGAAAATCCACTAGTAGAACAGTCAGCATCTTTGATATCAATTTAGAAATAAAACTCACATGTACTTATTCTTCTACATAGTGTCTCTCCTTGCAGTCAAAACAGAGCCTTTGAACAGCAGTGAAACCACAACCACGACTGGAGATGGAGCGCTTGACACTTTTACTGGGTCAGGTAAAGCCTTAAGCTCGTGTGTTGTTACATACACATAATTCTAGTGAGTGAGCAGCATAAACACCAAAGCTGTTAGAACTTGGGGTTTTATAAATTTAGCAATAAATTTACTTTTTTTGAGAATTGATTGTCATAAAACTGCATTTTTAGAAATTATATTTGGAATCATATTGCTAAAATTTTTTTAGTTGACAGCAAAACAATCACCCTGACTTTTTTATTAGAAATAAGCAGAGCTGGCTTCCTTTGTCATTGTTTTACACAGTGCTGAATTTAATAATTAGGTTGTAATAGCTGAATTTAATAATTAGGTTGTAATAGCTGACTTTATTTCATCAACTTTCTCACTTAAGCGACATAAAAACTGCCTTTTCCCCAACGTTCGAGATGAACTGTCCATTTGATTCCTTCTAAATAACCTTGTTTCCTCTCTGGGTTTAAAAAAGTCCTCCTGTGTAAGCAGCTGAGTGACAAGTCTTAAAGGTTAAGGGGCTGCAGGCGAGCACATGCTGGTCGCATTAGGCCCCCGACTCTGAGAGTGCTACTTCAGTCAGATGCTTCAGAGAGAACAATAGTGTGTCTTTAACATCAACCCTTCTTAAACACAAATACCTGACAACTCGCAGGTGGGCGCAGACGGCACGCATCATGTTGACTTAAAGTTACAATATTTTGTTTGGTTTATTACCTGGTGAGAAGATTCCTTTTTTCTAATGTGAGGAGGAATGTATATAGTAGAAAGATGAACATTAAACTTAGGGATGTATTTGTGGTAATTAAATCTTAGTTCTGTTATTCTATTTGATTTTACATTTGTCCACATTCTCATGGTCAAGGATTTTTTGTGGGCAAGCTTCGTGTAAAGAGTTGAGGTACTACAATAAAACATTCACCAGCTGAAAACAAAGAGTCGAGGTACGTCCTTGAGGATCATGTCATTATAGCATATATTGGATTTTTACAGATACAGATCATCCCATCTCATGAGCTCACACTGATTGGGAGCAGTTGCCATGTAGTCACATAAATATTAGTACTTCAAACAGAAAGACATAATACTTCATACACACCACAGATGCACTAATCTATATTTTTTCCTAGCAATTCACTTTTCTACCAAGAGATAAATAGGTACCAACTAACTCCTGCATTCTTTATTACTTACCGTAACCCATGTAAACTTTCAACAAAGTAAATGCATATGCATATATTTCTAAGGAAAGGAATGGAATTAGTAAGTAACCGCTGACATAAACAGTATATCACAAGTTAATTGAATGCTAAATGACAGAATTATAGAATGTTAGCTCCAGAAGGAATTTTAGAGATCTCTGATTCATTTTAAAGGCAAGATGCTGAGGCACTGAGAAGTTAAAGGTGGCTGAGGCCATACAGTCAAAGCTTCACTGGCAGGCACTGGTATAAATCGTCCAGAACAGTATTCTGGTCTGTTCAGCAGTCCTTCCCATACTATGGAAAGTGTAAAGATGGGAAAAGAAATATTTGTGAACAGTCATCCTATCTGAAATTCATTCATGATTTTTCACAGTTTCTTTATTTTCATTTATGAATTATCTAGGATTGTGCTGTTCAATAAAGTAGCTGCTAACCATAGGTGGCTATTTAAGTCTAAATTAATTAATATTTGGCACAAGTAAAAAAAAATTCTAGTCACACTTAGTTATATTTCATGTGTTTAATAGCTGCATGTGTTTTTTTAATGGTTTTTCTGTTGGACAACTCAGACATAGAATATTTCCAGTACCACGGACCAAGCTCTTTAGGACAACAATGATTTAGGTCAGCAATTCGTGATAGCAGCACTGTTTAAAAATTGGCATATTCCCTATTGTGGGGTGGTTGTCCTCTGCATTGTAATGTGTTCAGCAGCATCCCTATCATCTATCCCAAGAGGACAGTAGCACCCTCCACTTATGACAAGCAATAATATCTCCAGACATTTTAAATGTCCCCCAGAAAACAAAATTCCTACTCATTCCTCAACCTCACCCCCACCCCCACCTCATTGAGAGTCACTAATCTAAGGGCTACAATGATAAGAATAAAACATTAAAATCACTTGACATCACCCTCTGAGAATCTGATTATGTTTTTTAAAAATTTGTTTTAATTAACTTTTAAGGAAATTTTGAAGACAAGCAATTTCGCTTAGTTTTATAGGCAGAAACCATGGAGTATAATGAGTTCAGTGCTTTGGCTAATGTCTCTAGATTAACTAAAGGACAATGGGGAATAAAAGGAAGGTCTTTATGGTTTTCCAGAAATCATATTGGAGATTAGGCTGCCTGTGTAGCAATGATCTTTACCTAGTTTGGCATAATTCAACTCACTTTAGTTAAATTTTGTTGTTATCAGTTACGTGCAGTTTTATGTGAGACTAAAATTTTAGTTAAGCATAAGCTCTCCAAGTTTTATGTGAACATTCTAGTTTGCTGAGCCAAAGGTTTTATATTCTATTTAGAAAATGAATATATAGACATTAACATGAAAATTTAAAGATTGAGCCTTCACACTGTTATGGGTGCATTAGTCGAATGACTTCTAGATTCATTCACTAGGGTAAAGAAGTAGTCTATAAATTCAAATTTGTGTTTACATGTATGGATTTTTCTGAAATAATTTTGCTCTTTAGTTTATTTAATAAAAGCTGCTATAGTGAATGTGTCTTTTCATTATTTGATGTGTCTTGAAAAAGCCTTGTGTTTTTATGATCTTGAAAATAACTCACTAGTATAGTCCGAGTCTTGAGTGTGCCAAAGTGAAGTTTTATAAATAAGAAACAAAAAATGTGGAATTAAGCCTCATAAAACTATATTTTGGATAGAGTACTCACTATTGTGACATTAGTGAATCAAACTGAATTTCCTGTGGAATAACACTATTGATGTTATATGATGTACATTTAGTGCCCATGGTAAAAAACAGTCTTTTCTCATTGAGTTGATTTGAAAGTTTTAAACATTCTTTAAGTTTTTAATAAGTAGAAAATAAATGGTTCACTGGTCAATTTTCAAGTATATATAGCAAGTTCACTTAAATAATGGCTGCTGAAAATATTTAAAACATAACACCTTAGTCATATTTAATGATTTTCAAAATTAATTCATAATATTTTTGAAAACATACTTTCTGAACTGTTTCTATGAAAACTATAATATACTTTCAGACTAAGGGTTTACAGGCCAAATAGCATTCTAAATACATAAAATTCTACCTGTTTATGAAGCAATAGATCACAAGGATACTTAATAGCATTTTGATATAGAAAAATCTCATGTTTCATAAAATAGTTAGCAAACTAAACCTATTTGTCACTTTTACAATTCTAAAAGTTTAGCTCCAGAATTATTATGAACAACTTAGAAAGGACATAGTACTTTGAAGTATAACTATGATTGATTAGACTAAACTAATTCCAGCGCTGCGTTGTGTACTACTTTAATCTTTTTGAAAAGTGAATGAACAGCAGATGGCCTAATAAAGACACTCTGTGTGCTTGCCCAGTATGGACTGGCTCTGAGGGGGCCGCATCGACACTTTAGAGCCCGTGTATTTGCCATACATCCGTCTTAGTGAAGGCAGATGGTTAAAGGAAAGAGTGACTTCCAAGCTTTTGGATATATTCCAGTTTGGGGCTGCATGTTTGGATGAAATATTAATAGGACCCAACTTTCACCTCTATGCTCTACTCAAAAAAGTTCTATCTCTGATAGTTCAAAATACTTTTGTAAATAAGACTGCTACTGCATTTTGCAGTTATGTTTTTTAAGGGGGTGCTTTATCACCCATGCTTTCAATTATTACTAGAATATTTTGAGCTCTGCAATTTTAATTATTTGTCCAATTGTTAAAAGGAAGAAAATAGAAAATGATAGCATTTGCCAATTTGAATATGAAGGTTGGAACATCACATTTTTCTTAATTTTTGTTCATTCTATTAGAATAAATATGGGGGGAGGGCAATACATTGCCATCATAATTGGAATTTAAAATATAAAGTTTGCTAATTTAACAAATTTATCTTTATATCATGAAAGACTAATCAAAAACACTTATGCATAGCATATTAATACATAAGAAGATGCTACTAATTTGAGAAAATGGAAGAATGGGGGAGAGGAATGGTTTTTAAGAATTTATTTCACACTCGTAGAATAAACTTGAAGTGGTTCAATTAGAATAAAATGTTTGGGCATCTGTTTCTGTTTAGAAAATGAATTCTTTTTTGAAAATCAGTGAATTTTTAGAAACTCTTTTAACATGGTAATTTAAAAAAATTGGTTTTGTATTCTCTAGTGAAATATATTTATGAAGCAACTTTTTTGCACTTTTTGTGTTTTTTTTACAGTAATAACAAGTAGTGGCTACAGCCCCAGATCAGCACATCAATATTCCTCACAGCTCTATCCTTCCAAGTAAGTGGTCAGTAGATTCTTTCAGATTTGTTAGAAAAATTTTCCAGAATTATCTTTATTAATCTGTATTCACATGATGTAACAACTTTAAATTGAGATACATTTATGTATATAAATGAGTTATAGGTAGATACTTGGTTTGATTAGTTGGATATATACATATCCTGTACAAATCTAGAAATACAGATGCACTCACTTTTATCAGGACAGTTCGTTTACTTTTGGATATTTATATGTTGAGGAGAGCATCAAGTTCAAAACAGAACATACTGATTTTTTTAGTGAAAATTCTAAAATGCTGACTCATTTAAAACAAACCTAAAAGGATTACATTTTATCCAAACGTCACTTCATAATTCGTTTCATCATTACAGTATTTTATTGGATTTCTAGTCCTAATAAACATATTTTTGAAGATGATACTTTATTATTTTTATAACTCATGTAGTCAATGTATTGAGGACAGTTGTAGACATTTCAAGTTTAACTGTATTGGTTGTACACCTTAATTTAGTGTCAATCAGCCAGATAGGTCGAGAGTTTGGATCCCTGATTTATACACGCTTAAATGTTATTTTCTGTAGCAGCTAGAGTGCCTGTCCTTAAGAATAGGCAGGGGACTGAATAACCATTTGGGAACATTATCTAAAATGTGGCATGATAAAAGAAATGGCATTCCATTTCTTTTCAGGAAGCTGCCTACCTTTGCTTTTTAAGACTTTTTTAGTTTGGTAAAAAAAAAAATTGGTAGGGCTTTTAATGACTTTTGTAGTCATTGCATAGCATTAAGTTATACACATTAACTGGAAATATGTTCGCCAGCATTTTAATTAATTGGCCTGAGCTCCATTTTCCTCTTGTACATATTAATTACAATGCTATGTCTGGTGTAAATGAGAAATATAGAACTAGAAAACACTTTAGATATAATATCTAAACCAAATTTCTCAGCTTGTAAGGAGATAGAGACTTAGGGGGTTAAATTATTTGTCCAAGGTCACTTGACTGGTCTGTAGCAGAGTCCAGGCTCCTGACATTGACTCATATCCTTTCCTGTATTGTTAAAATTATATTGTGGGTAAGGAAGAAGATTACTTCCTGGCTATTATAAGGTTTCACTGAATCTAAGCTGTCTGAATTAATATGCAGTCTTTGTTGCCACAGTAATGCTATTTTTCTGATATTTAGGCCCTATCCACACATTCTTTCTACACCAGCAGCTCAAACAATGTCTGCCTATGCAGGCCAGACTCAGTATTCGGGAATGCAGCAGCCCGCGGTCTACACAGCGTACTCACAGACGGGACAGCCCTACAGCCTGCCCGCTTACGGTATTTCACACCTTCTCTCCTCTCCTTCTTTGGTTATAAGCAGGTAATCCTGCTGGCTAGTAGTTGTGGATTCTAATATGAAATGCAGCTCAGGAGTGAGACCATTCAGTGACTGAATGCATTTTCCAAACAGACTTGGGTGTGATGTTGCCAGGCATCAAGACAGAGAGTGGACTTCCACAAACTCAGTCTCCGTTACAGAGCGGGTGCCTCAGTTACAGCCCAGGGTTCTCCACCCCACAGCCGGGCCAGACACCTTATTCTTACCAGATGCCAGGTAAGTAGCCACCTAGGAGACATGTTATGTGAGAACGAATTCTCTGAACGAGGCTCCTTGGCTTCAGACTGGAATGGTACAGTCATGAAGATGGTTTTAAACAGCAATCCTCTACTCACACCATTCCATCAGAACAGAAACATGATGAAAAATGTGAATATACATCACGATATATGACCCATACCCAATTTAAATACTTAAGTTTAAGTTGCGTAAAATTGGCCGTAAACCTATTCCAACAAAACCTCCACCGAGCCAGTCACCTTGCCAGCACTCACATGTTTACCATCTACTTAAGTGATTTCAAAGGTTCATGACCAACACCACTCTTTTCTTGTCAGAAGTTCTGAAGTAGGCAATGCTGGTTTGAGACCATTTAAAGTTGAGTTAGCACTTTTCTAAGTCCCTTTTATCATTAAATGAGGGGTTTTTTGTCCATCCCTAAAATATCTCTCCCCTACTGATACTGCATTTCTTAATATGAATACTTATATAATTTGTACCACCTCCCAAATCCTCCTTATATGATCATTTAAAAAAATCTTTCCTTTTGTTTTTGACTCCAATTAGAAATTCTTTTTTAGTCATTGTATACTAGTTGCAGAAAAAATTTAGTGATGTAATAAAAACACTAAAAGCTTGTTCCTGTCTCTCATTTTGTCTACATTGGTATAGTCACAGATTTGGGGCTATGTTAGCATGTTTAAGGAACTAGAATCGACATTTGAGTCAGTTGACTAAGATGAGATAATGACTGAGACCTTTTTAGCTGGGACGGCAGGTCCCTCCTCACCGGGCATGTAGGTAGAAGCGTGTTTGCATACGTGCTGTAGCCACAGTGAGCCGCATGTTCGAGGGCCATGTGTGAGAGACCGTGAAGACAGTTTCATTTAGTCCCCCGAATACTTTCCTGTTGGACATTCCTGGTCAGGTCATTTCACATTGATTACATGATACTATTCACCCACTGGTAAAATAATCAGCTGCCTCAGTCATTTTTCATTTTACTCCTTAACAAGTACATTCCACTTTGCATAATACTAAGTGAATAAGCCAGGCAGTGAAAGACAAATACCATATGATCTCATCTTTAACTGGAACCTAATCAACAAAACAAACAAGCAAGCAAAATATAACCAGAGACATTGAAATTAAGAACAAATAGGCAGTAACCAGAGGGGAGGTGGGAGGGGATAATGGCGGGAGTAAAGGGTGAAGGGTTTTCAGGATCAACTATAATGGACAAAAACAAGGTGGGGTGGAATCATGGGAAGGAGATGGGGATGGCTGGGGTGGGGGGAAGAGGTGGGGGGAAAAGGCAGAAAACTGTACTTGAACACCAATAAAATTCAAAAGTGTTTAATAAAAATAAAATATAAATGCAAAAATGAAAAATAGAGAAATAAAAGCTAAAGTATTAAAAAAAGAAGTACATTCCAAAACAACATATTTTAAAGCAAATCTGCACATTAATAGTTCACTTGTTTTTACCCTAATTAAAAAAATCATTGAATAAATTGCTGACCAAATAGTAAATTTTAGAAGGCCCTCAAATCTGAGACTATTGAAATATCAACCCTATGAGTCTGAGCCCTCGCTCCTAGCACTTTTTGTTCTAAGGAAAGGACAGAGGAATGAAAACACAGGTTGTTGCAAGCACCACTTAATTCTCAGTGGGTTCCGTGTGTTGATCTCTTAAGCTAACCCTGCCCAAATGTTTAACTCAGGTGATTTTTGTATGCAAATGCAGTTGATATGACCACTTGAAAGTTCAGGAGTCTTGAAGTTCCAATAGTGTGTAAGTAGTCTCAATCTCTCTAGTATTTTATTCTTTGAGTGCTGCTACACTTGCTGACACTCAAGCCTTGAAGGTTAACTGCAATCCTTGTTAACACCATTCTACATGTTACCTGTTGTTACGAGAGGGACAGAGCTAGGCACGTTTTCCTTGTAAATCTCTCAATGCCCAATATCACAGTCTTAACAAAATCAAAAATATATTTATCTCATCGAGTTCTGAACAGTGAAATATTTTTATTTTACAGTAAGTACTTTAACATGCAATTTTTTATTTACCTGTAGGTTCTAGTTTTGCACCATCATCTACTATTTATGCAAATAATTCAGTTTCCAATTCAACAAATTTCACCGGCTCACAACAGGTATAGTGGTTCCTTCTACTTACGCCTTTTATATATATTTCTGATTTTGGAAGAATAGGTTCAGTGCCATATAAGTGCATAAACCCCCAGAATTTGGGGGACATGTGTAATTCTGTATATTTTAGGTATCCTGTTTGTTAAAGTTTTGCCCTTTAAACATTTAAGCTGTGATTATTTTAATCATTTGGCATGGAATTACAAAATGTATTGCATACTTTCCTATAATCTTAAACTAGACATAATTTAGTTTCAGACTAAACAAAATAGCTAAATATAATTGTATTTTCCTTGATAAAAGTTTGTGGACATTAATTGATTGAACTGTAATCAATAATTGGACTGTGCTGTCAGTTTTAGTCCAAAATATCATGTTACTAAATAAAATTTCTCTTGGACTACTGTTGTTTTTTATTTTTATTTTTTTTAGATTACTAGTTAGTGCGATAGCATAAGGGAATTACTCTGTTCTACTTGAGAGGATAAAAGATTCATAAAAGGAGAGGAAAGATTCATATCATAAAATAGATCCAGTGCTCCCTGAATATTTAAATACAGTGGCCCCACTATAAATGTAGCCTGTATTTTGGACTATGGACTGAATATCAATTTATTATTTTAGCAAATACTCATTGAGTACTTAATTCTGTATTAGGTACTGGTCTCTATTCCGGGAAATGAGGCAGGGGGTGGGGTGTATCAGACCTGACCTGATTCCTACCTCGTGGAGCTTACAGCCTACCGGGAGAAGCAAGCAATAAACCAGTAAACACACACATAAATATATAATTAGAAAGCATAAGGGGAGAGAACAGGTCCTATTAAAAATATTATTAGAGGTCTAACTTGCGCAGGGGCGATTTTGTGGAAGGCCTTTCAGTGGAACCGACATCTAGGCCAAGTCCTCTAAGGGTTGGGTGAGGAATGAGTGCAGGGGTGGCTCAGGCGTAGAAAGCAGCCTGTACCAGACCCCTGAGGGATGAAAAACGAGGTGCGTCTGCAAACCGAAAGCAGGCTGGAGTTCAGTCTGTACTTGAGGGTCCTATGGGGAGACATGTCCGTGGAGATGGGCAGGGTCCTGCCCATGTAGGGCCCTGGGGCATATAGGAAGGAATTTTGATGCTATTCCAAGCTTAATGGAAAGCTATGAAAGGATTTTGAGCAGGAGACTAGCGTCGTGTGATTTATGTTTGGAAAAGATTACTCTGGCTTCAGGGACTTTGGAGGAAGCCAAAAATAGAAGCTAGGACACAAATTAGAAAAGCTGTCCATTGGCTACAATAGGAAATGAAGGTAGCTTGGACCAGGGTGACAATAGTGGAAATGAAGAGAAGCGAAGGTACTCTTCATTGAGTACCAAAAAGACATTACACTCACGGGAACCTGGTAGTCTGGACCTTTCCAGCATGTAAATTCATCTTCCTTAAGGCCGTAGAGGAGCACTTCAGCACACAGGTGCAGGTCAGGCTCTCTGGCTTCCAGTTTCTGCCCAGAAACTTGCTGGCTATCTGACCTTGGACAGGTCACTTAAGCACTGTGTGCCTTTGTCCACTTCAATACAAAATGGAAATAATGGTAGCACCAAACAGGGCATTGGGAGGATTCAGTCGCTAAATCCACTGAAGGCTTTAGACCAGTACCTGACACAAAAGAATCACTGTGTAAACGTTTGTTTTTCCTGCCTGCCTCCAAAAAATGTGTTGCTATGAAATTTGTCCAAATATTGTTAAGGGCGTTTTTTATTGGCTCACTGGTGATAATGGGGAACATCAAATTTAGAAATAAACAGCTAAATAGAATGTTAGTTTTCTGCCATACTACTTAATCCTTTTAGACAAGATTTGCTTATACACATATTTACTTACACAGACAATTTCCCTTTTCGGAAATCACATCAAACTGGGTCTGTATTCCCTTGCAAACATGCAGTAGGGACGCCTAATCCTGACCAAGGCTGTGTCAGCATTAATAACACTTTGGGCTAAAACACCCTAGATACATTAAACACCAATTATGGCAACAAATCCCTGTTCATTATATTAATATGTAAAAGGATTTTGAAGGATTATTTAGATCATTTTAAGCTTCTTAAAAATTGTTAGTAAAAAGCAAGTCAGAGGAGCTGATCCCATGCTTTTTTTTTTCTGTAACAAATGAGGCAAATTAAATGTTTGAAAATCTCACTAAAAACTTGAAGTCAAGGCCTCAGGTGGCATGTATCCTGTGAGAAACTAGACAGGAAAGCTATTTATTCATCTTTCATTTACTCTTTACCTCCTGCTAAGAAAGCAAAATTGCTGTGATAAAAATCACAATGATGCAGATGGAAGTGTGCATGGGACCTGGGAGGGGCAGCCATACCTGCTCCTTGCAGGTGGTGTTAGAAGCTGTATGAGAACAGATGCTGGGAATATGAACTGGTTTCCTTGTTTTATTGCCTCTTCAAGTACATAAGACCTGATGGATAAGTAATTGTAGGGCAAAGTGAAGCATATGTGTCCTTTATACAGATTAAAATGTGTGTCTTAGATCTGGTTTGCAAAATCAGCAGGGTAGTTCGTGACAATGTGCATGCAGAAGGCGCCCGCAAAATAGTCTCCATTCATTCAAATCTTCTCAAAGCTCTGGACTCCAAAACACACAGAGTCAAATACTAATCTTACAATTTACCATAGTGATAGCTTTTCTTTCAGGCTTTAAAACACACACATATCTTAATTACTGTTTCAGGATTATCCATCTTACACAGCCTTTGGCCAAAACCAGTATGCACAGTATTACTCAGCATCGACATATGGAGCGTATATGACATCAAATAACACAGCTGACGGCACGTCATCCTCAACCTCAACCTATCAGTTGCAGGAATCTCTCCCAGGACTGACTAGCCAACCAGGTACAGATCTTCATCCAGGTGAAATACTTTCATATGTTTTGCTGTGTCTAATAATATGGAGAAAATGGCCCTGGCCGGTGTGGCTCAGTTGGTTGGAGTGTCGTCCCATAACTGAAAGGTTGCGGGTTCGATTACCAGTCAGAGCACATGCCTGGGTCAATCCCCAGTCGGGTGGAACCCAATCAATGCTGTTCTCTCGCATCAATGTTTCTCTCCCTTCCTCTCTCCCTTCCTCTTTCCCTAAAAAGCAATGAAAAATGTTCTCGGGTGAGGGTCAATGAATAAATACATACATATGGAGAAAATGGATAGTTAGAACCAAAGCTGAAAGCTCCCAGACAATTATGCTGCTGCTTAATCGGTGCTAGTACACTGTATAAAATGAACTACTTCTGTCATTTCAGAAAACACTTCTTTTAGGTGTGGTGCAGTTAGCAGATTTTAGTTTTAAATGTCAGCATACATATGAATATAAAAGGATATATAAAGGTCAGTGGACCTTTCGCCAGGCTCATTATTTTGTGAAGAGCTTGACAGCCTAGAAAAGTTGTTAAATTAACTCTTTTGGATGTAACTAACCATATTCCCTTTATGCTTGAGAGACTGTGTAGGTCCTTCCTGTGTGAGTCATCAATACCTCCAGTCAATGAGCGTTCCCTGCATTCCTAGGATTTGTAGGATCATTGATAGGCGGTCTAATATCTTCATTGAATCAGCACATATTTAACGTCTAATGTATTTTTTGTTGTCTGAAACTTACTTGACTTCTTATTGGAATTGTATTTGCTGACACATATTTAACCCAGATAAAGTATTTAAAGTTAAAAGCAAGTTTAATGGAGAGTCATCATAATCCCAGTTAAAATTCCACCAGGAGTTAGTGGAGAAATGAGTCAAGATGATTCTAAAATTTAAGGCAAAGAAACTAGAACAGCCAGAATATTTTTGCAAAGTAAGAATAAAGTTTGAGGGCTTATATTGCCTGATTTCAAGACTTGTAAAGTACAGTAATCAAGAATGTGTGGTATTGGCAATGGAATAGAACAGAGGGTCCAAAAATAGACCAATATACATATACTGGAAAATGGATTTTGACAAAGGTGCAAAAGCAATTGGAGAATGAATACTTTTTCAAAAAATGGCACTAGAACAGTTGGACATGCATACACCAAAACAAAAACACAAAGAAAATACACCAAAAAAAGCACACCAGAATTTTGACTTGTCACTCATACTATATGCAATACATGTAAAAACTAGAACTACAAAACTTCTAGAAGACATGGAGGAATCTTTGTGGTCATGGGTTATGTAAAGATTTTATAGATATGATAGATAATTTTCATATCTTATCAGATTGTTGAATTTAAAGAAATTATTTCTACTTGCAACTATATTATTCTCTCAATCAAAATCATAACAACACACATGTCTGGATTTTTAACATATTCTGTGATCTCAGAACTTTTATCAAGGTACATTTAAGTTTAATTTTGCCTTTTCAGATCTGACATACATACAAAAAGTAAACACATTTACAATTGTGAGATTTTTCTCTATTATTGATGAAATGTGAGACATTTAGTTTAAGAGTATGAAAATTACTTCCCAATAACCAGCCCTGCACTTTGGAATTAAAGCAGAGGCCTAATAATTAAAAACACAATTTTTCATAAATCTTTCACTATTGACTTCTCCCATTTTTTTAAATAGAAACATACTTTGTGTTTTATAAGAGAGAGCTTGTTGTTTTGAATTAGAGATAAGCCCTAAAGAAATAAGGTTGGATCTAAATATCTAAAGCATGGAAGGTACAGTTACTCATTACTGTACTGATTAAAGGATAATTATTCAATCATGTATAGTGTTGGCCCAAGAATATGCCTGAGGCAGTTGGTAATGACCGATGTTATTTGGAAATTGCAAATAACATTCAGTTATTACTTTACCTTATTAGATAGTTTGACAATGTTTTTAAAAGAAACATTACCAGGGTGATTAAGAACAGATATTTTAGCTCATTATCTTCATAAAGATCTCTCTTTGCTTTTAACATAAAGATTATCTTAAGTATGTATTATACTCTTGATTTGCATTCATAAAGTTTCATGACTGATTACCACATTAGAGATATTTTTAGCTCCTCCTTTTTAAAATATTTTAAACATCTTTATAAATTTTGATAGGATATAATTAGTGACTTGTAACAATATTATTCTTCACTCTGAGACCTTGGCAAACATTACAATTCATTAGCTAATTAAACTTTACAAGTGCTTCAAAAAAAGTAAGGTATATAGTAAGATCACTCCACTCTTTGAAAAGATGCCAGTTTTTTTAGGCAGAACTCAGTAGACTTTCCACAGCTTCATGGCATTTCACTTCAGGATAGGAAGGAAAGCAAAGTGCTAATTCATTTAATAGAAGGTCACAACAGGATGTAGATAGAACGAACTGACCACAGTTAACCGCTCTGCTGATCTGCATGTTCCCCACCTGCAGCATTAACGTGCCCTAGTGCAATTACCTGAGTGAAATTTGGCAGAGGCTCTGGAATTGACAGCTTTCTCCTTTAAAAAAAAAAGGTGGGGGTGTTAACAAATGTTTAATGGCCAGTTGAGCTCCAGGTACTGGTTTTACCCTTTATCAGAAAAAAGGATAGCATCTTCAAAAGATACAGAGGTCAGAACAGTTCCACCTGGACAGTGGCTACAGGAACCCAGGTATAGCCTTGGCCTCTTCAGAACCTGCTCTTTTCCTAGGAAGTTCTTTAGATGAATTTGTTGGCTCTCACTCTCACAAACTGTATAAAGTCTCTATAACTCTTGATTATGTTTATAATCTGGAGGGTCTGTTACTATTTGGGGAGGAAGTGCAATCTAGTAGTTAAAGAGGAGTTCTGGAATCACACCAGAATTCCACATACAAGCTGTTTTTTCTTGGGAAGTTTGGTCCCACGTGTCTTCAGTTTTCCCATTTTTAAAAGAGGATAATAATAAAGACCAAATTCACTGGGTCAAAGAGAGATTTATATCATAGAGATAAAGGTAGAGGGAGATCTAGAGGGAGGATAGACTTAGGGATAGAGTTAGAGATAGAGATAGATAAAGAATGTTTATAATAAGAGTGTTTAAAAATCAGTAAGAAAATTTTTTAATGGGCAACAGTTATATCATAAAAAGAAGATACCAAATGGGAAATGAAAATATAAAAACAGCATTTCACATCATTACTCATCAAGAGAATGCTAATTAAATCTACAGTGAGGTACCACCATAACCCCACAATGATGAATATGAAAGAGACTAGCAATCTCAAGAATTGGCAAGGATGTGGAGCAACTGGAATTCTTGTTGCTAGTAGGAGAGTGAGTTAATGCAACCACTTTAGAGAAAAGTGATCAGAGTCTACTAAACATGAATGCATGCCTTTCCTCTGACTCAGCAAGCCCTCTGCTAACACATAAGGTAGAGGAATAGGAGTTTATGTCCATAAAGACAAGAACAAGAATGTTTGTGGGAGCTTTATTCTTAATTGCCTAAAATTCTGAATAACCCGAATGTCCATGAACAGAATGGATGCAGATATTGTACATATATAATGACGTTCTAGCCATATTAAGGGAAGAACAACTGTCTTAGGCTGCAGGTGCGAATCAGTCACACAGATGAGCAGTGAATAAAGCCAAACATATATCAATAAACATTTTTTAAAAAGAAGACAGTACATGGCAAATACTAAAGGTTTAATAAATGTGGAGGTGCTCTTCTTAGTTCTTTAAAAAGCTATGTCTTTACCTCCATCAAAACACTTCCACCCATATTTTTTTCAAATTCTTAGAGCCCTTTTAAGATTTTTCAGTAACTTGGAATAAATCAGTGGTATCAAGTTCTACTTTTATGGAAGCCCAGACACTTCCTGGGAATAGTCTTTGCCCTTCCCCTTCCTGTTCCTTTCACTTCCTTTCCTGGATAGCTTTTGGATCCTTGTTCCTTGAAATAGCTGAGTTGTTCCTGCCGAACTCTTGAAGATCTAGTCAACCATCAACCACCTGTAACATTACATTGACTTTGGGATTTTGCACGTTTTCGTCCTTTTAGCTCTTGGACTGTTGCAAGAACAAAGCTGCCTTATGATAGTTAACACCTGAAAAATGATGTATAATAAATACAAAGACAGGTTGTATGGAATGTCATCCCCCCAAAATTATTATAAACTTATTTAATAAGTGGCGGGGCTAATTTGAATCAGCATTTTATTTGAAAAAGAACATTTGATTTACAGGACATAATAACCTTACGAAAATTCTGTTAAGAAAAACTAAAAATAGAAAAAATTGTATGTGCCTTATTTTAGAAGTTGGTGAGTATTTAAATACCTAAAGCCTAATTAATGCCTAATTAATGCCTAATTAATGCAAGTAAGCTGAAACATGATTTGCAAATGGCAGGGCTACATTCATCCTCAGAACTGAAGAACTTCTACTACGCTGTCGGCTCTCGCGCAGGTGGTAGCAGAGTCGCGTGCAGTGCACAGCGCTAGTGATGTTTTAGGAGCAGATAGTGTTTAGAGCAGATGTATTTTCTTGATGCTGTCCCGACATGCACGGTGTTTCTCAAAGAGGATGTTATAACCGTTGTAAACAATTACAAGTTATCTGTGTAAAATTTGCTATTTATTTAGAACATCTCAGAAAAAAATTACCTAAATGTTTTCTAGTTTGTTCACATTTGATTATTTAGATAAATATCTGCTCAGCTGTCCTCATAATTACTTTACTTTAATTTCATGATAACGCATGGTAGTCAGAACGCCTTTATGTTTAAAAATTTCATAACCTAAATGTAGCATAGTTTGCTATCAGGCTCTCATAGAGTGTTTACTTCATGCATATGATTTAAAGCCAATTAAATGTAAATCAGATCTATCTCAGTAATTCAAAAAGGTAGCTGCTGTTGCCCATGCTTTAATATAAAAAACTGAGATTCACGGGGATTGAGTAAAACATTTGCTGTCATAGGGTAAAACTGACTCTTGTCACTCGTGAGGTTTTGCTGCACCTCTGTCTTAACCTAACCCCCCTCGCACACACAGGTTTGCCACCGTTCAGCACTCCCTGAAGGTGCTTCACCTTTGGTTTCAGACATGTCGGACTTTCAGGCATCTGTGGGACATGCAGAAATCAATTAGATACAAAGTCTGAAACTTAACATGTAGCCTATGTTTGGGTCTTCACACAGAAGGTGATTAATCTCTGAGAGGGGTAGAGCACCCAGATGGTGTGGCATGAGGACAGTGATCAAAGGATGGGACTCTTAAGCGTCAGCATGTAGGGAATGGGAGGAGGAAAAAGTCCATGTCTCGAAGGCAGAGAAGGACTGGTGCGGGAGAGTCTAGACCTAGGAGAGTGCGGGGTGTCAGCTGCCAAATAATGGCTCTGAGGATGTGCTATTTAGGAGGATCCAAGCCAGCATGGAGATCCAGGAAGATAAGGACTGAATCCATTGCATTTGTCAATGAGGTAATTATTGGGGACTTTGCATAAGAGTAGTTTTAGAGTCCGAATGAACCGAAGCTAGATTATGACAAATTGGACGTCAGGAAGCAGAGAGAGATGTGCTGTCCAGTCCTGTGCCGCTGGCCACACATAGTGGCTGGGCACTGTGACCAGTACACAGTGAGACCTGCTGTGAGTGCGGACTCCACGCAGGACTCTGTGTGAAATGGAGGTTATGTAAAACATGTCATTGATAAGTTTTATATTGATTACAAGTTGAAATGAACATTTTGGGTAGATTAGGTCAATTAACACACAAATTAAGTTAATTTTATGTGTTTATATATTTTTAATGAGGCTTGTGAAAATTTTAAATTGTACACGTGGTTCCATTTGTGGCTCTCATTACATCTCTGTTGGACAGCACTAGCATGCACTATTCTTTTAAGAAGTGTCATTTAAAAAAAGAAGGTAACAAGCAGATAGCTTCTAGATGGAAATTCAAGGTCAAAGACAAGGGCTTCTAAACTTATCTGCAGCCCCAGAAAAGGAAGAGGTTGGAGGGAAGATGAGACAGGGTTTGATTAATAGACAACGGAGCAAGGTTCCCTACAAGGTGAGGTTGGGGAGACAAGTTTGCAGGTGGAGGGAGGCATGGGATTGATCCAGAAGACATTTCGCCCTCTGAGCTCTGATGTAAGGAGGCGAGAACAGCTCTAAACGGAGATAAATATGCAGGTCGGGGAAAAACAGGACATTGAAGGCACATGGAGTATTAAAGGTGTCCGGGTGTAAGAGATCACAGCGATTGAAATTGGCATGGATTTGTCTGACCTAAAAAAACTTTGACTGCATTAGGGTTTGGGTATTTGGGAATATAAATCTTTACTTTTTTTGTCCTAAGGAGATTTCTGTTGTATAAGAATTTGTTATGAAATTAATAGTGTAGACTCATACCTGATCTCAGAATGAAGTGCTCTCCTTGATACGAGTTATGTTGTTTACAGGAGAGTTTGACACGGTGCAGAGCCCCTCCACACCCATTAAAGACCTTGACGAGAGGACCTGTCGGAGTTCCGGGTCAAAGTCCCGAGGAAGAGGGCGCAAAAACAACCCCTCGCCCCCGCCTGACAGCGACCTGGAGGTACGCGGATTCATCCTCAGAGAGCTTTACTTTTACTGAATGCATATTTTATGCTTACAGTATCATAAAGTTTCAAACTTTATATATATATTTGACCATCATAATGGCCAAGTTGAAAGCAATAACAACTTAAAAATGATACTGATATACAAATTCTAGGTCTGAGATAATTGCATCATTTGATTCACCTTGGCACAAATAGAAATTTTAAAAATAATGCCACTGCTTGTGGGGTCATTTTCTGAGAAGCACTTACTTTGATAGTAGTAAGGTAGTGAAAGATATTTATATGGGTCAAATAATTTTGAAAGGTAAAATTAATTTGTGTGGAAAGGAAACATTGTCTTTTAAAAATAGGAAAAATTCCAATCATTTGATAAAGGTTAAAATTTTTATATCTGTAAAAATTTCCATGTGTCATTTTTTTTCTGGTTGAAAACTCTTTTGAGATGTATCCATATGAATCAGATTGTTTTATTTATTATAAAACATCAGAAGGAAGTATTCTTAACCATAACTTGTTACTTCTTAAACAACTGCATACTTCAATTAAAAAAGAATATGAAATTTCCAGAGTTAGTAAAGTTAAGTAATAGTCATTGCACCTCTTCATAAAAGATCATTCCCTTTACCTGAACAACCGTGGCGGATTCAAATGCATGCAGGAACTCGGCAGGTGATAATCAGTGAGTGGGTGAACTGGGCTAGGAAGCCAGCCTCTTGTGGGGAGCAGGGAGCATTCGCCCAGTCCAAAGGGCCACCCATCACCGCCATGCGAAGCGCCAGCCAGCATTGCCACGAAGTCCAGTTCCTCTGCTGCTGTCAAAACCCCGGAGTCTGCTGGAAATCTCCTAATCTTGAAAAGTTGACCCATAATTTAAAATCTTTCACATACTGTACAGACTAAACCACCCATCTGATGGTCTAAGCTGACTCAAGAGTCCACACTGTGCATTATCTATTTAGGCATTACTTATGAAGTCCTTTAAATACTTTCAAATTTTAATTGTTTGCATGTATTACAGTATTCCATGAATCCATGAGGCACAAAAACTTTAAAAAATAGTTTCAAGTTCACTTCTATTATAAAATCCAAATGTGTCTTTTGGAGTACTAACTGCAATCAAATATTTGGATGAATTGTCTCAAATTAGGATATTTGATTTTTAAGCTTATTACTTGTATCACTCTTGCTGCACAAGGTATTACAGGGTTAGCTCTAGAAAGTCTGGAAAAAATTAATGGAGGAGCATAGGTTTCACCAAAATGATTATATTCAATAACAAAGTGAGATCTTTTCTACCTCTAAAAAGATTTCTGCTTCCTTAGAATGAGGTCATTCTTTGATATTTATCTTTTTCTTCAGCGTGTGTTTGTCTGGGACTTGGATGAAACCATCATTGTTTTTCACTCACTGCTCACAGGTTCTTACGCCCAGAAGTACGGCAAGGTAAGGAATCAAGAAAGTTTACCCCAGGAAACCTTTATAGAATTGTATTTTGTTCAAAAATCAAGAGCCATTTAAAAATACAATGAAGTGTTTTTATTGCAGTCTGTCAAGTCTGCTCCTGATTATTTCTTTCCAGTGGCCCGTTGTTTTTAATATGAATTCAGTATATTTTACCAAACTAATAAGAAATGTCATTCTTTTTTCTTCTTTGTGACTTCGAGTTTTCTACACTGAAACCAAGCTTATTGCTCTAATATAATTATTTTTAAAAATTTTTTCATATTGAAATGGCTTCAAACATTATAAAATTATATGTTATCCTCTCATAAGGAAACTTGAAGAAATTGCTGGAATTAATTTGTTGTACCAAATGTGGCTATGAAATACCATTTGGAATAAGGAAGTAATTCTTTGTCTGATAGGTCCTTTGGATTTATGAATAAAAGTATTTTTTGTAACTTCAATTAAGAACATGAACAGCAATCCCCCCACACACACAAATGTAGAGACAGGTGGTCTCATTACTGCTACTCCTTTCTCTCTGGCTATTGTCTTCATAATGAGGTAGCTTCTCATAACCATGCTGTTACACACCTATGCTAGTGCTGTTTCGCACCTGTGTGAATGCTGTTTCAAATACTGGTGCAACTGCACCAGGCCCCACAGCTGGAAACACAATTGTTCGGTCAATACTGTTTGCGTCTTTGACTCTGTAGGACTCAGAATCTAACCACAGTCAATTCGAATCACAGTGGCCCTCTTTCAATTACCAGATTCAAAGTTGCATCAGACTTTGGTTACTTTACAAATCAAACCTGCAGAAGTGTCTTCCTGTTTATTTATGGTGTCACATTATTCAATAGAGTCTTCTGTCAGCTCAACATGCAATTTTTAGTAAGTTTGTTAGGCTTTGTCTACTGGACAAATAATGATGAATTTCACTCATGCATTTCCTCCTAAATTGCCCTCTTGGTGAATCTGCATTGCATTTGATTACTAGTGTAGGTAATGAATGTTGCTAAACTGAGATAAAAGGTAACAGTTTTGCTTAATGACCATTTAGAAGTCTTCGTCCCTTTGTCTCAATTGTGATTATCTGTAACAGTGGTCTTCAAAGCAGGATGCACGTGTATGTGCCAGAAATCCACAAGATGCTCCACCAAGATAAGGAAAGAATATGTTAGAGTGTGTGTACACACACACACACACATCTTGCCCTTGCTATTGTGTCTGCTCCATAATGCACATCTTTATAAATGCACGCATGTGATGATAATGTAAAGAATATGTATATAATTCATACATAAATTAACTATCCATAAATTTGAAGTGCATGCCAAAATTCTATTACTAATAGGGTATACCATCTAAAATGTTTCCAGACCTTAATCTACAGCATTTCTTCTGGAATTATATTGACTTAGGAGGAGTACACAGTAAATCCTGTTGAACTAATTGCAATATTTTTGTGCAGCGAAGTTTCATATTAGGTAAATGTTTAAAATCAACAATCTAATGTGAACGCATGAATCCACATAAAGTTCCCTTCAAAACAGGCATCATTGGAGTCTATAACTAAATATCTGTGTCACCTTCCTTATGCCAAATCAGTGGTGGAACTAAACTTTTTGCAATTACCTTTAGATTTCTTATGTATTTCCTGACTTCAAATCTTCATTCTTTTGTGGTAATTTTGATCTTTTGTAAGAGTAAGATCATTTGAACCCAAGGCAAAGAGTAAAGTGCAGACAAAATATCACTATTTTTCTTTTTGTCAAAAATACCATGAAGTTGCTTGCATCCCACAGCACGGACTTCTGGTTGGGATAAGATGGTGACCCCAGGAAGGAGAACCATTAAAAACAGTGAAGCTGCATTCTTTGAGCGACTCATCAATTGGCTCCGAGAGAAATCCCACAAGCGGAGTTCTCACACTCCCCTCACCGGGAGTTCCTCACTGAGATACACCCGCCACCTCCTCATGTGGCAGCTGGACACGCGGCACTGCTTCCACATGCCAGTTCCGTTATTTTAAAGTACTGTCAGAAGCTGTGTTTGAATACAGAATAGACCCACTTTTTGTGCTTACAGATGCTTAACCTGTAAGCCACCAAAAGGGCGGGGAAAAGTGAGGGGAAGAAGAGAACTAATGTTTATTTAATGCCCACAATGTGCCAGGCAATACACATCACAATTTTAAAGGGTAGGTTGCTCTCCCCAATCTGTAGATGAGGAAACGTGCTCAGAGAGGGAGTAAACTGCGCAGAGGTCACACAGCCAGTCAGCGGCAGAGATGAGCCCTGGGTCTTTGGACTATGTGGCCCCAAAGCTGTCGTTGCTCCTGCCGCGGCACAGCGCACAGCATCGACGGTTCATCTACTATGGGCACAGTGTACAAAACTCTTCCTAAAAAGTAGGAAGGACAATTAATGAGGTACTGTGTAGACAGTTATATGAGCTCTTTAAGTTGAAATAATTCTAATTCTCTTCTCTCAGATGATTGGGCAATGTTTCCATCAACAGGTAAAGCTTAAGAAATGTTAAGTGAAATAACGTTCGGGCAACAGATGTCAGTACCTCCCGAGGGTACGGAATAGGAAAACAATCAGGGTCACTACTGGAAGGTGTGGGGAAGATAAACGTGCTTGTGGAGAACACCTACCATGTGATAGAGCCTGTGTCATAAGGATGGAGGTTAAGAAAGAGAGCCTTTCAGTCTTTGAGCCTTGGAGATAAACCTAACTTTGAAAACCCAGTGCTGAGGCATGCAGCTTTCGGACACTCGGCAAATTACTTAATCCCTCTGTCTCCATTTCTGTAAACCGGGAACAGTACTATCTGTAGGGAATATGAGTTAAAGAGCAAGCATGTGTAAAGAGCTTAGCAGAACCTTGGTGTGAATTAACACTCAGAACATGTAGCTGTTATTAGTCACTTTCACAAATGTTATCCCACTTAATTCTCAAAATTACTGTGCTGTGATTTATGGTGCTGTAAATTCTATGGATGAGGAAGCCCAGGTTATGAGGGTTTAAGAAACTTGACCAAGGTCACAGAATGATAAATGCAGGTACAAGTCTCATAACAAGTCCTTGTCCTTTGTCCAGTTCTCTGTTACTCGAAGGGGGCCTGTTAGAGCTTTCGACTTAAGAAATGTCCAAACCTGCAATGAATTTTTGAGTTTATTTGAGCCAAACTGATGACCGTTGCCGGGCAGCCAGATCTCAAGGGCTCCGGAGAATAACAGTTTGTGGTTTCTTTTATGCATTTGAGATTAAAGAGAGGCTGTAAGGAAGGTTGCATGAAGGTGGGAGAAAGCAAGGGAGGGACTGGACTACAGGATAGTTAACGTCACGTGCTCTCTTGGGGGTGGTCCACTTTAGAAGGAGGGATCTGAAAGGGGACACTTCAAAGGTGTGGTAACCTGGATACACAGAAACACCGGTCAGGGCTCACTTAAGGCAACAGTAAGCCTTTTAGTAAAGAAACTGCAGGCCTGGGGCGTGACCACCATTACCTGCTCACTGAGGAACTTATGATCAGGTCAGCCTGTGAGGCCACTTTCCATAGAACCCCTTTTTCATCCACAGAATTGCTATGTTGAATGATACTTTACTCAGGACAATTTAAGAAAAGTAAAAATGTTCTTAGGCTAAAATTTTCACATCAAAATGAAAATGCCCTTATTGAATTCCATGAAAAGCAATTTAAATGACTTTATTTATTGAATTATTATTATTTACATTTTCCTAAAAGTCATTTGATCATTGACATTTCTCTTGATATCAATAAGGAAATTGGCATTGCTTTTTAGCTAGTAAGAGATTAATATCTTGGCCTATTAAGAAATAGCTAACTAAGGGATGTTATATCAAACCCATCTTGTGAAGCTGGGGACCACATGCCACTCAGGGATCATTAGAAGGGGTCAGAGTGAACATTGGGGAACTTGAACTTCACCACAGAGCATATATTAAAGTGGTGAAAGTAGCACTCTTCAGACAGACTGTACCTGTCTAACAAATATTTACTTAGCACAAGGCAGACCTGCCTCCTGCTCTCGTGGAGTTACACGCAAATGAACTCATTTCAGAGAGCAGTAACTGCTGTAAAGACAAGTAAGTTGTGCTTTAGGGATTTGATGTATTTTGGAGCATTAATGTGTCGTGTGCTTTGAAGCCATGATTTTCTAAATTTACTCCACAGTGAGGATGCAAAGGAAGTAATCCAGGCCAGGGAGAAGATGGAGGAGAAGTGAACAGTGGCCTTATGCTGCCAACTTAAAATCTGAGCTCCCAACACTACTTGCTCATTTTAGACAACCTCTGATAAAAAAGCGGCACTGGGGAAATCTATTCCTCAGGATGAATCAGTTGGTTACTCTTATATTAAACAGTCTACATACAGTTATACAGAAAGACTTCTGAAAGCACCGGTGAGATTTTAAATTATAGAATAGTCATGAGGATAAATACTGACTTATCTGCATGTCAGCTGAGGAAAAGCAACACGAATTGGGGAGTGATTAGAATTAACCAAGTGCTGGAACCATGGAGGGGATGGCACTGTTGACACCATGCAGGTCACACATCTCTGGGCATGATGGCCAGAGCACTCTGGCCTTGGAGGGACAGTGGACCTGAGTTCAAGATCTCGCTCCACCTCTCTTACTGCACTTGCACCTGTGCGTAGTTTATTCCTTCCTAGTGAGACTCGGTTATCTTTTTTCTAATGTGAGAAGAACAATAAAGCACTAATTTGATTAAGAGGGTTAAATGAGCTCACGCATTAAAACTCAGAACGTTGCCTACCACATAATAGACATTCAATAAATGTCACCTATTTTACTTGTTCTCAAGGAAATCTGAATGTTGGGGAAACTGGATGTTTTCTAGAGATATTCGTGTCTATTTGTATTGGTTGTTTTATCTCATAATGTACTGTATTCACGAAGCTCAGTGTTTAGAGAAGTAGAGGGTGTGTGGAGAGTGGCTGTGGGACATATAAAAGAATGAACCCAAATTTGAAAGCCTCAAAAATGTTTGCAGTGAGTTTCCATGGCTGTACTTCCTGCCTGGACCTCACAAATGAGTGTGGCCGCACAGCCCAAGTGGGCCCACACCCCAGGATGATTAACTCCTCCAGCTGAGTGTTTCCAGCCTTCACTCCCGGCAAACCTGCAAAGCCTCCTCTCAGTTCTGCACAACACTCCTCCTCCATCACTGAAAAACAGCAACCGAAATGATTAGTTCTTCCTCACACCATAACTATACCCCCCGCCCTTTCTTTACACCTTACTCCTGTGCTGGAACCAGACCCTCTCAATTACTCAAGGAATCTACTCCTGAAATGACTTCCTTCACTGCCGAGTCCCCGGTTTCCTGCTCTTCAGTATTATCCCCATCCCCAAGGTCCATGCTGTGGTAGTTGCATCAGCAGAAAATCCCAAGGAGCCTATTTTCCAGGTGCTGCCCCCTCTGCTGTTCCATAGCTCTCCAGTCAAATGACTGGAACGTCCAAGGAATCATCTTTTCTTGCCCAACATGTGGTTTATCTTGCTGCAGCCTCTCGCTCTCACTTGACCCAGTTGAGCACTCTCTCTTCTTTGTAATACTTGCTTCACTTTACTTCCCTGACCTGGGTCATTCTGCCCCACACTGTTCCACATGCACTAGACTCACTTTCACCTCTGCAAATGTCCCTTGCCACCACTGATGTCAGTGCACAGCTAGTCCCCTTGCCTTTTTTGGGTCTCTTCAGCTACCATCTCCAGAGTAAGGTCTTCCCTGCACTTTCTTTAAATGAGCCCTCACCACGCATCCTGATAGCCTTCTGTATCTGCTCACTCTGATTTTTTCACCACCTGAAATACTATATATATTCTGTTTTTATTTGTTTGCATATTTATCAGGCAGCTCATCCAGTGATAATATAAACTCCTTAGCGGCAGAGACTTGGCTTATTTGATTCTCTGTTCTTGGCCCAGAATTTGAATATTTCTGACACATAGCAGACACTCGATAAATATTTCCTAAATAATGAATGTTCCTGAAACCATTCTCCAATTCTTCCTGAGAACTCTTAAGCCTACTGGCTATCCACCACAGACAAACATCTCAACTGCTAAATTTCCCTTCTGATTCCTGACTGAACTTCATCTCTTGTCACTGATTAAAAGAGTTTATTTCCTAACAGACCCGCTCCCTATGTCCACCTTGGTTCATGGAGCAAGTTTGTCCTCCTCCTTCTGTAATGAACCAGCACATCTCTGCATCTCTGTGTGCGAGTCTGCGTGTGCTGCAGGCCCCAGAGGAGTAACTGCTCCAAGGACTTGAGTTCTTAAAAAAAAAAAGTCCATCACTTAAAAAAAACACATAATTGCTTTCTCTCCTGAGATATTTTTATATTGTGTCCCTCGAGGAGGCCTTGCAGCTGATGGCCCAGTTCGGGGCAGAGGCCCCCAGACAGACAGTCTGGCTCCAGTCTGCGCTGTGTGCTAACATGGCCGATAGGGTTAGTATTTAGATACAGAGAAGTGCCTTCCTTGAACCTGACTTGGTTCTGTGCTGGTAACATCCAGCTTAGAATCACACATTTAAAGGCCAAGAGTTGTTCATTTTTTCATCTTCTCTCACTCACACACACGCATGCATGCACACCCCCCTCCAAATGTCTTGGGAGTAGTTTCAGTATTTTAATAGCACAGTGCACAGAGTAAGTTGGCAGAAGTTCAGATTGCCCCATATTAAACTCTGCCGTAGACACTTTGGACCTATTGGAACTGTTACATATGTAAAATATGCATCAGAGTTTTCACAAAACCCTATTGGTGCCTTTATTATCCCACATTTTTCCTCTGTCCAAGTTTTCACTATCACTTTATTTCAGACCCTAAACTCAACACTCCCTACAGGTAAACTGGAAAAAAAAAGGCAGTAATTCTTGATTCATAAGGTGCCCATAATTCTACAAACATCTAATGAAAATGAGCAAACATCTCTGTATAAAACTTGGGTTCAATCCAGAATTATATTTAACTCTCAAATGCCCGATACAGCCATGGAGTTGAAGGCGCCGGCAGCTCCCCCGCAGTAGTCTGGCCAGGCAGAGGGAGCCCAGCGCCGCAGAGACCTTGCTAAGGCCATTCCCTCCCAGGTCCCGGTCACCTTATTGGATTCTTACATCTGTGGGTCCTTAGCTGGAAAACAGGGATAGTGCAATCTGCTTACTTCGAATCAACTGTCCCAGTGACTTAGGGAGATGGGGGTAGGGGGAGGAAGAAAGTAAAATCAGACATTTGAAAGCAAGCCCTCACTAGACATACTCTTAGGAACTAGATCACCACCTCTTGCAGGCATGGTTTTCCTTGGCTTACAGTGTGACTGTCCCCCACCGGTCCGTGCCAAGACTTTGGCATGGCAGACGAGACACCTCCCTTTCAAATAAGGCTTGCTCTTTGGAAACCTTAAATGCAGCTAGTTCACACTCTGGCAAACCTCAAACCTAAACTTTCCCAGTTCACGAATGACATTTTGCCAAGGTGCTTACGAAGTCCCGGCTCTAGCAGAGTGTGTGATGTGGACTCGCCATGGTTCGACAAACAAATGCACGGCCCCTTCCAGGGCCGTGGGGCTGCATTCCAGTGCAGGGCTCAAATACCGTTTCACCGACATGCCCTGTGCTTGCTTGTCAGAGAATTCTTGTTGGTGTTCTCAAAATTATATTTGTTTGCATGCTTATCAGATGCGCAAAATGCATTTTTCATGGATTTTCTTATCACTGATGGAGTAACATAGAAAGGGATGTACTTCAGAAGCATAGAATCGATGAAAGTAACAATCAAAGAGGAAGAGTATGTTTTCTTCCTTCCCCATAAATCTGATCTGTAAATGCAAAGAATGTGAGGCATGAACATAAGAAAGTCAGTAATTTTATTTAAAACTTAAAAAAGCAACACTGGCAAATCTTAGGATACATGTTTAACCAACCTAGTCTCGAGAAGGAAAACCTTTTAAATAAGACATTCTGAACCCCCATCTGAAATGCATATCTGTAGGGCAGCACTCATCAGAAACATACGGAGTAGCGCGGGGCTCAGTTTTATTGTCTAGCATCAGGCAGCATTCCTCAAAAGCATGGAGCGTCACTAATGGAATTATATGTTTTCATGCTATAATTACGTTTGATTTTTCCTGATATTTTTGTAGACGTTTTGTTCATGACTAGACAGAATACCTACAAGCTTTCTATGTCCTCAGCCTGTCCAACCCCTACCCCCAAAGAGACAGAAAGAGGAATTATTTCACAGAAAAAAAGACAAATGTAAATTTTAAAAGATTTTATTCAACCTTTAAAGATTCTCTTCCCACAACAAGAACAACAAAAACATGAACAACAGAAAGAAGTAAGGAAAAACAATTCTATACTTGAAGGAAGCCGAGCAAGAGCTCCCTCTGAATTCTGAGAGTCCTTCAGACAAAATGGATGCTTCCCATTTTTGTTCTTGGTCCTGAGGGACTGTGTGTCGGAGAAAATGGAATTGATTCGACCTTTGGGGGTGTTGCTCCAAATGATCCTGTCCCTGGCCGACACGTGAACCACGCAGCGCAGTCAAAGTGGCAGCCCCTTTCCTGAAGGACACGAGACCGGGTGGCTGTCAAGCATGTGAACACGGAGCATCTGCTTTTGAGGAGGCAGAACCTCAAGCTACGAAATCCACAGAAGTCTCTGAGGAGGAAGAGATGTAACAAGTAGAAAACTATGTTGATGCCTGATGTACTATTATCGTCTGGTCTCTCTCCCGGGTCAAGTCTTCGCTTTGCTCAACACACCTCCGGGACCTCTTTCTTTTCTTAGCTTAGCACTCAGTTCCTGTTCTCTAGGTTTCAGGCACTATGGGATACGAGGTGACATTCACTTTAAATATGTTACATGCTCGGGTGGTCCCCTGAAAGCTTTATGGAAGGAGGTACAGGGAGAGACTTGGTTGCTGCAGCACAGATGTGGAGTGAGGAGGGCCTTCTGCTTGCTAAGTGGAGTAAGTTTGGGGGTGCCTATGGACACTGCTGGGCCTGCCATGGGTTGCGTGTTCTTATCATCAATTAATGTCACGTAAGCACTGCATTTTCCAAGTTGAAATATATTTCTTGAAAGGTCATTTATTAGAACATTGAAAACACAAGTTCGAGACTCTCTCCTTAAATCTTTAAGTCTGGCTCCTGGCCCAGCCACTCAACCCAAATCACCTTCTGAGGTCTTCCAAAATAACCTGAGGTCAGCCAAAACCAATAGTATCCTTCTAGAATTGTCAGCTTTATTCAAAACCATATTCTCCATACTAACATTAGGCTCATTCTGGTCTCAAATTCTAAGGATTTGTTCCTTCTAGGTTTTCTGTTTTCTGGATCTTCAGGGTCACACCTGCAGTAGTTCTCTTTAGAGATTACTCTAACACCGACCAATGTAAACCCAGTGCCTGAGCACGAATTACTTCCCCAGGCCAATCTCTAAACTCTCTTACTTTTAAGTCTTACATCTCTCATTGCCAGGCCTTCAGCTGTAGTCGCCATGATCAAGTACCACCTTGGGTCTTGATTCTCATCCTCTTGCTGCTGCATAGTATTTTGGTTTCTGTAAAGAAAAGATAAGTCAC
The DNA here is from genome assembly GCA_028533065.1 of Trachops cirrhosus. Taxonomy (NCBI): domain Eukaryota; kingdom Metazoa; phylum Chordata; class Mammalia; order Chiroptera; family Phyllostomidae; genus Trachops; species Trachops cirrhosus. The sequence goes on from CM052541.1 coordinate 168,845,463, forward strand.
TCTGAGTAGCGCGGGGCTCTGTACTAAGCCCCTTGCTTTCATTAAACTTTAAGTGTATACATTTTCTACTTAGATTACATTGATTTAATGGTGTTCCTTTTGTTATCCTTGACCCTTCTCTCCCCATCTTTGATCAAATGCAGGTTAGACCAAACTGTACATCTGTGCAGGTCAGTACTGCCTGATGGTCCTAACCCAGTGGCGGTTCCCCTGCGCTCCGCCCGCTCTTCTTATCCCAGCTCCACATGACAGTGTTGGCTCCAGTCCTGCAAACACCCGATAGAACTACTTGTCGCCCAATCCAAATTCTTATGTATCATCATTCCCAAAAGGACATTGTTTCTTCTTTTTACGATGTCTGTTTCATTCTTCAGTATTCCATCCAATGCATTTCTCCAAAGGACTTTCCATGGAGTGTGTGTAAACTGTCCCCACTAGTCCCCTGTGGGCTAGTTTGTTTTCCTCCTCCTCCCTCGTGAACCTGTAGCTTCATGTGAAAATGTGCCCTAGGTCATCTTTATCTGCATACAAATTCCTGTAAATTCACAGATGTATCTGCATATTTATTATATCCTGGATAAGCCCTTTGGAAAGGCACCTGCTTAGATAGCTGGGAAACCTCTTGGATCTTAGGTAAAAATCCATATATCTCCCCATCCCCACAACAACGTGCACTTAAAATATCTTTTATTTAATCTGTATTGTATTTTTTCCATTACCATTTAGTCTCCTTGCACCTCCCTCCCCGCCCCCAACAATCACCACAAGGTTGCCCATGTCCCTGAGTCCTTTTATTATTAGAAACATTTTTAATACTAACTGTATGTACTGAAATTTTACCTCGTTGTGTATGCATTTTTTTCAGGATCCCCCCATGGCTGTAACCCTTGGACTCCGAATGGAGGAAATGATTTTTAACCTGGCTGATACACATTTATTTTTTAATGATTTAGAGGTAAGACTTTCAAAGGGTAAGAATAGCTGTATCCAACTATTAAAACTCTTAGATGGTCTCTATAAACCAGATAACCTCAAAAAAACGGAAAGATAGAAATTCATCTTCGGAGAACAGTAAAGCTCCTGTGAAGGGGAAACACTGCATATGCAAATATAAACGAAGCTAATTTAGTTAATGAATTATACAAATGTACTGGCACATAAGTAGAACAAGAATATCTCAGACGGTCTCCTCTGCTGTCCATATCGTGACCCCCCTTCTCCACCGCCCTGCGTCCTTCTAATGTCTCGGCCACAACCCATTTGCACCTTTGGAAATAGCATTAGCTTTTCCACGACATAAACCAGGATATCCTTTAGGTTAATCACGGGGTGGTAGTCACAAATCCCATTCAGGGTGCTAGCAGGAGCCATTGAATTTGCAGATAACCTGACACCGAACTTCAGACAACGTGACTGTTCCTCATTTCCTCCCCTTTCAGATGAAACGGTGCTGGGCTACTTACAGCGCACAGCTGACTGGTTCGATGGCACTTATTTTCTCGTTCTCTTTTTCTGCTTTTTCTTTCCATTTCCAACCTGAAATGTAGAGCAAGTAAAACTACAACAAAACGAAAGGACCCAAGAAAAAAAGCTTCAGGATAGCCTAGTAGGTGCCGTAATAAGGTATATAATCTGGGTGCTAATGACCTGCATCACTAGGCATTCAGACGATGAAGTCTGAAATAGCCCAGCAGCCTGGGCACAAGGCAGGCGTGCCTCCCAGTCAAGCGCCACTATGCTGAAAGAGATTTCTCTTTCTCTTTTTAAATGTCATATTCATAATTTATTTTTATCTCATGGTTGCCCAGTAGAATAAAAGTGTTCACCTATAATATTATGAAGAGAATTTTATTACTGAACCCTCCTCACCTTGTGTTCAACGTTTTATATCGGACTCTCCATTAATGAACTCACAGCCTTTTGAAATCAGCGTTCACCACATTCTTTTGTAGCAGCAGAACTGCTGGTTCCCAGGCAGGAAGGTCACGTGTGAGGTTCCCTGTTAGCCCAGTGGGAGAAGTGGGATGTGAACCTCTGGGGTCTCGCCTTATTTCTGCCCCCACCCCATGCAGTTCACAGAAGTTCATGTGAAAGAAATGCCAAGTTAGTCCTCAGTGAGTTGTTTTGTTTTGTTTTTAATTGACAAGGACTTACATCCAATTTTAGTTAGAGATGAGACATGAGAGCAAAATTTGTGTTGTCCAGTGTGCCTCGTAAATGTGCGTGCTGGGGTCTGTGCTGTTTTCTCTTCAGTCAGTCACCGTTCTTCTGGATAATAAAGTCACTGTCTGTGTAAAGAGGTTTTAATTTTTTCTTTAATGGTTACGTGAAAGATTAGTATTTCTAGGCAAGTGCTCCAGTTTCATAATAAGAAATAATTATCACCTCTCTAAAACCCAATTTATAGTAATATTGCTATGGATCCCTGTCTAGTGTACAGAATGGTTTTACATATACACGATAATAGGAAACACATTTTAAACTTTTTGGAACTTGATTTTTTTATATAGAGTGATAACTTCTTAGTTTTTCGCGTTGGTTAAAATGGATTAGCCTCATTCTAAAGAGAATTCTAAGATTATTAGTCCTTTCAAACCTGTAAAAGACCAAAAAAAGGAAGTTTTACGTGGCTTTATCCAAATTTTATGGTTTTTATTTCATTTTATTAATTATTTTTTACTAGAAATAAATGGAACAAATGACCTATTCGCTGTTTTATGGGCACATTGGAAGACAGATGGAATAAATTTGCCACCCAACTTTTAACAGAACTCTAAAGTGCGAACATGGAAGTAGCATACGATGAATTTGCAAATACCTTAATCAAGTTTTGACGAGAACATTTGCATCAGAAACACTTGCTCCGCTGTGGTGCTTTAAGCATTTTAATTTGGGCTCAGATACTATACAAAATATATTTTTAAAATACCTGGCAGGATCTTTGGTAGAAAAATTAACTGAGAAAATACCGGTATTGACTTTCTTTCCCTGACTATAGCTTTTTAGTTATGTTTTAGAATGTGGTGAAATTTTATTTGACTCAAACAGTAAAACGTAGTATGCAACTTTACTGTACTTAATAAAAAGAAATGATTGGGTCTCTCGCATATAAGTTGATTGAGTTCTCATCCATGCCCATACACACACATGCCACACGCATGCACGTACATTCAGACGAACTGCCCCAGGAGACTCGAAAGTTTATCACTGACCTAAAGTGAGATAAGCACTAAGACTAATAAAACCTAAACAATAGCGTTCAAGGTCATTCAGTACAGTTACATGTGTACCCACTATCCTTCCGCATTGGATTTTGAAAGCCAACTTTACTTTCACCGAATTTTTGTTTTGGTGAGCCTCCTCTAAGCAAAGCTTGTCCTGAGCTTCATAACCGATATTAAACTATTTTTTGTTTCTGACAAAGAGAATTCCTCAAGAGAGTAACTCCATCATTAGCCTGTCATGTTTTTTTCCTTGTGTATTTAATCTCTCAAGGTTTCTTTTCTTAACCTAAAAAATCTAATTTGAGCCTCAAATCCTTCAGTAGATACTGCAACATGTGTAGTAGCAGCTGCTCTCACATAATTCCTCAGAAGACACAAAGTCAAATCCCCCTTATAGACACTGGGCGACTTCCTGCCCAACTGCAGAGGCGCTGCCCACCCACAGGAGGGAGGGCTCTGTTTCAATAAGATGTTTTTCCAGTTAAAATAACTTCCAGGAGACAAGGCACCGGGGAGTCCCGGCTGCAGAAGTGAGAGAAGACTGCTGTGGGTTATAATTGATAAAGATCGGTGGTGACGTTTCGGTCGCCTTATAAACCAAAATTAAAGAATTTCAGATTAGTCCCGGCATTATCCCAAATGTTTGAGTTCTTATACTAACGTTTGTCAAAGCCAAAGCATGGTGCTGTTTTTAGCATTTCAGGTTTGGTCGAAATGATTCCTGCAAAGTTCCTCTGAGTGAAAACTAATTGAAGAACAATTATTTAGATTTTTCTAAAAATGTAAGTGATTGAAGTTCAGGTTTCTTTCACTGGACTGTAATTCTCAGGCAAGAGTCCAGAATCAACAAGCATAGCTAACTAGGCATAAATTTAAAGAGAAGTTCCATTTGGAAAAACCTCAAACGTAACTTCAAATATGAAGCTCATGGTCCAATAAGTTTGATATACTGATGTCCTCAAGAGTAAAAAAAAAAATAAGCTTCAGGGCAAAATGTATAAATTAATCATGTGAGTTAATACTTGAAATGTCAGAGGAATTTCTCTAAAAATTAGGATGAGAGGATATTAAATATAGAAATAACATCTAATTACCAGGGTAAGTCATAAAAGTTTCCTCCAAACTTTTTTTGGATATTATTAGTTTGTTTAAAAGAGAGACGTGGAAATTATTTGCCTGATGAAAGATTTTAGAACTTAGGTAGAAATGAACAGCTTCACGGGACGCCATTTCAATGGTGACTTAATTCAGTCTTCATACTTACCCAGAGTGTCACCATCTCTAAGTAAGAAATAATCCTTGTCATCTAGAACTACTTTGCTGCCTCCACATTTGGGGAGAAGAAATTTATTTCCAACTTTCATGCTAACTGGTTAAATCATTTCACTCTTTCCTTTAGAGCCCAAGCAGCTACTACTGTTGCTTGCAGTACTTTTCCCTGAGACTTTTCTGGAAGCATAATGCCTCCTTTAGTTAAAGTTCGGGCTGTATTCCTTTCAAAGAATAGTCGGTCAAAAGGGAGAGGAAGCTTTCCAAACGCTCGTCCTGCCTCAATGCCCGTGGGCCCGGCTCTTCTCTCCCCTTCTCTCACCCTCCCTCCACTCCTGATATAAGTATCTTCTCACAGTTCTTACCATCTACAATGTTATTTTACATCACTGTAGCGTTGTGTTAGAAAATTTAAATGACTGTGGTCATTCTGTCAAGGACTATAATTTGTCTAGACTTCTGCCATTTATTCAACAAAGAATTGTTGAGTGATTACTCTGTGACAGATGGCGCCTTCACTGGAGGAGCGGGGAGTGTTACCCGGTGACCCAAACACCCCCTCAGGGAGCTTCCAGCCACATTATTTTACTGGTCTCTTTCTTACCTGTGAATATAGGTAGAGATTTATTCAAAATGCTCCTAACCCATAATTTATGTAAATCACATGAACCTTTAAAATTAATGTACCAGAATGTATTAATGTAAAATTAATATATTTTCAGCTTACATACTAAAGTTGTATTGGTTGGTCTAGTTGTTAAGGTTTTTATATTTTCAAAAGAAACTAGTGTGAAAAGCTGGAGATGAGATATTAAATATTTCACTACCAGATAATTTCAAGTCCTACAATGAGGACAAATAGTAGATGGAAAGTCTTTTCTTTTTAGGATGACATCTTATTTTCAAAGTTTATAATTTTTTAATTGGTTTTGAATGGTAAGCACGATGCATACAGTCAGAATCTGAGAGAATGACTGAAATAATTTGAGGGAGAAAGAAGAAGCCCAAAAGGCTAGAACATATTTCATCTGAGGTCAGTAAGTGCTAAGTTTTTAATGCCTTAGCCAGATTTCACCCTCCAGTCGTGTACAACAGTAAAGAAGAACTGAGTTCTTACACAGAAAAGTTACCACTCCGTTTGTTCTGCGCAGGCTGTATGTTCCATCAGGTCAGTTGTTGAGTATCCATCCCTGAAGTCTGTTTTCCTCTGAGTTTGTAGCACATTGGATGTGGTGAATCTTCATTATTTCCCTTTTCCTTTTAAGAGTTTTTTTTAGTGTAAAGATTTTAAAATTGAACCAAAAAAAGGACAACATTGGCGTCTGTGGTTATTAGCTTTTTCCCCGCTGTGTTAAAAGACCAGGACTTAAAATAACACCAGCATGGTTTTTTCATGGGATCTCTGGCCCCTCGCAAGGCAGGAAGCCATAGAACTCTCCCAGAGCTCATCAAGCCCTTCAGCAAATGATAGAGAACAGCAGCCACCTGACGTGCTGGGACCAGACAAGTCTGTGTTTCCTCGGATCAGCCTTGCTTTATTTAGCACATCAGTATGCACAACCCACGTGGAGAAATGGCAGAAAGGGAACACCAGTGATTACTACAAAGATTCAAAAGAGAATTTCTTATTAGCAATCTTAAGACTAAAACTATTTTTTAAATTGCATTAACGAAACCAACATGCCATGTGTTTTCAGGCCCCTTTTTATGGCACTCTTCTGGATTTAGGTTTTACAGAGTAGAAATGGTGCCCTTTCTCAGCAGGAGATGATGGCATATGTGGGCAAATGCTGCCCTCTGCTGGCCATAGCCTGAAAATAATGGAATGGCGGCGAAAGCTTCAAACAGGGTGACAGGCATCGTTTGAAAAACATAACTTTTCTAATGTTTTTAACAGGAGTGTGATCAAGTTCATATAGATGATGTTTCCTCTGATGATAATGGGCAGGACTTAAGGTAAGCCATGCCTTTTAGTATGCTGTTTCCTACAGAAATTCAACTATGGAGTTTTGCACATGTAATTATTTCTTTTATCTCTTTTTAATATATTTTGGGTGTTGCAGTACCTACAGTTTTGCAACTGATGGCTTCCATGCAGCTGCAAGTAGTGCAAACCTTTGTTTGCCAACAGGTGTAAGAGGAGGGGTGGACTGGATGAGGAAGTTGGCTTTTCGTTACAGAAGAGTAAAAGAATTATACAACACCTACAAGAACAATGTCGGAGGTATGTGTGGCTTTTTAAACGTAATGAAGGCACTAGAGGTAGAGGTAGAATTTGAACTATCCTACTGTGAAATAAATTATCAGGAGCCCATGCTGACCTACATTGATCCAGAGGTTTAAGTTTAATCTTGGAGTGGGTGGGGGTGAAATATAACTGCCACTTAAAATGCGCAGCTTTGTCAAACCCATTGGGAATGTACTATTCCCAGATATTTGCCCAACATTAACAGAAGGACCGTTAGTTCACCTTCTTCAGCTGGGACGCTACCAGCGAAACCCCGACAGAGCCGCTGAGGAGGCAGTGGGAACACCTGCGGGAACACCAGGCACTCCAGGCTTGGAAACGGAGCTGTTAGCACCCACTGCCTTTCTCGGATCCCACCAGAGATAAATATAAACAAGTGCTTTCTGTCATTTTGAAGAGTTCAAGCAGTCTATTTTATCCTTTTAAAGATTTCATGTTAGCTGACAATAATCTTTCTCACGTATCGTATGAACTATGATGATCACCAAGATTTTTAAAAGTTCAAATACTTTTTAGGTATTATTTCAGTCCTTTTATACTCATTGATACCTTACAGGTGAGCAAAACCTGTGACATCAAAACTAAGATCTGGAATGCGTTTTTGATCAAATAAACCTTGATGATATCTTATTATTAGGATCAATTTTAGGTCAAGATCCTAACGTCAGCCATGAGGTCACACAAGAGTTTTCTCCCAGGGATTTTTTTTTGTTTCTTTTTTTGAAAATGGAAAAAAAAAAGGATGAATGAGGAGCATAAACCAGAATTAAAATTAAATGATACAGCTAAATACGCTTGTGCATATATACACATATACACATATAGCCACGTGCATGTCAAAGAATGCAGCACAGGAAATAAAATGTCTATCTATAGTACCTACATTAGACACTCCCATCCACATCAGGAAGGCGGGGCAGCATGTCTGTCACCTTGTCCCCAGTGCCTTGGGGTGCGTCACAGATGCTCACCAGATACTCAGTAACTGCAAGAGAAGGAAAAAGTGTAGAACCATAAACAACAATGATGTTAGAACTGAAAGGGAACTTACGTGTGGAAAGCCTTCATTTCCAAACGAGAAATAGGCCCCTGTGGGCTGCTGACCTGCCCAGGGTTCTAGGGAGACACCTCATGTTTCCTGATTCGTTCTAATGCTCCATACAAAACACTTTCATAAAAATCGAGTAAGTAGGAATTATTATATCTAAAATCAATTGTGAGCAATGTGTTTAACTTTAAAACAAATATCCTTTTGGAAAATCTGAATTTTTTACATAAAGATATGTTATTTCCTTTTTGAAGAGTTTTACTAAAATTACTTCAAAGCTAACAAGATTACTAATAAATAATCTTGCACCTTAAAAAGTTTAAACAATGACGTGAGAGGCCATTTTCTGTGCCAGGTTAGCATCTCTATGTTGGAATAAGGACGAATGAGACTTAATAGAAACTATAAATTTTGATTTTAAAATATTACCCACTTATATATGTATGTGTGTGTGTGTTTCCTGTATTCTGAAATGCAATTAAAGTAAGAAACTTTCTTTTGTAATGGATGTGCATACCTTGTTTTACCATGAAAAGAAGGGCTTAAGATACAAAATTAGGATGCCTGTTTCTTTCCTTATCATAACTTCAATGTAGTCTCTAATCATTGTCTAAAACTGTGTCCTACACTTCAGGATTTTCAACACAATTCTTAACTTCTCATAACACAAAGTATTTATCCTGGCTTTAATGCCAATATTAGAAGCATTCTATGAGCTACATATGATAAGGCCATTCTTACGGTTTCCAAGTGGTAATAACTGTGACTATTAAGAAGCTGAACCTTTTCAGACAGCCACACATTCGAGGTATTGTCACCCTCATGTGAGGCTGGCAGCCCCCGACCCTCCCCCGGACCTGCCGCAGCACAGTCTGGAGAGGGGCCCAGTTGTGCGACGGTCACAGCAACTCAGGGCATCGCGTCCCCTGGGCCACTCTCTGGGTTCAGGGAGGGCAGGTGCTGACCCGCCTTCTCACTACTACAGCCCGGTACCTGACATCTAGTTGTTCAGTACATATCTGAGGAATGAATAAATGGATAATCAATTCTGAAATGAAGGATCAGTGTCGATATGAGTCAGCATCTCTCTCCATTCCTGACACGGGCTGGAATAAAAACGATCTGTGCTAGACAGGAGGGAGACGAATGGGGCTGTGCTTGGAAAACGTTCCCCTCTTGACTCTGCCTTGCCTCGGCGTTGCAGGACTCCTTGGCCCGGCCAAGAGAGACGCGTGGCTGCAGCTTAGGGCAGAGATCGAAGGCCTGACAGACTCCTGGCTGACAAATGCACTCAAGTCTTTATCAATCATTAGTACTAGGTAAGTGGTATTGTTGCCGTTTCTCTCTTTATTGTATTGAAGATATAGTCCTAATAGAACAGCATATATGAGAATGTTTTAATTCCTAGATTATTTTAGCATTAAAAGGGACTAACAGTTCACCGAGTCCCATGATTTCAGTGTGTGTGTGTTTTGGGGTGAAGGATGAGGGTTGTCACTTCTCAGGGTAACCAGGAGATCCCATCTCTCTCCCCTTCTCTCCTCATATCCACAAATAATCCCCACGGGAAGAGCATGTGACTTCTAATAAAAAAGGGATATCACCGTTGGTGATGACTGAAGTAAAGGAGAGGATGGCACAAATAAACAGTGCTGCTTATATAAAGAGTGGACATTTGTGTCATTATAGATAACATGCAGGACTTAAATGCATCAAAAAAGGAAGAGAGAAATCTTGAAACGTTGTAAGCTTTGTGCTTTCTGAACTAAACAGTGAAGTGCTGACTTGGTAGTCTCGATAATGTAATTGAATAGACTTGTAACTATTGAGCACCATGAGCTATAAATGCTAATGAATAAAATAATATAAATCTGGAAAGACATAGCTAGTAGGGTGGGGATGAATCTTTGTACTATTGTATTCCTTAGTTTTATATCCGAGTTAGAACAGTACATAAAAGCATGCTTAGAAAAGTGTGGGCAACACAAAATTCACAAAAAAGAGGGTATTTAGACTGAGTCAGGATCCAGAAAAACCTTGGCAGGGTAAAAGGAGAGGCCACTGTTCAGAACACGGAGTAAACGGGTGTGTGTCCAATCCTGCGCTCGACTTCTGTCAACCGGCCGTGACCAGCAACTGCACCCATACCGCAGAGTCCAAGTGGGGGGGAGGGGCAGGAGAGCAGCTTCGCGGGTCAGGCTGGGGAAGCCAGGACAGAGCCTTTGCTCAGTTCTGAGCACCGCGTTCCAGCAGGCTGTGACACATTTGAAGCATCGTGTGTCTCAATGACCAGAGGGTTCAGGGTGTGGAAGCCACATGAAAGGAACAGCTGGAGGGAGAAACCGCGGAGTTCAGTCTGAAGGGGAGCCCTGTGTGAAACAATGCTACTGCTTCAGCTGTTGGAGATGTCAGGCTGAGCATGAGTTACATTTCTCTGTGTCGGCGAAGGAGAGAATTAGGACGCTGAGTGGGAAAGGAGGTTCCTGCTCCGTGCGAGGACCTGACAGTCACAGATGCTTTGACAGTGAGACTTGCTCTCTCGTGATCTCTGTAACTGCTGACACGGAGACCAGCAGTTGAGGAGCTGGGGTGTGAGGATGCCCGAGCCCCTGAGGCCGTGTGCAAAGTGTCGTGAATGTGCATTTCTCTGGGCAGGAGTGCGACAACTTTTATTATTTCTAAAGAGTATCCTAGATAGTTAAAAAACTGCATTATTATATAGATTATATGCATGTTGTATATACTGTAATTGCGTGGAGACTACTATTAAACACATGGTCTTGAAAGAACTACATGAGTGTGTGATTTTTAAGAAATAAGGCACAACAAGGAAAGGAAGGGTAATGTAAGTGCTTACGCACTGAAGATGAAGTGCCAGGAAATTTGCTAAGTTATTCACCTGTATAACCCTGTTGGTGATTTTCGTAACATGCCTGGATATCAGAAAAACAGGTGCTTATACAAAACATGGCTGCATCAGGGATCAGAGCCTCTAGCAAAGTTTGCACCCTGTGACTCTAAGTCTCCTATGAGTAGAGTCAAAGGGCATAATCAAATGTTTTGGGAAAATTATACATGAGGTAGCATTATTTATGATATTGAGAAATCAGAGACCATCTAAGTGACCAAACTTAACTTAAAAAAATGATGGTGTAGCCACATGAAAGAGTAGTTTGCACATGTTATGTTTTGTTGGGGGGGGAATAACAGACAGTCTGACAAATGAATAGGCTCATGCTACACAGAAACGAAGAGAGGTAGAATGCAAACGTACGTGCATAGTATGACCCTAATGGGAAAAACCTGTGCGTGAACAGAAACTCCGAAGGTGAAGGTACAGAAGCAAGAACAGTTAGCCATCGCTCAGTGGTGAGAGAATTGATGCTTTTCATTTTCTTCTTTATTTTTGTCTGTGTTTTACAAATACATGATGCAGTTTATAAATATAGGCAATGTTTGTAATTTAAACTTTACAATGTATTAAAATTGCATGTAAATATATGCAATGTTTGTAATTTTAAAAAAAAAAATGATATAAGTCTGATGATCACAGGGTAAGTGCCAAAGCGAGATTTCAAAGCCACATCTCTGAACTAAGAAGTCTCTGCTTTATTTTATCCCACCAAGTTTTCACTCTGTAATCTTCCTTTATATATGACACTGAATAGCATCTTCTTTTGGCAAAATAGTATGTAAAACTTCAAGTGTCACAATACGGTAATGTGTGTCGGTATCATTCTTCATAATTTGCCATTGTTTGGGAAGTTTCTGTCTGATAATAGGCACATTGGGTCTTTCTTTTCCTCATCAGTAAAATTCAGGATTATATTGATGATATTTACTAAACTTCTACCTCTAGAACTGTGTCTTTATCTCCTGTAAGTGGATGGCATCCTGAGGTGCTTCCAGGAGTCAGAGCTCCTATTATAGATAAAATCAGATGTCTGTGGAGATCATTTAGAAATGAAAATCTTATAAAAGGTTATAATTACCAAAGTGTTATCACTGTTTTTGAGTAAACTGTAGTTTTTCCTTACAAATGAAATGTTAAAGAATCTAAGCATAATAGTAAATGTACTGAGGGCTATAAGTGCCCATGATGAATTAGCACTTGACTTGCTCTTCTAAGTTGCCGACGAGGTTCCTGAAAATGAATCTAGAGAATTCTAGAGAATGTTGGACGGCCCTCACGAATATGCGCAGAAGACTCGTGATACAGACTATCTCATAGAGAAGGGTCCATAGCAGTGCGCCTTCTGAGTCCCGGTTTCACAGGTGTGGCTTGGAGTCCCTCAAAGCAGGATGGTCCCATTTCCCTGCAGCCCCTTTTCCCCCCAGGATCTCTGATTCACAGCTTTTCCTGCTCTCTGGGAGTTTATTTTCCTCCACCCCAGTACTTTCATGAAAGAAATAGCTGTGAATTTCAGAATGGGGATCTCACTCTCAAAGGGTAGGGTGTTTTTAGAGGATTAAGACTCAAGTCATTCAGCACAATTTGCCTTTGTTGTTGCTGAAGAGAAGATTCAGGGATCCAGCCCCTTCTGTGCTAAATGAGGACCCCCTCCATTTTTTCTCTCTAGGGTCCTTCATCGTCTGCTAGCTCCTTGATGGGACTCTCTGCGTTATTACTTGTGCAAAATCCAGGAACTCCTGTTACCCACCCTCTCACTTTCTTTCTACCTATGTCCTCTACTTTCCCAGGGTCTGAAAATGGGGACACTGAGCCTTAGCACCCTAAAAAATACCCTCTCTAGTTTTATGTATTTATTTATTTATTTATGCTCTGGATGCTTTTAAAAATCAAAGTCAGGGCACCCTCCCTCTGATAACCTTCTCATGGTTGCTAAAGACTGAGGTAGGTATTCTTCTCTGAGGTTCCACAGGGACCTGAGGAGATATTTAAAATATTACAGAACACATTTAATATTGCAGGTGTCGATTGACTTGTCTCTCTCCATCTCCATCTGCGACCCAGAGGGAGAGGAAAACACCATACACCCACACTCCTTGCCCATTTCCTTCCAAGTCCCCCATTCTGAGGAGTATTCCTAGCATCTGTCATGGTACCTGCCAGGTGGTAGGCACTCCGTGAATGATAGAAGGTCAGGTTATCAGGCACTATTTATTATGGAATTGAAAGACCACAGTGGTAGTTTAAAATCTGTACTGATAGAATCTATTTAGTACTAGAAAACAAATATGCGTATTTCCTCCCTATCTTAGGAGTAACTGCGTAAATGTCTTGGTAACGACAACCCAACTGATCCCAGCACTCGCGAAGGTTCTGCTCTATAGTTTAGGAGGTGCTTTCCCCATTGAGAATATTTACAGTGCAACTAAAATAGGTAAGACAATGGCTTCTAACTCTGTATGACATGTGTTCACTTCTGTGTTTGGGGGACTTTCTTGATGTGTGTCTTGAATGATTCCTTGTTTCATCAATTTTGCTGTTAGAATATCAAGCAAGTTCAGATAGCCCTCGGTAGCAAAGTCCCTGCAACTCATTATGCACTTGCAAATTTTATGAAAACTGTGGCCTACACTCAGCATGTGGATCGTTCTGACTCGTTATGTAGCTGTCATCACGTCACATGCTGTCTGAATAATACATGGAATTTCTAGCCGTGGCATTTAATTTTTACTTAGTATGGTACATAATATTTTGTCCTTGTGTATGTAATCTGACTCTAACATAAAAATCCTATTTTGGCAGGGGAGTATCAGGTGGATTGAAGTAGTGTCCTTAATTTCTGGAAAAAAAAAGTTAATTTCATGAATTAGAAAACATAATCGGAACAATCATAATACAGGAATGACTAGAAACCCACATTTCCAAAAATGCTCAGTAGCAATGACAGGACGACAGCCTCGCTTGTCTGGGGAGCATCTGTCTGTGGAGCCATCTTGGACTTCCAAGTGCCTTTCACACACTAGGACTCCTCTAGTAAACTTGCAAAAACAAAACTCCATCAAGTCTGCCATCCTGAAAGAGTTAAAAGAAAACAGCTCAAGCATTCCCTGTCTGTCAAGGAAAGGCCTAGGGAAGTAGATGGGTTGTGTAACTTGGCCTGAAGGTCAACAAATTTAGGCTCTGGCACTTTGACAACAGAAGTTCAAAATCCTAAAATCCCCTCCCAAAAATAACCTGCCCTGGACCTCGCTGAGTTTTGACACTGACTCAGGCAAAAGGAGCCCCTGGCTGCAGCTGTTTCAGGACCACAGTTAGCGAGAGCAAAGCTTTGGTCAAGCCAGTCCTACCTTGTTGTAAGCACTAGGTTCAGAGCCCCGATGTCAACCCCTTTCATTTTCACATAAGTGTCTGTATTCATGCTAGCAGGATTAATACACAGAACTTTGCTTTATGACAAATCAAATGATTTTATACTAGGATAAACATTTCTTCTAGGAAAGACAATATCTTTCTTATTGGCAAATTATTCCTAGTATTTAATCTGAAAAATCATTTTTATGTTGTCCATTAAGTCATTATTTTTTGGAACTCTCAGATTAAGACACATGGCAAAATGTAGCCATGACTACGTGAACATCCTGGGAATGAAATCCAGAGAATCATGCCAAGGTTACAAAAATGAAGAGCTTGTAGAAATTCCATGGTATTATTCCCACAGTGTAGTCAGAGGGCACTAATGTCCCCAAGGCTGTGGCTCAAACAGCGCTCTTAGTCACTCAATCTGAGCAGACTAGCTCCCAGCCACTTGAAGAAAAAGTTATGTGTCAAGGTAAATGCACATCTTACTATTGCCTCTTTCCTTATGCATGAACCTTTGGTAGTTCACAGTATTTTCAGCTGACTTATCTATACTATTTAAAATAAACTTGATAAAATAGATATGTAGAATGAAAAGGTAAGTGTTAAAACTTACAGTTGCTTGTAAGGTTGTTCGGATATCCTTTTGGTAAAGCAGGAGATACTAACATTTTCTCTGGGTCAAATGCTTAACCCTACAGATTTTTCTGAAGCGTGGAACACATTTGTTGAACAATCTGTCCCGAGCAAAGACTTATATTATTCAGACATATTTGTTGATTTCATTAACCCAGAGATTGCAAGCTAGTTTAAGTGATGGCTGTTCAAGAGAAATTAATTTGCCACTTTATGTGAATCTTTAGGTTAATGAATGCAATGGCTGGAAGAATAAGCAGTGCATTGTTTTTCAGGCAAGGAAAGCTGTTTTGAGCGTATAGTGTCCAGATTTGGCACTAACATAACTTATGTTGTGATTGGAGATGGCCGAGATGAGGAGCATGCCGCTAACCAGGTAACTTCGCTCTGAACTTTATCTCATTTATCTTCCAGGAAAAGAAAGTTGCTTTGAACGAATAATGCAAAGGTTTGGCAGAAAAGTAGTATATGTGGTAATTGGGGATGGTGTAGAAGAAGAACAGGCAGCAAAAAAGGTAACCTGTCTCAAACAATGTTGGTGTGGTACTTCCGATGCAAGCTTTGTTGTTTGCATTCCTATAGTTTGGTCCAATGGCAGCTTGATAAATGATTTAAATTTATAGATGCAAAGCGGTAAGAGCATGAGAAGGTCAATACTTACATTCAAATAAACCATTTGGAGTCTAGCATTTTTTTTGCCTGAAATTCAATAGGAAATACAGGAAAATTTATATTTATGTGTGTATATGTATCATACACACTGATATGATGGGCTGTAAGAAAGAAGGAGGAAATATAACCATTCTTAAGCACACAGAATTTCACAATACAAAAAAGTTTAGTGAGCTTTAGAGAAAATCCTGGGATTCAGTTCTTACCCTTTTCCTCATCGGTCCTCTATGCCATACAGTCCTTGTGAGTAGCTAGCAGTGCGTGTGCTCCCTGAGGACAAATGCTAGGGTAGATTTAATAGCTGAAGCAGAAACCGATGTGAGAAAATTTAATAAGTGTTATTGGAATGGGATGTGCTATTCAGATCCTTTTGTGCCAACCTGTTGTAGAGACTTAGAGGCTACATGCCTCGCGTCCTCTGCCAGAGCGTTGTCTGTTTCGGTGAGCCACTGGTACATGAATGAAGCCAAGTAGCTGGCTTTGAACGTATTCAGAAGATCTCATAGGCCCTGGGTATTTAAATAAGCCTTTTCATCTGGACCGTATTTCTGAAGAAGAAATCAAGGCAGTTAAGAAACCATTAAATAGTTGGTCCAAGATCAAAAGAGGAATGATATCAGGATTGGCCCAGGCACAGGACTATCAGTCAACACAGCAGAGATTTACTGCTTCCTTCTTTGAATGATAGCGAAACTATTATCTAGCCAGGAGAAAAGCGATATCATTTATAAAACAAAGCAAAATGATGAATTAATATTTCGAAACAATGACACATCCACTTACATTGTTTCACATAGAAAGAATGTTGTCCTTCATATCCTGCGGAGATTTCAAATCATCATCTAATAAAGTTTTCTCTAAACACTTACATGTGCTGAAGTGCTTACCTGATTTTTGTTTTCAAAAAATAATGACATAACCAGCGTCCTCTGTAAGTTTAGAGCTTTCATAAAAAGGGAAAGGACGTGATTTGTGTGCATAGTGAATTCAAATCAAGCAAAATGGAGAAAGGGGAAGAGCACCCACTTGAGAAGCTCTGGTGATGTGTTGGAAGCCATTGACCTTGAGAGAGCCTGGCAGGCTCAGCTTCCCACAAAGCACCTCGGTCTTAATCAGTGTCAGTGACCCTGGACGGCACACTGGCTCTGTGGATGCAGCCTCAAGAAACACAACTTTCTTTGCTGACTACTATTTGAATTCCTGCCAGCTACACTCAGTGCAGACACCTTCTGGAGTTTGTCAGTGTCCTGAGTCCATGTTTCTGTTTTTGTATTGACACCATAAGGACACACGCAGCAAATAACAGTGAGTGCGGCCACTGCAGCAAAGATTTTATTGCTCGTGTCTTTTATTTAGCCTATGTGAAATTCACATATATTTGGGTCAAGGCTAATAAAATTCACCTTTCCAAACTTGAAACAGTATATGCCTTAGAAAATTAAAATGTATAACCCCAGTTATCCATGGCGTGAAGAATTAGCTTTGGTGTACCAGTGGTTATAGCTTCTGCTTTACACCTAAAACTTCGGGAGAAAAGGCATGGCTCCAAGAGCATAAGAACCTCGGACACAATGCTATTTCCAAATGGTTGTTTATGTAGGTACAGTTTTGGTGATGGTGAAGGCTTATCATTCTGTTTTGAAACACAGGTGGCTGGTTTCTCTAGTACCCATAATGCATGCCTTTCTTTGAATGTAGCTATAATCGCATGTGCAGAGATATTAAGTACTATTTTGTTATTACAAATAGATCTGAGCTGAATGAAAAAAATACTTGTGAGTGAATTTCTGTGTTTAATTTGATTTAAAAACATGGGGGATTTTGTAAATTGAAGAAGAAATTTCAAAGTTTAGGAAAAGCAATATATAAGTACACTCCCCTATCAAAATATAGAATACAAGCCATATTTATAATTTTAAATTTTCTATAAGCCACATTTTTTAAAAAAGTAAAATTGGACAGAATTAATTTTAGTAATATACTTAAATCCAATATATCCAAAAGTTACTATCTCAACACCTAACAGTTATAAAGTTATTAATAAGATATTTACATTCTATTTTTTTTACATCTTAAGTCTTTGAAATTCAATCTATGTTTTGAATTGGATAAGCCACATTTTAAGCACTCAGTACCACATGGGACTAGTGGCTATCATACTAGACAGCAAAGAATTGTATAACAATCGTGATTAGTACTTTAATGCTTAATTTTTGTGATAAAATGTATTCCCCATTTTTATACAAATGTATTTCCTTATATAATAAATGCATATTATATATATTTTTTCAGTAAGATATCATCAGTCAAAACTTACAAGTAACGCTTTGACTGTGTTCATCGCTCCGGTGCAGAGTTCCTTTTTTCATTATCACCCACAGCGGAGTCGTTTTATACATTTTTTCCAATCACATCCTTCTGTGAAATTTTAATACCATGCGTATACCAGATACTGGCATATCTGTGTGGGGCCACAAGCCATGCGGATGTCTAAGGCTCTTCGCCCCACAAGAGCCCACGGCTGCGTCCTCGCACGTGTCTCCCCCAGCGAGCGTGGTCGCGAGAGTGGCTCTCGGTCCCGTCAGTGAAGCAGGTCAGTCGGCTCCCCCGACAGTTGGTCATGCCGGAGAAGTGAGAAAGTTGGCCATCCCACATCATCTTCTTCTTTATACTCCTGCAGTCCAGCTGCATGTTATTCTTTTACATAGAAAGGGATTCGCTCTTTTCCTCTCAGAAAGGCAAAAGACCTTGGACTCAGGGAGTTTATCAGGTTTAAATGATATTTGTAACTGAGAGGTGGAACTTGAGGAGTGATGCAGTGATTAAAACTCGCCTCCCATCAGCTGCCTAGGATTGAGACCGTACTGCTTTCCCAGGTGCTGCTGTGGGTGATGTCCTTGAAGAATAAGTGTTAAGCTACCTAAGAAATCCCCATGTTTGCTTTTTCCTATCATTGCAATCCAGTTCAGATCTATTTCTCTGTTATTGTGACAATGCCATATTGATGCTACCAAGCCTTCAAATATGATCATCCCTGTTTTAAACTCCCTGCCTTGAACTTGGGTGGACTACACATCCTTGTGTGTATGGCTGCTTCACTGAGACAATAGTTATGATCTCTCTCCCATCCCTTCCCCTTCTCTTTCCCACCCCTCCCCTTTAACCACACAGCACAACATGCCCTTTTGGAGGATATCAAGTCACTCAGACCTCTTGGCTCTACATCAAGCACTGGAATTAGAATATTTGTAACTGTGTTCTCTAGCTGGAGATCCGTTGTTTTTTTTTAAATATTTCAAGTACACTGAATTTTTATGTGTGATTCAATGCCTCTGGCTTTACACATATAAATTGTCTTAAAGGATGAAATCATATTTGGAATGAAAATTCCAGAATGAAGAATTCAGATTGCTGAATGGAATTAAACTTTAGCGCTACAGAAAGGAAGCTCTATGGTCTTATATTTACAACACTTTAATGATTTAACAAAAAAAAATCTGTGGAGGTTGCTGGTACATACGGAATGAGTCCTAACTGGAATGAACAGCCTTAGCAAAGAGCTCTGACCCTGGTGAAGCAGCACCACACGCTCCGTCTGACAAGGTGGTATGCAACGACATTCCTCAACATGGGAGACCCTGTCAGCCCTGAGGTTTGAATCTGACTTTAGCCTACCTAGCCCAGAAAATCTGAATTGGAATGCACTCAGACTGTGTAAGGACAGTCCTATCTAGACCTGTAATTTGTGTAAATTATTGATGAAAATAATTTACTGTGACTTTATTAGCAGCTGACTTTGAAAGTGGATGCAATTTTTCCTTCATTCGTTGGGGAGGGACGAGGGAGGGGAAATGGGAATCTGATATCGTCTCTTTTTTTAAGTTTGGCAAACAGAATGTTCATACTGATGTGTTGTGCCTTAAAGACAAGACAGCATTTGTGTGTTACAATGTAACTTTGGTTGACAATCTCTGTAGATAATGAAAAACAAAAACCTTTGTGATCATTCTTAACATGACCAAATTTAAAATTCAAGCTATCAGAGCTTAATACTACATCAGCAAGAAACTGAGTATCTGTTGCAATAAGAAAACAATAATAATAAAAGAAAGCTTGTGTTTTATTTGGGTTCTTAATAATTCCAATAATTATATGAGGCAACTATTAGTGCATCCAACCATAAGCAGGAGGTTTGGGAAAGACTGTGGGACCTTTACTTAGAAAGTGAAATGTATGTTGAAGTGCTAAGTACCCTTTCAACAGTTTTATTGGAGAAAACTAAGAGCCATATTCATGACGACTTGTACTGTTTTAAGTTTGACTTTTTGATAAGTGTAAGTTGCATAACAGAAAATATTCTTACAAAAATGATAAGCAAGTATCACCCAAACTTTCTTAGAATAAGCCATGAAGATGGCTTAAAATTCGCATTGAGTTAACATGGCTGACAATAAAGCTAAGTGCACTTTTTTCCAATGCCATTGCAAAAATGAAACGTCCCTGGTAGTGGAAGGTGGATGCCCCAGATGGCTTCTTAGGAAACAAGTGAATCAATGAACATTTTACCTAGAATATCATCATAAAATAAATGAGCAAGTGAGCCACATCTTGGCAGCAGTACTGAAATTACAACAGTGGAATAGTAGTACCTGGTTCTCTGTCTTGACACGTCAATCCAGTTTCTCTCCATTGCAGACCTGCGTACCTTAGTTTCTACCTGCGCTGTTACTGCACAATGGACCGCATTCATTGCAAGGGGAACCTGGCATCGTTGTGTTTGCATGTTTTTTTTTCTTGGTGTGTAGCCCATGTTAGGAACATGATACAGGTTCTCCTGTCATTTTGTGTGACATGATTTCCCTTGTGGAAATTTAAGCCTTCACGATCTAGGAGTGTTTTAATGATGTCTGCACCTGCAGTCCTCTGTTTAAAAAGTCATAACGTGGGGCTGCAGTCCGGCCACCAGCCAGTGCCCCTAACCAGAGGCTGGTTGTGATAGTTCACCCTCTGAGGCTTCAGTGGCTCCCCTAAGGTCAGTGCCTTGCACACCGATCACAACATTCAGTGTGGAAATGTGACTTTATTTTTCAGGCTATAAACCTGTATTTCTTTACTGAATGCGAAGGCCATGTTTACATTGGGCAGAAAGAGAGTGAGATCCAATTTTACATTGGATTGTGATTTCATCATGCAAACCTTAAACTTCAAACTTTGTAGCCTTTGGCTGCCTCTGCCCTAAGTACAGTTGCAGACAAACTAAGGTTGGAATGCTAATAATAATGATAATAATAATAATAATTCTATGTTTCTGTTAGCCTTTAGCTTGAAAATAACAGTTTAAAAATCAAAGAGCTGCATTGATTATCAATAATTATATTTTGTGCACTAAAACCTTAAATATTTATTACTGTGAATAAAACAAAATTATCTTTACTGTATGGCCAGTTTCTTTAAATGACAGAATCGTGGCATTACATCTAAATTTGTCATTCTTTTTTGTATCAAGCAAGCAAGGCTTCTTACGCTGCTAAGCCTGCAGGTGCAGAGAGGGACAAGCCCTCACGGGGCAAAGAAAAGGGTCGCTGATTGCCTCACCCCATGCCGTTTCTCACACACAGCTTCTCCTCTGATTGTGTGTTCAGCAGAGGCTGCCAGCATAAAACCCAAAGGCTAGGTCAAAGGAGAAGAGCTTGTCTGGCCTGACAATGGAGCAGGCCAGTGAGCCAGCATCACAGCTTGTCACGTGACTTTGAGCATGCTCAGCCTAGGACCCTTCCCTTCCCACCTCGTAACAGAAGGTCCTCTTCCTTTCTGATCTGGAAAAATGTTAGCCAACGAGCAACCAGCCCCTTTGGCAATATCCACATTCTATTTACCTATAGAATATTGTGCCTTATGGTAAACGAGCTTGAAAAATATTCTGCAACTTAAATGAGTGTATGGCTACTTTATGTACAAATGTGGTCTATGAATAGGAAAGGTAACCATGGTGTTGCACCTGAAATATCAAGCTAGGCGGCCTGGGTACGATATTGCAGCATACAAGATTAAGTCACGATACCCCTGAGAAAGTTTGTAAATCAAACTTAGAGGCAATATAAAACATTTAGAATCATGCAGTTTGTGCACAAAAAGTAGATAATAACTCTCTTAAAAAAGTTTTTCCCTTGGTCTCTGGTGAACTAAGATGCAAAATAGTGTCAACAGCATTCTCTGGTATGGGTTTTTTAAAGCTCATTTGTTTATGACAAGCCTACATTCTCAGTGAATATGGCATTTAGTATTTCTTTAAAAAACAAACTTAAGCATCATGAGCCAAAGTTGCATTTTGACTCCTTACTATGGTAGCATGATGGAGATCTCACAGTCAAAGTCAAGGGTTTCTGTTATGTATTAGTAAAATATAGATTATGGGGGCCTACATAATTTAAAGAAATGTAAATTAATATTAAAAGCTTGTAAAAATATGTACATCTTTACTATTTCTCAATAAATACCTTTGGAAATGTTTTCATTTTCTTCACCATCCCCCATGTTGTAGAGTTTTGGTTGTATATATTTAGCTTGATTCTAAATAATGTGAAATTTGTATTTAGGTTTCTTGATTTCTTCTTACTTTCCTTTTTTTGTGCTTAAATTGCATAATTTGCACTTAAGGCAAGCTTGGATGTAATGCAGGAAAATGTAATTAAGACTTCAAATGGGTTGGTGTACTGAAAAAGATGTGAGTTGCATAGTTTTTTACATGTAGGTACTACATTCAGGTATAATGCATAATGTAGTCATAATTTATTAATGATAAAATAATGCCTTTCAGACTATTTAAAGCAAGTTCCCTTGAGGTGAATACGGACATAGTTCACCCCTGGCCACGTGGCTTGGTTGGTTAGAACATCCTCCTGATAAACCAGGGTTGCGGTTCAATCTCCTTCTCGCCACCCCCAGTTAGGGCACATACAAGAAGCAACCAGTGAATGCATAAGTAAGTGGAACAACAAATCAGTGTGTTTCTCTCCCTCTCTCCCCTGCCTCCCTCCCTCCTTTCCTTCCTTTCTAGAATATAAACAAGTAGCTTCCAAGAGTGAAGAAGTGTTTTTCTGAAATAGATTCAACAGCTCCTTTATCATCTTGTGTATAGTATTAATTATTTGCAAATCTGTTGCAGTGTAAACCAAAGGCAAATTTCAGACCAACCTCCTTCATAACTCTTAAAACGTTAGCCTCTGAATTGAGGAGGTTTGGAAAAAAAGTTACTCATGAACTGAGAATGATCTTCTGGGAGAAAAACAAGTTTATAATGAACCAATAACTATTACTTCTCCCCCCTTTTCCTTTTTTATTTTAAAAAATAGTATGCAACATCAGTAGGTTTAGTTAATTTAAATTACTTAAAGCCACCAAGTATCACAAAAATGATATCTGTTTGAAAATTGTTATAATTTTGAGTTCCAGAAGCAAAAAAAATAAAAAGGAAGAGAGGTATATGATTTCCCTTAGCAGGCAAAAGCTAACCCATCTGTGTACCTTTGCATCCTTTAAAAAATCAGTCAGAGGGCGTAATGGTGTAAAAGTATGTATAGTCTCATTCACAGGTCACTACTCAAATCAGTCTCAAATTTGACCAAGTCAAGGTCAATTCTGGAGATGTATTCTGGTCAACAAAGATGCTCCCTCAGAGCATCAAGAGGGAAAATGGTCCAGATTCTGACTTTCAATGCTTTTCCCACATCCAGAGAAACTTCCAGAACTGTGTCAGCACACAATTTGCAAAATGTCCAAACATAGTGTGCTGAGGAGTCTCTGATACAACAGGTACCTGTATACAGCCAGATGATTATTTTCCCTCCCCATGAAATACTATTTGATGGGGGTTTGTGGGAACACTCTCTCTGTGACTAAAGGGCACTTTTATTATCGTTTGTAGCCATGAAATCTTAGATTTTGTGCTTGGTGGCTGCTATGAAGATGCCCGTCTAGCTGGTGAACTTTCAGTGAAAATACTTGGAATTGATGAGGAAATAGAGGAGCCAACCAGTAAATCAGTCTCCACAGAACCACACCAGGGCAAGGCTGACCATGAACTCATCACACTCCTGACCCTGCACCTCAGGGGAATAGCGCACAGAGGCCCCTAAGCGGCCCTCAAGGGAATGATTCTCAAGATGGAACTCTGAGTCAAAGTGGAGAAGGCCAGGGAAAGGGGGATTGGAAGCATCTTAACAAAGTGGAAAACATATGAGAGAGTATAGATAAGCAAGAGAAGTAGAACAGTATGCTCAAGGAACGACAAATAAGTGTTTCCAGAGCACAGAATAAAGAGAGGGACTAGCAACAAATGAGACTGGAAAGTAAACAAGGGCCAGATCATGAGGATTTTCAATACAATTAGTGAGTTTTGACTTTATCCTGGGATCATCCGGTGTCAAATAAAAGGTTTGAAAGGTAAACAAAGGACTTATGTGTCTGGATTTGCACTCGGTAACAGTTCCTCTGGCCACCTTGTGGAGATTCAGGATTCCTAGAGCGTTAGTGACAGCTTCTTGATGGTGACAGCCATGGGTGTGGAGAGGAGTGCACAGATCCAAAGAGCCGAAGATGCTAACGGTTAGGATTGAGCATCTGTTGCTGCTTCTTGGGTCCCCCGACCTCTAGGCCTCTGGTTTGGAAAATTCGGTACTTGAAGTGTAGTTCACAGAAATCAGAAACACTGAAGAAGGAAAAGTAGACTCTAGTTGCTATTTTTATTGCTGTTGGTGGGGTTGTGACTGGAGAGAGATTGAGTCCAATGTGGGGCACTATTCATTTGCAGGTGGTGGTGGACCTCAAGAGTCGTCCAATGGGAAGATGGATTTGTAACAATTTCCTCATGGTTCGTTAAACACCTTGCTGTCTCCTAATGACATTACTCTGAATCAGTAAAATTCTAAATAATTTTATCAGATAATATTAGTCATCTAAAAAGCATATACCATTTGTACAACCTTATGACAGCAGGGATGAAAGCTCTGAATGATGGCAGTAATGTAGAGTGTGTATGAACATATTTGGGGTTACTGTTGATTTAACACCCTGTTTCCTCATCTCCCACCCTACCCCAATTTCCAGTAAAAATAATGTATCTGGATTTACATCGTTGCAGAAATTCAAATGCTTCTATGAACTTTTAGTTAGTGACTTGTGTACCAGTGATCATGAGCTTATGTCTGCTTGGAAACAAACATGACATTTCTAATTTATATGCCAAAAAAAGAGAGCAGTTATAGAAATCTCTACAACAGAATAACAGGCGATGTATTCATTTGCTCTGAGGCAGATTAATGTATTCCAAAAAATATGACCTTCATTAAACTATATGGGGAATGAACTGTTTCAGAAGAGTGGGCAATAATAACTTGTACATGAATAGAAATTAAAATTGGTGCCAAATACACACATATAAAACAATCCTAAATTAAATTACTTCCATATTAGTTATGGGAACAGCAAGGGGTGGGATGGGAGAAATACGAAAGAGAGCTCTGGAAAAATGGTGTTATAACAGGTCGTTTCTTAAAACTCTCATTTAGAGCAGCAATTTTCAACTCTTTTCATCTCAGAACACAAAATCTAATTACTAAAATTCTGCAACACACCAAAAAATATATATTTTGCTGATCTAACAAAAATAGGTATAATTTTGATCCATTCACACTGGATGGCTCTTGTTGTGTTGGCTGTTGTCATTTTTTTATTTGAAAATCTAAGGGAAAAAGAGGTCAGTGCCCCTGACTAAATAGTCAGATTTTACATGTTTTTAAAATTCTTGTGGCACACGGGTTGAAAGTTGCTGATTTAGAGTTTTACAAATGACAAGTGTATTTTTCAAATGTTGAAGACCCACTGCTCTCCTAAATAAAACCTAGTACCTAAACAATTACCACTTTTGGCAATATATGTTGTTACCATGCTTGGCTCAGGAATTGGTTTTAAAGAAGAGAAAAGGGAACATTTTCCTTCTGTCAGTGCAGATCAGAGTTATTCATTCACGTACCTCTTTCCCTATCCATGAAGCCCTTATTATTGTTGTAATTTTACTCATCCAATCTAAACAGCATCTGCTGGGCAGAAACAGATAGAAGGTGGTTAGACTTCGATTAATCAGCAGTTTTGGAGCCAGCTCTAGAGTGAGCATGCTGGAAAGATAAAGAGGAAGGAAACTAACCTTCGAAGAGACTCATAATAGGCCAGGAGTTTACATATGACACCTCATTTAATGACCACATTTCTGAGAGTTGGTAATATTAGTCCCGTGGTGCAGTTTCAATGACCTCCCAAGGCCATAGATTTGTGGGTGGCACAGGCAGGGCCGGAACCTCGGTCTATCACACGGACTCTCTGGAATGCAAAGTTATGCCTGTGGCACTGTGTCTGGCTGCCCGTTGACGGCAGTGGAGTTGCCCAGAACTCGTCGTTATGATCTGAGGAAAAGTGGCATCAAGAACATGTGAGACTGCAAGCAACGGAGTTAGCTGTGACTCTTTTCTTGACCCCGGGGCATTAATGCTACTGAATAACATCCTGCGCTACCTACGTGGCAAATGGCCCTCGCGCAGATTAAATGTTACTCTTGCAGATAAATGAAAAAGGATCCTTAATTGAAGATTCAGCAGAGCAATCACAATTATGTTCAGTTTTATACTTGTATGGAAGCCTATGAGATAATTATGGAGTAAAATCTATTGAATTGATTTACTATTAGGCAAAACAGTTTTTCTGGGTGCTCTTGGCACACCTGATTTAGAGGTTCCAGGACAGGCGTGTGGCCAGAGTGAAGGGTTAGGAAGCTTCTATAGCTACCAGTAGGGGGAGGACAAACAAACCAGGGTAGAACTTTGAAGAACCCACATGATCTCAGGAGTACCTGGACGGAGGATGTTCAGAAGAAAGTTCCTAAAGGGTAAGTAGAGAAAAAGGTTTGGAAACAATTTAGCCAACATTATATATTTTCTAAAATTCTATAGTGGACATGTTTTTTTTTAAATTGTGATGAAATACACGTAAAATTTACCATCTTAACCTTTTTACGTGTACAGTCTGTTGTACTGAGTACAATCCCATTGTTGTGTTCCCATCACCACCATCCACCCACAGAACTCTTTACACTTTGAAAACTGAAACTGCACACCCATCGAAACTGACTCCCCATGCCGCCTCTCCCCAGCCCCTGGCCACTGTGTATCTGTGCATGTCACTACCTTATATAAGTATGATCGTGCAGTATTCATCCTTTTGCAACTGGCTTATTTCACTTAGCGTAATGTCCTCAAGGTTTGTCCATTTCACAGTATGTCAGAATTTTCTTGCTTTTTAAGGCAAATAATATTCCATTGTATGTAAATGCCACATTTTGTTTATTCATCATCCATTGATGCACACTTAGTTAGCTCCCACCTTTCAGCTGTTGCACACAATGGTGCCATGAACGTGAGTGCATGAGTATCTGTTTAAGTCCCTACTTTCAGTTCCCCTGGGTATTCATCCAGAAGCAGATCCCATGGCAATTCTATTTTTAAATTTCTGAGGCACCACCATGGTTTTCCATAGTAGTTGCACCATTTTGCACTGCACAAGGATTTCAAGTTTTCCATGTTGTCGTCATTGTTATTTCATGGTTTTTGATTGTGACCATTCTAATGTGTGTGGTTGGTGTGTCTCATTGTGTTTTTTAAAAATATATTTTATTGATTATGCTATTACAGTTGTCCTATTATCCCCCCTTCATTCCCCTCCACCCTGAACACCCTCTCCCACCCACATTCCCCCCTTTAGTTCATGTCCATGTGTCATAAGTTCTTTAGCTTCTACATTTCCCCTACTATTCTTGCCCTCCCCCTGTCTATTTCTACCTACCATTCATGCTACTTATTCTTCATACCTTTCCCCCCTCTCTACTCCTCCCACTCCCCTGTTGCTAACCCTCCATGTGATCTCCATTTCTGTGGTTCCGTTCCTGTTCTAGTTGTTTGCTTAGTTTCTTCTTGTTTTTGTTTCAGGTGTGGTTGTTAATAATTGTGAGTTTGCTGTGATTTGCATTTTCTTAATGATGTTGATGTTGAACATTTTTATATGCTCCTTGGCCATTTGTATGTCTTCTTTGCAGACATGTCTGTCCAATCCTTTGTTTACTTTTTAAATTGGGTTGTTTGGTTTTTTCGTTGTTGCATTGTAGGAATTCCTTATGTAGAGTGAGACAAAAGTAGGTTTACAGTTGTGAGTGCATGAAACAGTTTATTTTGTATTATTACTTATTATTATATTATTTTCCATGCAGATCACTATAAACCTACTCTTGCTCCAACATGTATATTCTGGGTATTAACCTCTTATCAGGGAAATAATTTGCAAATGTGTTCTGCCATCCCATGGGTTGCCTTTTCTGTAGTAAACATGAACTTTTCTATGTACTCAGTATTCCCCTCAACCTCTCCCTCTGGGCATCTGGCTCAGTCCTAGCCAATTAGCATATTCCATCCTATTAGCCAGAATAATTTCTTTGCCCAGAGATAGGTATAGGAACCATGTGGGACCTATGAACTTTCACCCCTCAACTTTTCTTCAGATCTGTTGTGAGAGATGCAGTGTCTTTCAGGGGTCATGAGCTTTTCTGGCTGTGTCAGTCTGGAACACCAGAACAGTCATTCCTGTCATGCAGAGAGCAACTGTCATTCCCTGCTCACTGAACATGAGGCCAATGCAGGGGAAACAGCTGGGAGATTGGGCCCTGGTGATACTGTTGGAGCACTCAGCATGTCAGGAGCCAGAGCTTCAGCTCAACAACCCTGTCCGGATCTTTAGTTTCATCAGCCTTTTGTTTTCCTGTTTTTTTTCCTTAAATTTTTTACTGTGGCTTCTATCACTTGCAGTCAAAAGAGTATGCACTAATAACCAATTGGAAATGACGATTCCTGGAGCATACAGCTCAAAGCATGCCCTCTGATGAATGCTTGGGAGGATAAAGGAGGGCAGCATTGGTTGCTTATATATAGTGTTGCCTGAGGACTCCTGATTCTCTCCCTAGGTCTTCTGCTCTGTCCAGCTACACAGTGGACAAGAGACCTGGGGACAGCAGGACGGAAGGGAGAAACTGTTTATTTAAAAGAAAGGGGCCTTACAATAATTTACCACTTGATAATTTAAAGTTGTTACTTTCAAATATAATCAGCTCTCCATATCCATGGGTTCTACATCTGAGGATTTGACAAACAGCAGTTCAAAAATATTCAGGAGGAAAATATTAAGTTGTTGCTAACATACACTATGTAATTGGGACTACTGTAGTGTATCTGCACTGAAATGTACAGATTGTTTTTGGCATTATTCCCTAAACAATACAGTAAAACAACTACTTACATACATAGCTTTTTACATTGTGTTACATGTTATAAGTAAGAAAGAGATGATTTAAAGTACATAGGAAGATGTGCAGGTTTTATGCAAATACTATGCCATTTTGTAGAAGGGAGTTCAGCATCTGCGGATCTGGATGTCTGTGAGAGGTTCTGGAACGAATCCATAACAAATGCCGAGACACGACGGTATCAACCCCTCTGAATTACAGTGCTCTGGATAAATCTTGGCACCTCACTTTATGTGACTCTACAAATTGTCCATAATTCCTGAGAACACAGCCCTCTAGAAGCTCATGAGTCATTTCATTAGCATAGTGTGTTTTTTTAGCACGAAGGTTCTAGGCCCTAGCATCTCAGTGCTAGAGCCTTCCCCGCCCCATCCCTACCTCCCGACCACATCACCTGATTATCAGTGAAATGTAGTTTAGAACTAACTTAGTCAATTGGATGTCAGGTCCTCTGACCACTCATTAATTTTTGGAAAAGTTATTGGCCTATCGCTCTGATTCATTTCAGTCTCACCTATAAGCATGCAAAGTATTCAGTAAAAAGGGCACCATGGAATCACATAAAATCTCCAACATTCTGTACAATTGAAACTAGCCTGGTAGTTAGGAGCAAAAAGGGTTTTTTTTTTCTTTCCCCCATTTCTCAAAACACCCATACTGGCACCTACACTGAGAGCTTATTTACTTTGCTTTTAGGTGGACCAGAACTTTTTTTTTAACAGCTGAATGATAAGCCCTAAAAGTAGGAGTTTCTATTATAACAACTGATTGAACCTTGGTGCTAAAAAACACTATGCTAATGAAATAATGACTCATGAGCTTGACAGTAATGAGGACATTGCTTTTTATAGGGCAGTAACTTAAGCTTGTAGGTATTTATTTCTTTAATGTTGTATCTAGGCATAAATTGCTATCCTTGCAATTTTTCTCTTTAACTGATTGCAAAATTGTACATGATGCATTTTTGTGTGTTTTGTTAAAAACAAAGCAGTCTATTACAGTTTTCTTCTGAACACAGTTTTAATCGTGTTTATAAAATACAAAACATAAGACATTTGCCAATGTGACCACAAAGTGTTCTATCCTGAGGCTGCCTCTGTTCTCAGGAGAGTAGGAAGTGTAATGTTTTTAAATAACCGATCCTATCCTCAGAAAACTATCCAGATGATTTCTCTTCTTGGGATTTTTATTTTAATTAAAAAAGACCAAAGCAAAATAAAACAAAAGTAAAATTATTTGTAATAGTGTGGGCAAGTGGAATTAAAGTACATTTTCCGTTCAAAACAATTTCTAAATGAACGTCTAAATTCATCAGCCTTTCACGGCCTAATAATGTGACATGTTTACAGTGTTGAAGGAAATCAGGTGTTTTCGTGCTAAATGAAAATAAAATTTATGTACTGTTATTACCATATTCTTTGCCTGGTGTTTCTCACTCTATTCATCATTAAAGGCTGCTCAATAAATACAGTGCAAACTGCATGTGGGAATGTTATACAGTAATAACTCAGATTCAGCTATAAATAACCACCTACCAGAGCTCTGGGAAGACCCAAGGGCTTAAGAAGGAATGTTTGCCCCCAATTAAGAAATTGAGAAACAGAGCATTGGTCTATTTTTTTCTTTATATTTGAGACACTAGCAATAAGGCTTGAACATTAACACTCTAGCCTAATAACGGTCTTTATCACCATGTGAGCTAGGTCAGGCAGGAGGCTAAATGGTGTAATTTTAGAGACTCAAGTTTCCTCTATCCAACTGTATTAGAAAAGATGATGGAGAAAAACTTACTTGTCTACCCTGTGTGTTAGTTATCTATTGCTGTGTAACAAATTACTCTGAAACTTAGCATCTTAGAACATCAGCCATTTAGTACCTCACATAGTGTCTGAGGGGCAGGAATCTAGGAACAGCTTAACTGTGTCATCCTCGTTCAGCACCTCACAAGATTACAATCAAGCTGAAAGCCAGGACGGTAGGCATCTGAGGCCTGGACCAGCTGGAGCATCTTCTATCAGGTTCACTTAAATGATCATTGACAAGAATCAGTTCTCCCATGGTTCTTGGCTGCATGTCAGTTCTTTGTCAAGTGGCCTCATCACAAGACTAGTCACAATATGCAGTTTGCTGGACTCATTGTGAGAAATCCAAGACAAAAAGGTAGAGAGGTAGCAAGTGAATGCCCCAAAGGAAAGCTGTAGTATTTTATACCCAATCTCAGAAGTGACGTACCTTTTGCAGGTACTGATCACACATATTAACCTTGAGACAATATGGGAGGGGACTACATGTGGTGTCCATACCTGGACATAGGAGTCACTTAGGGTTCATCTTGGAGGCTGGCTGCCTTACTTTTGGGTGAAGTTGGCACTGATGCTTAAGAACAGATTAAAAAGTGAAACGATTCAGAGTCAACTCAAAAGAGCACAGTTCAAAGTAAGTCATGGGTCCAAATCCTGCAGTGATTCTTGATACCTTTGGATAATTATTTATCTACCTGAGCCTTCCACTTTCCATCTCTAACCTTTAAGAACATTTTCATAATGAATGCTGTGAGTGTTAAATGAAATAATATTTAAAGAGCTTTTCTTCTGTGGAGGTTCCTCTAAAGGAAGTTAACTATGAAAACAAAAATATGGTTTTTGGGTAAGGTAGAAAAAAAGGAATCCAAAAATAGTGTGCCACAGCATACTTTGGAGGGCACAGTGTCCTCAGACAGGGACTGTCACAGGTGACTTGTGGGTGTTGATACTGTTCCAGAAAGAGTAATGCTTCTATTGCTGAGAACGAAGGTAATGCTCCTGCATCACTGTATTGGCCCAGGCTTCCTGGGAGTGCTGTTGACTCACTTCCCAAGCATTTATTAAGCACCCCTCGGCGCCAGGCCCTGGAAGGACTAGGGTTACAAAACCAAGTCAAACTCAGTTCCTGAAGTCAAGTTGCCCCTAGTCGCACCTGAGGGCTCAGAGCAGGGTGAGGAGATAGGCGCAAACCACTTCTAACCTTCGGTGGAAGTTGGAACAAGGAAGCATGCATGTTCAGAGGAAGGAGGGCCCTATTGCCTGGAAGAGAAGAGAAGGATCCTCAAGCAGCTCTTGTGGGAATGCTGGTTAGAGGAGGCAAGAGCAGCGGGCACGGCGTGGGCCAAGAAGGGGAGATTCTAATGCCTACAAGTAAGTACCACTGCCCATTTTCAGCTACTTGGGTTGTTCAGGCACTGGAAAATGGATGTCCTTTAGATCATTCAAGTCAGGTTGGGGTTCCATTTTAAGGCGTAAAGGGAGGTCATGAGCCTATCAGTTTCCCATTAGCAGCCAAGTGTCTGCCTTTGACAGTGGGTGAGGTGTTGTGAACAATTTTATGCTTGTACTTTCGTTGTTTCTTTTCACTTACAAAACATGTATCCCAAAATTCTTTAGCAGCAGAAATGTTTTAGTGTCCATAAAGTATGATTTTGTTTACAAACACCTTGTAAAAATGCCAAAATATGCCTATGCCATTATAGTCTAGTTTATTTCCTTCTTACTAAAGGCATTGTCCTCTGTTTTGAGCCCCCAACAAGAGCAACTCTAAGGTCCTCAGTTGTAAAGCCTGGTCCTGCCTGAGAAAGGAAGAAATGATGTGAATGTGTCAGATTGCTCTCCAGTCTAGGAAAACCAGGACATTGCCAGTTTAGCATGTCTGACCATGGGTTTATAAGAATTTCGAGATTTAATCGAGTCTGAAATCTACTTTAAATTACATGAGTTATCTTTTGCCCCCCTTTCTCTTTATCATTGGAGTTCCTTTCTTTGGAGACATCGTTGTGTGTGACATCTAGAAGGGGAGCTGCTGAGAGCAGTAGCAAGTGACGATCGTTAGGAGAAGGTTTCAGTGGCTGAGGGCTGGCAAAGACCTGATCACGAGGCTCCGTTCTCTGAATTTGATTTTAGTGAAAATATGGAGACTAAATTTAAGTAGTCCAGTGAAGTTGATACAAAACTGATGTTTGGAAACTGTTCGGGACTGATAGAAAAACAGTACAAACAGATCAGCATGGGATGATAGAATCAAGAGAAATATTCCGTGATCTTGGTTTCAGGGGTTTTTTTAATTGAGATATAATTGACACAGTAGTTTTAAGTGAGCCACACAGTCTGATATTGGTACATCTTGTAAAGTGATCATCAGAGTAAGTCTAGTAAAACATCCACCACCACAGAGAGAGTTACCAGTTTTTTTTTTCTGTGATGAGAACTTTAAAGTCCACTCTTAGCAACTCCCAGTTTTGTTAACTGTGGTCGCCACGCTGTACATTACTCCCCCGTGACTGATTTATTTTAGAACTGGAAGTTTGCAGCTTTGACCACCTTTACTCATTTCAGCCCCCACTGCCCTCCCCCACCTCTGGCAACCACCAACCACTGGATCTGTGAGTTCAATTTTTTGTATCTTTTATTTAAATTCCACATCTTAGTGACAATATACAGTATTTGTCTTTCTCTGTCTGACTTATTTCACTTAGAATAATACCCTCGAGACAATCAAAAAATTATTTTCCTCTCCACCCTGTTTTTCAGGAACCCTTATAAAGTAAAATAAGGGAATTAAGAAATGAATGTTTCCAATATTTCTTCCTGTTTGGGCCTTCTAAAAGTATTTATAGTTGATTGGAATGTGGAAATGAGCACAATAAAAAACATTCTGGCATGTGGCATTAAAAACCTACCAGTTCACTTATTCAACAAAAACCATTGAGCACCTATTGTAGGTCAAGTGGTCTACTAGGCCAGGGGCCAAACAGCAAAGGAAGGAGACCCGGGCCCCTGGGGTTGGGAGGGAGGGAGAGGTAGGAGCACAGACAGCCACAATGCCTGGGAGAGGTGCTGTAATACGAACTACATGGCATGGTATTTGGAACTGAATGCTATTTCCAGTTTAATAATTTTTGAAGTGGAATCCCTTTCAGCCATGTTTAAAGAAAAACTAAAACGGCTTCCAAATCTTACATCACAATATAAACAGTGTAGTGGATTCCAAAAATTCGGGCCTTCTGTCAGTCCAGGGCAGGAAGGCCTGTGTGCTTAGACATCTGTTTGGACGCCCACTTAGCACGCGTTCAGTCAGCCTGCCGGGGCCAGAGCCACAGCTGAGACACAGAGAGCTCCAGAAATCAGCTGTAAGGGAACCAAACGGTGCCTCACCCAAATTACCGCAGAATTCAAAGTATCTCAGCAGTTTGACCAGCGCAAGCAGTAGTTCGCGAAGGAAACCCACAGCACACAGACACGCATAGCCCCCAAATTCAGTAAGGAGCCATCTGGATCTCTACTGTCTCACGTTAGTACTGAGTCTGACATCTTCTCCACAGAGCGAGACGGCGCATCGCCACGCAGATAAGCAAACTAGAAAGATATGTTAGGTGCTAGCCAAATGATGGTAGATTAATTGGTAACAGCACACCCATTCAAAACACTTGGCAATATTGGACATTTTTGCTTGTTGGATATTCTGCCATCATTATGAGAAGTTAAAAAAGGGAGTTGCTTTTTATTTTTAGATTTTCACAGCAGTAATGCGATGAAATGGACCGAAACTGAACTCATTAGTGAATTGGTCTCATGTCTATTAAGAATAATTTAATAGACATGCTCCGAGGAGAGGCTTGCACAGTCTAGAGTTTTGCTAACCAGTAAAGACTAGAAACTAATTTTAAACCTATTTAATCAAAAAACTTTAGTCAAATGGCTGTGGTAACAAGCAAACCCCAGGGCTGATTTTATACTTGCCTCATCAATTAAGAAGGACTTGTAGCAGTGAACACAACTCAAAAACCAGCCAATGAGTGGCAGCTTTATGTTCTCAAAGCCAGCGATTGGGTGATGCAAACACTCTAGTGAGCAAGCTTCTAAAGTCAGACCTCCCCCCTCTCTGTCACCAACATCATCCCAAGCGTGTTCTTCCCCAGGCCTTTTGGGAGATCTCTCTTTGCTCAGTAAGACTAGCTAAGTTCTTCTCCCTTACGCAAACAATAAATTCAACTTTTTATTTTGGAGATAAAATGTGTTGGTTTCTTTCTTTTACTACACTATCTACACACTATTTGAAATTATAGGACAAATCTTTAATTTGTTATCACCTTCTGCAGACTTGTTTTTCTACATAATGACCCATGATGTTAAATATTTTATTTGCGAAACATTCTTGATTAAGTATAAATTCAGACTCGTATGTAAAATCTGTCTGCTTTTTACAAGTTTATTTTTACTTAAGATTTCTGAACTTGTCCAAAATTTACCTGAGATTCCCTATTTTTGTTTATGCCATAACCATCCACCTCATTCTCCAAACTGAAAAGCTTGGAGTTAGTATTGACCCTTCCTTCTCTCTTCCCTCTCCAGGCTTATCAATACTATTTCTGAAATGTTCTTTAAATCTCTGTCCTCACCTCATTCCTTTGGCCCCATCCCTGATTAAAGATTTCAACTCTTTTTTGCCAAGATGATTAACAATGTTAAATTGTTACCCGAAGTTGCTCTCACCCTCTGATGCATACCATATGAGCCAGCCCATTGAAAATCTGTTTACAAGACCCCGGAATCTCTTAGGAGACCACGTGGACACTCCTCAGCATGACAGTGTGGCACCAGGCACACTGCACTCGCCCTCCTCTCTGCCCATTTGGACGCTGGGTCTCACGTGCACCTCATTTGGTCTTCCATAATCACCTTGTACTCCCCATTGCTCGTGCTCACTAATTCATCTTTCTCACTTCTTCTTGTCTTCTGAACATGATTACATCCTTATCTCAGGCTCGCAAAACCCCGCTCATACTGCGATCATCTCCCTACGCTTGGCAATCCATTCTGCTAAGAAAGCATAGAATTCTGTCCATTGTATGCTCGTTGTACAGTGCTTTCCTCCCCTACTGGAAGCAGCTTAGGCAAAGGAAAAACTTTATTCCTCTTTGGGCTCTATTGGTCAAAACAAAAGGTAATACAGAGTAAGATTCCAAAATGTTAACTAAAAAGGATTTCGTTGATATAGGGACTAGCTTCTGCAGCAGACTTTAGTGTATTCATAGAACTTACAGAATTTCTCTACTGACAACTCTTCACCCTATTAATCCACCTGACCTTGAACTCTCAGCACTGCCTATATTAAGGCCTGTAAGTTTCTATGAGCAAATGTTAGTCCCTGGTTTCATATTCCTCTCTGCTGGGCTCTCTCTGAGCTATTCTTATGAGAGAATGCCAAGGCATTCCAAAATGAATGTTTGCATGTGTTTCTGGAGGAATGTTTCTTGGATTTTCCTGCCTGCACTGGCATTTTAAAGGAATGACTTCTTAGATGGCCACAGAACTGCATGACTGCATTATGTTTGCCTTGGCAGTTGTTAGCAATGCTTTGGCAGATAGATTCCGCGCCTCCTGGTTTGAGAAATGAGGGTTTAAAGAAACATTGATTGAGCACTTACTATACGGCAGGTACTGAGTGAGAAGATAAGGATGCGAGACAATTAAAGCACACGTGCACCCTCAGAACATCTGCGCTCCAATAAGGAATGTGCTGGGTGGACAAGCAAATAACACAGGCCCTCAAAGAAGCCCATGTGGCGCTGGGTTTCACGAGCAGGAAGGAAGCGTCTCTGAAGCACAGAGAGGACTGAGCAGGGAGGGATCTCTGGGAGGTGAGAGGTCCGACTGTAAATAAGTATGCACACGAGTGCACACCTGCGTGCATGCTGCCTGGGAAACACAGCAGCAAAGAGTCCTGGGGACACAGCAGGGCTCTGCAGCTACGAAATCTCAGCGAGCTCTTTCAAGTTAATAATTTGCATTTCTTTTTAAACTCTGTCTTCTCTGGTCCCTCAAATGCATAGATTTTTTGTTTGTCTTGCTTTGCCAATTCCATTCGTGTAATGTAGTATACTACCTTAATTTTTTTTTTTTTGGTTTCTCCAAAAGAGGATGACATACTATAAGAATAAGTATGTTTACAAAAGCAAACATCACTGACCACATGGAGGACACACTTGTAAGAACCGCCAGGTCCTCGGACCAGGGGTGGGTCCTGACGGCCGACAGGTGAGAACGGGAAATTGAGT
The DNA here is from genome assembly GCA_028533065.1 of Trachops cirrhosus. NCBI lineage: Eukaryota > Metazoa > Chordata > Mammalia > Chiroptera > Phyllostomidae > Trachops > Trachops cirrhosus. Next base: position 168,882,310 of record CM052541.1, read on the forward strand.
AAATCCCAGGACACCGTGTAAACACGCTGGTCCTGTTCTGTCGTGGTGGCAGCACTTTAAACTGATGCACGGACAGTGCGTCCGCTTGACTTGTGCATGTGCAATGACAGTTTCAGCACAGGGCACTCTAATCCCTCCTGCTGAGCTCAGGTCATTAAATACTCGCCCTACATTTTACGGCTTCAACCCTGTGACAGGGGGCTGACCCCAGCTCGGTGCCAGGCACCCGGCAAAACAGGGATTAATAAACCCCGCCTCAGGGCAGCCAAGGGCTCTACAGCTGCTTCTTGCAATTAGACTTGTCATCATTCTCTAAAGAAGCCCCTGTTGATTTTTAAATCCTAATTGGCAGGAGACACCTGTTTCCCGTGGGAAGGATGGGAAGGGGTCATCCACTTGAAGCAGGCACAGGAGAAGCTGGTTGCATGCGTGCACATACCTTTGTCTCAAATCTGTTTGCTTCCATTTAGAGTTTCTGTTTTTTCTTTCTGCTTTTTTCTTTCTAAATACAGCGTGTCCAAAATCAGCCTAGTCCTTGGAATAAGAATTTGCTTCTGGAGATATATATATATATATATGTAAATTTTTTAGCAAGAATTTACTCAAACACTTACCACTGATTCCCCCTACTTCCCATCCCGGAGCCCTGTCTTGGCATGAGTACATTTTTCTGGCTACTTTTTTGGGGGGGCCAGGATTAAGGCTGTCAGTCATTCATTCCAGCATTTAGTATTTTTTAACTGTCTCTGAGCTGCTTAAACTCTGTAACCTATTTGTGCCTATAAAAAGTATTAAGTATATTTTTAGTGCTTGTCTTCCCTCAGCTTGCATTCTTCATAGAGAGTGGCATTGGAATTGCGTGTTACAATACGTGTGAATTTTTTTTCAACTTTTTTCAATGAACAGATTTAAGATGGTGTTCATAAGTAAAAAGAAGAAATTGTAAAGGATATCAGACAGTCTTCCTAGAAGCTTGGGCATTTTGATTTTTCTCTACGACTTAATCACCTTAGATACAGATTTCGGCTTAGAGCTAATGCTTGAAGTTGTCTAAATGGTAGCAAGTCATGTTTCATAGAATTCACTGTGACCGTTTCTACTACTTAATACAACTGGATGATTTTAAGTTAAGTATTACTACTGTTTACTAGGCTCTTATTATCAGGGCGAATATGTAGGGTAAGAAGAATAAATAGCTGGACAGTGATGTGGAGAAGGCTGTGCATCAGCGAAAAGGGAGGAGCAATGAAATCGCAATTCTCATTTTCATACAACAAGCATTTAATGAACACCTAGTACCTGCCAGGACCTCTTCCAGCATTTGGACTGTTTGGGATCAGCCCAAGTTTCAGCTCAGTCTGTAAGCACTGTCCTCTTAACAGAAGTTTGCCAACAGCCGGTTAAGCCCTCTCATTAACCTTGCCGTGTCCTTGTGCGCTTCAGCACATTGAGGCCATCAGGGAAGGCTTACCCTGGAGCCCAACAGAATGTAAGTGGGCCATGCCTTCAAATGTAACAGTAAATTCAAATAATGTTTTCTGCCGTTTTACTTTATACCTTATTTTATGTCTAGTTTACAAGACTGTATGTCTTGTTTGCTTACAGTAGCATTGTGATTGCCATTGTCACTGCTGAAGTGTAAAGGGAGTAAAAGACTTGATTATTGAGAGATAATGTATGTTGATGGACAATATACGCAAGGCAGGACCAACCACCTGCATTTGTGTCATTCTGTATGAGGGTTTAATTGAGGGTATGGGAGCCCCGTGATAACCCCATGATAACTCTTCAGGAAACTTCATGGTTGTTAGTAATGAAAGTCTCTTAAAATCCTAGGTAATCAATTTATACAACTTAGTGTCCAAAAAAAGTACCCATGAGTCTCTTTAAGACACAGATTCTGGCCCCAACTAGTGTGGCTCAGTGGGTTGAGCATAATCCTGCAAACCAAAATGTCACTTGTTTGATTCCCAGTCAGGGCACTTGCCTGGGTTGGAAGCCAAGTTCCGGGTTGGGGGTGTGCGGGAGGCAAGTGATTGATGTTTCTCTTGCAAATCGATGTTTCTCTCTTATTCCCTCCCTTCTCCCATTCTATGAAAATAAATAAAATCTTTTTAAAAAAAGAAATAATAAAATGCAGATTCCAGGGATCGCAAACTCTAGTGATTCTGCTTCAGTAGATCTATGGTAGGGGCTAGGAATAAACTTTTAATAGAGGATGATTTCATAAAATCATCTCCAGATGATTTTGATGAAAAATGTCTGCACCCTAAGCTTCGGTAACATAGGAGGCCCTCTCCCACTCCTTATATAAGAGAGATTGCCACTGGAAGGGCAAAATTACACAAGAACCATTTCTGGCTCCTTGAGTTTTCACTTAGGACCAAGTAGGTTTCAATCTTGAATGCTGAACTGCTGCTAAGGCTCATGAGTTGCCTCTGGTGGTCCCGTACACATAACTCCATTTGAAAGGTGGTTGACTGTGCATTTGCCTTAAATATATTTTTTACCAGATACATAAAAAAGCTCCTCTAGGTCTTTGACTATTGATATTGCCTTTGATTCCATGTTCCTTTCAAAGCCAGGGCTCTGTACGGATTCAGAGCTCGGTTATTGCCATATAAGGAGGCAGATAACGTAGGCTAAAAGCTCCTATGAGATGTTTGGAACAAAGTGTACGGCTTTGCAGCCTCCGGGTGTTTATGATGTCAGCAACAGTGGGCAGCACAAAGAACTTAGTTGAGAATCACATCGGTGATTCATTCAGGAAGAAATAGCTTGCACCTGTGAGAAGCCGAAGGCGCCACTTGGCATTATTTGGGGCGCTGCATCAGCTGGAAGGCAGCCTCTGTCCCCGAACGAACTGACAGCTTGGAGGTCCTGAGCAGAAGTGGGCCTCCCTCACTGCTACGTTTTGCCTTTGGAGTGAAAGCAAACGTGTGACTCACGTGGGAGCTGAGGGGAGGTTTGCGCTCAGTAGCACTCAGCCTTGGCAGGAGGGCGACCGCTGCAGTCATGGGATGCAATCGAATAAGCACATGTGTTCTTACAGTATGCCCCATGGCCAGGCCACTTTAGCTCCAGTAATCCCAATCCATGTACCAGAATCACATTATTTGGCTGTGGATCAGACCCCATGTACTCTTGGCTTAGGGAATATGAAACGTGATCTCGAGACAAGATAGGATCGTAGTCTGAAGAGGCATTGATGCATTACTCTCCCCCAGCAGCTCGACATTAAATGTGACATGGCATCAGGAGAAATACATTTAACGTGCTGCCAGTAGAGACGTCTAAACATTTGCCGTCTGTATGTAGCATCTGCCTCCATAGCTTCCGATGGTTGACAAGAACAAATTGATTTTACAGATAAAAGAACATCAGAAAACAAAGCTTTGATAATAGGCAGCAGGGATCTTGACCCTATTTGCTGTCACTAGCAGCAGCCGTTGTCACTGAGAAAGCACTGCATGCCATTATACATGTCTTCAAAGGGCTATTTATCAAGCAAAGCCCTTCAGGGTATAATAATAAAAGGAAAAAAAAAACCCTGCTTTGTTCAAAGAATGTGGTGCCGGGGACAAGGCCACAGCGAGCTGCAACAGCAACGAGGGCGAGGACGGTGATCCAGGAAGGGTCAGGAGGACAGGCTTCCAGAAGGCTCCAGGCAGATCATACCTGGCGGCTGGATCTCTGTAGCCCCTGATGGTCAGAAAGCAGCTGGTGTTGGATTCAGCAGTGGAGAAAGAAATCATTTTCCTTAGAAAGCCTGCCTCTCCGAGGACTGTGACACCATAAAGATGTCATGAAGTCCCGTCAGGCAGTGAGAGTTCACTTCCAACTCCATCCCACTTGCCACGATTAGAACTCTGGCTGGTACCACAATGGGCCCTTTTCAAAATATAAACTATTCTTAAGCTCAGTGTTCACACCAGGGACACAGGGAAATCGGACAGGTCAAAGTCAAGGCTGCATAGAATAGAAGAAAAAAGTATAGGGTAGCCTGGGGGTGGGGAGGGGGAATGAAAACTCTGTGGACTCTATGTGAATATATTTAAGAGGTTCCAGTCCAGGCATTATTATTATTTCAATGTAATGCAATTTAAAAAATACCTCCAAGTTAAATATCCCAAAAGTTCTTCTAAATTCTGATTTTGTATTTTCAGAGAAAAAATGTTTTGTCTTCCTTTTAGGAAACAAAAATAGCAGTGAAATGTATTTTTTACCATATGACCAGCAACCTGTGATAAATTTTCAGTGTGGCCTCTTGATCCATTCTATGGGGAGTGCAGACTCAGAAAAGACAGAACAGGCAGACACTGCCACCTGCTGTCGCTCCTTCCACATCCCCTTTGCAAACAGGTTTTGTTTGGCCTTCGCCTCCTTAGGGGTAAAGGGTCCGCCGCCAGTGGTTGCACATCTCAGCTGGCGTCAGACTCACCAGGAGGGTGGTGAAAACACAGATCCCCGGGCCCCATCCAAGCACATCTGATTCCATCGGGGCAGGGCTGGAAAATTTTCCTTTTTAACATGTTCCCAGGTCCTGCTGCTGCTACTGCTGCAGCTGTTGTTCTATTTTAAAATGTCAGGGGTGTCTTTGGTTACCGGCCTAAAGGTTTCTTGACAAAAGAACTCAATTTCTTTGGCTCTATGAAGGTTTCCATTTTATTGCTTTTTCTAGCCTATTCTATACCTCACATAGGACAAATAAGTTGGGTGTGAAAGCCACATCTGAAGGGGGTGAGATCAGATGGAGTCAGAGAGGCATGCAGGTTGCTGTGCTTGAGGCTGAATGATTGTAACAGAGGAACACGGGATGAATTGGACTGCAGGAGACTGTTTATATAAAGAAATAGCTTGGCCTGAAATGTGAAGGACCTGCCCATATGTAAGAAAACCGCTTTCAAACGGAACGGATAGTGTGAGTCTTTGAAGGTCTGGGCAGAGTCCCAATTTTTCTGCCTTTCTTTCATATGCCACATGTTAATTTGTCTTCGAGATTCACTTACCCTGAAAAGCAGATGGCCAGAAGTGTGAAATTTTGGTGGTATTAAGTGCTATCATTTTTGTCATCACCAATGTTTTCAGTAAAACCGGAGACTTCATTGATTAAATAACTCACTGAGCGAGGCTGAGCTTTTGAACTCTGGAAACTAATGAGAAGAGAAGGAATGTGCTTCAACTACGTTTTTTGTTTTTTTTATTGTGGTTTTAAAAAATGCATAGCATGAAATTTACCATCTTAATCATTTTAAGTGCATGTTTCACTAATGGTAAGGATATTCACATTGTTGCACAACCGCTCTCTAGAACATTTTCATCCTGTAAATCTGAAACTCTAACCCATTAAACACTAATTCCACCTCCCCCTCTGCTGAAGAATTCCCATTGCCTAGCGGCATCCTAGCTATTGTGATGTCCAGGGCAGCACCTTACTGATTTGTGCCTGTTTCTGCCTGTGGTTAGCACTGCTGTCTGTTAGAAATGGGAAGCTCACCAGGGCCCCGGGGAGCTTCCCACAGACACCTCCCCTTTCTGCACCAGTGTGGACCGAATCTTGGGATTCTCTTTATCTGTGTTTTCAAGGCTCCCTTCGGCAATAACGATTGGGAAACTTCAAAGAAATAAGAATGTATTACTTGTAAGTCCTGGGTCATGCGGTGGGGTGGCGGGGGGCACACAGTGAGATTGTGGGTAGGGGAGGGGGGAAGGGAAAGGGTCTGGGGTTTTGCTTTTATTGGGGTTGAGCATGGGACCTATGGTTTCTTCATTGGTGAGTTAAAACATAAGAGTGAAAATTTAAAATGTGGGAAGGAAGCAAAACCAGTGTCCCAAATGTTCAGTTATTAAAAATCAAGATCTCCAAAACAAAAAACCTCAGTGTGGGGAGGTGGCCTGGCTCTTTGTCTCGTCTGGCTGCTAAGTAATTAAAATGTCACACACACTTCAATAAGAGAAGTCAACTTCTGCCTCTATTGTATATTGTTATTTCTTATGCATTTTTTGTAAACTAAAGCAAATTTGTGTTTTCTCCAGAGCACCTGGGAAGAAATATGGTCTACATGTAAGACCACTGAGGTCAGATAGAAATAGTGAAATGTTAGTGTCATTATTTATCATCTTTGAGCTCTTGGAAACTTTGGTGGCATTCTTTATAAATAAGTTTCTCACTTGGAAAATGGGGATCCTGAAGTAACAAATGTTACATACATTAGACCATCGATGAATCTATGGTAGGTCTGTCTCTGTGGTAGAGTTAAACAATGGTCAAAAATCTTCCTGCCCTGGGTCCATAGTAACTTTGATGCTCCTCCAATCAGGTTTTTCTCCAGCTCTTTTGTTTGGACTCATCCTGTGGCTTGCGACTGACCAATGGGATCATTGCAAGTGTAACACAAGCAGAAACAAGAAAAATAGTATGCACTGGGACCCTCTAGCTTAATACTCTTGGAACATGCCTTCCAAGTGAATGAGCCACAGTGAGCTCGGCGGAGAAAGAGAGCTGGTGTGCAGAGAGGCCCCAGGCACAGCAGTCAGACCCGGCCCACACCAGAGAGCCTGCCCGCCTGAGACCGGCACAAATGACCAATCGCAGAATCATGTGATAAATAAACGGTTGCTGTTTAAAACCACCAAATTTTAGGATGGTTTGTGAATTCAACAAGGCTAACTTACATGATGTCCACCAGGAAGGTTAAGTTGCTAAGACTGCTGTGGTAAAACAACGTGCAGCTGAAAACTTCAGACTTAAAGAGAAAAAGAGGGATAGTTGATATCTTAAATGAACTTGTAAAAAATCTTATACATACATTTATAGTCTCTAAAACAAAGCTAAAAGTCTCTCCCATCACATTACATTTTACATGTGTTGAAGTTTTGTACAGGGATCAAGGACACACAGCCTGAGGAGGGGTTATAAAATTAGTACAATTGTTACAAATGCATTCAGTCATGAAACATTGCAGGCAGCCTGAAACATCTCTCACGCATATGCAGTAGCACTTCCCAAATATACGTAGGGGACGTGGAGAATAGCAGCGTAGGATGATATTTAACAGTGTTACCAAGTTCAGGTAGGCAATTTGTCATTGTGTTCTTAGTCAGTGGGTACTGTGGGAACTACAGCTACATTTTTGGACATTGAATATTGCATGCTCAAGAAAAACAACAGTAAAAACACATTTCGGTATATTTTGGGAAATAGATCGCAGATCAACTATCATATCATTCAAGAACATTTTTAATTTGTTAGATGTGATAATGGCATTGTGGTTATACTTAAAATGTGTTTTTTTAAGAAATATGAGGTGAAATAACATAATGTGGGATTTGCTTTAAAATGTTTCCGCAAAGAACACAAAGGGGAGGAAAAGGAACAGCCAAACCACCACAACGAACTCCTGACAGTTGCTGAGTCTAGTTGATGGTTGTGTGGAGGCCCCATTTGCTGCTCGTCCTACCATTGTGTTTGTAGTAGTTCATCAATATTTAAAATTGTATTAAGTGAGTCATTATTCTCAAGTCTTGGTAACTATTGAATTAGAAAACTCAAAAAACAGAGCAACTAATTTATAAGAATTTGAGAAAAACATTTTATTTTATATTGGGTTGACCAAAAAGTTTGTTTGGTTTTTTCTGTAAGATGGCTTTAACAGTGCTAAGTTGTCTTTAACATCATTTGAAACAATGTTGTTAGATTGCGTTGTGACAACGTCAGCATGCATTTAAAAAGAACTTATCACACTGGTGAATTTTTGTGTAGCCATTTTAAAAAAGAACATGGAAGAAAATATGCAACTTTTTCAGGATATTATGCTTTATTATTTCAAGAAAGAAAAATTTCAACTGAAATACACACACTAAAAGATCTGTACAGTGTATGGAGATGGTGCTGTTACTGATCCAATGTGTCAAAAGTGGTTTGTGAAGTTTCATGCTGGAGATTTCTCTCTAGACAGTGCTCCATGATTGGGTAGACCAGTTGAAGTTGATAGCAATCCAACTGAGACATTAATTGAAAACAATCAACATTATAGCATGCAGGAGACAGCCAACATACTAAAAACATTCAAATCAATAAAGTTATTGGTGAAAATGAAAAATGTGTCTTTTATTTTACAGAAAAAACATGTGGACTTCATGGCCAACTCAATATTTCTTAAGAGGGGTTATCTCAGTTTTTACAATGCCTTTTTCATCTGTGTATGATTCCTATACTAATAACAGGTGAAGTTCCTATGACAGAGTGACCAGGTTACCAAAAATGCGTATGGCATTCCTACAGTTTGCATCCAGTCAATTTCCAGGCACAGAGTCAAGCATTTCAAAATAGCAACAAAAGAGGCAGTCTTGGGTAGTTTCTTGTGTACTTCTCAAAGGAGATTAGAGATAATAAAGCCCACCACTGTGGAAGAGCTGAATGAGAATCCTCATGTAAAATATTAGTCCCAGAAACCCACAATTACAAATTTTTTAAGAAAAAAACCAACTTGGAATTATAAGAAAACACCAATAAGCAAGCGGTTTGTAACTTTTGGAAGTAAAACATTGCCCATGTAAGAAACTGGCCTTGCCTCTTTTCAAATAGTCAGAGCCATAGAATCAGCGGGCTCACTGAGACCAGAGGCCACCTCTCAGACAAGCAGTGAAAACACGCTTGATAACCTCTCCTGGAGAAAAAAAGAACATAACCACAGTTTTCTTTTGTAATATGATTTTTACTAGGTTACAGTTGTAACTGTGCCCCATCAGAAAGACGTCCTGAGGATGACAAATTACAGGGCAATTATGATTTTTTAATGAAGAAATATTTGTCTCCTACAAAGACATCCAGTGGGATCTATTATTCTCTATTTCACTCACCTTATTAATAACCAAGGTAACCAGCCATCAGAAGTGGGTCATCGTTCTCAGTGCTGACCACTAAACCTAGAGCCTCCTCTAAAAGGTTTACCCTTGAGTTTTATGTAGAAAATGGATTCACAGTCTCATTTACATTCTGTGAGATGCCGGGGCCCCTCTGGAATTCCATTTTGTGTGCTAACTGCACAATATGCAGCATTTTATTGCACCTATTTGGTTTTTCTTATTTTTTACGTGTCCAGGCTCCTGACAGCCCATACCAAACAGAAACTGAAAGACCAGGCACACGGTTACCCAAACGTAGATGTTTGACCGGGTCTCTGTTTATCTACGCTCCGTTCATTAGAGACACCTCCATCATTCATTAATTCATCTGCTCAGCAAAATATCTGTCTCCTTTTTTTAAAAAAGGTGCTAAGAATACGAAAATGAATAAGCACAGCCTTTTCTTCTAAGGGGCTCTAGCACAAACGGGAAAACAACAGCTAAGTGCTCCCATAGAGTAAAAGATACAGTTTCAGAGAACATAATGAGAATGCATCGAGACCCACTTCGTCTTAAATGTTTGATTCCAGATTGTTTGGGTACTGCTTATGGACCTCTGAGATACAAAGACAAAGAGGATGTGGAGGTGGGAAAAAAGAAAACTAATTTTCAAAAGACTTGACTTCGTCATTCAACTCAAAGTTCTGAAGAGCCTCTGGCTTTAAACCAGCTTGCACTGGGGACATGATCTTTCTTTGTCACCTGTCAGTTCTTTATACTGTGGCACAAGCCATAAGGATTCCAAAGAAGGCAAAACAACAATGTAAAACAGGAAGCATGAGGAACCCTGGGCCCACAGACTTTTCTGAACTTTGTCTGGTATTTCTCAGGCAGCTTCTCTCCCAGCATCTGACCTGCTTTGTTTCAGATCTCCACCCCCTTCTGTTTCTGTCTATCCAAATTTCAACTAAACCTCCCTAGGGTTTGATTTCTGAGAATTACCTGTGGAATCACAGGTGTCAGCCATGCCCTAAGGCCAAGCCCCAGCCTCAGTTGCTGCTGATCAAGCCACCCTGGCCTCCTCTCCAGTGGGAAGGGGCAGGGGGAACACTCCCTTGGGGTAGTGGCAACACCTTCACCGTCTAGATTGACCTCTAGACAGAAGTGCAATATGCACAGAGCTCACCTCTTTTTGTGCATCTCTCCCTGCCCCGTGCGTGTTCTTGCTCCTATTGTGAGCGTCCAGTGCCGTCATGCTTCTCCGCTCCCTACTTCCCACACCAGTGTTCTCCTGTCCAACAGCGCCCAACTGTCCAGGCTTTTCCAACCTCTTCCTCCAGTTTTTGACCCCCATATAAATGGGGAAGGATAAATCTTCATCCTTCTGGGTAGGATCCAATGCTGCTGAGAAAGGCTGGCTAAACTATAACAGAATAATTCCCATGCACGTTTGTGGCAACTTATAGAATTCCCAGAAATCTGGGGGCGGTAGGCAGGACAGAATTTAAGCACGGCTGGAATTTTCAAAGAGTGGAAGGAAGCTGCTCTGCTCACCTGCAAGTTGGCATTGTTTGTGAAAAATGGGTTTCAACAGACAATCAGCAAAACCTAGATCGTCAGAAAAGATTTGAGAGCCAGTAAGAAGATAAAAATTATCCCCTTTTATTTTATTTTTTAGAAATTAACACAGTACTTGACACTTGGGGCTAGGTACCTATTTGTTCACTGACTAACTGATTAGAGTAACTGCTCTCAGAGGCCAATGATACAGGATCAAAGTTTTGAGAGGAAAAGAACTGGCTACAGGCTGAGGAAAAACAAGTCACGTAAACCCAACAAAGCCTAAGGAGTGAGATAAGAATGAAGAGGTTCCTTCAGGGGGTTCACAAGAATGGCTCATGAAGTACTTCCTTAGAAGTAACTCAATTATTGTTAAAATGTATTTAGTTTAAGGAGAAAACTCCATAAACCCTTTCCTCTCCTCTTTCCCTTCAATACTACTCGTCTTCTTCGTGGCAATACTACAAGAAAACACCAGAGGGCGGTCCATTTTAACTGTTTGGAATCCCTCTCCAATCCAATCTCTGACTTTTCAAATCTCAATGGACTGGATGAGAACTATTCCAGGGACTATTCCACAAAATAAAGTTAGAAGTAGCATGCCTTGCAGAGAAACTGCAGCACAGTTTATTATCATTCAATATGAATACTTTATTTTTCACAGAACTTTTGCTGTCTGCATATATACTGAGGATTATTCCCAGTGTAAAAGAAGTTCAGTACAAACAAGATCCTAAGCAGCAGTTAAAGCTTTAGAAATCTGCACTTCGCTTTGAAATGTGGTGACTTTCCTTCTGGAAATAAACTTCTTTTCTGCAACTACCTTCTAGATAAGTATGATATTGTTACAAAGATCTAGGAGGAGCAATAGTTTTCCGGAAAAGAATTACAGGAAACATGTACATTGTGATATAAAATCAAGTATACATGTGCATAGATATGTATATATGCATATATGCATATGTAGATTTATACAAATTATAAGTTCTGCAAACAATGATGACCATTCTCTCAAACACTAAAGTTACAGATATTATTTCATCATTCTCTGACTACTGATTCACAGCAGTTTCAGTGGAAAGTGGGAATGAGAGCTTTGGTGACTAAAAGCTTAGCTCCCCTTAGTTGTGCCTGTATGGTGTGTCACACATGGGATGTGGGTCCCCAGCTGTCCTGGAGAAGCTGTTTTAGGCCAGCTCCATCCAGTACCCAATCATCTCTTCCTCCAGCCAAACCTGACCCTGTCACCCTTACTCCAGCACACCTAATTTAATTATGCTTCACATAAACAAAACTTTGCCCAAAGCACCAAAAATTAAGCATTAAAAGCAATCATCTAGCCCTGGCTGGTGTAGCTCAGTGGACTGAGTGATGGCCTGTGAAGCAAAGGGTCGCCAGTTCCATTCCCAGTCAGGGCACATGCCTGAGTCGTAGGCCAGGTATCCAGTAGGGGGCACGTGAGAGGCAACCATACATTGATGTTTCCCCTCTCTCTAAAAATAAATAAATAAATAATCAAAAAAAGCAATTGTCTAATTTGTTAAAATATAATTTTCTCCTAATAACAATGATAAAGAAAACTGGGATAACAAAGTGTTTTCTTCTTCTTTTATATTTTTTCCCAACTGTGGGTCCTTTGTAACCTCCACACAGAAGATTATAGAAGATAAACTAAGACGATTATCTTTTTTCCCAGACCCTCAAGTTTTATAATATTTCTGTGAAGCTACATGCCACATTCACAAATTATTCTGTGGCTTGTCATATAATGATGGGTAACAAGAGGTGCAAATACAATTGACTTAAAATATACAGGTAGTAGAAGAATTTTAACCTATAAATAAAGTTCTCTCAACCCCCCTCAAACTTTAAGTAATTTTAAAACATTTAAAAACTCAGAAAACAATTTACTAAATTCAAATAGTCAATGATTACTAATTATTACTAATATTAACAAAATTATTGGAGATTCAGCTAAATTAAATCTATAATAATATGGGATTTGAGAACAATACATTAATTATTTCTACAGGTACCAAGGCACAAATATTATACCTGGAGAGTCTTACATGAATGTGTAACATCCTACAAGATGAAAAAATCAAAATCGCTGCTTCAAAAAATAACTGCATTTGGGGTATCTTGGTAGAGACCATATTTTCATGTATTAATAGGTTAGATATTTGATACTGACCTTATCTCTGCTCAAGGGCACAATCCATACTTATCCAACTTCCCTGAACCTCATTTTCCAAATCTGGACCACCAATTAGAAAAAGAGGAAATATAATTAAAACACAAACATAAAAAATGTGTTCAATTTTATTACCAAAAAGATGCACTATACAATATATTATACATGAAAAATTAAAATACTATATTTTTAAATCAACAAAATATCCAGTTTTAATGAGGATGCAATGAAACTGGTATAGTCACACATTCCTAGTTTTAATATCTATTCATTCTAGCAGTCATTTTGAAAAGCCACCTAAAATTCAGAAAGTACAGTTTAAAAGGCAAATTCTATTCGTTCAAATAATCAAAAAGTACTTGCTGAGTGCTCCAACACACTGTCTTACAGGTGGCTGGAATTACAATGACTGGCTTAAAGCGACACAGAGACCCTGTCCTCAAGTTGCTTGTGATCTGGCACTGTTCTTTTATTGCTACGGTTCAGTTCAATGACATATTTAATTTTTACCCACATGACGAATCTTGAGATATTATTTCAGAAGATTACGCAATTTGAAAAACCTTGTTCAACTGTCACTTTAATGTAAGATGATAGAATTAATTATAAATTTAAATGATAACTCTGTAATCTTTAGGTACCAAATATTATTAAAATCACACTGCATGTTCAAAAGTGATCATTGAAACAATCCAAAATGCAGAGCAAGAAGGACAAGAAACATCTCCCTGGCCAACAGATTGCTCTAATTCTGTCATTAGATGAAACGCATGCTTTTCATTTTTAGGTGGGGCAAACTCCAGTGGAAGGTGATACAGAAAGCTTTTGTCACGAACTAGTTTGCATTCAGTCAGGTGTTTCCAGCTGCCCCTGTCTAGATGGATTCATTCACATAACCGGCTGTGCTTGGGCCTAGAGCGGGTAGCCTTAGATCTGCAATGCACTAGGCCACTGCCTCCTTTCCCTGTTGTGCAGAGATGCCCTGCACCACATGCTTCTCCAACCAGTTCGTCACATGCTCTTGCTCCTTTCGACGCATCATGTTCTGCACTGAGATGTGATAGTCCAAGTGATTTTTCACTTCCTAGTATACTCGATGCAGCCATTCCGGGTAAATAACCTCTAAGGCCATAGCAATGCTATTCCTCTGAACATCCAAAAAGGTAGTGGTGCTTTTGAACCAGTGCCTGCTGGAACTTCTCCAGATCAGTTGTATCCTGGATGTTTTTGATGGAAGCCTGTTTTGCTTCCTCTAATTGGGTGATTTTTTGCTCATTGAGTTTATCAGCAAATTCACCAATGAGGCACAATTTTTTAACCATATAGACAAGCATCCCTATCGTTGACATGGCAGAAACGGTCTCTGGCGTAACCATGTGTATTCCTTTGGCTAGGAAATATGGGATAAGCCCAGTACTGAGCACATAGGGTCCTGTTACACAGGTTCTAGGTTAAAGGAACTGGGAGAATTCCTCAGGGATCAGCCCACGACGAACTTTTCCTCCACATCCTGGAGGAGGTGGCACAGGGGCAGACGTGGCTGCCCAGTGTGGAAGATCCTTGCTGCCTGCAAGGCCCCTGGACCGAGGAGGGCTGCGTTCTTCAGAGAGGGGGCTGCTCTGGCTGCGGCAGAAAGTGCACCAAGACAGCCCGGTCAGCGAGGGCCCGCTCCGAGTTCTTGGCGTCCCCGTGGCCTGGACGATAGCTGATCTGGCACTACTTTGAGTTGAAAGGAAACAGCTGTATGCACGTAAATATTGTCTGATAGTCTCTCATTATAATCTAAAGACAAAAATTAAATTTTAGCTTATCGATATCCTGTAAAAAGATATAACCATTAAAGTGAGAATTATGAATAAAGCAGTTAGGAAAATGCTCCTGACACAATATTTGCTGAAGAAAACGATAAAAGTCGATAATGTACCATGCATGTAAAAATGAGCATGTATGAATAAAGTCAGGCAGGGAACACAGAACAAAAGAAGTAAGTGAGGTCAATATTTTATATTGTGTGCTCCACTTTTGTCACTACTTTTGTAATAATTTTAAAGCATTAATAGTGGGAAAATAATATTTTCCACAAATGGCTCATAGAAGTTACCATGCCTGATTCACATGATTCTTCAAAAAGCATTTTGAAACAATGTTTCCTGAGAATTCTGTATGTATTTTTTAAAATTGAATTTTGATTATTTTTGGAAATTATTTCATCTATGAGATTATTTTTTGCTACTTATATCAATCTAAGCACACTTTATATCTCATATTCTTTCTATTAGGATTCTACTTAATATTATTAATATTCTGGGGTCAAATGAGTGTGAAAATACCAAGCTAATCGATGTAAAATAATTTAAAACTGGTACAATGCTGTGTAAATATAAGATTTTATTACTACAAGGAATGGTTTTTTGAGTTACCTTTTTTTCCTTCGTTTACACTAAGAGGATTAGTTTAATAAGATTTTTAACTTGGAAAAATCTTCCTTCTGCTCATTCTGTTTATGAGTAAGAAAGATCGACTTTCCCAAAGGAATGTGAAGACACAGTTGGGTTATTGTGTTTAAAACAGATTCGGGGATAACTGATAAAGCCAACCCTGACATCCTGAGAACTTACGCAGTGGGAAATGGGGCCCAGGGCGATCCGCACGCATCACACAGTGCGACACGTGGGGCGCTGTCTGAATCTGGACAGATGCCCAGGAAAAGCCGCTGTGATGCCCTCCTGCAAAGAAGGAGCGTCGGGCATTAGAAGTGGGCAGGAGGGTGAATTAGGGCTGGGCAATCCCTGTCTTCAGCATTTGAGAAAGGGAGTTGGGAGCTTTAGTTTAAGGGATGATACAAGTTTTGTTTCGTCTGTTGTGTTTGTTTTGTGACTTCTTTTTCCCTACGAGAACAGCAATAACAAATTGAGGCTGCAAAATTGCTCAGCAAGTGCGGGACTGTGATCCTCCATCTCACTGGGTTTCCGGGGAGAGGCCCCTGAGGCATCGCTGACCCGGTGCAGTGAGCGGTGCATCAGGAGACGGGAGAAGGAGAACTGGGAAGCACAGGAGGCAGTTCGATTCCCTCTTTCCAATCGCAGTTTTGTGTCTTGACCTGGCTTGTTGGAACAGCGGCATCCACCGCGTACTGTTGAACGGAAGTGGGCAACTTTAAACTGAGGTGAATTTTAAGGGAACACTTTTTTGCTTTTCTGTATTCTTTTTATTATATTATGGAGATTGCTTCCCACTCCTTCTTTGATAATAATTTTTAAAATGAAGATTGCATTATATCTAGGGTTTCCTGCCTCTTTATTTTCCTTTTCCCTGAAACATAATGTGTATATCTCAGACATACAAGTATAAAAGTATGAAGCCACCACCCAGCATAAGAATAAAAATTTAGCATTAAATTTGAAGTTTCCTATATGTTTGTGCTTGATCGATTTTTCCTTTTTCTCAAAGATAATTGCAACCCTCGCTTGAGGTTCATTTCCAACCATTTCTTTAACCTTTTACTAATTAGAATATATGCACCTCTCTCTCTCACACACACACACATTCCCTAAGCAATATATAATATGGTTTTTCCATGCTTTTACACATAGTAGTAGAGTCCTTCTGCATGGATTCCTTTGCAACTCATAGTTTCACTCAGCATTATATTTGTAATGTTTATTTATTCATTCATTTATTTTCATTGCTATATAGTACGCCATTAAATGGATATACTATCACAACTTTTATGCTGCTCAACATTAAGGTATTTCCTGTGTTCTTTTAGCATAAACATTGCTGTTTTGAACAATTTTATATATTTTCTTTATATACATAACTCAGAGTTTCTCCAGGGATATAGTACACATGGAATTTCTGAGTCTGAAAGTACACATGTTTTACCAAATCTATCCAAAATTGTTGTAACAAGTTACACTTCAACTGGAAGCGTATAGTTTTAATGTTGTTCTACATATTCCATAGCAATCAGTATGTTAACCATGAAAAAGAAGTTCAGGCTGCAATAAAGAACAACAGGCACTTAAGAGAGCAAAAGGATTGTAACACGGTAGACATAGATTGAGGGAGCAACTCAAGACTAAGCTCCACGCCCAGTCCCCACAGCTCAGTTTGCTGGAGTGCTCTCCAATACACCACAGTTGCAGGTTCGATCCCTGGTCAGGGCACATACATAAAAGAATTAACCAATGAATACATAAATAAGTGGAACAACAAATCAATCTCTCTCTTTCTCAAATCAATAAATGAAAATTGAAAAAGGAAAATACTGAGCTCCAGGAGAGAACAAATAAAAGGAGGATTTATAAAGGCAAAACCCACAGAATGTAATTCTTGTATACAAATAAAAGATGGATGGCTAGGTTTACAAGGGCTGATTAGTTCCAAATATGCAAATGACAGAGGTAAAAACTGCAAGGAAGAAAGTGAAGTCCATATTTGTCCATATAACAGTTCCAAGATGTCAATGGCTCAGCCTTGAGCTGAGTTTTGCAAGAGGTTGGCAACCTAATATCAGCTCTGAGAGCAGAGGAACAAGATGTGCATGGGCCCCACTTCCTCAGCAACTTCCTGACTCTATTTTAAGTAACTCTCTCAGCAATGATTATTTCATTTTTCTCCATTATCAAGTATCCAAGTTTTTTCCCATCCTTATGACTATGCAGTTGTGTATCTTTCTGATTTTCCTTTACATACCTCACTTTCCAGCAAGTCTTTCTATTCATTCACCAGTCATTTAATAAACCCTCTTCTTTTTATTTACCTGTTCATATTTATGTTCCTGTGTCTATCAATTGTTTGTCTTGTATTGGTTGACTTTTAAGAGTTATTTGTGTGTTCTAAATACAAATCCTTGTTACAGATACGCTTTAAAAATATCTTTACCTTTTTGTGCTTTGTATTTTTCTCCAATTATAGTGTCTTATATAACACAGAACATTTAAATTTTTATACAATTAATTTTTTCTTTTAGTTATAATTTGTGCTTGTGTTTTGTGTAGAAAAGCATTTATATCCTAAAATTGTGGACACATTTTCATGTATCTCTTACCTTTAATAAACTTTCCATTTTTTGTGAGTGTGTGCGTGTGTGAGAGAGAGATCTAGTTTTTTTTTCCTTCTGCAACAATTATGCCAGTTCCATTTCTTGAATAGTCATCCTTTTTCTACCCATCTGTAAACCTTTCTGCAAAAAACTCTACAATCAGGTGGATTCTTTGGTTACTTCTATAAAGCACTGAGGAATAATACAAATGTTACACAAAACTTTTTGAGACCATAAAGTAGGAAGAAACCCTTTTTAACTCAGCTTATGATGTTAGCATAACTCTGGTACCAAAAACCAATAAAACCACTAGAAGAAACAAAAAAAATAACAACTTAGATCCAGTAATACTGAAAGGATAATGCCTAACAAACAAGTGGAGTTTACCCTGGGAGTGTGAGACTGTTCCAACACCCAAACACAGGCACCTGTGTGGTCGAAGCCTGACCGGGCATGTGTCAAGGGGTGTTGGGAAGCGCGACTAAAGACCTGCTGGATCAGGGTTTGCCTGCAGAAGTCTTTGACTGAAGCAGAGATACAAGGAAACCAGAGTTCTTCTAAGGGATGCCAACTACTTTTAGGGACAGCTGTGAAAAAAGATCAGTTTTGGAGTCATTTATCCTACTTTTTAAGTGTTTAAAAGAAGGTTTCAAATATATGATGTTTTGCATGTTGCCAACTTCTACTCCTCCTAGATATAGGTTAATCTAGTTAATTATTAATAGTGATGTGACCATCCCATTTATCAACTTGTTTCTAGTTCTTTCCAGTGGTGATATCTCGCATTACCTTGACCTGTGCTCCACTTTCCCATGGGCTGCGAAGCCAACTGCTACATATAATGCTACAAATAGCTGGGAAGTGAAGCCTTTTACAAAAATTGCTAAGGCTTTATTGTTGCAATACCAGCTTCTCTGCCTCTGCTGTTTGACCCTAGGATTCAGCTATATCTGGGGGAGTTGGTGGTCTAAGGAATGAAGGAAATTCGGTGTGGCGGGGGAAGCATTTTAAGGAAAGAAGGAGTTGAGTAGGAGAGCAGAGGGTGAATTATTTTTCATAGTAGTCCCTAAGATAGTCCTTCTGTCTCATTTCCATGATCTAATACCAGAAAAACAATTACAAAAAACTCTTAACTTCCATTTCATTCCAATTAGAAATCTGTGAGAGCTGGGCCCTCCCCCTGCCCAGCAGTTCTGTTTGTAGTCTGTGCAAACAGACTGTAGTGGGCAACTGGTGGTTGGCAGCTTCATCATGACAATACACATGCTCATGCATCACATCTCATGCAGAAGTGTAGAGATTTTTGGCAAAGCATAAAATCACCCAGGTGACTCAGCCTCCCTACAGCCCAGATTTGGCGTCCTGTGACTTGGTTTTGCCCAAAACTAAATCACCTTTGAAAGAGAAGAGATTTCAGGCTGTCAATGAGATTCAGGAAAATATGACCAGGCAGCTGATGACTACTGGGAGAACTGTGTGGGGTCCCAAGGTGCCTACTTTGAAGGAGACTGAGGTGGCACTGTCCTACATACTGTGGTTTTTCGGATCTTGTATCTCCTTCAATAAGTGCCTCTATCTTTCATATTACATGGCGGATGCCTTCTGGACAGACCTCGGTGCGTGTGTTTGCTCTGCAAACTCGGGGAGCAGATTGTGATTCCGGCATTGGGGAGAAACTAACTACGAGGATGTGCTATAAACCACTGAACCTCGAGTCTGGGAAAGAAAATGGCAACAAAACCAGAGGGACTCTTTGGAAACAATAAAGTATTTCAACTAAACATCAGCTGTGGCAATGACAAATAGACTGCCCTTCTGGTTATCATGAATAGGACTGTGGGCTGAACTGTAGCATGAGAAAAAAATGAGGTTGTTTTGGAAAACACATGAAAAACTAAACAACGCTGTAGCTAAAACAAAACCAAAATATGCTGTTTATTCCACACAAGAGGTCTTACTGAGAATTTTTGTTCTGTTTTTGATTCCTATTTACATAATAAACATTGATATTTACTTTGAATGGTATGGATAACATGATGAGTGTTCATTTAGTAGTCAATTTCTGTTGCTAAATACAAGACACCGCAATAAAATTCAAATGCCCAGTTTGGCATTTTTCATAGACAGTTACATTTTTAAGTTTTTCAAAAACCAAAACTGTAAGCTTCCATATGGGTAGGCAAAGCCCATTGCATAGTGAGTATTTCGGATCTCTGACAGGCTTTTATTTTCTCTCTTTGAAATTTCCAAAAATTCCCTAATCAATGGGTGTGATTTCCATGTACTTGCCTGTAAGACTTCCTCAATAGTGGGATTACGTCTTTAGAACACAAAACGCCAAAACAAAAGCTGCAGGATGAGCATGCCAAAAATCAAATGGAAAAATAGAGATAAGGAAAATATTAAAAACTGTACTTTAAAAGCAAAACAATGATTGTACTTCATTAGAATGATATAGCTTTCAGGTCATTATCTTTTCTCTACACTATTGCAATAGCCTTTTTTACAGTTCTCTCTGTTCCCATTTCTCACTCACTCCAGTCTCTCTTCCACTCAGCCCACCTATTATCTTTCTGGAGTTCAACTCTGACTGTGTCATTCCTCAGCTCATAAACCTTCAGTGCCTCCTCATTATCTGAACAATGAAGTCCAAACTTGAGCCGGACACTCAATCTCCCAGCTAGTTTTCCAGTTCTGTCTTCCTTTTTATGGTTCTTAGAGTTCAGTTCCCTGTATGGATATCCCTGGGTATACCTACCTCTAATTATCGGGTTCCTTGTTTCCAACACTGGCAGGCTTTGTGTATGTAATTTCTACCCAACACTACAAATCTAGTTCCCATAGAGTTTTATAAAGGAATGGTCCCACACCTGTATGGACTGAATGGTGTCCCCTCAAAACTGGTATTTGGAAGCCCTAATCCATAGAGTGACTCTGGAAAGAGGGCCTTTAGGGAAGTAATTAAGGTAAAATGAAGACACGAGGTTGGGCCCTAGTCCTGCAGGACTGGTGGTCTTACGAAAAGAAGAGGAAGAGACACTAGATCTCTCTCTCAGCTCACACAGAGGAAGGGCCATGTGAGGACACAGCAAGGAAACGGTCCTCGATGAGGCAGAAAGAGAGCTTCTACCTTGATCTTCGACTTCTAGCCTCTAGAAATGTGAGAAAATAAACTGCTGTTATTAAAGCCAACGAACAGTCTCTGCTATTTTGTTACGGCAGCGCCAGGTGAGTAATCCACCACCCCATCAGCAAATCCCCTCTGATCACCACCGTTTCCCCTCCTCTATTTTCAGGGCATTTTATTTGTGTGTGTGTGTGCATATATATGTGTATATATATTATATATAATATTATTTATAACTTCCCAGCATTAATTATAGTCATTTAATCCATTGGTTAATATTAGGCTTGAGCTGAATAAGACAGATTTAATCCTTCTCTAATGTAAAGGCAGTGGGAAGTACGCTGTTTCGGTCCGACATGTAGACTCCTTGCTGGAAAGGACTCAGTCTTGTTCCAACTTTTGATTTGCCGAGTCTGGCATTTCCATCCTGAAGTTCATCCAATTGTTCTCAATAGCTCAAACCACAGGTGTTCCAGGAAACAGGAAGGAGGAAGGCAGAAGAGCAGGGGCAAAGGGCCCACCTGTCCATTGTGTCAGCTCCCCTCAGAAGGCCTTCCCAGAAATCTCCAACAGCACTCTGCTTACATTTCATTAACCAAGATCTAAAATTATATGTAACAGCTAACCGCAGGAGGTGTGTAACCATTTAGTTAAAAAGAGATACTAATGGTAAATAGCAGGCTCTGCCATCTTTAAATCTATTTATCACCTCTAGAAGACTACATGTTCCTTAAGAGCTTGTGAACTATATCTGTGCATCTCGAACATTTGGCAGCCCTAAGGTTTTCACATGTAGGACGTTCAAAAATATCTGTTGAGTGAATGAACTGGTTGATACCGATTCACTTGAACTCTGCCGTGTAGGTAGAGGTTAACCGGTTCCTGCTGCCTGCTCAGGCTTTTGGGGCATCCTAGTGTTTTTCACAGTAATGTTATGGTGGGGAGGGAGAGACCTGGGTCAAGAGGCCCTTTCCCTGCATCAGTTTTTGTCTCACTCACAAGACACAAATTCAAGTGAGAGACGAACATGTATAGTAGAAATGAGATAGGAAGTTTATTTATGAAACGCACGAGCACAAAGCTGCAGGCAGGCGCCCAGCAAGTCTACATGTTCCGCATGTGGAGGAAAGAAAGTCATTAGTAAGTCCGTTAGTAAGTTTGTTCTATGCACTTGAGCGAAGGCTGCACTGGGTTCTTAGCTCATCTAAGCACACTGACTGTGGGGCTCAGGGGTTGTATGCCTCAGCTGCCTTCTAGGTTCCCCTTCCTGCCCCTGTTTGGGTATAAGTAGAGCAAAAGCTTTCTTTCTCAGTTAGTAAAGGCTCTTTGTCTTAGGGGAATTGTTACACAGGCTCCCTTTCCCAGCATAGGCCCCCTCTTCCTCCTGTGGGGTTCCCACTTGTGATGCTCAGTACAACCAGCAATCTTAGTAAGATTGTTACAGAAACTTCCAGAAACCCCTTTCCTCAGCACAGTCTCAAGGACTCTCCCCTTCACTGGCACTGTTTTGCTTGTGATGCTCTGGACAACCGGCAGTCTTATCAAACCATGCTCAGAACTGCTGAGTTAATTGGTGAGACATTTTCCTTTTGCTTCTAGCCTCCTGTTTTAAGCTCTGTTAGATTGTAGTGGCGAGGGCCCTGCCTCTCTCTCCTTTCTGGCTGCTCCTTCTTAGCTGCTACTTAGCAGTAACACTGTCATTATGCTAGAAATGTTATATCTTATGCTGAATTTTATCAAGATGGAGTTTTTCACTCACTTCTTATAAGGGTCAGATACTAAACAGGGTCCGGCAGAAGTAAGGCCTGCTTGAGTGTGGTTGGTAGGGTAATAATATGGGAGTGATAATTTATCATTTTACGTTGAACATGTCACCTAAAATGTCATATGGTGTATTTGAGTGTGATATGGCCATGTTACAGAATCACATGCTTATGATTTTGTAATAAAAGATTTTATAATGAAAAGAAGGGCGTTATTTGTGCCGGAGCATGTACATTTGTCTAAACTTCTCAGTAGGCAGCCAGTTTTTGGCATGACAGTGCTTCCATTTTTTTTATCTCCCTAAGAGCAGGATTTTTCCTTTAAAACTTCATACAGTTCCAGGGAGGAGACTGTGCATCTGCACCTTCTAAACTCTGACGGCTTTAGTACCACGGACAACCAGCCCTTTCATCTGTTCCTGTGGATGGTGGTAAAATGGAGTGTGTAAAATGTTACACGAGTTTTTGTTTTGTCTTAAAAAACTACCTTCTTTTGGGATGATGCTAAGTGCAAAGTACTTACATTGTTCCTTAAATTTTCTGTCTCCTACTTTTTTCACCCTGTTTCCTCATACTCTAAGCCAGCATTAAAAATCAGAAAGGATGTGAAAAATATGAGATTAGTATAGGTGATGGGGTAGAGGTGTGGGCGGGGTAAATTCCCTCTCTCACAGTTCTTGCTCTTATGTCCCAGTCTGTGGAGGTGCAAGGGACATCCGACAGAGGCAATTTCAGGAATGGAATTCGGTGGCTACTGCTTGCTACTTCTTCTCATCAATTTCACAGTCGAACTGAGCCAATGAAAGTTTGGTTAAATTGTTATCCCACAGGCAAACAATAAGCTTCCTTTAGATTCTTCCAGCCCACAATCCTGCTCGCCAGGGTCCAAGTTTCTACTGAACATCTCTCTACTAACGGCATGCCTGAAACGGAGCACAATGTCTTGGACCTACTTCACTGTGCTGTTCCTTTGTGTGCACAATCAGCACAGAAATACCTAGCAAGGGATCTTTGCCAGGTCTAGCACAAACACCTAAAGAAATCGAGGCATCTTGGTTTGTGTATCCTGACTCCTCCTTTCCCTAATGTATCCATCAGATCTACGGTAAATAACAGATGTTGTTAATAGCATAGTAAGAGCCACTAATATGCCCATTTTCCCAGGAGTGCAACTGAAGGATCTTCTGTGAATATGGTAACAAGTGACAAATTGTTCACGTGTATTTTCATGAAATGTTTTGACTGCTGAAGTTGTTCTATAGCAGTTCATTAAAAGAGCCATAAAATATGTAAGTTTACATTCTATAAAAAGATCATCAGGAATTTCTTGGCTGATAGTATCCCTTCTATTAAGCATCTGTTTTCTATTTTCTAAAGGATTGTGGCTGTGGTTGTCCAATTGTATATTAAAAATAGTTGATTTAAGCTGGATGAAAACGGTGTAATTTCTTATTAAAGATTAGTAACCCACCAGTGAAGCTTCCTTAGAAGGCAATCAGCAATGTGTATGTAGCACATCTGGTTTCAAAATATTAAAAAATGATAAACACTCACCGATCCAATCCATCTGTTCTCTCCATCTGCATAATTGTCGTATTTTTAAAACTAAGACGTGCACTGAGCTTGACATTACACAAAGCTGAAGAATTTTGCTTCTTGATTCCTAGGCAGTTGTGAATGATCGAGGTCAATTTCAGAGGAATGTCATGTTTATTAGTGCATATGTAGGCATTCCGAAAAACTGGTCGAAACTCAATTCCAATGTAAGTAGGCTGTCGTTGACTGGAAGTCGGGAATGGCATCAACTGGATAGAATGTTAAAAATCACAGGCTGATGTTTTTGGTTCAGGAGTGTCAAGAACTCAATAGAAACTAATACCGTTACCAGTAGCCCTTACTGAGGGCTTTGTTTGTGCCAGGCACTCTGAGAAGC
>CM052541.1:168907280-168944163 GCA_028533065.1 Trachops cirrhosus
CCTGGATGGAGCACAAAGGCTGACCTTCCTGCAAGTACAAGGGAACTCCTGCCTGACCACTGAGCTGCAACCGCGGCGCTTCCCTGCCTTCAGACTCAGACTGAAACGTGCAGCTCTCCTGGGTCTTGAGCCTGCAGGCCTATCATCTGGCATCGACACCTTTGGTTCTCCCAGGTCTTCAGGTTGCTGACTGTAGATCTTGGGACTTCTTAGCCTCCTGAATCCCATAGGCCAATTCCTTATAACAAATTTCTTTTTTGGTATAAATCTACATCTCATTGGTTTTGTTTCCTTAGAGAACCCTGACTGATGTGCCAACACATTGTAGCTTGGTGTGGCTGTGTCTGCAGGTGAGTGGAGGGGGTGGGAATGCTCTTACATAATTTCTAGAGTTAAAAACCACACTCCCTTTGAATTACACACTCTTCTTCACCCATTATCTGTTAGTGCACTCTGTTTATGCATTTTCAAAATGATGCCTTAGCTGCTGACTCTTTATTGGAACACTCAAGGCCCTTTGGCTGCATCTTAGCTTTCATATCCCCCTTCATGCTTGTGCATAATCTGTGCTTCAGCCATCCTTGGCTCTAGATGGAATGTTCCATACATTCACTTCTCCAACTCTGTGTATTGGTTCATGTTTCATTCTGCAGAGAAGGCCTTTCCCCATCACTGGGTGATTATACCAAACTCATGCTGGAAGGTTTATGAAACCATGCAAGTTCACAAAGGTGGCCAATTCTATCTGCTTTGTTTGTTCACTGCTCACTCCCCAGTGTCTAGGATAGTGACGGAATGAAGGAGAGAGAGAAAGACATTACCTGACAGAATACAGAACCTAAGATGAGTTGTGCTCCAACCCTTACCCTTTCTGGTTGGTCACATGAACTCGTTTATTCACACTGAGGTCACTTGCAGCTGAAAAACACTCTGGCCAATCCACTATCTATAGAGGTTTAGCCACTGCAAACATTGAAAGCTATTTCTTGCAAAAAGTTGGTCACAAAGATGAGGGTTCAGCATTCTCCACTTCCTCGTGTTCTTCCCATACTTTAAGACACGTAAACACTAAAATTCTCCTGTAATCGCAGGACCACTTCAAGCCATGGAGGATATTTTATTTCTGGATAATTAAACAAAAATAATGTTTGCTAGAAGCTAAAAGAAACACCTTTAGTCAATTTGTGGACCAACTATTGTTAAGATGGCTGAGTGCTCAGTTTCTAAACGAAAGCACTGCCTGGACTCTTCATCTTTGACTGTGTCTAAAACAATATGTTTCACCATGAGTTTAATTATAATGATCTGTTTACCATTAGTTTAAAATAAGTCTCATTATTGCACTGCTTATTTATTTTATTATATCTGATTCCACTATACTATTAAAAAGAAATAATTAGTCTTATCACTTAAGACTTCTGCAATTATTTCTTTCTTTTGTAGAGTGTACTGAAAGACTTTTCACATATTTTACATATTCTAAGTGCCAAGCATCCTTATTAAGTGAGGGAAGCACTTAAGTCTTCAAGGAAAAGACCGGAAGGAGAGAGAACCTTCCCCCCTAGACAGTAACCAAGCTGAGGGCTTAAACACAGCCTGCCTGGTTCCCAGATCTTATTTCCTCATGGTTTTTATCCCCTTCTGCCTTCCCCCTTTGAAAGAAAACTTTTACTTAAACATACAAAGCTTCCCAAAGTTTTGTTTCAAAGCATATCTCCTCTGGTAGGTGAATGAAGCAACCAACTATCATTAACAAGCCTAAAAATGGAGGTAACCTTGTGCTTTTTAAAAGGAAGTAGGTGAGAGGATTTCTAGTACAATGTAAATAGATCACTATGAAAGTCCTTCATGGCTTTCCAGTAGCCACGTATTAGTGGAATTTTTGAGGATAAAACACATTTAAATTTTCCTCAACCAAAGAAAATATAGAAATGTTCATTGGTGCTTTAATAAAACCAGTGCATAAATTTCTTTCAATCTGTAATGTCATTTATGCAGTGCAAAGGAAATATTAAAATGATGATATGTAAGATTTTAATATTCCAGATTCAGAGTTTAATATTTACTGATCTTTTTAGAAGTTAAATTTTTTCCCATCCATCTTTTTTATTCTTTAATGGAAAATGGATTCTTTTAGTTATTGATTAACAAGTTTGATTACTAATTATTTTCTTTTCTAAAACTCCAATAAGGTTTTGTTGTGATAAAAGGTATCAGGAAGCTCATTTTTATTATTTATATATCGTCATTATTCTCTTCATTCTCTTTGGAGAAATAAACCTTTCATGATGAATATTATCTGAAATAGCTTTTAGTCTCCTGATATCAAATGTTGGTCCAGACATGTATTTGTTTATGGTATAGTAACATAGCAAGGTATAGATACTTAAGCCATGAAATGCTCCTTTTCTCAAGTGGTAGGCTGATAGCAGGAAATTTTAAGGCTTTTATATAGGGCAAGACACATTATAGATTCCCATCACATGTTTGCTTATGGAGTACCTTTAGAAAACATTTCTATAATTACTTATTCAAGTATTGGATCTCGAAGCCAGTGAAAATACAAGTACCTTAGAATAATTTTTAAGAATGTTCATTTTTCCCAAGCTCAGGGAGAAATAGCAACATCGTTGTTGTTACTGATCCCTTCCTGTTACTGCTCTTGTTATAAAATCGTGCAGCACTGCTCCTTTTTACCTCAGTCATTTGCAAAGTCCATGATTCTCGTTGTTATATGAATATAGTTTAAAGTGTAACACAAAGTCCTTGGTCATTCCACAATAGATTCAGAAGGTAATTATCCTAAAGGATTCTGAACAAATTTTAAATACCGAGAAAACTGTATCAGTTCTAGCAGGAATAGAAATATAGCAGACCAGTACTTTCATGAAGGAAAGGACAGGATTTCCTCATCTACAGCAGAGTAGATGTTTAAGTACTAGTAATGCTGGATGAAACATTGAGTGAAGGAACGAATAAACAATTGAATTACAGATGCACTGCAGAAATGCAAACTTCCAGGAGTTTCACTTAGAAACTCTTATTATGTAGAGCAATGCAGCTACCTCTTCTCCCCTCAAAGTAAAGGGTTTCTTGCATGTGGTGCAAGACCTACAGTTAGAGTTACCTGAGATGGGATGTGACATACCAAATGAGGTTTTAGAGATTTTTTTAACATAAAAATTATACAGTGTAAATGGATGGCCATTTGATTTGTGTTTCAATGTTTTCCTCTCCAGTGGAACTAGAAAGTAGTTCCTGATTACTCAGCGTTCTGGGCTTACAAAACTGAATAATCTGAGCAGAGTAGCTGAACAACTGTCTTTCCTTAAATTGGAAAAAAAGAAACCCCATGGAAAAATACAAGTGTAATCACTACAGAGTTTTTCATGGATGTTTTAGCTACTGATTAAAAAAAAATTTAAAAACCACTACAAGAGAAATGATGAGGTTAGATTCAGGATACTATCAATCAAGTTTTAATGACTAAACAGAATCTTCAGATTATGGAAACACAAATGCATTTACGTCAAGAAATGTAGATGGGGGTAAATTACACTAGATGATGACTGTCTTGATAGGTCATTTTTTTACAAACCAATTTTGGTTTTTCTTTCACTACAACAATTATTGTTCTTGGAAAATGGTCTGTGAAAGGTAGCATTTTCCCTGTCTTTGAAACTTCACATTAAGAAAACACCCATATTTCTCCTTTAGTTACCACAGGAGGAAGGCTGACTTCCCAGCTTTAGAGAGAACAGAATTATAGTCCTCCGAATACATGAGTGGTAGTTTGAACTTGACCTAACAAAGTCAAGCCCATAAGTTGCCTAACTTCCAAAGATAGAATGCAAAAGCAAACAAGCAGAAAAAAATAGAAATGTTATTTTCTTTCTGTAACTTTGAGGATGGCATTTTTTTAAATATCTCTTCAAGGGGAATCAAAGGTGGTCGTGAGGGCCAATTTCTACTAGAGCTTTCTTATTTTCTGTCCATTACACAAGAGTTAAACAAAATGTTTGAATGGAACATTTAATAACAAAAGACATTTATGATGTTTACTTAATGTTTTGGACCATTAAGCATCAATGACATGAGTTATTGGATGTAATATCTGGCCAAAAATCTTTTGACCAGGCTGCGTTTTACTACTCTTGGAGCTGCCAGCATCCCAATTTGAAAAAAAAATCTGTGGTCAAATCTTAGTTTTCTCAGAGGACTTTGGATTTGAAAATATCTCCCGTTGCCAGAAAGTACCTTTTGAAGTTTACATTAAGATGGATATTTATTTATTTTTTCCCTATAACAATGACAGTGGTTGAGATAAACTGTTTAATTCTAAATAGAAAACACATCTGCTGTGTCTGCATTGTTTGTGGTTGCTGGAGGGGTGACAATTTAAACCAAGTAGCACACATGACATTTTAAGTGAGATGTTGTGTGAGGGCTCCCAGCTGCCGACGGTGTCCTCTCCTGCTCGGCTGGGGCCAGTGGGACCTCGGGAGCCAAAGCCTCCTTACGGAGCCTGGTGCGGATGGACATCCAGGGATGTCTTCTGCTTCCCTTCCTTCTCGAAAAAGTGGGAGAGCGGCAAAGAAGGACTCAAAAGTCAACAGTTCCCCTGGTTATATTACCTGCTGATTTAGAAAAAGAAATTCGAATAGTTTTCAAACATATTCTCCACCCCAAATTGTATTAGCTTTTGTTGGGATTGAATGAAGTACATAATTTAGAGAGTGGATATCCTTGTAATATCAATTTCTTCTATCTACATTTTGCATGTTTAATACAAGTTTCAAAATTTTTCATATATTCTTCCATATTTATTGTTACATACACTCTTAACGTATGTTGCACTTTTGTTGCCATTTTTGAATGAGATCTTGTCTGTCATTATATATCAGAGCTTTCTGTTGTTTGTATGAGGGAAAGTTAATGCTTTTTACATTAGTATCAGAATCAGCATCCTTACTGATCTTTAAAATTGTTCCTAATAGGTTGTCAGTCTACGCTCATAAATATTTTTGTAGTTTATGATAATGTTGCTTTCTCTGTTGTAATTATTATGCTCCTCATCTAGTTCTCTTGCCTAAGTGAATTATCTAACACTTCCAAAACAATGTGAAGTTACAATGGCAATAGTGGGCATCTTTATCTTTTTTCATGATTTAGTAGAGATTTTCACCATTAAGCCTGATGTTAGTTTATTTATTTATCAGTTGGGTCTCCTATTTCATCTATAAAATATTAGAATGTAGCCATAAAAAATAAAGATATTTAAAAATCTAATCACAATAATACTAATCACTTTTAATAATAAAATAATTCCTTAACATTATCAACTATCCAGTAAATAATCAGGTTCCAGTTGTCTTATAATGTCAAAAAGAATTTTCAAAATTAATATCCAAAAAGATCCATACATTGCAATTAGTTAATAATTCTCTTTTAATTTCCCCAATATATTTCTTTATTTTCTTATTTTCTGCAATTTTTCTGGCAAAAATTAGATTATTCATCCTATCAAATTTCTGATAGCCTGAGTTTTGCTGATTGCATCTTCATGGTATTATTTAACAGGTTTTCCTGTCATTTGTGGGTCTGCATGTTGGTTGTTTGATCTAGAGTCTTGGTCAGATTAAGGATTATTTTATTTTATTTTGTTTTTGGCCCGACTGACTTCTAGCATGTGGTGCGTTCTTTGGGATGCACACGGTATCTTGTTGCAGTTCTCATCTGTGTGTCAGTGGCTGATAATGATCAATGCGTATATTTATTACTTTATTATGGTAAACTAGTGATTTTTCCAATTTCATCATTACAGCTTTATTTAGTAGCTGTGGTTTTTCTATAAAAATATATCTTTTTAAATTACAAGGTCAGTCAGGGGCTTTGCTTCAAAGACAACTATCTTGAATTAGCGGAAGTGAATTATGTGTAATTCCCATTTCATCACACAGAATATTAAAAAGATATATGCTCTAGAGATGAGACATAATAAAACAATAATTAATTAATCATTGACCTGTTTTAACAAAAATATCTTTGAGTGAAATTATCATGTAAGTGTGTTTAATGGTAAAAAAAACACATGACCACTAGTATAGTCTATTACCACTGACTAGATTTCAGCTAAGCATTCACAGTTTGCCCTCCTCTGCTTTTGCAACATCAGTGCCATTGTCAACACAGTGAAAAAGTTAAATAGCAGCTTAGTATTATTATGATAATAGGCTTGACCTCGTGCACCTCTTGAAATGCCCTGGAACTCTCCCGACCACACTTTGAAAATCACCGCACTGGACCGAGGTCCCTACAACCAGGAATGTTCTCTCCCACCACCAGGTCCCGTCTGCACCAGCTGAGCCAGAGCACAGCTGAAAAGTGAACTTCTCAGAGCAACGTGCTCCCACCGCCCGATGTACAGCAGCTGTCCTGTCAGTGTCGCATCATCCTATTTCGATTCTCTGCAGAGCACTTACTGCCGTCTCAGAATTGTCTTGATTATTTTCCGTGGTTTCTTTTCTCTCTCCTCTTTCTAGGATGTAAATTATTTAAGAAACATGCTTTTTCTTATTTGTTCATATTTTAGCACAGTTGGGTTTTTTGAATATTTAATGAGTGACTGAATAAAAATGTTTATATTTACATAGAAATTTTCTGGTTTTCCTTTTTGTTAAATCTATTGGGGTGACATTGGTTAAGGAAATTATATAAATTTCAATTGTACAGTTCTATGATACATCCTGTGTATATTGCATTGTGTGCCCACCAACCAAATATATTTGACCCCCTTTACCCTTTACTAACCCTACCCCCTTCCTTCTGGTGCTGTTGCTTGTGTCTATGAGTTTTTGTTTGTGTTTTTTTCTTGTTTGTTCCCTTATTGCTTTCCATTTTATATCCCATTTATGAGTGAAATTATATGATTCTAGATAATACCAGAAGCAGAGCTCAGTTATAGGAAATGAGAGGAGGGAGGAGGAAAGAGAAAGCAGTAGACTTGGAATAGCTGTAGACTAAGTTTTATGTTCAGAAGAAGCTTTCACTCTTCAAGTGGTTATCACTTGGCCAATCACCTCTTCTTCTCTTTTCAAATTCCCTGGGCTTTTACATTGCATGTTCTATCCAATCATATTTCACATGCTGTGTTATTTATGCCCTTTCCTATACTAGTGTTGACATGGTAACATGACCCTGAAAACCAGAATGGACGTAGGCTGTCCCATCTGTCATTTTCTGCTCCTCTCTGAACATCTCTCTTTGCACTCTGGCATGTAGAAGATGATTGCTCAATAAATACTCTCCATTTCAAAACCTTCATTTTATTCATATCCTGGGGGAAAAGCAATCATCACCAAACTGCAATTCCAAATTGGCTGGAAAGTCAGAGTGCAAAGATTCCTGGCCACATCGGGAGACACATGTCTGTGTCTAACCACAAACAGGACCTCACCTGAAATGTGCGTGTAGGGAGGCCACCCCTTGGCGGCAGAGAGGCTTCCTTAGAAAAGGGAATCCACATGCGCTAAGCAGAAGCTCAAATGATGTCTTCTACACTTTCTAATCCATTTTATCCATTTTAACAGAAAAAAAAATGTTAAAATTATCTAAATCTTTAATGTTTAAATAGATAAATTTACCTACATTTTTGTAAACTAATTCTGACATTATGAAAAGCTGAGCAGGCTCCATTAATTCGCCCCATAGGGAACCCGATCTTTCCTGCAACCCTTTGCGAATGCATTTTAAAAAAAGAAGGTTTTGCAACTATTCCTTAACTCTTCTCTGGTTCCTTGCAATCCATTAGATCCAAACTTTTTCCTACGGGTGCCAGATTCTTCTCCCTATAGGATTATCTCTGTCATTTTTCTATGTTTGACTCAGAACCTCAGTTCCATCCTGCCTTAAGCCTCTGCAGCCAGCAGCTGTCTCCCGTCTCAAGGCGTCTGAAGCATTGGTAGTCTCAAGTCCTATTGTCTTGGATCCTCGCTGTTTTTAGAGAGCAGCACATGTAAGGCAGACCAAGCACTCTCTTCTGCTGAAGCTGGTTGCCTCCCAGCAACCCACTCTATTATTTCTCAAGGACCCCCCTGCAATTGCAGGAGTTACTGAAAAGGACAAACGGAGCAAACCCACCAGTCACAGCGATTTACAAAATCTCATGTAGTTTTCCGCCTGAAGCAAGACCAGAAGTGTTAAAAGATACAAAAAAGAAAATTGCCACTCCACCTTGCTCTCATGTCTTCATTATCTTATTTAAAAAACCTGTGATGGGGGAATTTTTTAATGAATTGTCATCTGCATTAACTTGTTTTTAATCAAAATACTTACAATCCTGCAAAATTAGCAAAGCGTAGTTGAATAGGTATTGAATTAAAAGTTAAAGTCCTAGCCCTGGCCAATGTGATTTTTCCTGCAAACCAAAATGTTGTGGTTCGATTCCTGGCCTAGATTGTGGGTTTGGTCTTCAGTTGGGGTACATATGAGAGGCAATCGATCAATGTTTCTCTCTTTCTCCCTCCCTTCTCCTCTCTCTGAAAATAAATAAAATCTTTTTAAAAAGTTAAGGTCCTAGTTTTGGAGTTTGAAGCTAAGTTACATAATTTAGGAAAAATCCTCTCTGAGACTTGGTTCATTTTTTTTATACTTTTCCACATTATGTAGCTAATAATACCTGCCTTACTTAAGCTGTAAAGATCAATCAACAAATTTTATAATTAAATACTTCACAATTCATAAAATGTTTTATTTTCCACTGGCTTATAAGTTCTTTTGGGTATGGAGGCTAATGTTGATCATCTCTACACTCCATCAGGACTCAGTCAAGTTGCCTGACCACAGCCTGGATTTGATGAGCGTCAAGTAATGAATTAATCTTCACCCCATCATTACCTCCTGTGTTGTTGTTCAACATGATTGACCTATTTTTGGACCGCTATTCTGATACCATGTTATATTTGCTCTATAGCTGGAAACCAGATTTTATGTTCAAAAGATGTTTTCACTGTTGAATTGTGGTTCTCATTTGGCCAACCACCTCTTCCTCTGCCATATTTACTTTTGCTCCATTACTAGTTGCCCTCATCTAAGTCCATTTACTTTGATCTATCTATTTTTTAGCAATATCAACCATATAGTTATCATCTTGGACACTCAGTAGAAGAAAAAAAATCTATTAACATTGTCTCTCTACATAACATAAAGATAGATACAAAACAACTGGAAATTGAGAGATTTTAAAATACTAGATCAATAGATCATTGATATAGTCTGAACATGAATAAAACCATTAAGAGAGAGCCTAATGTTTATAAAAATGAAATCATGGTATTTTTAATATCACACATTTGTCATCCAAAAAGCAAATTTTCCATGCCAAGATCAGTTTATACCCAACATATATATACAGGGTGGACTATAGTAGGCTTATAGTAGTCTGTATGGAAAATATATTAGTAAATAACAATGTAAGAATAAATTCTGTGTTTTGCCCTGTTATGGCTGTAACTCTACGTTCGCCCTACCCTGTACTTTGCACCCTACGATGTGCCCCACTCCAGTTCACTCCCATTCACTGTCCTGTAATGCCCAACAACAGGTGAGTAGGGTGCTGTCAGTGGAATCTCTTTATCCAAGGCTCCCTGATCTCTCAACCTTCCTCCAAAACAATAGATTTAATTATTTCATTCAAACAGTTGTAGCCATCCTAATGATAAACTAATGTCCATGTAGCAAAAATATTCCAATCATGACTCAAAGAATAACATAAATGAACACCATTGGTAGTTGAAATTACAACTTAAATCCATTAATTTATTTTGACAACTATTTTCACGTGTTAATCCCTATAAGAGGTTCTGGGAATTTAGATATTAATAACCCGCAAAGTCTCTGTTTTCAGAGTTCAGACTTACGCGCTGGAAATGACCCTACTTGGTTCAACATTTTGTGTAATGGCATGGTAAAATTCACTGATCTCTCTACTTTTAAGACACTCAAAACTTGGAAATAGCTTGTGAAAAAATTGTCTCCACTTACCACTACCAGATATGCAAGGCGATTTCCATGAATTACCTTACTAAATGCTAACAACAATCCTGAGGGTTAAGTATTACTGTCCTCTCACAGTAAGTGCACCCAATGTTAGGCAGAATCAGCTTTTGAATCCTCTTCTGTTTCGATTCAACATTGGAGCCGTTAACTTCTATTTTATGTCATCTCTTTATGGGCCCCTCTGATTGGAGCTAACATATTCATCTCCACCCAAAGCTGTGCCATCTTGTATCTCTCTTCGTTGGAAGGCCTGGGACACCTCAGACGACAATCCACAGCTGGGGGGGAATTCTGCTGTTAATCCTGGTGTGAGCAACATCTAACCGGTAAAGGGCAAAGCATAACAGAAGTTAACTTAGAATAACCAAAAAATAGTCTCGATTTTACTTTAGGAAAGCCCCATGTTATAAAATATTGCTTTGGCATGATGCCACAAACAGAATCAATAAAGGCAAACACTGGTAGATCTGACCACATAATCTAATCATCTAAACACCTAAAGGTTAAAATCAGTGCTTAACAGAATCGAAATGAAAGGACGAACCAGGAAAACATAACAACATATAAAATAAATAGTATTAATGTATAAAATGTATGCCTTCAAAATAAGAAAAAATAAGTCACAAAGTGAACAAAATTAATAGCAAGGAATTGCAAAAATAAAAGTATGAGTGACCAATAAGCAGAGGGTGAAAAATTCTGTGTCACTTAGCTAAGAAGGAAATGAAAATTAGAACAAGAGTGTTTGGAATATTGATAACGCATACAGTTTTTAAAAGTTTTAGAGAAGTGGGCAGCCTCATTGCTGAAGGAAAAAAATTTGTATAAGATTTTTGGAAAACCACTTGATAATATACATTAATACCTTTAAACTGGCAGTTCTAGAAATTTATCTTAAAGCTGTTACTATAAATAAACTTAACAATCTAGCTACAACATGGTTAAACGTGGTATTCTTATAAAAATTAAAAATCAGGGTGAAATGTCCAGCAATAGAGGGACTGATTAAATATTGAGTAAATTGTGGTACATTCAAGGTAAAAGAATCAAAAGAATACTTCAGCAGCAGTTTAAAATGAAGCTGTTTTATTTTAAATGTGCAAAGTTGATCATAATAAATTAAACAAAAATTAGAAAGAGGTCTAATTTTTCTAAAGAAAAATTAGAAATAATGTCTAGCTTTATTACAGATGTGTGTGCTTGTGTGTGTGTGTGCTTGTGTGCTTGTGTGTGTGCGTGCATGCGTGCATGGTGTGTGCCTGTACCACAAAGGTTATGTCCAAACCACAGCTTTTTATGAGTCTATTTATGAGAGATGGTATTACAGGAACTTTAATTTTTGCCTTTTTGCTTTGATAAATACAGTGAATACATATTATCTTTTAGAATTTTGTTGTGTAAGAAATGTATAAAAGAAACTACTTTAACATTTGATCACATTATAGATTCTTGATATTGTCTATGAAATAGACTACCTTGTTCAGTTTCAACTTTTTATGTTGAAACTACAAAACATTCCTCTTTGAGTTACTGCAGACATTGGTCAAGTTATTAGTCAACATTTATTACGTGACAACTGTGAACTTGACTCCAAACAGAACATAAGATGCAGAGGCAGCTGAAATGAAGTAAGAAGCCTGAGGAGCTGCAGAGCTGATGGCCATTTGGCAGAAGCTCTCTAGTGGGCTGGGCTCAGTGGCATATTTACTGCACGGACCCCTGACAAATGGATTGGACAGCCCCGAGAGACCTCCTAGGCCTCTACTGGCAGGCAGGAGCAAGGAGACAAGAGGAGGTGGTGAGGGAATTCAAGGCCACAGCCTGCGTCCCCATAAGAAAGCTGGAATCAGGGTCATAAGCAAGGTGGCAGCTGGTGTAAGCTGCTAAAATGACGACTCTTTTCTCTATCAGTAGATCATTTTCTATTTCAGTCTGCACACTTAGAAATGCTAGAAGCTACCTCAGAAATAGCAAGGAAAAGGCTCTTGGTATCAGTAAGAGTTTAGTGTTTTCTAACAGAATGAAATCTTATCTTGCCAGATTTCTTCACCCTGGAAGCAACAGAAAGTGCAGTGGCGGGAGGACAAAGCAAGAGATGACAACCGAAGGATATGTGAAATGTGGGTCCCCATACAAATAATAACAAGTATGTTCTTCTTTCTGCTGTTTCTTGTTTAGACTTATCTACCTTCTTAATCTCTCTTCCAGGTCCCTTTTGCTCTCTAAACACCAAAAAACCAAAAAGACTCTGTAACTCTAAATCAGCAGTTCATGAAGTGTGGTTCCTGGTCCAGCAACAATAGCATCACCTGGGAACTTACTAGAAATGAAGATTCTCAGGACCAGCCCCAGCCACACTAAGCCAGGAGTCTAGGAGGACAGTCCAGCAACCTGTTGCTCGAGAAGAGCTCCAAGTAATTCTGATGCATGCTCAAGTTTAAGAACCACTGGTCTGGATGGCGCAACTTTCACAGATCTCTGGGTAGAAGTAAAAAAAAATAAAATTACAAAAACCTAAAAATCTGCACACAAAGATACCATCAAAAATCTCTAATTAGTTTTAAAAATTATTGAGGAGTATTTTATTCCTGAGCTTGACATGTTTTCTGTGAACAAGTATGTATTTAATAAAACCAGAGTATATATACATCATATAATTGAAACTATTCAAAATTAAAAGTTGTACATATGTATACATGCCATGGAATTTTAGCTTAAATACTGCTTATGCTATTGTCATCCATGTCTATTCTGATGTTCCTTCTGTTCACATGGGGGAGGGACATAATGAAGAGGAAGATCAGTGGGAAGACTCTTCCATTCTCCTAGAGAATATTTCACAACTTTCCTTTCCTTCTCCAACCTGCAGTACTCTCTTTCCCATTCTCATGAAGCTGATGCCCTCCCTTGTTTTCCTGGGAAAAATTCACGGAAGCTGTTAGAGACTTAGAAGTAAACACCCACGTGCTCAGACCCGCACATTTATCAGCCACCTTGGCTGTTCCTCACACTCTGTTTTCCTCTCTTGTGATGGATGAACTGCTACACCAATCGCAACCCTCTGACTCACACAAGTCTGGACTTTCTCCTGCATCATTAATAAACCACTCTCTGAGTCACCAAGAGTCTACTGAGATCACCAAGAGCAAAGATGTGTCATTAGAGACCAAGGCTAAATCCACACACTCACATATTGAACATCGATGTACAGATGCAGAAGTTGGACAGTGAAGAAGATTGATAGGGAAAAGAATTCACTTGAAATGCAATATTGGAGGAGAACTCTAATGATACTTTGGATCACCAGAAAGACAAACAAGTGGGTCCTAGAGCAAATCAAGCCTAAAACATCACTGGAGGCAAAGATGACAAAACGAACTCTCCTGTCGGGCACAACATGAGAAGATGGGATTATTTGAAAAAGATAATAATGTTGGAAAAATAGAAGGCAGCAGGAAAAAGAGCAAGGTCAAATTGGATTGACTCCAGAAAAGGAGACATAGGGAGATGTCTACAGGCGCTGAGCAGGGCTGCGGGGGACAGGACGCGGTGGGCATCACTCCTTCACAGGGTTACCGGGACCGGGAGCCAGCTCGGTGCCATGGCAGGTCACACACATTGAGTCAATCCCCTAGCACACGAACATGGTATATTCGCAAGGCATACAGTAGATCCTCAAAAAACTTTTTTGAAATAGTGAAAGTAGACATAGTTTAGAAAAAAGCCTAAAAATTGCTGGTTCTTAAAGCGAGCCTTTCTTTGATGCACTAGAGAAATAAAATGCAAAGTTTGGTGCTGTGGGGGGAAAATCTTATGAATACAGTGGGTAAGGCAAGGTGGCGTGAGGAGGGGGGATGAAGCCCAGAGGTATAGTGCTGCAGGATGCAAGGCTCCTAATGGACAGAATCAGGACATCGGATTCTCGCGCCCTTTCTCCAAGGATCAACTGGACCGTCTTTGGCAAAGGAGCCATATGCTTCCTGGCTCTGTTTCCTTATCAGCCAGGTAAGGTTTAAATGATGATTAAAAAACTGAAAACTCTGATAATAAAAATATTGTACTTTTTTGTTTATACAGTAGTTAGTAGAACTACATTTCCACCTGCATTTTCCATTGCTGTTGTCCCCTCCTCACCACCTCTCATTACCCTCTAGCCCTCCCCGTCTCTTACAAACATTCTGTTACCTTCCAGGGCACCGGATTCCTAGTCATGGAGTCATTTTAAAGTCTTTTCTTCTCATCCGCCAACATTCCCAATCCATTAGTGCAGGCAGTAATTCTGTCTACAAAACCTCACTCTGTGCCGGACCGACCCTCCTCACCTCACACCTGAATCTCTGTGGTTATCTCTTTCTCAGAACCATCGCCAACCTCCTTCCTGGAATTCACCCAAATGCAACAGGTGTGGTCCTTGAATAGGAAGAGTTTTCATTACCTCAGTCCTCGCTTAACCACTCAGGTAATTTTCAGGCTTTTCAAGCTAATTAATGGCTAATCTCTTTGCTTAGCATCCCTCCTTCTGTCTTCTCTCCAATGTGTTCACAGGTATTTTGCCACCTCCAGCTACCTTTCCTTGCTCTCACCTCTGTGCCTTTGTGCATACCAGTTTCTCACCACCTTCAACATGTTTTTAAGTAAAGAATTCCATTGGAAAGCCATAGACTGTTTCCACTTACCTGTGACCATAGATGATCACGACATCTGATCTATAGGCATATTCTTCTATGCCACATTCTCATGGAGATGGCGTCATCTTTGGCTGTTTGTTATAGAAACATTTATACATTACTTATATTTTAAGTTGTTAGGTAGAAGGGGCTCTGTTCTCTTTTCTTCCCCCAGTCATTGATAATTATGTCCTGCACACATACAGAAAACTCAATAAATATCATTGGTTCACTAAAGTCTCATATACCCTTTCTAAGTTTTCAGAGATCTATAACCAGGATTTTCCTGATCAAAGAACTATAAACCTGTAACAGTTCTCAGCCTTTTCTACCTGGCAGACAGCTTGGCTCCTGAGCAGGGTATCTGTTCTTGCACACCCTTGCCACCAGCTTTGTTTAGGTTACTTAACCTCTCTGCTCCTAATGTCATCATTGCTTAGATGCAAATGATTATGTATCTGCTTTATACGATTGTTGTTGTTTTGAGCATAAAAGATAGATACAAGTATAGATAAATGCTATCAATAAAAGCAAATTTCCTTTCTGCTCCCCCTTTCTACAAGGACCGACCAGGGTCAGGAGGACAGAAAGCAAAGCTAAGAAGTGCAGTGGAAATTTCAGTGATATCAATATTTGATCTCACCAGCTGCTAGATATAGGAGGTGAAGACATAAGGTTTATGTATGCTTGAAAGTTGAGGCAAAAATAGTAAAACATTCGGGTCTTGAAGAAGACAGAAACTCAGGACAGATTTACCCAGGAAATACCAGTTCATTTGCACAGTAACTCCTCATCCTCAACTTTAAAATCTTGGGAGCAGCTGTGCATTTTCTCTTTGTTTCCAAAACCTAGTCCAACTCCCTCTTGACCCATTGTGCAGTTTGGCAGTTTGCTGCACATTCTGCTCGTACACTTTGTGCAGAGCGGGAACCTGCCTGTGGAGCCCTCAGGCCCCTCCCACTCCGGGGCCACGCTGAGAATGCCTGCAGGGACGCCCTAACCACTTCTCCCAGCTCCATCTCGGCACAGCTCTTTCTTGGCATCCTCCTGACTCTCCAAGAGACTCTTTATCTCTAATCGTCTCATTTGAGATGGAAGCAATTATATTTAACTACCTTTTTTTCTTTCTGATTCTGTTCCTATACACTGAATTAATAAGTGTACTGTTTTCAGCTCTGTAAACTCATCTGTGCCTTTCCATATTTTAGAAAGTGGAGTGAGTCTTTTCACTACAGAGATTAACTGAGAAATGGCTATTTTTAAAAAAATGGGAATGTTCTGAGAAAACACCTTTTTTCAGATTTTTTGCCAGAATCCTTTTTGTTCTTAATAATTTCCTCACTGGTCATGGCATAAAGAAAAACCATTCATTCAGGCTGCTTCTATGTGATTGTTATGAATATTCTCATTCAGTTACAAACACAATAATGAAACTAGACAATGATTGGCTTCTACTTTTGGGAACCAGAAAACTAAGGAGGTTTTGAGTTTTAATTCTTAAGAGTTCATTTGTAAATCATTGTAAAATCAAAGGCTTCTTGCAAAGGAACATAATAAAAATGAAGTCATTTACTGCAAAACGTGATGGGTGTTTTTCTTAGGAAACTGGAACAGATAGACTAGTGCCTTCTACTTCCTCTCTTCCTTCATTTTTCTGCCCTTAACAAAGATGAGATGCCACAACTATGGCAGCCATCCTGTGACCATGAGGAGAAGGATATCAAATTGCAGAGAAACTGGTCCTGATATACCAAAACAAAACCTCAAGACTTATAAGAGAAAAATGAATCCTCATTTGTTTGCTTAATTTGGCTTCTTTATTATCTTCTACTATTCTCCTTCCCACGAAAATGTATGCTCCAACCATGCTAAGGTGCTTATATTTTACCAAACATACTATGGTTTTTCACAGACTTCGTGATTTTCTGTGCCTTGTTCATTCCATCTTATCCACAATTTCCTTCTCCCTTAGCTGTGTCTAGTATTATTGGTGAAACCCAGCTTTCATATCACCTCTTCCAGGAAGTCTTCCTTGAAATATTTCAACCCAAAATATTTCAACGCCCCTCCTCTGGGTGCTCTCTTTATTTTGAAGATATTTTTATTGATGAACTTCTCTCATAAACTTTTCATTTATTTATTTTTATGCCTAGTATCCTAAATAGACACTAAATTAAGTGTTTTAGTGTCTATTATGCAGTGCATTACCTATGGACAGTGTTTGAAAATATGGAGATAAGGCTTCCAGTCAAATAGCAGAGAAAGTCAGGCTTATAAATGGCTAACCAGATAGCACAATAAAGGCTATCATGAAGTAAACATGAACACTATGTGAATTCAGTAAAAAAGAGATATACATTCCATTTGGTGGCCAGTCCTACTTCTTTAGGATTCTACTGAAAAGGTAGAAACAAAGAAAATCAGCAGGTAATCAGAATTTTATGAATGGCTAGACAGAGGAAGACTAAGAAAACACAGTTGCTCTTGAGAAGCAAGCAGCCTAATTTGCAAAATGAGGAAATAGTAGAAAGAATGACTAAGGATTCCTCTGGTTTCATTCTTTTGTAAATCTAATGTTTTTAATTAATTCAATCAATGAATATGACCAAATTGGCACTAAAATCAGGGTAATGTTCTTTTCATCTTACTTCGTTGTTTAACATGGTAAACTAAAGACAAAAGAAAGAGAGAAAATAAGCTGTTTTTGAAAAGTCACTAGGAGAGAGAGAGAAAGAACTGCACCTGCTGCACTGCTGGGACTATATCCTAAGAATCCTGAAACACCCATCCAAAAGAACCTATGCACCCCAATGTTCATAGCAGCACAATTTACAATAGCTAAGTGCTGGAAACAACCCAGGTGCCCATCAGTAAATGAATGGATCAAAAAACTATGGTACATTTGCACCTGAGACAAGTCTTAACGGAGGTCCAGCACTCCACTCTCGCAGCTGCCTTCACAGCCATTCAAGGAATCCATTCAGCAACGCTGTCACCTGTAAGCTCTTGAGACGAGCTCGAGTTTAAGTCTGTTTCCATCCACACCAAATGGCATGGCTAGGGTGTGCTGATGGCGGGGTATAACTGTACTTTACAATATATGATACAATAATGAGGAGGAGGAGGAAGAAGAAGAAAAGGGGGAAGAGAAAGAGCATTGTAGCAATTCACATTCAAACTTCCTCCTTATTTACTTTCATTCCAAACCAATGTTTTCTTATTTAACTCAGGCTAACTAAAACGAAGTTCTACCAACCCACTATTGAAAGCCAGGATTTTAACTGAGGCTTCATGAATCTCTTCATCAGCATGTGTTCCAAAAGTTCTACCTCTTTCAGGTAAATTCCTCTGGAGAAGCTACTAGAGTCAGTCTCTAGGGTTCTGTCTCATAGATACCACTAGATTAGATCATCATTTGCATCTTAACAGGTCTCCTGA
Organism: Trachops cirrhosus; assembly: GCA_028533065.1. Classification (NCBI taxonomy): domain Eukaryota; kingdom Metazoa; phylum Chordata; class Mammalia; order Chiroptera; family Phyllostomidae; genus Trachops; species Trachops cirrhosus. The sequence goes on from CM052541.1 coordinate 168,925,442, forward strand.
TATTCTATTGCTAGGGACACATCTTGTTCAGAAAAACTTGTATCATTTGCTTGTAACTAGCTAGGAAATAAAATGTTTAGTCTTGTAGACTAAGCCTTTTGCAAGAGGGGTGAAAAAGTGCCACACTGTTTTCCTCCTCAGCTCCTACATAGAAGCTCTTTCCCCTGCCTGGGAATAAATACCTGTTCCCGCTAATCCTCCCCGGAGAACACCTGTGTGTTTTAAATCCCAGTTCAAGGAAGTACTCCACAGAAAAATCTTAGCTCCGTTCTTCCTACAGTGTTTATCATTCTCTTATTCAATAACTACTTTGCATGAGCCTCAATCTTAACACTGGTCATACTCTACTGTGTTTATTTATTTGCATATTTATCTTTTCTGTAATTGGGGAAGCTCCTTGATGCCAGGGTGTGTGACAGATTGTTTTTTTGAAGTTGAAGTATCTGGAAAAAGTATCTTGCACAAATACTTGTTTAATTAAATAATGACATTCATTTTATTAACTCATTAACATTCCTCTAAGAAAAAAGGAAGAGAAATATCATTTACTTAAAAATGGCAGATTTCATGGATTCCAGTATTTGATGTGTAGAATATTAAGAATAAAAGACAAAAAAATAATTTATAAAAATAAAATATTACAGGTCATTTTGGAGAGGTAATACATTGTAGTGGAAGGTTAGCTTAACTATTAACAGCTCAGGTAGTCCCCAAATGGCCCATACTATTGAAGTGTGTGCTACAGAAGTTAAACTGTCTTCTTATCTTTTAGAATTTTCCTGTTCTTTGCATTAGGCAGGACTTTTATTTGAAACTTAGATATTATCTCCACTTGAACAGAGTCTTAAATACCACCCACAAATTGTTTAGGTAGAATATCAAGAGCATGAACCCTTTTGTATGAAAAAAAACATCAAAACATAGAACACATACCTCATAAAGTTCCTATAGAACATAACTGTGCAACTCTGTCCTGAACTTTTTTAAGTTAGATATTATTTATTGTTAAACTTACTGTTATTGAAATAGTCCCAAAAGATTGTAGTATGATTAGGACCAAAAGGACTAATATTTTTAACAAACATATTAGCTGCTTATGGAAAAAACTACTATTCCACGGCCAACTTTTTGTTGTAAACCATGGTGGGCAATAAAATACAAGCTCCCCAAAATGGACATAGGCTTTCACTATCTTTTTGGATTAAGTTATAGCATTTTTCAAATGATTTTTTGGTATGTGTGCTACTTTATCTTCATTACAAAGAGAAAACAATTTGGATATGAGCTTGAGAAAAAATTATGGCCTCATCAAGACACAAATAAATTACATGTGGCTCATTAAAAACTGTCAGTTCCATGCAGATAACATTTATTTATTATTAGTTGTTTTAAAGGTTTATAGTTATTTTCCAGATAATTTCGTTGCACTTTGCTTACCCCCCTTTAAAATTCTTTTTCTATGGTGCATTGTCTAGTTTAATTTTTCTTTCCATTACTTCCCCACTGAAAGTTAAATAAAAATATGCTGTAATTCCCCTTTTGCCTTCTAGGTTAGTATCACGTGCTGGGCAATACTGTTCTCAGCATTGCCAATGGGCTCCATGCCACTTAATTGCCTGCACTGCGTTGATATACGAATGTTGAGAGAAATAAATTTACTTTATCAGGATGCTTTTATTATGTGACACTGTGTCCTATGCCAAAGCAAATCAAACAAGGGACAAACATGATACTGTGTCATCCAACAATTCTAATAGCTTGAAAACATTTGAAGTTTTTGTACAATAAAGCCAGTACTTTTGGGCTTATCTCGCATAATTTAGCTGTAGAGATGAGTTTATCTAATGTATGAATTTTCCTATTTGTGTCAATAGGTTACTAAGACATAAAAGCCATTTGTGGGTCAAAAAGCTGTTAAAAGTAATGTATATTTCCAAATTTAATAGCATAGTGTAAGTAAAGAAGCAGGATTTACAAATAGGTAGATGTTAATTCACATATTGGATCTGTAGTTTATCAGCTCTGTAAGCCACAGTTCCCTCATCTGCTACATGAAGGCATAATAAATACTTTGGAAGATTTCTGGAGGGTTAAATTAGATAATATATTAATTACCTAAAAAATCAAGAGCCTGTAATAGTTCAGTATATTGTTAGGACTAATGGGAATGGCAAAAATAACATGGAAATCATGATAATATTGATAATTAATTGATTTTACTTTTCATCCAGAATATTATTGCTTGAGGTAAGCACAGAAATGATCTAATATGCTTCTCACATAAATCTAATTCCATAGCAAAAATGATCACGATGATTATGATGCTGTGCTGATGAAGATGGTGAACAGTGAGGATGATGTGGGGAGATGATGCTGTGGTGTGAACACTTGTTTGTCTTGATGATGGTTCATGTGATTGGGATGTAGCTTGGTGATGGTTTGGTGTGATGATAATGCACTGTGATAATGGAGTTACATGGGGCAGGAAGTGATGGTGTGGTACAATGATGACATAGTGTGATGACAGTGCACGCTGTTTCTCTAACTGAACCCTGACTTCTACAAATTTTGGTGTACAGAGTGATTTTAGAGGACCAGGATCTTAATAGTGAGCTTTTAAATTGGTTGTGGGTTTTCTGGAATTGTCTCTCCGATGTGATTAGGTTTAAAGTCACTAATGTTTCTATTTTCGGTGGCAAAGAGGACACTGGTAACCCATGGCATGGTGTGGCAATTGAGATGCACAAAACATCATCATTGGATACTCCTAAGCAAATAATTACAGAAGGTAAGGTTCTGGGTGACCATGTACTTGATATTTTAGAACATTCCATTCAAACTAAGAAATATAATTGGGGTTGAGTAGTTGCTGCTATAAATACACTGACAAAAGAAGGAGAACAAAAGGATAAACTCAGGGTTTCAATTTCCAACTCTAGCTCTGTATAACTTATCAGAAAGCCTTTACATCAGCCCTGAAATCAATGCTTACCTCTTGCCATTGCAGAGCCAAAGTTTCTGAAAACCACACCAGAGTGCCACATTGTGCATGGCTCAATTACAACACAAATCCAATTTCCAAATTTTCAGAATGTCTTCAGGAGTTTTTCAGGATGTTAAAGTGAGGATATTTATTGGGACAAAATGGGGTCTTGTAAATTAGAATAAAGTCATTGTGTAGATCCGAATAAAGCTAGGGGCATAGAACCCCTAAGTTCTAAATACTTCTTCACCAGTAGAAGCAGCCGTTCTACACCTGACTAAGGAAGTCAGTCCTGCTTTACCTGAAGAATCTGTGATGGCCTTTTCTAAAGCAGTGGCCTTGAAAGACACTGCTGATTCTCATGACCATGCACCTTGCCCCTCCTTGCTTCTACACTTACAACCAAGCTCAAATTTCCTCAGGCCTGCCAGGTGAGGTACAAAATGTGACCCATGAAAAGGTGTGGTTCCCTGCAAAAGAACTGCATGGTGTTTCCAATTTATATAAACAGAACTCCAGGGCGTATGTGTGGGAATGGATCTTAGGGTGGAGGGTAATGGAGGGAACATAAAATTGATCAGGCCAAGTTTATTGATATGGGTCTCCTAAGCAGAGATCCTGGACTTACCGGTTTGCATGAGAAATACATCTGGAACAAATTTCTACCTCAGTGAGATGCCGAGGGCACCAGCGTGTGGGGTAAGTTGAGATATCCCTTCTGAAGTATAAAATAAGTTGAATCTCTGTCTCTCCTACAACCAAAAAACAGGCACAACACTGAATGGTTTCTCTCCGGATTTCAGAGGCAACATATCCTTCATTTGCATGTGTTACTCTGGCCCATTGACTGAGTGACATAAAAAGTGTAGTTTTGAGTGGAGTCCAGAAAAAGAAAATTTCTCAATGAGTTCAGATTGCCATGCAAGCTTCTCTGCCCCTTGGGCCATATGACCCAGCACATCCAATGGAGCTTAAACTGTCAATGGTGGAGAGATAGTTTATGGAGCCGTTAGCAGGCTTTCATAGGTGAATCACACATTAGGATTTTGGAGCAAAGCCCGGTCATACTCTACAAATACCTATTCTTTTCTGGCTTGCTACTGAACCTCACTAAAGGCTGAACACTTTACCATAAGTCACCTGGGCTGCCCAACATGATATGAGTGCTATCTAACCCACCCATCCACAAAAGCTGGCATGCACAGAAACACCTGTCATCAAATGGAAGGGATAGATACTTAACTGGGCCCAAGCAGGCCCTGAAGGTACAAGTAAGTTGCATGAAGAAGTGCCCATAGCTCTTGTTGCTATGACATTACTTTCTCCATCCCTGCATGAACCCATCCCTTGTGGAGAGTTCCCTATAAACAGTTGATGTGGAATAGAAATAGATGAGAAAAATGGTATTTTTCAATTTTCTCTTGTTTTTTTTTTAAATTTTAGATGGATATAAAGAATTTAATCTTAGAGAGAATGTGGCCGTGGAGGACAAATATGCATTTCAGGTTTAGAGTTGTGTTAAGTTCCTGACATGTTTTCATCTTTCACTTATTTTTTGTTCTCACCAATTGCCATCAAAAAGCAGTCTCCCAAATGGCTTTCAAGTGTCACTAGGTCAATGGTAACTGAACTAAAATACCTAAATTTATAACCACTTTTTCCTTTAAATAATTTTTTACCCTAGATTTTACATTTTATTACTTTCTCATTGCAATCCTCTTGGTTGATGTACCCTCAAGCATCCATTTCTAGACAATATCCAGGTAATTCTGTATTATACAACACATCATTCATATTCATGAAGTTATTTGTTCACTTATACATCTCTCAAATAGTTACCAAGTACAATTTGTGTGCCAAAGATTATTCTACATTATTCACTGTGTCAGGATCTCATAAAAATGACTAAGTCTAATTCATAGCCTGTGGAAAAATCAATTATTACAAAATATAAAAGCCTTTGCCCAAATTTACCTAATTAAGTGTTTGCATGCAGATAAAGCTTTGATATTTCTTCTCTAAATTTGGGTTCGAAGGCTAAGCAGATTTTGAAGCTGCCCTTGCAGTTTCTCCCTGCACACACAAACACACATTCCACAAACTCTTAACTCACTTTTTCTTAGAAATTCATATGACCGAAAGTGAACTCAGACACACACTGGCAGACCATTTTGAATGCTTAAATGTTCAGCTTGGTCGTGAGCAACCAATCATTTGCATAAGAGCCAGTGGTGTAGCCTTCCCACTTTATCCTTTTCAAAATATTGGAAGGAGGAGTAGCAGTCAGATTTCCAGAGAAGTCTGACTTTGCTACCAAAGTCTTATGTTACCAAAATCCAGCTGGAATCCTCTTTTCTCTGGCAGAAAAAACTAGCTCCGAACAAGGTTCTGAAGTGGGTCTCTCTGTCAGATGATACTGACCATGGAAAAGCTACTCCGAAGCCTGCAGTACTGCCCTGCTCAGAGCCGTAGCTGCAATGCTAACTAGAAGTGCCCTACCCCACCCCACCCACAATGGGATTCTAGAGATCATTATGCTGCATTCCATGCTATAGAGGGCTGTGTTGCAGCCACATTACAGAGCATGACCACTGCCACAGTGCAAATGTTTATGCCATCTCAAAATGTCACATCAACATGACCTTGGAGAGGAGGTATTTGTTTGTGTGACTCCGCAGAGCAGAGCCTTCTTTTTGGCTGGGACAGTATGCGATGTTAGTAAATATGAAAGTAATATAAGAGGAAAGGAGAAGACTGGATTCCAAACAAACAAAAAGAATAAAAAAGAAAAGGAAGAAAAGAAAAAGATGAAAACAATCAGACAATCTATTAAGTGCTTAATTTATTAAGCCATAGTCTAGATTCTAGATACTTGTAAATGAATTCATTTAGTCTCCATACAATCCTGCAAAATAGGTACTATTATTATCACCTTCATTTTTAGATCAAGAGTCTGGACACAGAAGAGTGAAGTAACTTGCATAGCTAGAAACATTTCTCAGTGGGATTTGAACTCAGGCAGTCTCAGTTCAGAACCTGCACTTTCAAATGCCACACTCTACTATGTCTCAGTGAAAACCAATAAAAACAAAATGAAGTGGAAAAGGGTAAAAAATTAGAAGAATTTTTTCAATAAACATTTTAGTCTATAAATATTTATTGAGCTGCAAAGACAATGTTTACTGAGCTGTTGAAGAAGATATAGCTCCTCTTTTCAAAGAACTCACAACTGACTGAGAGAAAAAGGGAGGGAAACAAATGAATGAACTCAACAGACTATAAAGACTATATGAGGACTTTGTGCTGTGCACGGCCTTAGGTGTACACACAAGAAGGCAACTGTCTCTGCTTTGGGGGAAGGTGACAGTGTCAGTGTTTCTCCAGGAAACAATGTTTGGGTTGGATCCGAGAACCACCTCTGCCAGCGGTGAGAAGCATTGGTTAGGAGAAGACGAGGCCCAAGAGTTAGAGCCTGTTATAACTTACAGCATGCGTGTGCTGATGAAGGCGAGAAGAACATTGGCATTTGGATTAGAGATGATGAGATAAGCTGAGTTTAAGTTTGGAGGAAGAGTTGCAAAGAGCTGTTTAACAATTAGATACTCTTAAGGAGAAGTGACATCATGAGTTGAATCCTCATTTTCTGACTTGGGCAGAGATAACTGCCTTCTCACGTGACACCAATGAGTGCAGAGAGAGAGCATAGGAAGAAGAACTACACAGATGGACTTAGAGGAGAGGGGGTAGTATAAAATACCAAGTTCTTGAGTTTGAAATCTCCACAAGACTTGCACGTGAAGATACCTAGGGAGCCTCACAGTCGGAGTATTGAGACTGGACAAACATGGGCACGTGAGCAGCAGGTAAATCCCTCAGGGTAGGAGGATTGCTGAGGGAATGGGATTAATGGGAGAATAGCGGAGGAAGCAACACTGGAAAACACCAGCAGTAGGTTGAGGTACACAAAGAAGAAAGTGCCCAGAGTAGTCAGAATTAGAAGAAATGCAATCAACCACCCAAAACAAGGGAAAAGAGTTTCTAATACAGAGGTTAATAATGAGGTAAAATTTTCAGTCACCACATAAAATATATGATGAAAAGCATAGAATTTGACTGTAAGGGGTTTATGAGGACATAGAGTCCAGATGGAAGACTCTTGAAGAGAAGGGGTTCCTTTTTCCCTCAGAGAGGAGGGGAAGCTAGAAGGATCAAGAGAGTAAAGATAAATCTGCCAGTGTTATCAACAGAGGGCAGAAGTTTGAGGCTAATCTGTGAAATGGGAAGTGAGATTGGATGCAGAAATGACAATTAAATCTGTAACAGGGGGCGATAGTTGAAACATCTACTGATGGAAAAGGACAAATTAAAAGTGTGCTGAATGACAAGGTGTTCCTGCTGAGACTGGGACATTCCTGCTGAGAATGGAGAAAGACCCATTTCAGTTACAACTCTGCATTCTGACTGCCTTCAATAGCTCTCTTGCCCACTCAGCAGAAATGCAGAAAATTGGATTTTAAGAACTCAAAAGTAGAACATTATGAATGCTCAAATAAAGGAAAAGAATTAATGAGATGTATCTATCTCCTGATTATCATTTGGTAAGTAAACATTTATTGAGTGCCTATGCTGTGTTCTTGGGAGAATAATTATTTAGCTAATTATAAACATTTATTGAGCATCTACTATGTGCTCAGCACTCTGTGAGGCAGCAAATATTCAAAACTATGTGAGCCCTACCTACAAGGTGCTTACGGTCTGATGTAGGAATCACATAAAAAAAAAAACCCTGCACAGGCAAAGCAGCTGGGTAGAGGCTCTGACAGAGGTATGCACAGGTTGCTGGGGCATCATAGAGCAAGGAAGTCCAAACCCAGATTACGTGGGGATAAAAAGTCAGATTTCCTAATGGAGCCATCCCTGTGACACAAAGAAAAGCTAAGGTAGATGGAGTACTTAGATGAGCCACAAAAAGGCACATGATGAAGCTGGAAAGGTAAAGAAAGCCAGACCATGCTAAGGAATTCACATTGTATCCTTAATTCTACACCTACTTTTTTTGTTTACCTTTTTTTGTTTGTTTTTACAAATATACTTAACAGCAAAAGCAAGCCATTATTTTACCTCCAGGGATATAGTTGTGTAACAGGGTGCAGCCAAGAGAGGGGCCCCAAATAGCTATTTGGAATGGGGTGCAGAACTCAAGGTGTCCAGGAAATATTAGAAAGATGTATAGAATGTCCTTAGCCCCGACCCACAGTTGGGGGAAGGGACACATGGAGCAGGGCCATTGAGAGCTGTTTTGCATAGCAACAGTTTTGCAAATTACCTCTAGAATGATCATTTAACATATCTATAACTTTTAACTGGTTTCATAGATATTCTAAATAGCTGTGGCCACGCTTTGAACCAGGGGGATGGAAATGACTTCCACCCAAGATTTAAGTGAGAGGCAACTCCCCCTGGTTACAGCACCTGCACGAGAGCTTGGAGATGATTGATTCCACGCCATGGGGCCACGCCTGCCCAGACTCACTATGGCAGTCCAGTAAAGCTGGAAGGATATGGGAATGCTAGCAGGTGTAACCGATTGTAGGAGGAGCTGGAAATGGGGCTGCAGAGGAAGATTGGTGTGAGGATTTAAACCCAGGCGTGGCAGTCGTTGAAAAGAGAACCGTGTGGTTTTGGCAGAGTGGAGAACCCCGGCAGCTTTGCTAGGGGAGAAGCATGCAGCTTTGGGGTTCTCCCTTTTGCCACATGGCTTAGGAAGCAGGAGAGACTTTGCCTGGAAGAAAAGGAGTGAAAGGACTCTTGCTGGTGGGCCATGAGAAGGTGCCACATGGCTGTGGATTAACTGGAGATCATGGCGGCAACACAGCTGATGGTGCCGGGGTTCTGAATCACGGACTTCTATTCCTGAGATACGGTACCCCAGACTAGGGCAGAGGGAGAAGGAAGGACTGTGTGCATTTGTGGGTATTCTAAAGGACTTTAGTATTTTAATGAAGACACTAAGTCACTACTCTAAGTCTGTATAGCTTTAAATAAATATTTCCTTTCCTTTTCACAAATCTCTGGCATTGAGAGATGTTTTTCCTCTGGTGGCAGGCATAGTGAACCTAGTGGGGGTCCTTTCAGTAATAGTGTATCGTACCCACCCTTGGCCCTGTTCTGTAACAGTAGCATAGCCTAAAATGGTTGTTGCTAAAATTCCTGTTGTTGTTAAAATTGTTGTTAAAATTCCTTGAAGTCCCATGTTTAAAATAAGTGTGAATTTTGTAACCTACTCTGTAATATGTTGATTTTAATATGTCTCGTATTTTTTTACCTTCAAATCTATTAAATCGCCTAGAAGATGCATTGTGTTCCTCCTGAGCTTCCTGATTGTAAATTTTGGCTGTAGGTACATGAGAAATCACTGAACTATTTCAAGCAAGATTATTTCACAATCAGATTTCTGTTTTAGAAAAATAAGCTGGCAATGATATGTTCTATGGTTTGAGAAACCAAGACCAAGGACAGGAAAAGCAGTTGGGAGGCCGTTGCAATAATCCGGACAAGAAATCATGCATTTCTTGGTATGTCTAGTATGAGTAGAAAGAAGGGTGCAGAGTCAAGGAATATTAAGGAATCAGAATTTCAATGAATTATGCTGTGAAGAGTGAGTGAAAAAGAGTTAACATAGCTATTAGAATTTCAGAGTAAAAGTTGTTCCCTAAAATGGTAAATAGAGAAGGAGAGTCGAGGACTCAGGATTAGAATGAATGGTGAATTCTGTTCTAGACTTTGAATATGAGGTTCCTGTGAGACATCCATGTACAAATGATCAACATGCATTTACAGAAACACACACATGATGACCAGTATCCATGTAGAAGTTAAAGTGGTATGAGTGAAGGTCACCCAGACACAATGCCTTAAAGTTTACAAAGTATTTGGAGAAATGATATGGAAATGATAAATGAAACACTAACAAGCAAATCTGGTAAATCACTTCTCTGTAAAGTGTTGAGGGCACAGAGAGTTAGGGACTGGCCCAACTGAGGTGTGTTAGTCAGGGAAAGAGCATCACGAGGTCCGTTGCTGACCTCAGACCCTAGCTCACAGCATTATGTTAAACTGGAAACCACAGCCACAAACCATGTCTTCTTTGTACTTCCACCTTATCTGATTGCCCAACCATCTGCACCTGTCTGGAAAAAATGAACATACCTTTTATAGCCCTGGGGATGATCTATATATGATAACTCAGGAGATGCGAAGACAACGCAATGAGTAAGTGAAATTCCTCAGCGTGCACTGTGAGCACTGAGATGATGCCCTTCTTTGTATTACCAGTTTGGTCCTGCTGAGCCACGGCAGCTGGAAAGCATCAAAGGAGCCCGGGGAGAGTCCCTCTGCTCCTGGGACCACATGCATGCCTGTGTGCACAGCTCAGTGACACTTCCCAACCCCAAAGTTGGAACAGGAAGCCTTGAAGATATGGTTTGGATTTAATATGCTTTAATTTCCAAGACATTTTTGTAGCTTCTCTGAGCAACAAGACACAATATATAAAATTAGGTCTTCTCTGCCCTTGTATTTATGGGGGTCTTTCCCAAGTTCTTCCCAAGTAATCCAGAGGAGGAGAAGGGAGGGGAGATGGTCAAAAGTGGTCCCTGCCCTCTACTGCCCTTCCAACCACTCAGCTGTGCGTGTCGGAACTGCATCTGGGCAGCCCCAAGGGACCAGTGTTTGCAGCAAGATGAAGTGATGTGAAATGCTGTGTAAGTGTGAGAGCCTTGGAGGGCTGAGCCTTGGGAGGGCATGTAAGTCATGGGCTCCTGGAACTTTCATTTTAACTTTCTTTAAAATGATTACATTTTCATTTTGGGCTATATGGGTGGTTGGAGCTTCTGAAATAATGTTTAAACAATAAAATGCCAGTGAATTATTCTTATAAGTAGAGAAAAGTATATATATAAAATCCAAAATTATCTCAATCACATCTGGTCTGGAAGCCCTGAATACCACTTATTATGGTGTCCATTTTTTAAATTTCTTTAAAGAAATATTTTAAAAATTTTCTACATTGAATGTATCTTTCTTTTACCATCATAAAAATACAATTTGTTTAAAAGGCAAGAATGATCTGTTTCCTACCAAACTCTCTTCCATGTCTCATTACCAAGTCTCCGTTCTTTACAATGAGTGTCAGAGCTACACACAAGTGACCTGAGCGAGTCACTTGTTGTCTGCTGCATGGCCTGAACCAGATTTTCCCTGTATGTGTCACCTGTGAGGTCTCTGTGACTTCAGTTTTCACAGAGTCTTGATCTTGGAACTTCCACAGGGCCAAGATTTATGTGGCCGTAAGTGAAACAGTTCTTCTGGAATGAATAAGATCTAAAAGTTTAGAAATCCTCAGACTATTCTCTAAACAAAGATGTGGGAAACTATTAATGTTTATATTGAAGATTCCCTAATGTTGGTTTTCTTTTTTTTTTTGTCATTGTAGGATATGAATGGTTATGTCCTCTGCAGTCCTTATGTAGTGGCCTCTTGGCAGGGCGCCCCTAGCTTGAGCGGTGGATGTGAAGAGGATGGAGAGGTAGCTTACCTACTTTAGTCATGAAAGGAGGCCTAATATTCTCTCTCACTCTCTCTCTCTCACACACACAAAAACACACACTCACACTCACACACGTCTTCTCAGTCCTGGTTATAGAATAGCTGCTGGGAAGAACCAGTAGGAAGAATAAAGTAAATCTGTTTATCCTTCACCTAGGCTGACTTATTCATAAGGCACGATGAGGACAGTACCCAGGACCTGCAATACTTTCAGGCGTGCACCAAAGTGTTTTAGTTTCTGTTAAAATCAGAAGAAAAAAATAAACCTTTAAATTGAAGGAAATATTTTAATACATAATGTACTATATTCATCTTTATACCAATGCAATCATAAACAGTAATTATCAATGTTGGGCTTTTTTTTTTTTATCAAAGCAGCACAGGAAAGCTAAGAGGGAGGGCTCTTGAAAGTCGAAATGCAGCCGGGCTGCCCGTGCTCCACTCAGCTGGCTGCAGAGACTCTGTTGAAGATAGTATCCCAGCTAATACCATCAGTCTCAGACGCAGGATGCTAATAAAACCAGGACCTTGGGTTTCATTCCTAAAAAATTTGTTCACTTTCTTCTGAAAAAAGAATATTCCATAGCATCCAAGCCATCTACCAAATGCATTGCTTCATCCCAAAATCAGAACGGACATGAAAAAAACTGCATAGTTCGATGCAAACTCATCATCACTCCTGGGGAAAATAGGAACCCCATGTCTTTTTAAAATTAACTTACAGTAGCATTTACTATGAATCTCTGTGGTCTGAAAAAGAATCATTTATTGTCTCATAGTTTTGTGGGTCAGGAATTTGGACGGTACCTCAGGAAGGGAAGGTCTTCTGCGGGTATCAGCTGGGCTCCCTGCAGGCAGCGGCACCTCGGCGGGGGCAGGGCCTCCGCTCCCTGGACTGCCATGGTGGAAGCAAACTGCTTCTGTCCCTTGTACCATTGGTCCAAGCAAGCCACAGGTTCAAGAACAGATTCAAGGGATGGAAAGATGGACTTTATTTCTGGATGGGAATAGCTGCAAGTCACTTTGCAAGGGGCACGCATGTGAAAATGGGACCCGCCTGAGGCCTTCTTTCCAGTCTATCACCCTTCTGCCTTCAAAATCCTCAGAGTTCTACCCCCACCACTTCACCTCCTGTTGAACTTTTGTGTCCAGATGGTCGTTTCTATAGTTTAAGCTAAAGGTCTGGTTTCTGGAACGGGGAATGGAGATGCAACTGAAACAAGCCCAATATTTTCTTTAAAACCACATTTTATGTTATATTTTTAGTGTTCACGGCCTAGTGTGGTGGAGTTAGCATGATTATACGTCAGGCCATTCTGAATTCATACCACGGCTTTGCTACACACTGTGTGACCATGGGAAAGTTGCTTAATCAGTCTGGCACCACTGTCCTCCTCTGTGAAACAGACAATCAACCTCCCACTCAGAGCTGTCGGAGGAGGAGACAGGAGTGAACAGGGTGCCAAGCATTGCTAGGTACCTAATAGTTGTCAGAGTTGAGCTAATAATGATTAAAGCTGGTAAGTTGCTAATTAAAATCACTTCAACAAATAACAATGGAGTGCATTCTGTGTACAAATAAAACAAATTCTCCACGGTTTAACTTTATCTTCATTTGTCATGTATTTTTGTGAATTTTATGTTCTTAGTGATTGATTACATGTCCTGGTGACATTACTTTTCCTATTGCTAATGTCCAGCCGGTTCTGAAGTGGAATGGGAGTACCTTCTGAAAACCAGTAGAACATGAAAGGGATATTTTATAATTAAATCAAACCAATAACACTATATTGCCACACTAGCTGCTAAAATTTGAAACTGTATTTCTCTTATTCACATTTCTGACTGCAGCCAGGTTTTTTCCCTTTCATTTTACTGATAAAAGTATAAAATAATTATTCCTGTTTCTTTTCAAGTTAAACATGTACTTTTTCCAGCTAAACTCCTTGTTTTTCATTTAATACTTTCCACTTTCATAATATTAATGACTTACTAACTCTTTATTTTCTTAATTTTTCAATCTACAGATTCATATTCTGAATGAAGACCTTCCTGTTTCAAAACCCTTCAAAGTTTCCACCTATGTGTTGTCAATTTGTATCTTAGCCAAACACATTTGCTTGTTTTATATTTAAACAATATGTACTTAGGTCACCACCAAGCATTCGATATGTCACCTAGAAAAAGGCCTTGGACTTGGATATCACCTAGGATATTAGTTAGCTTATTAATAGTAAAGTTAAATAGAGGTTATATATGAAATGTGAAAGTAATGTCAAAACACAACTAAGTTAAAAGGTATTTTATCAGAAAAGCATAGTGGCTTTCCACTGATATTTACATTTTAATAAGACAGAAATTCATCATTTACAGTTTGGAAGGAACACACATGAAATGAATAATGTATATACTACTCTAGAGTAGGCTGTTAAGTCACTAGCTTTGTAATGTAAATCAAATATCATCCTTATTTATATTAATTCTCAGACTCTTCCTCAGACTTTTTTGTGAGGCATTCCGATTTAAAAAAAGAAAAGTAGTCTCTTACTATTCTCATTCATTCAACTCTATCTATTCCAAAAGGCTGTCTCTGGTTGGAATTGTAAACTTGGAAAGTCAATGACATTTATGGATTGATTAGGTTTTATGAATTTATTTTATTCACATTTTTATGTCCTCAGATACAATAATGTCAAGAGACATGGGATGATATACACTTGTGTAGATTGCAAATATATGTGTAATTCATAAGACATAATTCATATAAATGTTATAAAAGATCAAATATATGCATATACGCTTAGACACATATACACATTTTAAAAATATCCATGTGTGTGTGCATGCCTGCACTTTTAATCCCAAGTGCCACAAAGAATCCAAAGAAATTCTGCATCCCAGGTTGAAGGTGAAGAAAGCCTACGATCCACTGGATCTCACTGACTGCACAAAAGGTAGTCACCATGTAGGAAAGAGACTCAACAAGTACGTATGGAACAAATTCATACGTTAACAAATGTTTTAGAAAACAAATAGCTCGAGCTTAAGACTGTGTGTCCTCACTATCTCCCGGTTTTGTTCTACAAGCCTTTTCTTCAACATGGACATTCTGCTTGCTGAAGAGTGTCCTCGATAAGAGCCCAAGATTTACTGGCAGTGAGCTACATCTAGGGGTTCTCATCTGGCCCTACCTTCAGCACGCACTCCGGTTCTACTACACAGTGTATAAATAACTCAGGGAAGGGAAATGTTTAGATAAAATAAATGGTTTGGAAATACTAGCTGCACGTGTGCTTACCCTGAGCGTGCATTAATGAAATCAACTGTGCCTTGAGAGTTGACAGTTTACGAGCGTCAGAAACTGCACTCCTGAGAGCTGGTTGGATGAGGGTAGGTGTGATTCAGGAGGAGGTTTCCCGGGCAAGAAGTGCACTTGGAAAGAAAGCAGGATGTTGTGGATGGCATTTAGTCTTTTACATACATACTGTTTAGTCATCTATGTATTTAAAATACTAAATATATATAAATTTACCTTACCTGAGTTGATTTCTTTCACACACCTCTGAGAAAGTAATAAATAGTACTAATTTCCTTAGACTAGCTATATGTAGGTATGTTTTTACATGTTCATTACTCAAAGTCAGCAGAAAAATAAAATAATTTTAGAATGTGCAAGCTAATTAAGAACTTTGAACCATTAGCAATATTCAGTGAAATAATTTTTGTGTGAGGTAAACACCACACCATCATCAGCTGTGCAGGAGTTATGCTTTCCAATTTTGGCTTTAATGAATTTTAAATAGATGTTTTAACAGACCCTCTAGACATTGAAATGGAATGATTCCATTAGGGTCGTTACACAAATTTTCACAGAATTGACTGTATTTGGCATGACGATTTCTGTTCTGTCATAACCTTGATCAGAAGTTCTCTTTTAGTGTAAAATAATAACTTCGTTTTCATTTCTTTTCCCTTTAACCATATGTTTATTTCAGGAAACATAATCTCCAGAGGATAGATGCAGCAGGCTGTGTATGATATATTCAGGTAGAAAATAAAATCACCTCATTGTCTGTGACACAGAGAACTATATAGAAACAGAGAGAACCTGAATCCAAAAATCTACATAAGAATGATATATGGACTTGAAGAAAACTAAAAATCAAGAGGGTAGAATTGTTGCAGGCAGTGATTTAGGTCCTTGAAATGAACTTAGTTTTATATTGGTTTTTTTGTAGGTTTGTTTTTTCCTTTAATCTTCTTTGAGGAATTAACTAAATTATACATACATAACTGAATGTTTGCTTATTTCTTAAATCATTTGCTGTATAATTAATCATCACATTTAAATATGCTATGTGTGGTGATGTGAAGCAGAAAAAAATAAAATGAACTTTGTGTTATGCTTGTCAACTTTTAGTCATGTTTAGAATTTTTTTCAGTTCATTAAGACTTCAAACTCTAGTCCAAGTGATAATAAACCATCTTGATAGCAAGTATTTTTTCATTTGATAAATATTTTTATTCCAGGAAGAAATCTATCTAGATTCTTTTTTATCTATAAAAGATCTGGGCTTTTCCAAAAATAATGTAAGCCCCAAGGGAAAGAAATGAAATTATCCTTAACCACATCTGGAACTTGGTGATTTAGAAAGACACTTTGCTCTTAATAGGTACCTTCTAAAATATGGACGTGAAACCAATCATAACTGATATCATTGATGGAGTCTTCACAGTGTATATGTAGGTTGCACTTGATAACTAGTATCTTTGCACACAATAAAATGAAGGCTCAGTGATTACCTGGTTTCAGTCATCTGGTTTCTAAAAATATGTAACCCGAGAACCATTGAAGGTATCAGTACAGTCTTCATCTTCTCAAAGGCCATCGCTTGCACCTACCATGCACTTCCTGTGCAGATAGTCACGGCATTACATCAGTAAGCTGCAGAGGAAAGCAGCAAAGCAGGCACTGAAGACGTGTGCTCTGGACCTGCTTTGCCACCAGTGAGCGGTGTGAACTGGGACGACTAACTTCTCTCAGCTTTGGTTTTCTTCTCACAAAACATCAGGAATGGAAAGGAGTACAAAACGTTGACTCCAACTCTAAGTTTTTTACAGGCTTAAATACTTCTTTGGACAGATGTTTGTTTGTGTGTAGGTAGAAATGGAGCTGTTACTGTCACTACTGAGGGAGGGTCAGCTTTAAAGAGACAGAATCTGTGCTGAGTGGCAACTGTGCTTCAACTCTTTGCACTTTGAACGGAATTTGCTTCAGCTGGTCTCTCTCCTTGGTTTGCCTGTTCTCCTTAAATGCTATATCCATCAAACAAGAAAGAGTGTGTGATTATCAACGTACTTATTTAATATTAAAGGAGAAAATCAGGTGTCCTAGAACACTAATCTATGGGGGGAGGGAAGAGCTATGTTCATTTAAATGGTTTACTTTTCAAAAAAATAATTTAAGCTAACAAGCCAACATAAACTTAATTTGAATCACTTATTTTCTTTCTTATGATTTCTATTAATATAAGAACTAAAAAATAAAATAAAAGCTGTTTTATCACCTGTGTTATTCTCCTTTATACCCTATCCCATGCTCCTATATATGTTATCTTCTCACAGTCCAACTGGTAAAGCCTTAAAGGATGTCAAAGTTCTGTCTCTACAGGATATTCAAACAAATGCAAAGTCAGAAAGGTTGCATTATCCCCAACTCAGAAATACTCTTCCTGTCCTAAGTTTAGAGCACTTGACTTTAACCTAGCTGCGTTTTTTTTTTTTTATTTGGGCAGGAGGGGCTATTTATTAGGAGTCATACAAAATAAACATGAAAAGTTTGCCGTAAAATATGACAACCACTTTAAATAATGTTGACTTAATTAAACTTTAAACTTTATTTATATATTTTATGGATTTAGTGTGAGACCTTCTCGGATGTTTATTTCAGTGGAAAATCCATCATGTGAGGACCTTGAAAGGAATTAATCCCCCTACCCCTGGCACAGAACTCAGCTCCAACAATTCAGATCTAAATATTTAGTGATGGATGATACATGTTTATGGAACAGAGGGCAGCATGACATTTAAATGTGAGCTGCGGTTTCCATCTTGAGCATATGGTTGAAAACACACAAGAAACTAAAGTTGTGCCAACTAACGGAAGTTGATAAGTTTTCTTACGCTTGTCTTTTTTTTCCCTTTGCCTATTCCATCTGTTTCTAAAGTCTCTTTAAGAAAACTATTCTTACAATCTACTTTCCAGAAAAGAAGTTCTGCTGACTCTTGTGCATTTGGTAGTACATCCCATGGTTAAACTAATAGCCTTGCTGGGTGTCAGCCAAAGGTTACAGGCCTCTCAAAATATTCCTGGAAAAAAAAAGTTTATCACTAAACTAAAGTTTCTCATTAGTAACCCTATGGTGTCTAATCTGTGAAATTACATGATTAACTCCTTTGGAGAAACGGCTTCAGCTGGGGTTTGCAATCCCACAGGAAGTTATTAAAAGTATCACCGAGATAATTCCCTAGCTTTGAACTTGGCCTCTGGGGTAAAGGAAATAGATCATTAGATGAGAACTTTATAATAAAGTCATAGATCAGTCACAATTATTAAATGACTGTCAAGGAAGATTATTATTTCAAAACTTGAGGACAATGTGATTTGAAAACAAAAAGCATGAAAGAATTTATTTCCTTTGTTTTGGAAAAGAAATGAAAACGTTGTTTTCTACCTCATTATTCTTGAAGTTGATATTTTAATATCTCCTTTCAAATAGATAATTTACCTTGTGCTTTTTGTCCCTGAAGTTGATTGACTATTCCTTGAATAAAAGAAGCGATTATTTTAAATGAAGGATGCTAAAAAATGTCAAAGAGAATAGAATGAAGAAATGTCTCACAAACATGTGTAAACAATGTGAAAAGTATTTCCCATAGATGATGTGGCCAGGTACATGGTTAATAGCCCATCATATATTCATAGAGGTTATTTTAGTCATTCATGCAATTCACAAAACAATCTTTATTAGTCTGGACCCTTTGCCTTTGGTAAGAGTATAATACAAAAACACCAATTGTATAAGGAAAAGCAATGCTAGACAACTCTCATCATTAGCCCAAATCGACTATA
>CM052541.1:168944663-168971817 GCA_028533065.1 Trachops cirrhosus
TCAAGGCACTCTTCTTCACTTAGCACAACAAAAATTCAGGAGCTGAACAAAATGACACAGGCTGAAAATACTATATGTGTATGTGTGGTACACATAGAGTATGTATATACATATGTACATGCATATATAATTTATATACATATATATAATTTTTCCATGTCACAAAGGGAAATTCCAAGAATGACAATGGAAACATAAAATGAGCAAGCTATTTGGGGAGGCCATTTTCACTTAAGTGACATGCTTACATAAATTAAACGAACGTGGGAAGGGAACTGTCTTGTAAAGAATTTCCTTACAAGTAAAACTAGACAAATTTTAAGGTCATGGGCTTCCCAATGCTGAGTTCAAAAATAGACTGGAGGCCCTTCATCAGGAGAGCTGGGAAGTGAATTTCTACACTGGGTAACAGGCAAATGTCAGTGACTTCAAAAGTGGCATCCAACTCCAAAAAAGGATGAGTTTTGAGCCACTCCTAATGTGGCACAATAACTATAGCAGGTGTGTAGTTTTCAAGCTATACTTCGCAGGGTTCTAGCATTCCCAAGTATAAAGAGAGATAACGTTGTTTCTCAGCTACTGCCCTAGGAGTGTAACCAAAGCCTGGGTGAGCAAAATTTTATTGGACTCCTACCAGTTCAGAAATTAAAGTCTTTCTTCCTCTCCTGCTTTAGAATCTCACTTATGTAAACACAAACTGGATTTTTTTTGGGGGGGGCATTATTCAAGCCTCATTTTACATTCAAATGACCAATTCGTCTATGGGAATTTTTCTTTTGCTCACATGAACACCTACATGAACCATTCCAAAGTCCTGCAATAAAAATGGCCCTGGCCCACGTGTTTGACTGTAGAGCTGATATCTACCCCAGATCAAATAGTTTTTACTCTATAAATAAAGGGTTTGACCTGCTCATTTTAGCTAGCTTGTCTAAACATAGAAGTTTAGCTGAGAAATTACCCAGATTTCAGATGTCCAGGCCTTACACATGTAACACACGCACACACATTCACACATGTATGCAGGTCGTGTACACCCACACACGGGCATTCTTCCCCTTCTGACCAGTTTCAGAGCAGCTGCCTGCTTCTCCAGAGGAGTCACCCAGTAAAAAGTCCTGGGATTCTTTCCAGAGCACGTCTTGTTCAGTAGGCACCAGAATGAAAAGTGGGGCAAATACCAATCTTAAAGTGCATTGGCTGTTTAGTTTTCAGCCAGGAAAGCAACCCAGATGGAAAAGGGGGAGTACCTGTGGTCTGTGAGTACTGGGGCACAGAGCTCCAGAGACACTGAATCTGGACTTTGTTTTATCAGGATTCTTTCTAAGTTTGCTGTTAAGAAGTATTTTCAACAATCTCATTTTTATTAGCCGTTTGTGCCCATTATAGTTTTCTAGTTGCTAGCTTGTTATGGATTTAATATAAATAAGGTTCTCAAAATGTCTCACATGAGGAGTTGCAGAGCTGGGTATGCTCTTTGGACCACATAAAAAATCTATGTAGAGGACTTCCCTTGTAACGGGACTCTTATATTTAATAGAACTGTCATATAAACATATACTAGCATTTAAAATTCAGTTTCTGGGCTATAAAATAAACACCATTTTTAATATTGCCATTGGCTTTCACATGCATAGGGCTTAGTTCATTAAATGCCCTTTACTCCATTTGTGGGGAATGTGTTTTAACCACCAGAGCAGCACATAAAATGCATTATCCCTTGAAATGCAGCTGTTATCAGGAAATAATAGTGAAAGTCAGACATGCTAAATGTTTCATGTAGACTCAAGCAAATTGTAGTTAATTGTAACACCTTGTACAATGCCACAAACCTGTTAAACTTCCACTAAATTATTATTGATGATTATGAAAATAGCATTCACAAGTTGAAATGTGGACATAGATCATAGAAAATATGAAATATTCATCTAGACAAAAATTCATAATTCAATGTCCACCTGAGAGTGATGTAGTAAAAATACTGCATTTATTTTACAAGTTAAAATAAAGTGGATTTACATGGAGTTGTTCTGCATTGCTTATCTCTATAAGATTCAATAAAAATTCACTGCAATGTGCCTCAGTTTTCTCATCTGAAAAATGTTTATAATGGTAATAACCTGTCTCATAGTTTCTTATAAATGAGTTAATACATACAAAGTTCTTAGAACATTGCTAAGCACATAATCAATAAATGTTAGCTAGTACTAATAATATGATTTTTCCAGAGCTTTGAGTTCAAGTCACCAAAAGTGAATATTTTGTTACACATGTTAGAAATTTTTTGTGGGACACAGTGGAAACCAGGAGTATAAATCGTGTGCCAGACAGAAAGTACTATGTTGTTTATCGATACATAGCAGCGATCAGTCTAGATCAATGTATTTACAGGCAAATGTTTTCCTGTGTTTAATTTTTATGAAATTTGACAAGCTGGGAGAGTCAAAGAACATAAGATGTGACTACCATCATTAAAAAGTTATGTGAACAGACATAAATAATATTCATACATAAAGCATACTAAAATTAAGGCCATAAAAGAAAACACCGATGGTGGTATTACCAAATGGTTGAAAAATAACTGACATTCTGATAAATGGTGTTGGAACACTTGGCTATTCCTACATAACACAACACACAGCAAAGGAAATGCCTTGTAAATTAAAGACCTCAATATGAAAATTAAAACTGCAAAATTTGGGGAGAAAACCTGGGAGGATATCTTTATAACATCAGGATACAGAAGAATTTATTAAACCAGACACAAAACCCACAAACTATAAAGAAAAATGTTTAAAAATGTATCTATTAAATATTAAATTTCTGTGTGCCAAACAATAACATAAAAAAATTAAGACAAGTCACAGACTAGGGGAGATATTTGCAGACACATTAAAACCTCCTTTCCTCCAAATAGTATCTGGAGTTCTTCATGTGTTATAAACCAAAAGACAACCCAATACAAAGCGGGCAAAGAATTCACAGAGAAGAAAACACAATGATCAGTAAATATAGAAAAGTATCCTTAGCCTCACTACGATAAATGGGTATACAAATTAAAATAGTTAGAAGAAGTGTGCATCTGGCTACAGCTGACTGAATTGCAAAAGACTAACTCACTTAATGTAAAACAACAAAAAAGGAAAATTAAAAATCTGTTTTGAGACTTCAGGAAACAATCAAAATCGGGCTTGTGGAGCCAAGATTCCACAGAAAAAAGGAAGACAGAGACATAAGCTCAACATTCGCCATTGCCTTCCCTGTTGAAATATTGGCCAGTCTGGAACTGTTCGCCAAAATGCTACAAGCCAAGCAAAAACAGGTAATGAAGGAATTTGGATCTTCAAAGTTTCCAACAGTTGCAAGGGCTGAGGAGACAAAAACTAGCAGTCAAGTCCTCAGTACTGATCCTGATAAAATGCCCCAGATATTTAGCTGTGACCCCAAGAAATCTATATATAAGTAGACTACCTCTCACTGTTAATGAAAAATACCTGGATTTAGTTCAACTCATGGTAAATTAAGATGACCTACTTCTATTCTAATTGTCTGTCTGTCAAAAGCAAAAGTTAGTCTTCTCTGTAGGAAATTAACATTATCATGAGTCTCACATTATCCTTAAAGTTTTTCATATACGATGACTGACATCTATTAAACATGATCAATTGTACCAGAAACATAACCAAATACTTAAAATAAAAATGGGAAAAATAAGAACATATCCATAGGAAAGCCAAATATTAGAGATATCAGACACAGATTTGAAAAGAATAGTAGTTAATATGTTCAAGAAAAATATATAACAAGGTAGAAGCTTTTAATGGAAAACTAGAATCAAAAGAAAAGAATCAAATAAAAATTGCAGTGGAAAAACATAAGAACCAAAATTAGGAACTCAGTGGATTGATTGGTTAACAGAAGACTGGACTAGACCCAGCCAAAGAGAGAACCCATGAACTGAACAATAGGTTGGCAGAAAGCAGCTTGAATGAAACAGTAAGAAAAAAGAAAGTAACGAATATATAATAACAAACATATAAAAGTACCTAACATGTAGAAAGGTCTAGTTAATACACGTAAAAGAAGAGAAGGTACAAAGTGGAACAGAAACAGTATTTCAAGAAATATGGCTAAGAGTTTTTTATAAATGTGTAGTAAATATCAAGCCATACACTCAACTAGTTTTATGAACCACAAAGACATTAAGTACAAAATAAATCCACATAGATACACATCACAGTAACACTGTTAACACCAGAGATTCAGTCATACAGACATAGTTACAGAGAAAATATCAAATGCATTCTGATTGAAAATGTTACATCGGAAGAACAAGAAAAAGACTAATGACAAACTGCCCAACTCAAACATTAGAAACTAGAAGAAAATGGCTTTGTTTAAATGCTGAAAGAAAATAACTTCCAATCTTGAATTCCGCACATAGTATAAATATCCACCAAAATTTATGATAAAATAAACACATGATAAGAGATATAAAAACTATGAGTTGGTCACCTGAACACACGCTGTTTTAAAAAACTAAAAACCATTACTAAGTTCTTTGGGTAGAAAAAAAATATCAGCCTCCATAAAAATTTAGGAAGAAACAAAGAACACCAAAAAAGATAGATATATTAATATGTTGTCTAATATACTGTATGTTTTAAAATATCTGAAGAAGTGTAACATAACAAAAAAAGATGGGGAAAGGTATATATATTGTTGGGGAATGGTATAAGTAATAGTTTATATTAAAATATAAATCAAAAATTCATGTTTTAATCTGTGTAATCAGTAATTAAGAATAGTATAATAATGAATAACAAGGCAATAACAAGTAAGTATGGATTAATGAAAAATACTTGATAAATCTCAAAGACAAGAAGGGACAAAAGAAAAAATAGAAAATAAGTAGCAAGATAGTAGATTTAAACCTAAGTATATTACCTACTTAATTAAATGTAAGCAGCCTGAATATTGTGATTGAAAGACAACATTTGTCACACTGGATTTTTTAATGTTTCCACCACATATTACATATAAGAAATGCATCTTAAATGTAAGTTAATGGAAAAAGGAAAAAATGCAAAAGACACATGCAAATATTAACCAAAAAAAGTTAATGTAACTGTAATAATGTTAGAAAAAGAAGGCTCTACTGCAAGAAAGACTTCGAGACATTAAAGACATTTCTTTCTTTTTTTTTTTTAAAGATTTTATTTAGTTGTTTTTAGACAGAGAGGAAAGGAGGAGCAAGGGAGAGAAACATCAATGTGTAGTTGCCTCTTAAACGCCCCCTACTGGGGACCTGGCCTGCAACCCAGGCATGCGCCCAGAATGAGAATCAAACCGGGGACCTTCGGTTCATAGGCCAGCACTCAATCCACTGGGCCACACCAGCCAGGGCAAGACATTTCAAAGTAGTAAAAAGTCAAATCTCCTAGATATATGTAGCAATTCATAAAACCTCAAAATATATAAATCAATAATTGACAGAACCTTAAGATGTAATTGACAGATCCACAATCATTGGAACAGTTAATTAAAAAAATTTATACTAGCCTTAGATACTCATTATTTTAATGTTTGTGTTTTCTGTGTGTTTTTAGAAGTTATTAATGGCGTATAAATTTTCTTTTTAAGTGCAGGGATGACATGGCATAAATTCCTTGGAGAATTTTCATATAAATTTTGGACTGGCTTTCACACATAAAACTAATAAGATAATCACAATTTTGATTTTTCATCTAGAAAATATAATTGGCTTCTGTGTGCTGGGTTACTCAGTGGACAGTATTTGAAGTTCACTTTTAATTTTTGCAACAATCATATATGAAAGGAAACATTTTTCTTTTATATATAGCATGTAATCTTTCATGTTGGTCATCCTCTTATGCTTTCAAAATGTTTTTTCTTTTCTAAAAATGGTTCAGACTAATTCTAGTTAATCTACCCTTTTTAATTACCAGTTGTATTTCCAAGTGGAAAATTTGATTATCATTTTTGTGACTGAAAAAAAAATAATAGACCTCATCACATTAGGCTAGGTTGAATTTTGAAGTGAAGAAACTCTTTACAGTTGCATTTGTTTGCTGAACATGAGGTTTTGCATAGATTTGGTCTTCAAATCCTTTCCAGGTGGCCCCTGGGGTTGATGGAATGAGAACCAGCGGGGCGCCTTTATAATTTTGCTTTCAAGGGCTGGCCCAAGTCGGGTGTAGACAGATTACAGAGTCAAGTGGATTTTCTAATTATTCTTAAGGCACTATCTTTCTCTCAGAATGATTTAAATTAAACCCAGACATACTTCCTTGGTTGAAAACAAATTTTAGTAACAGTAAAGCAGAATTATTAATAGCTTCATTTTTCTTCTTATCAAATGCTGCCATAGTCAAGATAGATTTTAGAATTATTGGTACATAAACACTCATCTCCTCTATCATTTAAAGTTGATGATTTTCTAAATTAATATTTAGACCTTAACTAGACATACAGAAATAAAAGGAGAGTAAAAAATTTTGTCTTACATCTGGACCGAAATTACATTGTTACTTAGTACAGGTAAAATCACCAGACAGCTTCCATGTCCTACCAATGCATTATCTGCAGTTTATAGGGATATTGTTCTACAGAGGGAAAACAAACTGAGGACTTTTATAAGAGGGCATTCTTGGTTCAGAATGCATTATAAATGATGTGCTATCACTTTCAGAGCCAACAAAGAAAAAAGAAACAAGGTTTCAGTGTTAAAGCACTAAAAATGATTTATTGTTATTATGCAGGAGAAACTATTTTATAATGTTGATAAGGTGAGCATAGAATTTAGTTTGGCTGCAGACACAGATTTTTATGTAATGAAATTACAAAAACAATTTCCTGAGGGTCCTCTAAGGGGTGGACTGAGTTGTTGGACACCGCTGGAACCTCACTGTGTTCCCGAGTGTGGATGGTAATAATGACCCCATCTCTGTCAGGCAGCTAAGCTTCTCTAGCTTCATACTCAGGGGTTCACATAAGAAGTGAAATTTCGCTTCAACCCTATCAGAATGGCTATTATTTAAAAAATACAAGTGTTGGTGGGGATGTGAAGAAAAAGGAACTCTTGAGTATTTTTGGTAGGAGTGTAAATTGGTGCACCACTATGGGAAGCAGAGTGGAGGTTCCCCCCCCAAATTAGCACTAGAACCACCATATCACCCACAGATGTATGCATTCCTATATTCACTGTGGCATTACTTACAGTAACCAAGACATGGCTATTGTTTCCAGAACATCAGCCAAAATCTGTTCACCTGAGACAGGAATCATTGGATCTACAAAAAGTAGGGACAAAATTTTAAATGGTAATTTTGGCAGAGCACTGGAGGCTGAGCATGAGCCAGCTGGAGCCTGAGAAACTCCTGGCAGCCACAATCTTATGGACACCCCACACTCTCGTGGATCTTACCTGCAGAAACCCCACTGTGTTCTCATGCTGAAGGTGTGAGGAAGACTCCCTCCCTCCCTCTGCTCTCCAAAACATGGACCCTCGGTCTCATTAGGAGAAATACTTCAACCCACCTCTGTTCCCAGACATTCTACAAAATACCTGACCAGTTCTCCTCAACATTGTCAAGGTCACCCAAAACAAGGGATGTGAGAAACTGTCGCAGCCCAGAGTGGCTTAAGGAGACATGAATACTCAATGTAATGTAGTATCCTAGACAAGATCCTGGAATAGGACATTAGGTATAAACTCAGGAAATCTGAATAATGTATGGACTCTAATAATGCATCCATATTGGTTTATTAATCATAATAATGACCATGCATACCAATTATAAATGTACAATGACATACCAATGTAAGATAATCGTAGCGGAAACTGGAGTAAGGGGACTATGTGAGCACTGTGTACTCTTCTGTTCAACGTTTCTGTAAATATGCAACATTCTAAAACATAGAGTTTACCTAAGATAGTTAAAAACTGATATAGAAAAATAGATTTTAGAACTTTAAAAATCATCATTTTTCCCACACAAATTAACTGAAGAAAGCATTCAGCGTCAATATCAGACAATATCTCTCAAAAAGAGATAACCAGATAGCATGTGTTTCCTGATGAAAAAACACCTCCAACTTGCAGGAAATGTGAACAGCATGGTAAACAACAGCAAGAGTGTGCAGTCTGCAAACTCCAGATGTTAGGACCCATGGGACAAACAGCCCGTCCTGTGGGCCACATACCCTGTTTCCCAGCCCTGTCCGTGAACAGGGTTAGGCTGCAGACCTGGGTGCACCTGGTCAGATGACTCCGCAAAGATCATCTAGACTTTCTTCCCCACCAGCAAGAGTCAAGACAAAGCTCACACACTGGAAGTAGCCACCAGCTCCTCCAAAAATCTCAATTCCTCCCTTAGTCTGTGTATGGAGCTATAATAAAATAGTATAAACTTGGTGGCTTATAAACAACAAACTCTTATTTCTCACAGTTCTGGAAGATGGGAAGTCCAAGATGAAGGCACCTGTAGATTCAATGTCTGATGAGTGTTCCCTTCCCAGTTCACAGAGAGCCATCTCTCTGGTGTCTCTTTTGTAAGGGAACTAACAACCCCATTCATGAGGACTCCTACCTCATGACATAGCCACCTCCCAAGGGCCTTGCCTACTGTCACATAGGGCATTAGGGTTTAACACAAGTTGATTGGGGAGGGAAGAGGACACACACAGTCTCTAGCAATCCCATCAACACGTATCAAGGCAGAGCCCAAACACATAATATAAGCCTCCTCTCCCCCAGGCCTTCTACCACCAGATTTGAGGGCCAAAAGGGCCCTACAACCCGAGACTAAAACAGACTACCCCAAATTTCCTGGCCTCTACTAATAAGGAGATGCAGGTTGACCCCCTCTCAACATCTAATGTACATTCTCTGCCTTGAATTCACCCAGGAAATACTTTCATTTAGCCCTGTATTCCTGTTTTTATCAATTACCATAAATTAACTCCAGGTCCCCTGTTATCCCCTTATCTCCTGCTTTTATCCCCATAAGGCCCAACACACCTTGAACTGCCCGTCTCCCACCTCTTCGATCTTGCAAACCATTTCCTTGTGCCGTGCCCTCTCAAGTCCACGGTCCATGTGCCATATTGTATGCTCCACAGCGGCCACAACAAGATCTCCCATCCCTACACCTCTGCAATCTCTGCTGGAATGTCACTCTTGCCCAGACCACTCCATTTTAAAATGCTACCTGCAAGCCACTCCCCCGCCCCAATCCTCCTTATCCGCCTTACTCTGCTCTTCTTCTTACCTAAAGCACTCATCACCCGCCATGATTTTACACAATGTACGCCTTTACTTTATAACGTTTGTGGTCTGTCTCTTGGTGCCACACTCTCCCCCAACCCTGATAGAACATAAGAACTAAGAGGATGGAGGCATTTGTTTGTTCCTTCAGTGCTATATCCTGAAAACCAAGAGTGGCATCCGGCACATTCTAGGTGCTCGGTATATATTAATTGAATAATGATATCCAAACTTGTAATCAGGAGTTGATGTCTCAAGGGAGAGTCAAAACAATTTTTCTTTCTGGCTGTGGTGGTGGCAGCCCCACCCTCAGTTTCCCAGGAGGAGGCAGCAGTAGGGCCAGTGTGTCCACCGCCCTGTGGTCTCCTGGTCGCTGGCAGCGTCGATGTTGACCCCTGGACCACTGCTGCGGCTGGAGTTGGCTATGGTTTTGCTCAGTCTTTTCCTTAGTGCCTTCCAGCTTCTTGGAACTGATTCTGCAGCCATCTCAGATCTTGTTGGTGACATAAAATCCTTTTGAATAATTATTTTTCTGCTCCAGTCAGCCAGAGAGAGATTGTTTCTTTGCTAAGAATTAAAAAAAAAAAACACCTAGAACTGGTCTTTTAAAAATGATTATGAAAATTTCTTAAATACCCTTAGGGTGGAACACCATCCCTAAAACTAAAAGAGAAAATATTCCAAGAGGAGGTGGTCCACCTAATTAACTGTCAATAAGCACAGATGAGACAACTCGCCCAGAGACACAGCAGAAAAAGCCACAAAATGTCAAGACTAAAGTGCTCGTCATGTCTCATCCAACATCACGTGGGCAGCCTATTCCTTTACTTCCCTTGGCAGGGCTGGCCCCGAAAGACACAGCGGTGAAAAGACATCTCTTTTTCAAAGCCATCACTTGGCCTCCTGCAATACAAAAGGCCATCCTGGGGAGAGCCCCGGCGTGGATCCATATGGTTTGTGAGTCTTTTCCCCTGTGACATTTTTATGAAGGTTATGTATATGTCCCGTTCTTCTTCATTCTCCTGGTGCTAATTGCTGTCTACTGGGCCTGGCTACTGTGTACAGAGACCACATGCTCCCCGCCGGCACGGCAGGGCTGCAGTATGCCACATGGCCCCGCTGTCCTCAGATAAGAACCTGCTGCTGCCTGACCACAACAGCTGGAAGTGTTCTGCCTGGAAGAGCTTATCTTGCTGAGACTCGAGCTGAGCTCTGACATGGTGGATGAGCACACAGAGTGAGCGAGTTCTGTGGAGGCAGCTCATGGCGGCCGCAAGCCTCCCATGTACACTTGGGCTTCGTGTTTGATAGTGAGCTCAACCGTGAACACTTTTCACGAGGAAAGCATTGTGTGGAAGAAAGCAAGAGGTTTAAGAGCAACACAACCGCGGTGTCTCTAACAATCAGAATTTCTCTGGGCTTCTCTGTTATCTATCTATCTATCTATCTATCTATCTATCTATCTATCTATCTATCATCTATCTATCCATTCATCCTGGGTTAGGAGCAGAAAGAAATGGAAGAAGATATCTCTTAAGTTTTTTCTTCCTCCTTTACCTCTTTGTGATTTATGTAGTGTCTGGAGTCCAAGAATTACAGTTATTACCAACTGGCTTCTACCTGTGGGCTCTTTCTAGTCCTGCACCTCTGCCTCCTCCATGGTGCCCCATGCTTGCTAGTATCTAGACTTTTCTGATTATCATTCCCTTGCTTTTTAAAATGATTCTATCAGATACCTCTGTATGCTTAAACAACATAGTGCTCAGCTTCTGAGTTTTATACAAATGATATCATACTATGTACATACAGTTTTCTGGAACTTACCCTTTTTTCATTTAACATTACATTTTTCTATTTTTAACATGATTTTTCTGAGGTTCATCCATGCTGTTCTGCAGATTAGAGATCAATGACTTTTCCTGATGAATACAAGGTCTTTTTATGACTAGACTGGAGTGCCTTTATTTGTATTCCTGTTGAAATTCAGGTTGTTTCCGGCTTTCTAGAAGTCTGAATGGAGCTTCTCTGAACACTTTCACTGGTGGCTTCTGGAGCATCTGTACTACACTTCATCTAGCGTAACTGCCTTAGAATGGAATTACTGGTTGGTTGCATGCTTCACCTCACATAATAGCACCGAATTGTTTCTCCAGAGCCATTGTTCTACTTTCTGCAATCTAGGAGTTTCCATTGAGCCACATTGTCTCAACAGTTGATCTATTTGGTTTCTCAGAAGACTTACTTTGTGGGAGAAAAATTTTCTGTAATTTCAGAGGATGAGCTAATTAGTGCCATTTAGCTTGAGAAGGACTCTCCTAGATATCAGGATCACTCTTTCAAGTGCATCATGTCTGTTTTGTTTAATATGCTTTATTCATATCTGTGAACTCAACCTTTGCTTAGGAATGGGACCAGCGACACCCTTCAGAGAAGAAAGTACAGAAGAAAAAAAGAGAGAGAGAGAACACAGGCCCACTTCTCTCACATGGCAAACTAGGGTCCCTACCGTGGAAGACAGACAGTAATTCTGGGGTGCCCTCAACTTTACAGTGGTGATAGAAAGGACATAGAGCCACGTAATGTCTGTCCTGCACATCCCCACTGCTCAGGTGTTGATGGTAGCCCTGTGCCGGGCACCCATGGGCCTGTTCCTGCCACTTAAAGCACTCAAGCTTGTTTTGGGGAGGAGGAAGGGGGGTGTGTGTGCAGAAGGAGAGACTTGAGGATGTAGGTAGGCTCTGACTCTCTCTTCTGACTGATAGTTAAGTCTGGGCATTACCCTCCAAAACAAGGCATTGACACACTAAATCTCTGATCTATTCTGCATGAATGAGATAGGGCTACCACTCCCATCTAGGGTACAAAAGAATATTTCACGAGGGATTTTACATGGTGAGAATTTTAAGCTAGGTCAAAAGGAGGATAAGGCAGAAGGCAATTCAAAAGATAATAACATCACAGTTAGTTCCCTTAAGTTTGAGGTTAAAGCACATCTCATTTTGAGAAACTTTAGCCAGAGAATAAGATTTCTATAAATTTAATATTTATACAAACGTACATTTACATATATTTAATATTGTTCCCAACAAACCTACAAATTCTACCTTTTACCCTCCTCAGAGATTTGGATTCTGTCTCTATAATAACCTTGAAATTTTAAAATAAAGTCTGAGCTTTTTCTCTTCCAATTTCAAACATGTCTATATTTGGAAAATCCACATTTAGGACTGCATTTCTTAGTGATCAGCTGGCTGTTTGTGTTACATAAACACTAATTTGAAGTTTAGTGAGCTATCTGCCTCCAAATTTTTTCTACAGTCCTGGAGAGTGCATGATCTATTCAAGGTCACAATTTGCTCTTGGTATTCCTGAAAATATCTGTGCATGCTAATTCACCGCACAACAGCCCTTCCCAAGCAGAGAAGACCTTGCTCAATTGGTGTGTACACTTGGACAAAGATTTTTTTAATGGAAATTTTTTTCTACTGGAAAAGT
This sequence comes from Trachops cirrhosus, assembly GCA_028533065.1. Lineage (NCBI taxonomy): Eukaryota > Metazoa > Chordata > Mammalia > Chiroptera > Phyllostomidae > Trachops > Trachops cirrhosus. Next base: position 168,957,448 of record CM052541.1, read on the forward strand.
GGTGTAGGAAAAAATAATGAAATTTACTAGCTAACAAAGATTCTGAATTGTAAAAATGCAATACTTTGGCCAAAATATCACTTTCTCTCTTGTTCCTTGTCATAGAAGCATGCATGTGTATAATAAATAAGCTATTTGTCATTGCTTTTTATTCCCTGGAAATTGACTTTTCAATTCACTAGATACTTTCCAAATTAGCCACAAAAAATTGGAAGATAAACTTATGACTAGTTTCTGGGGAATAAACATGAGGCCAGTTGGACTTAACTCTAGTGAAATAAGGGTGGTGCAACACAGAAATGAAATCAGGGCACTCCGACTAGCCAGTAAGGATGAATCATGGAATGATATAATCTTGGGTTTGGAGGGATTTTAAAGGTCATCTAGTGCAGCAACATGATTTAAACTAAAAAGTTTTTTGACTTAGCAACATCAAGTCAAAGTCTTTAGTTCAATTTTTAGTACCAATCCAAATTATCGTGGCAAAATCAGATTTGTTTTAGCACATTTATTCTAACCTCCAACTTTATTAGAGGTTTTCAACATGTAATCTATGGATGGGCCACAAGGGGCGCTCAAGGGCCCTATGAAATAGAATGGAAAATCGTGTGGGATTGTGATATTTCTGCTTTATTCTTCTAATACAGCAAGCATTAATAAATATAACCCAAAATTTTTTGAAACAGATAATTTTAAGTCATTAAAAATAAATGTATTAGAGGAGTCCCAAGACCCATGATTTTGAGAACATTATTCTTTCTACATTATTGCTATCTTTCATTTCTTCCACAAAATAAATACCTGGTATTTTTTGTTGGTACTCTAAAACAACTAATTATAATGCCTCCAGATTAGACTGCCTGCTTGTGTCTCCCCCATTCCCACTGCCACAGAACAATCATCCTGAAACTCTAGTTGTATTATAGAATCAGAAGTGACCCATAAAAATAATTATTTTTAAAACAGTTGTGAAATTAAGGTCCAGGAAGATAAATGAGTTACCTCAAGGTAACATACATGTATGTATGACATAGGTAGAGTCAGTTACTTTTCATCTGAGTTCAAGACCTCCAGACTTCTGACGTTCAAGAGTGACCCAATCACTCGTTCTACTGTTCTGAACCATAGGTCCCTGCTCCAGACAGCTCATTTCCTCTGCTGTCCCCTGAGCCTCCCAGACCCAGGCTCACCTCCAGATTAAGGACCCTGGCTAGATAGAGCTGATCTGTGCTCTTGCTCTTTCCGTAGCCCAAAGTGGTTCCCGCTCTTTAAAATTCCAGTGATTTTATATTACGTATTAGAGGAAAAATTACATATAACTAAGCCCTAACTCATACATTTAATACATTATCAAGCAACAATTCTTGTTTGTCTCTCTATCTCAGAATCCCACTTTCAACTCTTAACCACTTCTTCTGTCGTATATATCTTTCTAAATAACATGTTTTAAAATGATGATTTTTAATGTTTTGATATTGGAGATTATCCATTAACTGCTTACAATAGTAGTTGAAGATTTAACTCCTTAACTTCACCACCTGCCACACAGACATTTTTTCTTGCCTCATTCTTTCAATATAATAATATCACAATATTTGGCTAAATCAACATTTAGTATATTAGATTGCATTACATAAAATTGATGCTACAACCATATTGTAACTAGTGGTTTTATAATTTGTTTTAACGTACATACGGTTAAAATATTTATGTGGATTATTTCTGGACTCTTTATTCTGCTCCATTGAGTGATATGTATGTCCTTCCATAAAAACCACACAGCCTTTCCTACTGTTGCTTAACATTGCATTTTAAAGTTAAGAATTCTGAGCTAGCTCATTCTTTCCTTCCTTTTCAAAACTGCTTTAGGTATTCTAGTTCCTTTCTTTTTCCAATTGTAGAATCAGAACAGAGGACTGTTTCCTCAGTTTCTTTTATCTAGAGAAGAATTTCCTGTTGGGAATTCACATACCTACTGCCATTACTATATACGATCACACCTTGGGCTCACCTGGGGGCAGGGCCAAGTGAGAAAAAGGAAGATTCTCTTGACACTCTGCAGCAGTCAAATAGACTGTAGACTAATGAACCAGTTCAGCGAGATAATTGATTTGATATAAATATTTCTAGCAACCAGTCATAATGATAACTTTGACCAGCATGGCTGATTTAAATTACCACTAAAAATATAGTATATCTTACTTATACTATTTGCATAATACAAATTATTATTCTTCAATAAAATATATTATTATTTACAATAATAATAATGCAAGAGTTGTTTTGGGGGAAGAAACATGAAAAGAGCACTACAGTTGGACTTCATATTTCGTCCACCGTGATTTGGTCTTACCTTAAGTGCAGCATTGAACAAGCTATCTCGTACAATACAAAGTATTTCTCAATAAGAATTTTAGAAGGAATAGCCAAATGCATTAACTTAAATCCGGTTTCATCATTTATTCCCCTCCCCCAAAATTTCCTTGCATTGAACACTAAATTGAATATATTAATCTTTTCTGCTTCTAATGTACATGTTACAGTTTTTCTTTTATTCTTGTAATTCTGAAGAAGAAATATTAAATTTTTTGCAAATTACAGCTTTTGATGACCATTTATCAGGCATATATTAGAGGACAGTGTGGTTTTCAGAAATTCCATTTGCTATATGCTGTCTGTGATCTCTGCACAGAGCTTCCATTTGTCATGGGATTAAGCTCTCTGCTGTGTTTAGTTTTTAGGTCTCGAGAACAGGTCAATCCATATTGAGACACCTAATGATATAATTTATGCAGTGCAAAAGACTTCACTGCCCTCTATCAACCTCTCTCTAGACAAGTCCTTTCAATATAGCAATGGGTAACAATATTTTTAAAGGGGTCCTTTGGAAAATCTCAAAGTTTCATTTTAAAAAAATGACTCTATAACTATAATTTAGACTTAATGACACTTGGCATAAGGTCAGAGTCTCCCAGAATATTCATTTACCTGACATTATCCCAAAATAGCCAATGTCCCAATGTGTCTATTGATTTGTTTTGAAATCTGTTCAAAACTGAAAAACTAGAGACTAGTAACACTAAGTCCTATGAAATGAGAAAAATCTCACAACATGTATGACCAAGAATTCATCCAATATGTTCTGTAAAAAAATTCTCCCTAGGTATAGGGAGAGATAATTTATAAAGGAATAAATTGTCTCCTGCATTTTATTTAGGAATGTGACTACAAAATAAAAGTTGCTCAGGGAATCACCTAGAATTGTTTTACTGCCAATATTGTTTGCAGTTTGTTTGAATAAATAGTGACTAATTTTTAAATTCAGATCTTATTTTATCTCATGAAGACTTATCTTGCTGCTTTAGACACTGAATTTAACACTTCATCAATCATTTTGTTTGGAGAGTTCCCAAAGTGTTCCCATCCTTATTCAAATAGCATGTTATCAACTACTCATTTTCATTTTAATTTTACATTATTTTGTCTCAATTTATAAAAGAAATTTTTAATCTATCATTAATTTCTCAAGCGATTGCAATTAGTATCTTAAGATTTTGATTGCAAATAATTATCTTTCCATAAAGAACCAATGATGTAAGAAAAGATGTCAGGCACTCTGAAGTTTAGATTACTTTACAAATATTTTATAACTCCAAATGTTTGTTTTGGGGCTTAATTCCTAATGACCTAAAGAAATTGTCTACCCTTTAATGAATTATAAATTATAAACCTTACCAAAATTCATGGAATTTTTGCTGTTGGAATTTTACCAAAGTTCATCATAACTGAAGTCTAGCCTACCCATCATAAAACAATGTCTAAAGTTTGGATATTGGTAGAAATAGTTAGTTTGGGATTTAGAGTGACTTAAAGATGTACATGAAAAGCCTTGGAACATCATAAAAGATAAACTAACCAGATTATCCATGATAGTGTGTATCTCTCAAGTCGGTATTAAGTAAATGGTTATTTACAAAGTGACTAATAGATTATCTGAAGGCAAACCTCATGAACACATAATGTTAGTGGATTTACCTGGTAAAATTCAATTAATAGTAAATTAAAATAGCTATTACTCTTATTCTAGCCTGAGACCCATCTCTGGCAGTGAAGAATGAAAGAAACCTGTGATGACAATTGCCCTGGACTTTGACCTCTTGACTTGAAAGGGTATGAATAGATTGATGCCTCTAACACTAGATTCTTCAAATATTTTGTACAGTACCTCACAAGAAATACATTTTGAATTGTAATCCAACACACACACTAAGAAGAAAATAATTCCTACCATTACCACATGTGACAAACACACTCCTGTTCTACTACAGTTTTTTAAATGCTGCATTCATACCCCCAAGTTGATATCATGACACCTAATAGGTCATAGGCCACAGTTTGGAAAACACTGTCCTAGACCATATCTAATATCCGTTGACATAGTCAAGAGTTTACCAGAGAAGAATGGAGCAGCTTAGAGAATGATATTCCAACACCAGCAATAGAGACTTCACACATTTGCTCGAAATCAGAGGTGACATTGGGCTTAGCTAGTGATAATCTTCTTCCTAGATGCTAAAGATTTAATGAGTGTTTTTAAATTTATCCCTGACAGGGACATATTCACTAAGGGCTATCTTTGGCTCTTGCCTCTCCATGTACACTACACACAATATTTTATCGACTTCTCTGAAATACCTCTTGAACTTTTTCTTTCCATTCTATTCCCATTGTTATCACTCTAGTCCAGGATTTCATCAACTCATACCCAGATTATTGCAGCAGTCTCTGCCTGCTCAGCCTCTGTGGCAAGTGTAAGGTTTATCACTGCAAAGCATTGTTCAATCATACCCTTCATCTTGATTAGAACTCCATGATGATGTATTTCAACACATGAAGAAAACAAAGGGCTTCTAAATTTGCAGAACACTTACTATGTAGCAGGAATTGAGATGTAGATGCACTTTTATTCCATTTGTTATTTCCCCTAATTCTTAAAATTATCCTGTGAGCTAGATTATTATTAACCTCTCTGGAAATTTAGCAGAGACTGTGGGAATTATAACTTACTACACACAATCACATAGTTCATATGTATTAAGTTTTTATTGCTGCTGTAACAAATTAACACAAACATAGTTAATAAATATCACAAATCAAAATATAAATACAAATGTATCATCTGACAGTTCTGAAGGTCAGAATTCTCAATGGACCAACATTAAGGTGTTGAGAGACTTTCGTTCCTTCTGGAGGCTCTAGGGAAGAATTAGCTCTTAGCCTTCACTATCTTCTAGAGTCTGTGCTCATTTCTCTACTCATGACCTTGTTGCATCCTTAAAAGTCAGCAGTCACATCCCTCCCATCTCTGCTTCTGTAGTCACATCTTCTCTGAGCCTCCCGCCTTCTTCCTTTCTTTTATAAGGGCCCTTGTGACTACATTAGGTATACTAGGATAATCTCTCTATCTCCAAATCCTTAACTTAATCACATCTACAAAGGCCCTTTTCCCAAATAAGGTAACATTTACAGGTCTCAAGGATTAGGACTACTGGGGCCATTTATTCAGCCTACTGCAAGTAGAATAAACATTTTTTAAAGCAAACATGGAACTTTCATCTAGATAGACCACATTCCAACCCATAAAATGAGTCTCAATAAATTTAAAAGAATTGAGATTATACACAATATCTTCTCTGATAAGCAAGGAATTAAGCTAAAAATCAGTAAGAGAAAAACAATGTGAAAATCTCTAAGCAATAGAAAATCAAAGAATGCTAAATCATCCAGAGATCAAAACATAAATCAGAAGATACATTAGAAACTATATTTAACTAAACAAAGAAAAAAACACAACATATTAAAAATAATGAGATAGCACTAAAATGGTACTTTATATTACATAATTACAAATACAAATATGCTTATAATTCATAAAAAGAAAGGTCTAAAACTGACAGTAATCAGAGGGGGGTAGGGGCTGAGGGAGGTGGATAATGGGGAAAAATACGGGAAGGGCCATCAAGGAGCATGTATAAAGGACACATGGACAAAGCCAAAGATGGTCGTTTTGAGGGTGGGAGGCTGGTGGGTGTGTGGTGGGGTGAAAGTGGAGACAACTACATTTGAACAACAATAAAAGAATTGAAAATAAATAAATTAAATAAAATCAATAATCTACATTTCTACCTCAAGAAACAAGCAAAAAATAATAAGAAAATTGACTCAAAGTGAGTAGTAGGAAGGAAATACTAAACATAGGATCAGAAATCAATATAACAAACAAACAAAAATAGAGTAATTCAGTGAAATCAAACCTGTCTCTCTGCTGAAAATTATTAAATTACCAAATCTCTAGCTAATCCTAAAAAATAGAATAAAAGCAGCAATTACCCATGTAAGGAATGAAAGGCATCAATTTTAACCCTAAAGATATTAAAATGATAAAAGGGATTTTTACAAGCAAATTTATGCCCAAAAATTGGGAACTTAGATAAGACAAATTCCTTGAAAGATACAAATTATCTGATTATTTCTCTACCATTAAATATATTGATTTTATAATAAAAATACAGGGTTGACTAAATAGTTCATTTAGTTTTCTTTGTAAAAGACAAATTTTTCATTTTCTCCAATAACTTTATTGATTTGGATATTTTGAGTATGTCAGCTATCTCCTGCATGCTATAACATTGACTGTTCTCAATTCATGTCTTGATTTGTTCACTATTAACTTCAATATATCTACCCAACTGTGGAGCATCGTCCAGCGAAAAATCTCCAGCATGAAACCTCACAAACCATGTTAACCACATTCGATCAGTCACAGCAGCTTCTCCATACCCTGCAAAAATCTTTTTCTACATTTCCATTTGTGTTTTCACTTTTCTTGAAATAATAAATACTAATATGCCAAAATTTGGCATATTTTCTTCCATATTCAATATTAAAATGGCTACATTTTAAAACATAAAAACATTCACCAATTTTGATGTTTTTTTAATGCATCCTGAGATGACAGCTTTCAGAATACAATCTAACAAAACTGTTAAATGAAGTTAAAGACCACTAAGCACGACTAGAGCCATCTTACAGAAAAAAAGAATAAGAAACTTTTTGGCCAACCCAATAACTTCCCCCAAAGGAGATGCTGGACACAAATGTCTTAAATCACTACTCTTTTTCAAATATTTAGGAAAGAAATAATACAAACCCTTTCAAAAAGACAGAGGAGAGCATTCTTCCAAACTCATTTTATGACGCCAGTAATAGTCTGCTATAAAAACCAGACAAACACATTAAAATAAAATCAAAACTATAAACCTATATATTTCATGAACTTAGACACAGCATATGAGAAAATTGAATCCAACAATACTTTACAATGACAATAAATAATGAGCAAATGGGTCTATTTAGTGGTAGGCTCATACAAGTCACAAAAGTTTATTTTTTAATTTTTAAGAATTTTGCAAAAAAAATGTTAAACACACCATTATTAAAAATTAAATTATAAAAGCATACAGTTAAATTAATTATATTATTAGAAAGGTGATAGTTATATAAAACTAATTAATAGCTAATGTTTTAATATTATATATGCTTTTCAATTTATGTATGTATATTCTATCTGTATGATAAAAATATCTGATACAAGCCTATACAATAAAAGCTACTGAAAATTTCAGAGAAAAATTAAAGGTTATTTTACTAAATGGAAATGTATACCATTTGCATGTGCTGGAATATTCAAAGCTTTTAAGAAACCAATTCTTCTCAAACTAATCTGTATATTCAATTTTGTTTGTATAAATTTTAAAAAACTATATAATGGCTTGATACTGTGTATTTCTTCCCAACTTTATGTTCAATAAAGTAATGTTGAAAGCTTAAAATCCACCATGGTGGGAATATTCGCACTGTAAAAATCAACAAATTAGGGCTTGATTTAGTGTTTCATTGTTTGTCTAGACTCAGAAAAGTGAGGGATAAAATGTTAATTATGCAGGTGGAACTTAAAAGTGTGTCTTGTCTGTAGCTGCTACACTGTGAATAACAAAATAAAAGGATTTGAGAAACTATTTTAATATCCATAAAGTCATTCACATCACTGATAAATAAGTCAAATACTGACATGTCTTCTCTCTTTTACTTATGTCTTATTTAGAACAAAATATCAACCAAATCCATGTCAAAACCCTACTTATAACATGAGCAACTTATTTGCTGTATTGGAGAGTAATCAAGGACTTTTTTTTGCAGTAAAATGTATTGTATATGTATATATCTCTAGATATTTTGATGAGACAGTTGTTAAATATTTATCAGAAATGAAAAAAAATATTTAACATTTAAAAAATTATTCAGTAGTTCTTTCTATTAACAGAATAAAAGAAAAATTTACATGATCATCTCAATAGGTGCAGGGAAAAAAGCATTAGACAAAATTCAACATGACTTTTTAAAAGCCTTTCACAAAACCAGAAACAGAAATTTTTGATTTTATAAAAACATCTATGAAAATCCCACAACTAATTTCATATTTAATAGTGAAACATTGAATACTTTTCCACTAAGATAAGAAACAAGGTAAAAAAGATGTTCCCACTCTTACCACTCCTGTGAGCATTGTACTAAAGTTCCTCACTATTGTAGTAATATAAGAAAAAGCAATAAAAAGCATACAGATTGGAAAAAAAGAAGTAAAACTTTCTTATTTAACAGATCACATGTCATATACATAGAAAGTCTTAAGGAATCCATTGAAAAGGCTATAAGAAATAATGTGTAAATTTCACAAGACTACAGAATACAAAGTCAATATACAAAAAGTAAACTGTTTTTCATAAAGTAAGAACCAATGAGAAAATGAATAAAAGCTATTCCATTTAAAATAGCACCTAAAAATGTGAAATACTTAGGAATAAAGTTAACAAAGTATGAACAAACCTATACAATAAAAGCTACTGAAAAATTCAGAGAAAAATTAAAAGTTACTTTACTAAATGGAAATATATACCATTTGCATGTGCTGGAATATTCAAAGCTTTTAAGAAACCAATTCTTCTCAAACTAATCTGTATATTCAATTTTGTTTGTATAAATTTTAAAAAACTGATTGTAAAGTTTATATGAAAAATAAATTAGCTAGAATAGTCAAAACAATGTTTAAAAAGAAGAAAGAAGCTCAAGAATGTAAACTCTCTGATTTTCAGACATAATATACAGTTTTAGTAATCAATAGAGTCTGACAGTGACATAAGGACATTTAAAATAGAGACATATAAATTAGTGAAACAGAATAGATTCCAGAGAGTGTGCGTGCATATGTACGCACATGAGGGGGGACCCAAAAGTAACTGGAATTTATTCATTAAAAACTGTGTACTTATTCCTACATGTTTAAATGTCAGCCACCTTCCAAGTACTCTCCATTTGCTGCAATACGTCTATCGAGACCTTTCCACTGCTCAGAAGAGTTTTTGAACTCATTAATTTTGATGAATTTTAGTGCTTCTGCCATTTTTTGTTTCACCTCCTCCACATCATCAAAACGTTTCCCTTTGATGACTTTTTTTCATCCAGGGAAACAAAATAAGTAACTAGTGGCAAGATTAGTGAATAGGGAGGGTGGGGCACGGTGGTCATCCTGTTTTTGGTCAAAAACTGCTGAACACTCAGTGCAGTGTGGGCAGGTGCGCTCATAAAACCCCCATCATGAAATGAGCAAATGCAGTGAAAGATTCAAAAAAAATTCACTGAAGCCAAACATAAGCTCTCACAACAATGCCAACTGGTACACTGATACACATGGGTTTCTAGAGCACCTACCTAGTGGTTGAAGCCTGTACTACAGGCTTCAAAAGATAATTTTGAGGTGTTTTGGGGGAATCCCACCTTATATCATATATCTATATATCATATATATACACATATATATGTGTATATATACACTTTTCAACAAAGGATATGAGATATTTTAATGTGAAAAATATCTTTCTAATAAATAGTGTTGAAACAACTGGATAATCGTAAGGAAAAAAAATCAACCTATATTCTTACCTAACACCAAAGAAAATATTAACCCAAAATGAATCATAAATCTGTATTTAAAAATCAAAACTGTAAATCTCCTAGAAGAAACCATATGAGTGGAAAATCTTTATGACATTGGCATAGGCAAAGATTGCTTAAGATAGAATACACAAATCATGAATCCAAAGAAAATATTAATAACTTGGATATATACAAAAATTAGAAATGCTTGCTCTTTGAAATACACTTTAAAGAAAATTAAATAAAAGCCAAGGATGTGGAAGATTATTTTCAGTACACATATCATTCAAATACAATTGTTAGATTTAACAAATAAAAATAAAAGACACCTACTTAAACTTGACTTTTAGATAAACAATGAATGATTTTGTTACTATAAGTTTGTCCCATGTAACATTTGGGGCATGTATATTATTATTCATTGTTTATATGAAAGTTAAATTTATCTGGATGTCCTGTATTTTATCTGTCAATCCTACCTGCAAACAATGTATATCCAGAATATATAAAGAAGTCTTTATATAACTCTTTATTTGATAAGACAATAACTCAATGGACATTGGACAAAATATATGAAGCAAATGAGATGTTTATACATTGTGAGTGGAGATTAAAAAAATTGTACAAGCATATTGGAAAACTTATACTCATCATATGGCTCTGTACTTTCACTAAGTACTTTTATCCAAGAGAAATAAAAATATAGAGAGACACAAGGACTTGTAGACAAATGTTTATAGCACCTTTGTTCATACATGTCCAAAACTAGAAGCAACCCAAATTTCCATCAATAAGTAAATGGATAAACAAATTATGTTCTATTGTTACAAACCTTCTCAGACACTTGACAATATGGATAAATCTCAAAAATATCATGCTGTGCAAAAAAAAAGCCTAACACAAAAAGTTACATGCTTTAGTATGTTATTTATATTAACCTCCTGCCACCAAAATCAATCTAATCTAAAGTAACAGAAAACTGGCAAGTGACTCTCTGGGGTGGAAGGGCTGTACGTTAAGGGTGGGGGAAGGCTGGGGAGGGCAGTGGGAGAATTGAATAGGAAGAAGCACAAGTTTTGGGAAGATGAAACGATTAATGTTTTGATTGTGGTGATGGCCACACAATTGCTCAAAGTTGTCAAAACTCATCAAAATGTACATTAATATGGGGCCATTTTGTTCTATCCAAATTATATCTTAAAGCAGGGGTGTCAAGCTCACTTTAACCGGGGTCACATCAGCCTCGTGGTTGCCTTCAAAGGGCCTGTTGTAATTTTAGGACTGTAGCAATGTAACTACTCCTTAGCTAGGGGCAAGAAGCTCAGGTAGAAACAAGGTGCTGGGCTGGATGAAACAGGGTGGAGGCCCGGATTCAGCCTGAGGGCCTTGTGTTCACCATCTGTGTCTTAAAGGTTATCATAATAAAGATGTTTCATAAGTTATCACACTAAACAGAATAATAGAAATAGAAGCGCATATATCAAATCAATAAGAAAATTCAACTTATCCAAAGAATGGTGAAAAATAAAGAAATGTGGCAGGCTGCTCTGTGTGGCGTGGGCCCAGACCCCACTGGGAGATGCACAGGACCCACGCCCATGGATAGGTTCTCCTGTAGGGAACTATGTCTGCAATGTACCTAGGCCTCTATGAGTCTTGCTTTTTGCTAAAACTCCCTCACCCTGAATTGAGGACATTTACTGCAAAGCAACTTCCTAAAAACCATGCTAAACCTTCCAAGGATGAGTGTAACCAGTCCAACTACTTTTGCCTTTTCATTTGCAAATATCCCTCTTCTGTGATGTGATTAGCAGCATTGGGTCCTTTGTTTTCTATACAAGGTAACCACCTAAAGCAAGCCTGTGCATAGTTAATGAGGGCCTTCTTGTAATGTGCCCAATAAGACAATAAAAGCTCATTGGAGCAAGGGCTGAGGCTTTTGCTCCCCTTGAGAGAAAATCCATGCTGTCCCTTTTCCTCCAATGAATTTGGTAGTCCGTGTGAATGTCTCATTTCATCTGTAATGACGCGGACCCCACGAGCCTGGGTCTGCATCAAAGGAAAGTATGTGAAAATATATACATACATAATAGTGTTACAGAAAGGAGTCTTGATAATGTGATAAACTAGTTAATCAAAGCTCACTTGGCCTATCCAGAACATTAGGTACAATGGAACTATTTCCTTGGGGACACCAAGAACTTCCAACTTTCCTTTCATTCCATTTACCTGTCCTTGACCACTGGTACAGGGTCCTCCTCACTATCCGGGCATGTTAACATCCTGGTACTCCAGAGCTCAGACTTCAAACCTTATCTCTTCTCTGCACTCATTCTCTTGGCAATGTCATTCTGACCCAAGTCTTTAAATATCATCTATAAGCTAATAGCTCCCAAATTTACATTGTTAGCCAAGACTACTCTCCAGAGTCCTCACTTTGTATACCTAAACTGCCAACTCATTAGTTTCCTTTGGAGGTCTGCTTGGAATCTCAAATTTAGCACATCCAGAAACAAAATCCCTACCCTCATCCCCAAACTTTCTCTTCTTGCAGTCTTCTTCACTGTGACATGAACAACTTTTTTTCCTGTTGCTCAGGAAGGCTAAATTCTTGAGGCCACCTTTTTCTCTTCTTTCTCTCACAACACATTCAATCAATCCGACAAGCCTAAAATGTTCCATCATCTAAATGAGACTGAAGGGAAGGCTCATGAGGCCAAGGAGAAGCTACACCTTTGTGGTGCCACCACTTCTGCAGATGTTCTGTCACGTATCGCCGCCATTGGTCAACAGCGTCGGCGGTTGGAAGGCCTGGACTTGAAGCAGCAAGACTAAAAATAAGCTGGAGCTCAACAACACCTGCGTCTGTCTCTTCATCTAACCGCAATAACTTTCAGAGTAACTGCTGCTCTTCACTCCAGTCTTCCAAACCTCGCACCAATTCCTCTTCAGAGCAGCACTAGCCAACCTAGAAACATACAGGGGAAGGAATCTTGGAAACATAGTTCCAACTTGACCAAAGTGATGCACTGCAAGCTACAGCAGACAACATTCATTACAGTAACAAAAACAAGCAAACAGAAAGGATTTATGAATGACAAAAAAATGCACAAGAAGTGTTACAGGTCATAAAGACCTCAATATGTGAAGAAAAGACACTATATTCATGAATGGTATAACTTAAACCAAGAGTAATAATTAATCTGTCCCCAAATTAATCTATAAATTCTTTACAATCTCAATCGAAATTTGAAATGAATATTTTGACGAATCCAACATATCTATACTAATAATTATGTAAGAATAACCATCCAAAAAGGTCTGAGTGAATTTGAGCAAAAATAGCAAGTGGGGGAGAGGGAGCACTCAGCCTATGGGATATTAGGGTATATTAGAAAGACATAGTGAACAGAGTAAGAAACCAGTCCAGGAACCAATCCGCAGGTGAGTAGGACAGAAGATGTGCCAACATGCTCGTGTGTTTGTGAAGCTCTCTGTGTGTTAGGGACTACACTGCAATGAGCGAGGAAGAATAGACCGCATCGTTGAGGACTGGGGAAATTCGTTTTCCTTTCAGAGGAAAAAACAGGTGGATTTCAATTTTACAACACATTGCAAAGATGAATTCAAGGTAGATTAAATACCTAACTGTGAAAGCTAAATCTATGAAGCTTTAAAAATGGGTAATATCTGTAACCTTGGTACATAGAAAAACATAAGACTCCAAAAACATATACTCTACGTTGAAAAAAGTCACCTATCAAATTCATTGTAAATAAGCTTTTCAATTCAGCATGACACAGATAATCTACACCTCAGTAGAAAATACTTGCAAAAATCTAAAACTAAAAAGCATTTAATACATACAAAAGAAAAGAAAAAAGCAAGAAATGCAAAAGAAAAATAAACAAATTATATAAATTGGCAATTCATAGAAGGTAAAACATAAACATTGAATGTATAGAGATTCTTAGCCTAATAGATATGAGGGGAAAATAAATCAAGAGAATAATGATACTACTTTTTACCAACAGATTATAAAATTTAGAAATTTCATGAACTGCTTGCTGGTGAGACCCTACATGGGAACAATTTCGGTTGATTTCAGGTCCCAAGAATTCTACTCTGGGTTACACACCTAAAAGAATTGAATGAAAATATTTATCAGGTGTTGTTCAGGGACATCTTAACTGTTCATAACTAAGGAAATTGGATGTAAATATGCTAGATGCAGACATAGTATGTGATTTATGCAGCAATTAAAAAGACCATTACTAAATGTATATATCATACATGGATAGCTATTTTAAAACATTG
>CM052541.1:168972317-169181272 GCA_028533065.1 Trachops cirrhosus
GAGGGATGGGTGAGTGGGCTGGAATGGGAGTAAAAGATTGAAACTGTACTGAATAATCTAAAATAAAAAAAAATAAATAAAAAAATAAACCAAAAATAAACAGTTAAAAAAGTTTTATCATGTAATCTCATTTGTGTAAAAAGTATTATATAACTAGATGTGTACACACACACATAGGTAAATGTGATGGAAGGATATACACTAAATTATTTGTAGAATTATTATTCTTTTCATATTTTTTAAATTTTAACATTTTAATACCAATCAGAGTGGCCGCTTCATTTCACTTCCCTCACTGCCAAACCTGGGAGTGGGGCTGGTTCAGTTTCTTGGTCTTCTCTTGGTCTGTGATGACCAAGGTATAAAGGTATCTGCTGCATCGGACTTTGAACTTCACATTGTCCTCATTGTTCTTGATCTTGACAGAGTTGGCATCCTTTCGCCTGGCTGTGAACAGGAAGTCCTCCGTTTCCTCAATTTTGTGAGGCTTGGCTACAAGGAGGGAAGAGTGCACAGCCAGCACAGCAAGCAATAACAAACCTCTTTCCATTTTCAGTAATATATATTATTAGTCCAGGAAGCAATAAACGTTCATTTTAAGTACTGTTACAAATCTTGAATACATAATGAAACTTTATTTGTATCTTCCCTGAAATGTTTGTATACTTTTGAGTGTGTTGAGCATAACTACATTGAAGAGAACAAGATAAATTTAGTTGGAAGGTCACCTTCTTGATAAAGGTGACATTTGAGAGGTCTAAAAAGATAAGAAGAATTTGAATGGAAGAGCTCCGCAGGCAAAAATGCCGGAGGGTGAGTAGCGAGAGGTAAACTCAACGGGAGGAGGGGCAGACATAGAATTGTGTTAAATACAAAGCTGGAAGGTACGTTGGAATGAAAAACGGTATGCAGACCTCTCTAGCCTAATTTGGAGTCTGAATATATCAATAAGGACACTTTCCACACTGCTGTTTCACCTGGAGCAAGGCCTGGGAAATGCGTCATTGACCCTCGGTGATGGGTCATGTTCCTGCAACATTGTAAAGTCTCTGAGCCAGTACAGTCCCCTGCATCTGATAGTCACAGAGACTGACCTAGGTACTTTGTGAGTATGAAAGTGTTGTCACTAAGCTTTCTCGATACAATTTCCTCCTGCGGAAATCATTGTGAAGATCTGTATTGAAACGTTAGGTCAGAGGAGCATGAGCCCCAGTTCCTCTGCTTTGGCCAGCGTTATTGGTAAACAAATGACAATTGACTTTATTTTTTTTTCTTTTTCACACCACATAGTATTCTTATAAGTTACTGTTCTCTGGAGTGTGTACATGTCACTCTTGAAAGTCAGCCCAGACCCAGGGGTCCAGGACCTAATTGCCTGGAGACAGATCACGCCGCACCAGAGCCCTGGGAATCCGTCTCCGTTGATCTCTGTAGACGCTCCCTTCAGAACCCACCGGCCTCCTGCGCATGTTTGCCCAAATACACCTGTAGTGTGCCTTTATTGATTAAAAGGACCGGTTGTTTCAGGTCAAAAAGAATTCATGTCGCCTTTAAAAAAATACACAACGTCTGCCTATTTTCATGGAATCAATCAATTCTATCTAAATTGCCCGATAAGTTTGTGTCTGACTGTGGAAAGGATTCTTAACATTCGCCAAGAAAAACCACTGCGTGCTCCTCTTCACAGGCAGCTGGGCGGGAGCAGACTAGCGTGGTGGGCTGTTACCACGGCGTGGATCTGTCACTGAATGCTACATGTAGATCCCTTCGCTACACTCGAAATGGCAAGGAGGTCTGCACAAAAACAATCAGCAATCATGTTTAACCCTAGTCTTCTAATTAAGAACAACACAAAACAATTTTTTAAATTATTTGTAGAGATCACCCTCCATACTCCTGATGTAATGTTTCTTCTTCCCACCCTTGTCCAGTTTAAGTTTATCCATCCTCTGTATCATTTCCTCTAGTGTTTTAGGTGATTGGTCAGTTACTGCAAAGCCTTACTAAAGTTATACAAGAGCCACATACAATTATTTTAAACATGTCTCTTCTAAATTAAAAGTATCTCCTCTAAATAGAGTTAGTTATTTAATCAAAGCACACAAAGCAGTGATGGGCCAGTCCAGAGAGGTTCACGCTCGCCAGGTCAGCCGTTGTCCACACCGACAAGCTCTGCTTTCGTTTACGTATATTGAAGCAAATTGTAGGGAGAGCAAAATTTAAAAAAAAATAAAAAATTAAACTACTTGGAAATTTAGTATTATGAACTATGAATCACAGACCCAGGAAGCCAGAAATATGATGAATAGTGAGTGAGTGTCGTTAACATTTAAGAAAGCATTGACTTGAAATCACCTCTGTCCAGATGCACAGTGAATTGTCAAAATTCTTACTGTAATTATGTACAAGTATAAAATAGGCATTTGAGATGTTTAGGTCTATAAGGGTATTAGAACAGAGAAACTATGAAAATTATGTGAAATTGCTTTATTGGGGTTGTGAATCAGTTTCCTCAATGTTTTTGCTTTGCTGTCCTACTGCTTTCCAAAATTTGATGTTTTTCATTTGCAAAAAAATGTGATATATTTCATTTACCAAAAAAGTTGGCTTTAACTCTATAATTTATAAATATTTGTGCATATTTCCAAAGAATACATGGGCTTAACTAGCTTTCCCCCGATTACTTATATGCCTAATACATCATGTGAGATCTCACATTTTGCACTTGCACAATACAATGTTCAGATGAGAAGGCGATAACCCAAACAGCCTGACAACAAATCAGCAGACACTTCGAAAAAATGAAACCTGAAATTAGAGATAATATAAAATCGGTGATGATTTAATTTGAGGACTATTTTCTGCTTAAACTTAAATTTTTTTTGTTCAAGGATGAAATCTCAGGTCAGGTTTTGCAGAGGGTTACTGAACAGCCTCGCAAATGGCCAGCTGGTGTCAGCGACCCTAACCCATTTCTCTTCCACCTTCACTCACATGGCGAGGGGGATATGAACGCGTTGTCCTGCACTGTATTCAAAGATGACACTGCTGACAGTGATTGCTCCATTCCCCGTGTGTGACTGAGAAGCCCAATATGGTACCAGGACTCCTTCCTGTAGTGTGCACATACGAAGCTTGTTGGGAGATTTGTGACTGCAGCTGCTTTTAACAGAGCCTGCCATTGTTTATATCTCTGCCTCCAAAATACAAAATGGGCCGTTGCTAGGAATGAACCACTTCATTTCCTGACCACTGCAAGCCAGACCGATGTCTCTGTTGTTTCTTCCCAGATGTTCCCCAGCACGGCCATGTTGCTTGAAGCTGTGCTTCGCCTTGTCCAGGATGAACGAGACGCGTTCAGGTCAATGGGAAGTATTCCTCTGGTTGAGGAGGACGTACATTGCAGTGACTCCAGAATAAAAACTGAGAGCCGATTTGAAGTGGGCAGAACACAAAGGAGCCTGAGGCCTGGGCTGTGCCACCACAGTGTCTGCTAGGTGACCCCACGCTGGAGACAGTGCAAGTCAGTGAGTGACAGGACTGGGGCCAACCAAGGAAGTCTATCAAAGTTAACCATTTCAGGTTTCTGTGTGAGAAAATGGAGTACATGTGAAAAAAATGATGATGTGAGAAGACACTTGGATCGTGGAAAGTGCGAAAAATGATACCAACGTGGCAAAGTGGCAAACTGACGATGTGTCTGGGGGATAGTGAGGGTACAGGTCGGGCCCAAGGGGAAGACTGCAGGATTTAAGAAGACAAAGTGGGATGCAGTGTGGGTGCAAGGGTTCAAGCCCTGACACAGGGCTCTCAGGGACTTTGAAAACAATCAGATTAGGCAGCAGTTAATCCACGAGCGTAATAAGTAGCCCTGATTCCGGCACAAACCAGTTTGTGTGAAACTGACCAAAGATCTGAACCTGTCAGGCACCTCAATTTTAAAATCTGTAGATTGAGAAGACTAAAACAGAAAAGTAGCTCTCAATGCCTGGCTGCAGAGATATTCAGAAAATTATGAAGGAGCAGCTATGACTTCCACAAATATTTTAGATAAGCAGGTGATGCTGTCCCTAACAGACCTACCTGGGGCACCTGATGTTCTGTTACCCATGGGACAGTCCCACCTGAAAATGTCCCCTACCTGTTGGGGCGGGGGGGACCTAGGTATTATTATCTGAGTCTAGAAGCCAATTCTGTTTTGTGTGACCATATAAAATGTGTTAATCAAATTTTAATATAATTGTTTTCTCTGAAAATGGAAAGCTCCTATAGTGTTTGAGATGCTAATAAAGTACAACTATATCACTATATTTCACATTGTCACATTCATGGTGAGTCTAAGTATTTTTACAAACATAATTTTGTAGCCCATACTTCAAAATGCTGATAAAAAAGAAAGCATTGACCATATGCACTTGAATGTTATCTCCATTTACATCCACACTCATTCATTCTAAGTAGGAGCAAGCTTCAGATTGCCTCATAGCATCTTCTATAGTTGTGCACACTGTTTTTATTATAAATTACTTTTTCTTTTAGTTTTGTTTTTTATTATAATTAGAGTATTTATTAAAGTTTTTAAAGTGATGTGTGCCATTGGGAAACTACCTGTGAATTTTATTTCAGCTAATAAAGAGGATGGTACAAAAACTTTATAATTCAAAGAGGCACTGAGTCTGCTGGGGTTGAGAACCACTGGGAGAGATGATCTCGAAGGCCTTTCCAGATCAAACCTGCTTACATCAGAGAGTCTGGGGCTCAGATGTGTCCCCCTTTTGAACATTCAGAAGCTTCATGCACTATATTTTAACATATGCAGCCAGAAATTGGTAAATTATTTCTTAATGTACTGAAAGAGCAATGTCAAAACAAATTCATCTGTTACCAACAGAATTCTATTCATCCTGAGGATATTTAATCTTAGATTTTTTTCAGTAAAGTTCTCACTAAAAGCATAGGGCTTTCCCTTAACTGTGCTGAAGCATGCCCCTGGTACCCTACACTGCTCAGCAGTCACTTACTCATCGAATCAATTTTGAACAACATTTGAAATGTCACGATACACATTTTCTTCCCTTCCCATTCTCACTCTGACTCTTGTGTGAAAGCAATCATGGCAATGATATTCTTCACCATGTCTTCAGTTCAGCAAATGCTGATTTAAGGTTTTTACAGTTTCAGCATGTCCTGGACTCTCTCCAGCACACCTAGAACAGCACTCTGGCTGGCAGTGGGTATAGGCATGATGCAAGCCTCAACTGTCAGAGGACCTCTGCTGTCTATTCTGCTGTAGGATGTCTGCAGGGCCCCTGGGAGATGCTGTGCTAATGAGTTACAGGCTGCCTCGTCTATCCAGCACTTTGACGATCAGCCTAATCTTTCTAAGTTCCTAACCTCATGCTTCCTCTTTCCTCCTACTTTATGTCCTTCTGGGAGACATTGGATACAGGGATGAAACATTCTAATCCCAAGGTCTGCAGTCTTGTCAGTGTAGACAACCCTGGGGTCTATCACTTTGTTTATCTTTCCTACTTGTCTAGTGGGAGGCTTGGCAAAATGGGAAGGATTCAGATTGTGAGTCTTGGAAAAATATCTGAGTGGCTTGTTGTTGTTGTTGTTTTAAGTGCAGTCATTAATAACACAGAGCTCAAACTGTCTTAATTAAAAATGAAATTCTGTGCTTTGTTATAACAATCTTTCCACTCTGAAGTTAAGGAAGACCTTTCACATTTTGATGTGTTATCTTAGAACTAAAATCAGGGGTCAATTAGTGGCTACTCCATGCAAATTGAAGGCAGTAGCCAACAATGTAAGACATCCTTATGTTAAAGAAAGGAAGATAAAGATGTTATTTCTAAAGCAACATCCTATTGACCCTCTGTTGAGCCATGCTTTGTTTTTGACAGACTGAACAAATTGAAGGAAGAGGAATATGGGGATAGAAATGGTTTGGATGCTTTCTGGTTTTTGTATAATAGAAATTTCATTCCATATGACGATCTATGATACAGAGAACCCTAACCAAGTCAAATGTTCTCATGTGGATATGAAATAAAGAAGAAGTTGTCCCTTAATTGAGAACAAATGTTATGAAAACAGACATTGTGCCCTAACGGACTTAGAAGTACTGGCAGGTCCAGTTCCCAGTCAATAATAATGTGGATAATCAGATTGATTCCCGACCCCTGGTGTGGCCACATCTCTTCCCTTCAAAGTGGCCTGTCCATGGAGGAGGTTTTTGGTGAAGCAGGGGCTGAGACGCTGCTTGAGTAATTGCAGTCTCCATGGGGCTGTACATCACAGCTATGCTTTGTGAGTGTTGGAATGATGTGTGTGTTATATGCGGGGAGGGTCCAAGCTTCAAAGCCCATAAAACACAGTATGTGTTATCTTACATCACTTCTCAAATCTGTGCAAATTCCGATTTCTCTCTAACAAGCCCTTCCCATTAGAATGGGAAGTTCAAAAGTACAGTGCGGTTTAGACTGACAGTTCAACAATAAACATCCCTGTGAATGGAAAAGTCGAAAGCAATTAATAAATATGCTAGTCTTAAGGATCAGATACAAACCTCTGTCATTTATGAGATATCATTTATCCATCAACTATAATGTACCTTCTTCTTTCTACTAATTTCTTCTTATCCTGTATGATAGCTGATTATTATCATTATATCTTTGCTAGCCTGAACTTGAGGATCTGTCAAAAAGGTCTTGCGAACTGCAATAGTACCATTTGTCATGCACTGGAATTTTCCTGCTTCACAAAGATTTGAATTAGACACATAATTGAAGAACTCTTTTATCTACACTTTATCCACAGCCATAAAATAGGGAACAGACAAAAGGCTAGAACGATAGTGTTTCCATTGAAATGAAAACTCTGAAAATATTCTACAGTTCAAAAGACTTTTTGAGAAGATAGCTTATCACATTTATGCTAAGCCATAGCAATGATTAAATAACTAGTTCTCACTACTAATCTATAGGGTAGTTTATTAATCACAGAAAGTGTAATCCGTTAACCTAACCAAGAAGTTGGTGTTGAATATCATTCTTCTGCTGTATTGCAATCATTTAGTATTGTCAACAGCTCTACAGACACTCAGTTCTTGATAGAGCCTTTTCTCATAAGATAAGCATTCTTGAAAGAGTATCTTGAGTGAAAATAAAAGGCATTTAGAAAAACATTTCCACCAACATGAGTTTCCATTAAGATAAAGAGCTTTTTCCTTAAACAAATTAAAAGCAAGGGAAAAGAATAGAAAAAGAACAATAACAATAAAAATCAACCAGAATTGTGGGTTTCTAAAAGCAAAAGAAAAAAATATAAGCCACTGAATCAGAATACCTACCTGGGAGATTAGGCAGGTCATTGAACCACTCACTCATTGATGGGATGAGAGGAGTGAGAAAGTGTCCAGATTGTCAAGGCCACTGAAAATGAGAAAATTCTGTGACTTAAATACCTCAGTTTAACTCGAGCCCCTTCACTGGTCCTTGCAGCCCAGCCTGGTTGAGGAAGGGTCGGTTGTTCAGTGAACTCAACCGGAGCTGTGTATGGTATAATTAAAACCGCTGCGCTCCAACCTCATCCTTAGAAGTAAAAAATATAAAATACAATGAATCCTGGTGCTTTACTGTGTCCACTAACCAACCTGGATTCTGAGCACTTTATTCTGTCAACTTAACACTCAATTTTAATATGGAAACGATAAAAAAGTCACATTGAGGGTCCTTGAAAGTCTGAAATATGGCTGTAGTGGCACGTTTGGTGATTCCATTTGGTGATGACCTTTGATATGCTTCCGCTTGGATTAGTCATGCCTTTAAAGGAGTTACCTTTTGAAAGAACAAACTTTAGAATTTTATCAACTAGAAAATATATGCATAAGTCCCCTCAGGTTCATTATATCTATTTACTCTTTAAGGTAAGAGGAGCAATTACTGTCCCATCTTCTATTCCTAGCATTCCCTGATTTTAGCAGCTACCGATTTCACCAAAAGCTGGAGGAGCAGTCAAGCACATTTGCAATTACTTCCACTGGGCAAAGGACCTTGTGAAACAAAATTTTATGCCAACCGGTTGTCAAATTGCTAATTTTGAATGGGGTTTTATATTTGGTGGCTTCTTTAACTCTAACTAAGGAAAATTATATTCTGTAGGCTAAAACACTTTGAAACCAGAATGCAGCAAGAAAGAAAACAGCCAGTGGCCATTTCATTCTCCCACATTGTTGGTGGCCAAAAGCTGGGAGGGGGAAATAACTAAAAGCAATGTCTTCCTGACTATGAGGCGTGATCCACATGCCTGGCTTGGTATGGAAGTCCAGAGAGGCCAAAAACTCAAGCTCTGAAAGGTCTTGCCTCCTGAGAAAACTTGGACCAGAAAATATGACTTGACTCTGAGCTACTTTCAAAGGGGTGTTTTTCAAATTATCAGGATGAAATCTGACCAAGAGTGACAATTCTTTATGGTTGAAGATCACACGTCTTACCCTCCCTGATGGCTTATTTTCTCTTTTATTCCATTTGCATCACCTAAGCATCTTTGCAAACAAATGCAGTAAAGCCAGGGGGATAGATAAAAACCAAACCAAAGTTGACAGTTGCATTCTTTTATGTTGAGATGCAATGAAATTACTCTTTTTTGTCTCAAAATGTTTTTAAGGTCAAGGGGCCAAAGGATCCTGGGTGAGTTCAACAATTTAGAGCGTTCAATCAATTAAACTTCTTAGCATGTCTATTAGAGTCTTTGAGTTTTTAATATAATTTAAAGCAATTGTCCCCATAGGGAGGTCTAACATTTTGCACTGTTTCATTGAGATAGTTGACCTGCTTGAGGAAACTAAAAGAATTGCAAGGGTACATTTCAGGACCCCATTTCTGTTTATGATAGTGTTCCAAAATTTATATTTATTAATATTGCTTTATTTTGGTCAGACTCCCACAGGAAATCCTGAGGAGTTTGCATTTCTGGCATATTTTATCTTAGCTAGTTCCATCCCTTTGGTCTTGCAGCCGGATTGCTACACTGACGAGTACCTTTGAAAGCCTCTGCTCTTTAATAGAGCTGAGGATGACAACAAGCAGGAACTTCAACACTCTAGGAAGACAATCTATCTACTTTCTCTAGTTATCATTAAAATGTCTTTTAGACATAGGTCATAACTGGAAACCTATAAATGATGTATGTGTCGTAAGCACTTCCCACAGAGCTGGAGTCCCCAGTGATTAAAATTTATCACATTGTTCTTATGGTTACAAATACTGCTGATATGTGTCATTACTTTAAAAGTACCATTCATAACATTTTGATTTCAGTCCAAATAGTTTTCTTTCTGAATTTCCCATAAAATGCTCTTGATCTTTTTTTAAAAGGTCTAATCCGTTTCTCCTTTGAAAGAACAAAGAAAAGGGGTTGATTGTTCTCTAGTTTAAGTTTTGTTTGGTTTGATATATTTATTGCCTGGTGGGGTGCATCTAATTTTCCACAAGCTTTTCTGAGAAAGTAATTAAGATGGAACTATTCAACATGCAGGCTTTAAGCTCTTTGTCATGAATTAAAAGTTATGGTGTTTAGGGGTGGTGGCTCTTTTAAAATGATATGCAACCATGAGAACTCATATTTAGCAGTGCTTTGTTTTGCAAAACTGCACGTTCCAAATGCACAAATGTGTTCTTTGATTAGACAACACAGTACACACTGAAATGCCTCCAAGTAAGACTTTAAGGTGGTAGCACTTTGTTGGAACACAGCATAACAGGCAGCCTCTCTCTTTGTCTCCTGGAGAACTAAAGATCTAAAGTTCTTTCAATGTGATTTTTCAACCTTCATGAATTTGTGAAGTCCCTGAGTTCATATCTTAAGGCACTGGATTACTACAGAGTAATATAGTCAACTCTTACAAAGCAGTAGATTGAACTAGCTTGTATCTATTGAGAAAATAAGCCACTGAAGACACTGTGTCACCTAATTTTCTGCCTAAAAGTCCCTGGAAGGACACATCTACTTGTCAGTTTTGTAATTGACTTCTAAATTCAGGAACAAAGTGTACCTTGTAATAATACTAAGGTATGAAAAATGAACAAAAGCAAGATATTTAAGAGGGAAGGAGATAATGGGGGCAAGAGGAAGAAGGGTCAAGTCAAGGAAGATGTATAAAGGACCCATGGACAAAGGCAACAGGAGGAAGATTGAAGTGGGGGGTGAGTAGGGCAGGGGAGAGTAATGGGGGGAAATGGGTACAACTGTAATTGAACAACAAAGACAGAAAAATATATATTAATGAGATTTATCACCAGGATGTTTTAACTAAGGGATATGTGAAAACTCCTGTCATGATTTTGACTCTTAGTTACAAAAAGTTCAACAACATCTAGCCATCTAATTTAGGTGACTAAATCTATACTCTATTTTGCTATAATTGAATATTTGACATTTTACATTTTCATGTAATTTACCAATGTAAGGGATACTATTTAAAGATGTCCCAAATTTTTACCCCATAGTTTGAGAAATAAATGAAAAAAAGAAAAGGTAAACTTCTTCACTTCAAATTCTGGAGTCAAGAGTATTTGAGAGTTAAGTAGGCCAATTGCCGGATCTAGGATTTTTTTTTATTTCCAAAACAAAATGTACTAGTTTTTTCCATTGCTGACATAGTTGGTTCCATGAAACTTTTGGAGAAAATCTTTTTTTTGTAGAATTATCTTGCAGTTTAAAGTCATTTGTGGTGGGGGAAAAAAGCCAGCTGGTGGCTAACAAATATAAACCAGGGGGTTGTTGATAGGAAGGTAAAAAAAAATCATGGAATTTATTTTATGAATCTTATTAAAACAAACACTGAGGGACTGAGTTATTTTGTCATATGGGTATTTTATATCAAATATTCTTGGAAGCAAGTGAACTATTGGCTGGGACAACACAAGCATTTGTCATCTAGAGATTTTTCACTGAATGTTAAAAGACTAGAAAGAAACAATGATACATGAATGCAACCAACATAAAATTTCTACTTGGAATTTTACAGATAATGTACTTTACAAACTGTTTTCATGGTGGTTTAATGTGTGTTTGTAGTGATTCATTTTGCCTGTTTATATTGAGAAATAAATTGAAAGTCATGTATGTAGACAGGTTGACCCGATAACCAGAAAGATGAGTCATATCTCCGAGATACCTGAACATCACATTGAATTG
This sequence comes from Trachops cirrhosus, assembly GCA_028533065.1. Lineage (NCBI taxonomy): Eukaryota > Metazoa > Chordata > Mammalia > Chiroptera > Phyllostomidae > Trachops > Trachops cirrhosus. The sequence goes on from CM052541.1 coordinate 168,983,520, forward strand.
TCCAGTCAATCAACCAGTTGCTTTGTCTATGTTAATAACAAAGTCTATTTTGGTGTTTTGGTTTTTGTTTTATAATATCACTAAATTCCTTTAAAGAAATGATTGCTATAGAAGGTAGGCACACCCAGAAAAATGTGTAAATATTCTAAACATCCTTAGGATTGTGGAATACTGGATTAAGAAGGGACTAACTACAAAGTTCTAGATCTAGATCTGACGTATAAGTCATCTCTCTCCAGCCTCTTCAACAGATAAGAGGTGCTGTCCCCTAAGACAGCCCATTCTCCCTACATGAGATTGCCTATGAGTCAGTGCCTCCTTAAATGGAAACTTCTATTTATTGGTCCTTGTATACTTTTGACAGTGGAGAGAATAAACTTTTTCTTCTTTAACAATAAAGCTCTTCTTTCTTCCAGATAAAAAATCTTGTGTTTTGGTATTTTTTCTTCTTTTCATATGGTTTTATATCTAACCTCTCATCAAGTACATCTTTTGTTTTTTCAAGGCATGGCAAGGGTGGGGTTGGAGGTGTTGGGACACTGAGTGAAAGAGGTGAAGGGATCATGAGATACAAATTGGCAGTTACAAAATAATTATGGGGACATAAAGTACAGCATAGGAAATATAGTCAATAACACTGTAATAACTATGCATGGTGGCAGTTGGGGTGCTGTATATCAAGGGAAACACTATGTAAGCTCTATGACTGTCTAACTGCTAAGCTTTCCATCTGAAACCAATACATAATAAAATTTAAAAACAAATTTTAAAAAGCATGCTCTCTTTAGAGTGTGGTGCCTTGATATAAACTCAGAATTTAAAAATATGTTGTGACAACTGTGGAATGTTAAGCAGGGTTATCACATCCTCCTTAGCTAGAAAGTTTCAGTAAAACTGACCTAAATCCTGTTAGATTTATGGCAGCCCCACCACCCTGTTGACGTGTATATTGAACTTGCTATTACCTAAAAGCTCTGGGCCGTTTTTACCCAGAATTTTTAGCATGAACTATCTTTCCAGTTGGTTTTCTGAACCCAGGTACAGAGCTATGTATTTATTGTTTATTCCTACTCAACTTCATTCTATTAGATTCAGCCATTTGCCCAGCTGGCCAGGCTCATTTGGAGCTTGCTTGTTGCCATCAGATTCCGTAAAAGCACAGCTCACTTGACAAGGTGCCCGCCGAGCCATTGAAAACAACATCAGGAAGGCTATCCATTCCAGTATGGTAAGGTCTGGCCCCTAAACCATTCTTGCTGTAGTTTAAATCCTTTCCCAGGTAAGGCGAGATCTCAAATAGGCCAAGCTTTAAAATTAGACTTCCATCAACTCATACCCATGATTACTAATAGCACTTCATTTTAAACCCAGAGTATCATGCCTAACAAAGTAAAAATAATCCAGGAAGCACAGTGAATTAAAGTTATTCATTATGACCAACATTTACTTTTGGTTATTTATCTGGTCTTTATACGAAAGTGTTGATGATGAAACTCAGACTGTGTTTACTTACTGCAGTTAGATTTTTGTCTTTCCTTAACCTCACTCAAAGTGAAGACAGGCGTCAGCAAAGGCCAGTGGAATCCCCATTAAGTAAAAGTGAAACCAACACAAATTATCCAAATCAAATACAATTTTTATATTTAACAGTTTTCAAAATATGCTTGTTTACCTATAGGTCTCCTAGGATTTATGCCTTTGTTCATTAGACACTATAAAGAAATAAAAATAAAGCAATGTTGTTGGTAAAATGAAACAATTAGTATAACTTTCCCCAGAAGCACACACACACTAATCGTAGAGAAAGAAGTCTTTGCATTTAACTTTGAAATGCACAATCATCGAAATGCTTGAGCAGCCACATGTGTAGGAGTGATCGGTCTCACACATATTTATGAGCTGCCTTAAATCCTTTCTGGGGCAAGGAGAAACGTAAATAAAAGACAAAAGGTGGGAGAGAAAAATCTAAATTGGTTTGCAGTCACTGCTCTTACCAAAGATTTTATTTTCTAAATGTTAATTTGGAATGTCTAGATTCCTCCTTTCAGTGACCGCACCCAATGTAGAAGACGTGCTATGAGATCCCGTGTCACAGATACACTGCACACTGTTAAACCAAGATACCATAACAAAACAGCTTTTTAATGCCTACTGAAAATTTAAATAAATGTGAAATGCCACCTGCCTTCCACAGGGTAATTAATTCCCAAGTGTCCTCAGTAGCTATGTCTTCTGTGATTCTGGGAAGAATTCCATGCTATTGGGTCAGGGAACAGCAGCTTTGGTTTAGTTTAGGAAGGATTTGCATGGGGATAATATGATTCCATCCATCTTTTTTTCCCACTTAAAAATTAACAGATACGCACCATATATGTGATATAAATGGACCCTACTGGTCTTATTTCATTCTTTCTTTTCTATCCCAAACATTTCCTCATTTTATCTATTCATTTTTGCAGAAAAGAATAATCAGGTACTGGTAGTTTATTTGGAAGTTTGTTGGAAGTCATTTTATTATATGACTCTTTCAACAGAGAAGCCTTTTTCATTAGAGACAATGCTTTGTTCAGTTGTTTGTTGTTTTTGGCTGAGTGGCATAAATCACCCCAGTCATAGGAAAAACAGACACTCGTTAGTAGGGGAATCCTGGTATTAACCCTGCTTATCCCATGGATGGCAAGGACCAGTTTCTCTGTCTTTAACCCTCAACTTTTCACTCTCTCAACACCCCTCCTGGCACTCCCAGCCTTACACACGGCACTCCAGCGAGGTCCAAATGCATAGCATGGCCAAATGTAGCAAACAAATTTACAGAATGCCTAGTCAAATTTGAATTTAAGATAACAAAAAACGGTGTAGTATAAATACGTTCCAAATATTACAGAGGCTATACTTACACTAACACATTGTTTGTTGTTTATCTGAAAACCTAATTTAAGTGGGTATCCTGTATTTCATCTAGCAATTCTAAAAACACATCTATGCCACTGTTTTGAGACATTTTGTGCAGGTTTTCCCCTCTGGCTCAGATGAGCTCCGGTGCTTTGTCAACATGGAAGACCCAGCTCGATGGGCTTTTCCTCTTCCTCCGTGAACTCTTGGCCGACCTGCCCCATCTCAACCACAGCAGAGCTGATTATTTCCTCCTTTGTGCTCAGACCGGGATTCACGTATATTCGATATAACTGAGTCACAAGGTATATCTCACCATCTGTGTGTGTCTAGTTTCAGGTCACTGGGACACAAAGTGTTTTACTTATCTGTGTCTCCAATGCTTGAAAAGAGTGGACACCACAAGAGAACTTTCAGGAACGGGTAAGAGTGAAGGTTTAGGGCCAGAGAAAACTCAGTTTGAATCCTGGCTTCTGCCAGTCTATCACTGAAACAATAAATAATATTTTAGACCCTAAAGATCCTCATCTGCCTTTCTTTTTTATGCAGAAGTGTCCTGTATTGCTGGGCATGGAGGGTGATAAGCATAGAGACCACTGTCCCAACTATGAAGGCAAGGAGTGGCTGAGAGGGGCCCTCTGGCTTTCACTCCAGCTGGGTAGCGGCAGCATCTTCCCAGAGGGTGGTACTATGAGGAGACACAGTCAACAATTGGGAATTAATCAACTGGGGTCATCACAGCAGGTCCTCCTCTTCTGCTGTCTTCAGGAACCCATAGTGTGGCAGCTGGCCAAGCAGAAGGTCCAGCAAGCTGCAAATTGGTGAACGATGCCCTTTCTAACATCCTTTCAGTTAAGGACAAGACTTTGGTGTTGAAAACCAGTAATTCCCCCATCCTGGATGTCAAAGCTGAACTGACTCCTAAAGGTGAAAAAGTCCTTCATGGGAGGCTGCTTGTCACCACGAACGTCACCCTGATCCTGCCTCTCATTGGGAAGGTGGTCAACCTGAAAGCTTCCTTGGACCTACCAACCAGTGTCAGAATTGAAACCAAAGCCCAGACTGGCATCTCCGCAGTGGTCCAGGGAGAATGCACCCAGCCAGTGTCTCACTCACCCTGTGGGCAGCCACAATGTACTGATCAATGACCTTGTAGATACTGACCAGCTGCCTGAGCAAGACTGCATCCTTCCCGGGGCAGAAGCAGATATTCCCACTGATCCGCATCTTCGACTCCACCCTGGATGTGGATTTTATTCAGAACATCATCAGCAAGCTTCAGCAGGGAATCATTCACAAATTTTTAACTAAAACATTCCTGGACAAGGAATTGCTGAAAATTAATCAGGGGACATGACATTAAGAACAGAGTCACTAAAATAGTTGCCATCTAATGCCACTCTCCTTATTGAACTAAGAAAGCCTTTCAGAGCTACAACATCTTTTTATTTTCTTTTTCTTTCTTGATTATCTGAAAAGAACTTCAATTTCAATTTGCAAATTAAGTTTTAAATTTTGTCTAATTACAGTCTAGTATACTCAACTTTTAATAAGATATTTTGGTTGTTCTCCTCAGTTCTGATTTAATGCTTGCTTCTGCGTGTTCTTCCTTTATAATCAAAAGGCACTTCCAACCAGACCATAAAGAAAGTAAAACTCTGTTCCCAAAAGCTTGCACAGAAAACAAGTTTCTAAAAATTACTCTTGTCTCATCTGTCTGACTCACATTTATCTAAAAATAAAAGGGAAACTAGGAGAAAAAAAATAAACGAACAGAGGATAACGTGCAGCCTCATGTCTCTAAGCCAGATAATGAGATAATTTCTCTGCATGCTCTATATTTCACGTTGCTTTCCAAAATGACCTTTCCACCCCCCAGCCCTATCACTGGAATATAAATCCATTAATGAGGAATCTTTTCTTCCCCTGTCCTTTTTCATATCAATCTCAACAGGACCCCGACTGTTCTTTGAGTTCATTCACTTTATAGCCATTAAAAAGAAAATAGTCTGCAGACGGCCTGTCTCCAAATGGTTAAGCACAGGATGGAGAAATAAATTCCTGAGTTTCTAGGTTTCACCTCCCATTGATTTTCTAGGCAAAACCTAAGGAATTTTCCAAATCTCTCTTGTTTTAAATCTGTGAAATGGGTGAATCATTTTAAAAATATCTCATTTACATATGCCTTTTTAGCATAAAATATAAAGTTCTTAAAATATTAGCGCTTATGGTTAATGGTTCTCAAAAAATGTTTGCTTGACTTTGGGTCTCATAGGATTTAATGCCACTGTTCATTAGATGATGTAAATAATAATAATAACAATAATAATAATAATGTTATAACATTCCCCAGAAGTACATACAATTTAATCTAAATTTAAATGCTAAAAAAAGTGCAGGGATCACTGAGAAAAATATGTAGGAGATCTTTGGATAAGCTGACAGAAAAGGGATATATGACAAGGTCTGTCTGGAAAAAGTCCAGCCATTGTTAATATAACAAGAATGGATTGTTTGCATGACATCCATGTAACCTGGCAGTCAAGGAGAGCAGATTAGAATATACATGAGTGAACAATGTCACTTCATTATTCTAGTCAGTGGGGGCAGTAGATGCCATTGAGTGAGCATGTGTATTGTGTGGCCATCACATTCAAAATGACTAAGCAAGTAGAATGAATCTGCATCAAATTTTGCATTAACTTTGAACATTCCTCTGCAGAAACTATTCAGATAGGCCACAACTATGGGCAACTAATGGTTGGCAGCTTCATCACGACAGCGTGTCCACTCATGCATCACGTCTTGTGCAGAGTTTTCTAGTGAAACATCAAATCACCCAGGTGACTCACTCCCACTATAGCCCAGATTTGGCACCCTGCGACTTCTGGCTTTCCCAAAACTAAAATCAGCTTTGCAAAGGGAAGAGATTTCAGACCATTGATGAGGTTCAGGAAAATACAATGGGGCAGTTGATGGTGATTGGGAGAACTGTGTGAGGTCCCAAGGTACCTACTTTGAAAAGGACTGAGGCCTCATTATCCTATGTAAAGTGTTTCTTGTATCTTGTATCTTCCTCAATAAATGTCTCTATTTTTCATATTACATGGTTGGACACCTTCTAGACAGACCTCATATATTGGGTGGTGCCAATACATTCAATCATTTACTTATCAATTCAGCCAATGTTCAGTAAACAAATAATATAAGCCAAGTGCTATGACAGACTTATTCTGAGTTTAATTTCCTCAATTTCCTAATGACAATGGGATCATATTAGTAAAACATATAAAATGAATAACTCAAAGTTTAATAGCTTAATGTCCCTAAATTAATCCTTTAATGATTTTGTTAATATTAATATTCACTGAGCTTTGAGGTCCCTAAGATAATATCTGTACTTTTAGAGCAATAGGGCCTTCTCCTGAAGATTCAAGTAACTTTCAACCTATACTGTATATGCCCAACCATACTTCTCCATAAAGTACAGGGTTCCTCTGCCATCCAAAACTAGAGGTTCCTATGATACTTTCCATAAACTAAAGTTGGCAACATAACCCATACCAAGAAGAGATGAGCAATACTTTGAGATCCAAACTCTAGTGGTACCATGAGAATCTTGTTTAATTAAACTTAAGAGAGCTGTTTCTTTGAATTAGAGTATGTATGTAAATTTTGAAAGCAAAGGAGAAACAAAATTTATAAAGGTACATAAAACTCTTTGTACTTTCTTAGAAGTAGTTTTTCCAAGATAGCTTAAGGATTGGATCAGGGGAACTACATCCACGCATATAATCTGGAATGATGGCCTGTGCTTTTCTCAGAATGTACTGCTATCACACAGCCTCAGGAACACGTGGAGGGCTGAGAGGGACAAAGAATGAGACTAAGGGACCAATAAATGTCATAGATCCATCATTGCCCATCTGGGTAAATTTTTTTCAATAAAGGGAGGAAGAGATCTTGAGATAACAAAATCTTACCATGAAGATCTCGGTGTTGGAAAGGGGAGGGAGGAGGGGAGGAATGGGTGGGAGGGCTGGAATGGGAATAAAGGATAGAAACTGTACTGAATAAACTAAAATAAAAAATTTTAAAAAAAAGAGTATGTATAACTAGAGACAACCTTTGTTAGAAACTCTACTGAAAGTTTCCCATTGAGTATTGTAATGAACAATGCACAAGATTTTCACTTAAAAAAAAAAAAGATCTGCCCTGGCTGGTGTAGCTTAGTGGATTAAGCGCGGGCCTGTGAACCAAGAGATCACGGTTCGATTCCCAGTCAGGGCACATGCCTGGGTTGCAGGCCAGCTCCCAGCAGGGAATGCACAGGAAGCAACCATACATTGATATTTCTCTCCCTCTCTCCTTCCCTTCCCCTCTGAAGATAAATAAATAAAATTTAAAAAAAAAATCTTAAAAAAGCAAAAAAAAAAAAAAAAGATCTCAGCAAGGTTTCCTTGAGGTTCCAGCACAGGTAATCCTGTGGCATGGAGAAGCTTCTGAAACCAGCCTGAACAACCCTGTCTATCAGAAATGTCTCACTTATTTTGCATGCAGAAACCATAAACATAAGATATCTCATTCTAGTCCTAAAAGGGTGATCCTAAAGAAATTCAGGAAAACAATCTAAAAGAAATGAAATATATTTTTACTACACTGTTTAAAAATTTTTGTAATAAGAATGCATCATTAAAAATAGTAAAAACAATCCCAAAGAGAAAAATAAAAAGAAGAAAAGAAGGGAGGGAGGGAGAGAGTGAGGAAAGGAAGGAAGGATGGAAAGAATAAAGGAAGGCAGGACGGGAACATGCTTTGCCTTTTTAGAATTTGTACTCATAGGAATCTGTGGATTGCAAGACTAGGGAACACATCCCAGTGCCTTTAACCATATGAATCCTTAATAAAGGCACTTTGTGATTTCTGAACCCACAGGTTTGGTCTCTGAATCCTGCAGCCACAGAGGTTAGTGTAGGGGCCTCAGATCAGCTTCCATCTTCCCTCAGTTCCTCAAGAATTCACTTTCAGCGCTGCACAGGGAGCACTGGAAAGGAAAAAACTCCCTCCAACTTCAGAGAAACAAACAGCCAAGAGGATCCTCAAAGCTTTCTGCACTGGTGGGAAATCATTGTTCTCGACTCCTTTCTCTCTCCCTCCAAAAGCCTATGGCTCTTTGCGCACCACTAAATAAATTGAACAATTTCTCCTATATCTCCAGGTCAAAGTGGCAAGGCTAGAGTTATTCAGATGTTTATCGAAGACCTAAGAAGCACAAAACATAGTATTTAGCACTTTAAAGATCCAAAGAAATAAAAGATATGATTCCCACTGGAGCAAGAAGAGATATATAAAGCAAAATGTGAATGACAAATTAGCAAAATAAGAGATTTCACAAATTCATGCTAAACACAAATGTACAGACCATGAAAGCTTGCTTAACAAATGTGAAATATTTAATATGTGCTACTTTTTAAATGAATTTATCAACATCTGTTAAATGCACACATACACACATACATGCACACACATATAAATATACACACAATCACCAGTCTGTTAGAATAAAAATTTTACACACAGTTTAAAAAATTACAGGGAGAGCAGAGAGCAAGAATAGATGGCATTTACTGAGCATTTTTACTGCTCCAGCTACTATACTAAGTGCTCTAAATGCATTTGCTCAACTAATTCTTGTAACAAATTAATAAGATAGGGATTATTGCCATTTTATGTCTAAGGAAAACAAGACTTAGAAGGGTTTAATTTGTCTAAGATGTCACAACTACCCCCATGTTTCTCTAGTCTTTGGTGATTACAAAATTGTGGTCAACACTGCACATATACAACACATCTGTTCTTAGGGAACTTAATGTTTCAAACAAACTCAATAGTGCCATAGAGTCAGCTTAATTACTCATTTAAAAAGACAATTATTGACCTGGCCGGCGTGGCTCAGCTGGAGCATCATCCTGTAACCAAAACCTTGAGGGTTCAACTCCCCATCCGGGCACATACCTAAGTTGTGGGTTCAGTCCCCAGTCCAGGCACATGCAAGAGGCAACCAATCGACGTTTCTCTCCCTCCCTTCCTCTCTCCCTTTCTCTCTGTCAAAAAACCAGTGAAGAAATATCCTTGAATGTGGATTTTTAAAAAAAAAATCTATGGGAAAATTGACTAATGAATAAGATTAGCTGAGAATTAGCTGAGAATACCTTTTTTTGAAGGAAATGGACCTTGGAAGCAATTTGTAAAGAAAAGCATAAGGGCAGTTCATTCATATTTCATCCTTAAACTCTTATGAACACTAATATTGCAATGTCCTCCCTTTGATGGTGATAGAAATATGAATAACACATATAATTAGCTGGCTTCAGGGAGCCAACAATAATCCTGTGTGAGGTGACAGGATGGTGGGAAGGAGAGGAGGAAGGAAACAGACGACACTGGGGAGGACGTCCTATTGCGGAAATGTGAATGAAGAGATGTGGAGAACGGGGTGGACCGCACAGTCCAGCTGTTGGAGCTTGGAAGGGCTACACTGAGGTGTTCCTGGCTGATCTGGGAGTAAAGAGACTGGCAAAGTTTGCCTGAGTAGTGAAGGGTGAGGGACATTTCTAACAGCAAAAAAAGTAGATACAAAGGCATGAACTTTACGAGGCCAAGTTTTCCATATGAGAAAAATTAAACACCTTTAAAATGGAGCAGAGCCAGGAGCTATTTAAGGTAAGGTTGACCACAGCTGGCAGAAACACAGGGAAATGGGAAAAAGTAAGACCAGTTAGGGTGAGAAGAACTGTTAAGAAATTATGATTGGTAACAGGGAACTAGGAGAACCAACTGCTCCTTCTTTTCTAGCACAGGAAAAGGCATTGTAGTTCATTTGGTTGTTTAACCCAGAAACTGAGTTATCCTGTATGCCTCCTTCCACACCCTCATTCCCAGTATCTCATCAGTCACCAAGTCCATCAGTTCTGCCTCCTAAACCTCTCTCCTGCCTGCTCACTTTCCTGCCTCCTCTTGCCTGGGCTAGTGCAACAGCCTCCTGACGGTGCCCCACCAGTCCATTCACCTTCCTTCAGCCATCAGGATTAAAAACACAAATTCAACCATGTCACACTTCCAGGGTCTTCTCAATACTTTTCAGGTAAAGTTCATACCAATTCTTGTTCTTCACAAACCCTCTCCAGCCTCTATTCTTCCCCACCTGCCCCACAACTCCATTCTTCCCTACGAAACACACTCTGTGTTTCACTAATGTTGAATTACTTTCCTCTCCTAAGATGCAACACACCCTCTCCTCTCCAGACTTTTATCCCCAATGTTTTCTCTGTCTGAAGAACTTTCTCCAGGTTTTGCTTTCCTTAATCCAACTCATCCTACAAATCTCTCCTCCCATACCACATTTTCTGGGAAGCCTCGCTGATCATCACAGCTGGATGAAGCATCCTCCCTTGGTGTCTACCTAACACACTGTTCTTCCTCTTTCCCAGCACTTGGAGAGGTATAATTGCCTGTTTACTTTTTTGCATTGCCTGTTTTACTTTTTAGACCTTGAGTTCCAAAGAGCAGGACACATCCATCACATTCTTTTATATCACTTAGCTGGCGTATATTAGTAAATTAATAATTAAATGAATCAAACCGACTGGACCAATAACAAAGGGAGATGAAAAGGCTAATACCAAACAGTAGATGAGTCAAATGAGGGTCAGGTACCAACTCCATGAGCAAACCGCTACAGTATCTGAGGTTCTGTCAGCATTGATCAATCAAATTCCAAGCAAAATCAGGCTTGTGGCTGGCCAGGTGTTTTGTCTGCCTGGCCAAGTAGATTTGTGGAAACCAAGAAACTGAGTGCTGTTTAGTACTGGGGAAGGTTCTTTTCACAGCTGGGGTCCAGAATGTGAGTCCTACATAGAAAAAAGCTTGAATATGAAGGTTGGGAAAAAGACAATCAAGAAAGCTACAAGAAAAGTATTTGATTTGGAGAAATACAAGAAATTAGTTTTTAGTTCTCTACTGAAAGAAAATACCTAAAATATGAGACACCTATTATAATAGATAGCAACTTATAATTTACTCCATAAAGTAATATATACTATACAAGGGGGGACCTAAAAATACTGGAATTATCTTCTGGAGGGTGGGCCCCTTGTAATGCAGGCTTCCCCTGCTAAGTAAGTGTCCTAGGCACCCATCTGTATCAGTGTACCAACTGGCATTGTTGTGAAAAGCTGTGTTTGGCTTCAGTGAATTTTTTTGAAGACTCTTTTCAAAGCATTTGCTTGTTTCATGATGGGCGGTTTATGAGCACACCTGCCCACACTGTGCTGAGTGTTCAGCAGTTTTGACCGAAACCAGCATGGTCCCCGTGCCCCACTCTCCCTATTCACCAGATCTTGCCTGAGTGACTTTTTTTTCCCCCTTGGCCAATGTGGAAGAGGTGAAACAAAAAACAACAAAAGCACCAAAAGACATCAGAATCGACGAGTTCAAAAATTGTTTTGTTTTAAAGATTTTTATTTATTTATTTTCAGAGAGAGGGAAAGGAGGGAGAAAGAGAGGGAAACATCAATGTGTGGTTGCCTCTTACATGCCCCCTACTGGAGACTCAGTCCACAACCCAGGCATGTGCCCGGCTGGGAATCAAACTGGAGGCCCTTTGGTTTATAAGCCAGCATTCAATCCACTGAGCCACACCAGCCAAGGCCAAACACTGTTCTGAGCAGTAGAAAAAACATCTTGATAGTTGTATTGCATCAAACGGAGAATACTTTGAAGGTGACTGACGTTTAAACCTGTAAGAATAAATACACAATGTTTAATAAATAAAATCTGTTTTGTGGGGGTTTCCCCCTCATATACTTCAAAGGAATGTAATAGGAGTAAAAGATGGAAAATTGCACTTGAACAACAATTAAAATAAAATTTAAAAAATATTATTTTATTTAATGTATATTTTAATAAATTTTAATAAAATATTTTATTTTAAAAAAGGAATGTAAGAACCTACTTTTATCATCTCCTACATTGAAATAGTTTCTTTTTCTCTATCTTCTACTTTGCACCGAAACATTATTTAATTCTTGTACTGTGCTAATTTTTTTCTGATGATTATCAGAGTCCTTGTCTTGTTTTGAATAAAGTGGACCACAAAACCGAATGAGCCACAGCCACCTTTCCTCCCTAAGGAAAGTATAAAGCCCCAGACTTGGCTCATTGAAAATTCAAATACATATCTGGATATTCTGAAAGGCCAGAGAGAAGGGCAGGAAATGACACACGGTAAAGGTAAGCAATGGTACCTGGAGAAAGCATCAGTCATGCACGTTGCACTTCGTGTTTTAGATCTGTATCTCTTCCATGCAATTGCTGATTGGTCTCTTTGTAGCAGCACCGGTGTAGAGGTAGGAAAAGCTGGTCAGCATCCGAGCTTTCAATTGTGTAGAAAGTCTGATAACACTTTCTGTTTTTCAAGAATAATTTAAACGTTTCTGAACTTTTTTGGGTAAAAGCACACTTAATCATCATGCAGCAAAGCTGGAAGTTGGCCAAACGCAGGACAATCAAAGGGCTTTCTCTCAAAAAGCCCTGAGCCGGATACCTCAGCTTTGGATAAGTACTGGTGGGAGAAAGGCAAGGACCCAGGTTCTGGAAAACTTCAAAAACTTCTGAGCTAAAGCAGATCCTGCTTTCCTTTGGAGTAAAACTTAAAGCTGGAGCCATGAAATGGAGTGACTAGTCCATGAATAATAATTTTTATTTAATAAATAGAAAATAGAGAATAGTTTACAATTACGAGTCATAAAGATAATTCTCAAGCAAGAATTTCTTCCTTAATTGACTTGTCTGAATGTTGGCCCTCTCTACCCCACAAAATAAACCAAACTATTACTGGCTTTGGCAGTTTTATACTAGAATGCAAGGTTATATATAATCTGGGAAAACCTAAGATAAGCACATCCTTCCTAATTGACTCTAAGTTATGTTTCTTGTAACTCCTCATTTTAGAGGCCCAAACTACACTTTCAGGGCATTTATCACATTTTATGCCCCTAGCTCTACAGTGTGAGACCTCAGGGGGCCCGTTCTAGGGAAAGTGATAGAGACACAATGTTGAGTGAATCCCTCCTTCCTTAGCAAAGCACACTGGCTGCCAGCGCCCGGAGCTCCTCAGCTAGGTGGTTTTGTTCCTTCATTGACGATCAAGCACCCGTTTCATTTTATAGACGATAGTGCAAATAAAGAGAACTTGGCAACATCACTGGCTCTCATTCTGCTTTGTCCTTGACCGTAGTTAGTCACTTACCCTTCTTTGTCTCACTTGCTCATTTTACAACTAGGAGTCAGGCCTAGAATGTTCTCCAAACCCCTATCTAAAATTCCAGGAGTTCTTGACCCAATTTTGAGATAGCCTATAAAAAAATCATGGTTTGTCCTGTACAACAAATATTACTGGTATGCCTTCAAGTTTCATGCTTACTTTGTGTATCTTTTTTTAAATTTTCACCAGTGTTTTAATACTTGCATAGTCTAATTTTTTTTAAATGTTGACCCATTTGAAACTTTGTAAATTTTACTATTTAATACCAACCTACCTAAAAACTCTAAAGCTTTAAAGAACTTTGAATTTTTTTTACATCTTTAATTTCCAGGAATATATCAGAATAAAAACAGGGTAAAGAAAAAAGTAGGTTTACAATTGTGAGCACATGAAACTCACAGTTTATTTTTGTGCTATGATGGATTAATTACTGTCTCATTTCTCATACAAGCAACAGGAGACCTACTTTTGCCCAACCCTGTCTTCCCACTTAGAAAGTTGAAGGGTTTGACTGAGTTGTGAACAACATAGTAAGGCAGACTAAAGAGGTAAAAATCAAAACCATAGAATTTTCTTTCTTAACATATTGAGAAATACTGTTAGCTTGGAAAACTATAAATCATAGACTATCTTGTATTTGTGTTTGTCTAGTTCTCATCCACTACATCATCAGATGTCTCATTCCACAAAGTATCATCTGCTGATCTGCTGAGCACAATCCTTTTCTAACCCGTATGTGCACATATCCCCACGAATATCGGCATTCAAGTGCTCCTTCCTGCCATGAGCTCAATCTGACTGTAGCATTTCCTTTCAGGAAAAAAATAAAGCCATTTCTTTTCCCCTCTACCTCTATTCCTATTTCCTATCCCATGCGGGTACTAGAGTAGAAAAAGCACAACAAAGGAGTGAAATCAAATAGGAGACCCCTGAGATCAGATTAGAGAAAGTGATGTCTTAATTACAACAATGGCACTCTTTAGGTGATAAAATTTGAATCAAGAAATATTTAGATGTAGCATCTTCCATATGTGGACACTAAGTAAACCTTGGGGTGAAGGTTGGTCCTGAGATTTTCAGTTTGGTGGCCAAATGGATGGATATGCTGGTAGCTAAACCAAGGATAACAAAAGAAGAATAAATGTATTGGGAAAGCACAGGGTAAAGAAATGTAGAAAGTTAGAGATTATCGACATGACTTTCTACAGGGGAAGAATCCAAAAGAATACTAAACACCCCAAGAGGACAGGACAAAGGGGAGGAACCAATAGAGAAAGTCTGTGAAGAAAAGATATAATCAAAAAGAATAACACATTGAGAGCCAAGAGAATAGAGTTTCAAGGAGAAATTAAATATTTATGCCCATATCCTAGAGAAGTGAGAGAGCTAGGAGAAATCTGGCTCGATCGTCTAGCCCCAGGACTGGGGCAGAGAGGAATGTGCAGTCTCCCCTCCTGCTAGGTTTGAGGAAGGGAGAGTCAGCAGAGCTAATTAATGTTGCAGTCAAGTTGAGAAGGCAAAGGGAGCACACTATAGAAAGCTCAACAACGTGGGGAAGAATTAGGAGATCCGGTATTTCAATGAAGATAAATGGGAGGGAAGCCAGCAAGCAGAGGAGGGGTACGTCACCAGACCACCAGGAGAGGACAAGACTGACCTGGACAGAGATAAGGGTAGGGGAGGATTAACGACGAGGGGACTCTGATTTCTTTTTATCTTTATCTTGAGTGAAATAATTTTCAGCACTTCAAATTCCTTTCTGATATCACATTAACTTAATAATTTAATACTCTGGATGTTCTGCAATTCTACCCTGTATGTGAAGGCACTATGCCAATCCAAGCAACAGTGATGCCAACCACCTTGATAAGAAGCACAGTAAAGTTGCTGCAAAACTGCAAAACCTTCCTCCATTCAGGTTGAAAGCCACTAGTTTCCCAGTAAGCTCCTCAAGTGTCACCTCTGCATTTAATGACAGTCTTGATGTGTTACACAGATAGCTGTTTATGGTGGACTCCAGTCATTTTTCCCAACAAGAAAAACTCAAATCTGCATTCTTCTGATTTAGCTGCTTATCTTTGTAAAACACATATAGGGCTGTTACTTACTGGGCCAGCCAAGACATCATCCTGCCGGAGCCGCCTGCAACCCCATCATCACCACATAAGAAAACTGGCAGAGTCTAGGTGTATCCCTTGCGGTTATTCAATAAACTAAGAAAAAAAGATTGGGTAAACCACATGTCTAAATTGAGAGATAAAGTTCTGAAAATTGTTTTTGTCACTAGATATGCCTTGCTGAGAGCTCTGTTTTCTTTTGCCAAAATGTCAAGTCTAATATTTTGCAGCCAGCTTTTTCAGCAATCCCATGGTTAGAAGCAAAGATGGCCTGCTATGCTGACCACATTTGGCACGGCTGCAGAAATAATTCAATCAGCCTGGCATGAAAGATATTGTTCAAGTGAGCAGTTTATTCTGCTGTCACATTAATAAATAAACAGACTGTCAAGGTAATTTGCTGATATGTTTACCCTAGCGTGGTAGATTTAATACATAGTCCCAAAATTCCTTGACATTCCCTCTACCAAAAAGTGGGGTCTGTGCCCCATCCCCCTGTAACCAGGGAGAATTATGGGTCCTCCAGCCAGGAGAGTAAGGTATAGTGATGTCATATCCATAAGTCAGAAAAGGACACATAGCTTCTGTATGGTCCCCTTGGGACACTCTCTGGAAGAAATAAGGCACTGTACAATAAGTCTGACTGCCCTGCAACCACCATGCTGGGAAGGCCATACACAGGCATTCAGTCAAGAGCCCCAGAAGCCCTCCCAGTGAGGAGATGACATCGGTCGCCTGCTATGTGTGTGCAGCACCTTGGACCCCCAGCTCAGCTGAGCTTTCAGACAACTGGGTCCCCAGCTACTATCTGGCATGACAGAGCCCAAACAAGATTCACCCCTCCAAACCCTTCCTGCATGACTGGTCCACACAAATTTAAAAATTGTTGGCAGTGAAATTGCATTAATAAGACATTAATAGCTGTTATTGTTCAGGCAGTACTCAATGATGCCATTACCACAACTTGATTTTCAACTTTGTAATAAGAGGTCTTGCTGTTAAAGCATACCACCCATCAAAATGACAGCTCTTCGTACACCCTAAAGCATGTTGAAATCACCTGTCAGAGTCTTTTTTCTCATTATTTAAGAGTAATGTTCTCTTCACTCTCTTCGAATGTATTTTTGATAGAAAATTTTAGGTCAACATTTTATTGAAATTTTTTAACATTTATTATGGGTCTTCTTTTTTATTATGGATTTTTCATTAAAGAAAATGGATACTACGTATAGAGGTTCATGTCAAAATTTGGGTGTCTAAACTCAAAATTCCAAAAACAGTCAAACCTCAAACTTTAAATTTCACCTGCTTAAAAAATTATTGAAAGTGAAAAATATTTATCTCTGTAGAATTTAATTTTAAGCCTATTTTTTCAGCAGTACCAAGTTGTATTCAAGCCAATTTGGACTAAACTAAAATCTGAGAGTGGGAAAAAATCAGTAATTTGAAATCATCTCCAACTTGGACATGTGAACTAACATGACTCAGACATGACGAGAAAAACATCCAAATGTCCAGGACTTACAAGACTGAATTTTCAATCTTGGCAAATTTCAATAGTTTATTTCTGATTTAAAAATGCAAGCACATTGAAGATTTC
Source organism: Trachops cirrhosus (assembly GCA_028533065.1). NCBI lineage: Eukaryota > Metazoa > Chordata > Mammalia > Chiroptera > Phyllostomidae > Trachops > Trachops cirrhosus. Next base: position 169,000,453 of record CM052541.1, read on the forward strand.
TAACACTACACCTGATATAAAACTACTTTTTCAGCTATTAAATTGGTCCATAGACAAGTCACATTTTTCACTCCTTTAAAACTAAAATAGATTTGTATATTTAACCCAGTTTCTTCATAATTCACCTTCTACTAATATGGAGTGAAATGTAGCCAGATAAAGAACATTATTCAAAATGAAGTGTCAGAAAACAGTATCTATATTAGCTCTGGCTGGTGTTTGCAATAATATCAACCACATATTTATACAGTTAAGTGTTTAAACAATAGCATTTAAACTTAGTAATAAAAAGTATTATTTAGATTTTTGACACTGCTTCTCTACTTCAAGTGCAAGGTCAGAGTATAACATAACATTTGTTTTTATCATACTTTTTACCTGTAGTATATAGGGTCCTAAATCCTGTATCCAGGATAATAAACGACTGACTATGTTAGAGATAAAAATGCAAGTTTAAACCCTAGAAAAAAATACTAAAGTAATGCCTAATAGAAACATTTACAAATACATTACACATTTTTTATGCAGTATCATCCAGGCAACTATTGATTTAGACTCATATGTATTATTGCTAAAGTTATTAAATAAAATTCGTTTGTGGTCACTGAATGTCAACATTTGTAATGTATCATATGTACTATGTGCACTGTGGGAAATTGTAAGACATCATGTCAAAGATATGACTCTTTCCTCCAAAACTCTACATCTCTTTGGAAAAGGAGAACATATATTCATGACAAATTGAATTATTTAATTTGCTCATGCTCATTCACAGGGGATCTAAGACAGGAAATTTTAACTATTAATATAAATTAAAATTGTATTGATATCTCATATTCCTCAATGGATTTGAGTAAGGGGAAGAAGGGGAAAAAAGAAAGAAGGAAGAAAAAAGGAGGAGGAAAAAAGAGAAGGGTAGGGATAGTAGAAAAAAGCCAAAGAGAAAGGAAAGAGATAATGTTGAAGAATTACAGATAAAATTAAAGGCCCCTTGACCACAATCACCATCCCACCTCCCAATCTCTTCTTCCAGAAAGTGTCCAGGATCATGCTAGAAAGAATTTCATGCTTGTGATTTATTTCATCATACAGATAGCAAACCTACTATCATTTGGCTAATTGCTTTGTTTGTTACTTAACATTATGCTTTGAGTTTGAGTCATATTGATATGTAGAGATCAGTATCATTTATTTTAAGTGCTAAATAAATTGTCTGACCATCACATTTTAACTATTAACATTCCTATGTGATGTTTCTTGTTCTTCCCTATTACAACCAAGGCTGCAATGTACATTTTTCTGCATATTGTCTTGCAGACAGATATAACAGATTTTTTAAAGTGTAAACTTACAAGTAAAATAGCTGGTTCATATAGTATAACACTTTTAATTCTACCATAAAGTGCCATAAATTGTTCTTCAAAATGGCCTCATAAATGTATACTACCACCACACTGCATGACAATACTGTTTTCCCTATATCCTCACCCACCCTCAATACTGTAAAAATTCTAGAATTATTGTCAATGTGATGACTGGAAAATGATAGCTCATTGTGTTTTTTTAATTTGCATTTTCTGAATACATGTGAGGTTGATGTTTTACATATTAATTAGCTATTCACAAATGCTATCCTGTGATTTGTTGGTACCTATTAGTATTTTCTGTTTATCTATTTCAACATTTTTCCTTAATCTTTATAATAGTCTGGATAATAATCCTTTGTCTACTGTACATATTACAAATATTTTCTCCACTGTAACTGCCTATCTTTTTGCATAAGTAATTTTTAATTTTGCTGTAATCAAATGATGGGTAAGCAAATTATAGATGTGCTGATATTAAATTCTTCTTGCATTCCAATGACAACTCCCACTTTATTATAATGTATTGTATTAAAAACTTTCATGGATTTGGTTACTGAGTTTTTTAATCAGCAGGTTTATTTCTATGTACATAAGTTTATATGGCCATAATTTATATTTCATTGCACTATCCTTCTAATTCAATTTTGAAATCAGATTATATTAATTTCATTTCAAAAGGCAAACAGCTATTTTTTCTGCTGTCTGGAACACCTTAAGAAGTTTAGTAAATCTCACCTAGAAACTTTCTGGGCCTAGAGCTTATAATTGGAATGTGCAGAATACTTTTCTACTAGAAGTTTTCTTTCTATCTCTTTAATGGTTATTAATGTAGTCAAGTTTTCAAAAATGTCTTTCAGTGTCAATTTTGACATTTTATATTTCTATAACTTTTCAAATTTATAAGTGTGTAATCTTTATAAATTCTCAATTATATTTTTATGTTTATTTTATCTATAGATATTTGTTTTGTACATAAAAACATATCCCATTTTCCCCACTCTTGCCTATTTTAGTAAACTTTTGGTTATATTTGGTATATTACTATATTGTGTTTTGATAGTTGTGTCCTCTATTTCTTTGATATTAACATGTATCTGTAGTGTATTTTTCTTTCTTATTTACTTTTTAAAGGCATTATTTTGGAAAGCATAAAGAATGATATGAACATATTTATATCGCAACCCAGCTTATGAAAGCAAACTTCACTACTAGAGTTCAAATCCTGGTTTACTCTTCCTCAAGGATGCCTCCTATACACCCAAGTCCACAGCTAAATGCTATTCTGAACCTCATGTGCTATTCGTTCCCTTTCATTGATGTACATTGTTATTATATACATGGCAATATATACTATATAGTACTGTTTTGCCTACTTGTAAAGTTTGAATAAGTGCTTAATATATGCAAAACAAGCAGATAGATAGATAGATAGATAGATAGATAGATAGATAGATAGATAGATAGTTTTGCTGAAACCTTTTGTCTATGGGATTCATCTATGTTTCCTGGGATCACCTACCAAATACACTTCACTGGAATCACTGCCTCAGTGTCTGCTGCTTGGGGGACTCAAGCTAAGACACCCTCTACTAACGGCGTATTCATAAGTTGTTGAATTAATGATATACTGACGACATATTTTGAAAGGTGGTCTTCATTCACCTCTTAATATGAAAACTAAATGAAGAGATTCTTTAATGTTCAATAATCTTTTATTTCTGCAAAAACCCAGTTTAAACTTGATCTAATTTTTATTTAGTTTACTTTATTTAGTAATTTACATCTATAATTATAAATAAAATTAGCCCATAATTTTCATATCTAATATTTTCCTTGTCTGATTTAGGTAACAAGGTTAAACTAGTTTTATAAAAAAGCAGTTGGAGGGTGTTCTTCTTTTTGATCCTCCAGAAAATTTGGAATGAAAATGAAATGGTGTTTCTTGACTCTGAATTAAATTACCTCTAAAACCATCTGGAACTGGCTTTTGAATGAGTAAATTTCTAACCTTGATTAATGTATTTAATGACTAGGAAAACAATCAGGAATTTTATTTTTTTCTTGAATAATTTAAGTTGCAGTTTTTCTAAGAAATTTTCATTTTCTCTAAGTTTTATGTGTTTTGAAAACATGTATTTCATAGTTTTATATTTTTAGTCTCAGCAGCATCTATAGTTGTCTTCTTTTCCATTTCTAATATTTGTTTGTACTGTTTCATCTTTTCTTAGAACCTAAAAAAATGTCTATTTTATTAGTTTTTTCAAAAAATGAACTAATGAACTTTTTGCCTTAGTTGATTCTCTCTACTGTATATTTGTTTTCCATTTGATTAATTTCCACTCTTATCTTTATAGTTTCCTTCCTTCAACTTTCTTTGTGTTTATTTTGTTGTTCTAACTTCTAAAGTTGCTTAGCTCATTTATTTGCAGCTTTCTTCTTTCTCAGTATAAGCATTTAAAGCTATAAATTCACTATGAAGCATGTTTCAGTTATATCTCACAATTTGGACAATAACATATTTATTATTATTCATCTTTAACAGAAGTATTTAGGAAATTTTTTAAAAATTAATTGTCAAAGATATGAATTTTTCTACGTAATGATTTGATACTAATTTCTGACTTAATGGAAAATGGTTTTGATGATAAAAATGTTATGAAATTATGTCTTAGGATGGAGTCAGTTTTAACAACTGTTCCTTATGTGATTGAGAATAAGATGTTGCCTCTAGTTGGGGTTATTTCTCTTTCATGTAAAGCTTGTTAATAGTGTTATACAAATTTTCATATACTTATAAAAACATTGGTGCTTTATCTATCAATTACTGTGAGAAGTTTGCAAATTCTTACACTCTTGTCAATTTTTCCATTATGCCCTTAGACATTTTGAGGCTATGCTACAAAGTTTGCACAGATTGGATCTGATGAATTAAATTTATTATCACCATGTAGCAATCTCCTTTATGCCTGATAACGTTTTTGCTTCAAAGCTTCCTTTGAAGCAAAGACTAGAAAGTAGTCTATCTTTCTATTATTATTTTTGTAGATACTGGCTTCATATATCTTTTCCTTTTTTTTTTTACTTTTGACTTTTTTGCATACTCATATTTTAGAAGTTTCTTTTAATTCTATTTAGGAATATATGACTTTTAACTGTCAAGTCTATTGAATTTATAGTAATTACTATTACCGACAAATCTGGGTTTATTTCTACAATTTTATTTTGTGCTACATCTCCTGGTTTGGCAATAGTTCTTTTTTTTTTTTCCTTCTTCTTGCTTTCCATTTGGTCTGATTACTTTAGGTCTCTTTATTTCAGTGTTCTAACACAATGTACATAGATGTTGATTTTTTTTAATGCATGCTGTTGGGGATGTCCTGATGATCCACATCTTTCATTAATTTAGGAAGTCGTTAGCATGTTCTGCTTGAATGCTACCAGTCTGTCATTCGCTCTATTTCCAGAACTCTAATGGGGTACCTGTTAGAACTTCATCTTTTATGCTCCAAGAATCTTAACCAGCCTTTATATTTCCAATGAGTATTTTTCTCTTGCTTGCATTCTGAGTGATTTCTTCAGATCCTTCTTTTGTTTTACTAATTTTTCTCTCCAATATTCAAAAGAACAAAACATTCACAGAATGGAGACCAGCACTTATGTGTCCTCTGGGACATCAGGAAACTCTGACGTGAGAAACTAGAAAAATCTGAGAAGCTGAACAGAGGTCTTTACAAACTCAGAGTATGGACAAAAATTGAAGTTCAAAGCTCCCAAATAGGAAGAACAATGATAAACCCTTGAGGTTTGGCATTGGAACCAGAAAGGCTCCACCTATGCCTTGGGAGGAAAGGTGAACTGCAAGGTTACTTGCTATTACAGCTTAAAATTATCTAAATCCACAAACTTAGGCTAAGGTGTCTTTAGATGGTAAGTGCCTAGCCTAGCTAACCTGTAGAGACAAACGAAAATCCTCTCTGAAGAAGGGAACATTGTTGTAGCCCTGAAATGTTCTACTTTCTCACTGTGGAAGGGCAAGTCCATCATCCCTGTCCCCAGCTTTCATGAGGAAAGGCTTTGGGGCCCCATAACTCATGTTCTTGCACAGTCGTGGGGCTATAGTGAGAAAAGTCATGAAACAGAAGGGATCAATTGAGACATGCATTTAGGTTTCGCTGGGAATTTTGAAGAATCACACTGTCTCCCACAGCTTTTTGGTACCGAAATTAAACAGTCTCCTCTCAAACTGACCAATTTGCACAGCCACCATTAATTATACTGTGATAGATTCAAGTGATTCTATGAAGGCAACAAAGATATTTCTTATTTGATATTAAGTGTTAGGGACATGTGATGACATCTGTGGTCTGTCACCAACTGAGATTTAAGGGATGTGGTTTTTTAGGTCATGTTTTTGTCACACACTACAGCCTTGCTTGGGCCCCCAATATACTTTCTGGGTGCCCATGAAATGTGCCATGACTGTATTCGGAAGATAAATAGATCTGCAGATTCAGAGCTAAGAGATGGAAACACCTCTAGAGGAAATTCATAATATGGAAACATATTTATTATTATTCAGTATTAGTATTCATTACTATAATAGTATTTCATATGGATTTCATAATACAAACTATAGAAGGTGAATTTGTCAAGTTCTTCTAGCATGGTCAGGATAGACAGCAGTTAGATTTTTCATTAAATTCAAACACAATTAACAGTAAGGATTACTGGAGAAGGTTCTTGGAAGTAAGTATTCTGGAATAAATTTCACCCAGGCTTTAAAGATCTGTCTTCCACTCCAGACTGAACCCTTCCCAGTGACTCCTCCACCTTAGTTTATTTCCTTCACCACCCTTTCCACAATCCGTAGTTAGACTTTTGTTACTTCTTTAAGCTCAGTCTCCACCAGTGACTCTGAAGCTCATGAGGACAGAGATGTTGACTCTTATCTTCTCCATCCTGTTTGTAACATCTACCCCGAGGCCTAGAACCTAGCAAGTATCCAAAAAAAATGTGAAAGAATGAATGAATAAAATAACAGAAGTCTCTGTAAGGTGACTCAGGAATCTTTATTAGTAAAGAGCTCCAGAGATGGTTTTGATGACCAACCTACTGAAGAACACACTACACTGAAAAAGTGATTTTTAACTAAAGAGAATATGTAAGAATTTTGGACGGCGTGAGAGGCAGGGCCAGCTTTGTGAGCGTTTCTCTAGTGCAGCTGCACAGGACCTGCTCAGAAGGTCCACCTCCATCCCCACATGCCCTTAGGACTCAAGGATCTGCAATCACCATCTTAATAATTTTATCTTTGAATTTGTGTTTTGAAGTCCGATGGGACAATGGAGGATGAGCCAGGGGTTTGGAGTCTCTGCTTTTGGGTGATCATGCATCTTCCCACCACTGCCTCCCCAACAGGGGTAAGGACATGTCAGCTGTCTGAACCCAACTCCTGACCAGCAGCTGTGGCCACCGTTGCTTCAGGAGAAGCTGGGCAGGCAGGGCTTTTGATGCCCTGCCCACAGGGGTCTGCATTTGCCCAGGAGTATTCCTGTACACAGGAAGGTTTGCATTAAATAATAAAGAAAGAAAAACATATTTTTCCCCTCTGAACAAAGGGCCTGGCATTTTCACTTTGTACTGGACCCCTGCAAATTATATAGCCAGCCCAGAAGGCAGAAGATATTCATTGAACAAAAGAGGATGAGTGTATTTTTTGAAAGCTAAGAAACACAGTTCCCATGTTTACCTTCTTAAAAAGGAAGGTTGTTATGAACTTAAGTCACATTGCTACCAGGTAGATGGTGGTGCCTTCATGTCTTTTGCTCTAAACAAATAAAATTTTCCAAAGTTCACAGAGATAATGACCTCTTTTCCCCTAATTTATGTTTTCTTGATGGAAGCATAATTTTACTAAAAAGTAAATCTTTAAAAAATTAACTTTTTATTGAAAAGTGAATTTTGTACATCACCATTTGAAGAATATAAGCACCTAAAGCACTAACCCATAGTATTGCAAATGCTTTTTCTTTAGTCTTTTCACTTTAAACTTATATTCCTCCCTTCCTCACCTTTCCTTCAATACCTAACACCTGTTAACTTGCTTTAGATGAAGTTCCAGTTTGCTCTCTCATGTATTGTTTCACTTCTTAAGCATATGTCCAATGGTGTTTCGTTCTGTAGAGGGCTTCAATCTTCCCTCCATGTCAATTTACAGAGGCCTCATGTGCTGAGGTGTCAGTGGAAAACCTTGAGTCCTCCAAGAAATGGCCCATTTAAAACCAAGTGCAGAAATAGCCAAGAAGCTGCCTGGGAAATGCTGAGCCATTTGGTTATGCAAAGAAATCTGATTCTGAAGCAGGCTGTGCTGAGGCACCTTGCCCACCAACACAAAACACCAGCTGTTTTTTTTGACCGTGCCTCAGCCCTTGCTTCACCGCTCATTTGGCTTCATCAATAATTTACCACGGCTCCATGGTTTGGGAGCCTTTTCCCTGTCTACTTGCCTTACTATTCATCTTCAAGTTTCTCCATAAGGGTTCATTTATCGAAAAAAGGAGCAACTTTATTCCTGTTATTGATTCTTTATTAACAACTTCTCTGTCTTTCTTTCCCTCCAATTCTATTCTTTCTTCCTCTCCAATTTCATGATCTCATTCCTAAGTCTAGTCACCACACCCCAGCTGAATCACTTTATCCAACCTTCTTCCATCCACATATATGCCTGTGTGTCCTTCACCAGAAGCAACCATCAGCCAGTTACTGTCCGATGCAGGATACTTGCCCAACACTATCATTACAGGATGTAGCAGTTCATGACGACTCCCTAGCCCCAATGTAAGGCCTTCTCTCCTCCCATCAAAAAGAATCAGAGCTTTGAAGCAGAGCATTTCAATTCTGGTTATTTTAAACTTTATGACTTTTCTATTAAGTTGCAGTACTAGTGTTCCCCTTAACTGAAAAAGCACAGGAGAGTGTTCAAAATCTGGAAATACAAAGATTTAGCAATTCTCGTGTGACCACAGCTCAGTCTTAGGGATGCCATCTCATTGTATTGGGATAAAGCCTACCTGGTTAACCAGCCTTTGTGAACCAGGTGGTTAAGGCCATGGACTTGCTGAACCACTTTTGTCTTTGGATCTAGCACAAGTTCAATTTCCAAACAGAATCTCCACTTCATATAGCCACTTCATTGTATATTTTCCAAGTTCCTCTCAAAACAATCTTTAATGGGGATGGCTACAGAGAAGAGAGGAGAGAAACAATGAAGACAAATTCCTATTAATATTCAGAACATGAAGAACATTTACCAGAACCTTCCCTGATAAGCTCTGGTCCTTTAAAAGGAGAGAAATTCTCAACATTGCCATATGGAGAACTCTTGTGCGCCTGCCTAATACTCTTGGTCTCATTCAGGCTAAGTTCTTTTTTCTTTACCTGTACATGCCCAGTGAGCTCCATCTTCTACACTGACTCTATCGTTAAATTAGAGGCTTTTAACCTAGGGCTGCTGAAGTTCTATAAATTCCTTAAACTTGTATGTAATTCCTTTTTACTTGTATGTGAAAAATAATAGATCTGTGTGTGCATGTACATTATTTTAAAGAAATTTAAAGAGATTTCATTTGATTTTTAAGGAGTGTCTTAATCTTGGTTGATTTGTGGCTGAGTGACTTTATCCACCGAGATGCAAGACATGAGAAGATTTCAGACCAAGGTCATCCTTGTAATCTTAGAAGATCCTGGTCCGAAGCTGCCCATTGAACTTGGATTTTATTATTCATAAACCCCAGGATTATGAATTGTGATTTTTAAAAAAACCATAGGAAGACCATCTTCTGAGACAGTGATTTTCAGAATGTGCGCCTTAGAAGTAGGGTTCCACAGATGCCCCAGGATTTTCTGTAGGGAGTGACCAAGAGGTAGGCTCTATATCCGGCTGCAAGCCCATTAATTCCTATATGTTGCAGTTATGACTCAATATCACTTTTGAAATTTTTATTGAAAAAAATAAGTATGATATTGCGTTTTGATGTTTAAAAGTTACTGCCCTAAGATGTCAGGATCTGGTGGTTATGACAATACAACTTCACCAGAATGTAATGCACTCACACACTGAAATGATTAATAAATACTACTACTAATTGATATACACTGACACTAATGTTAGTATTATATTTGTCTCTCATGTCCACTGAAGCCAGTTGATAGAGGATGTCTAAGACATTCTTGAGAAGGATTCTGGACCGTGCTGGTTTGCCAGGAAATAAGAATATGAATAATTAGTAGTGTCCATCATGGCTCCAGGAATGTCTTTGGTATTTAAGACTCCTATCCTGGGTCATTTGGGGAAAATAGCTGGCCTGAACCTGCGCCACACAAGATGTTTCCCAACATGGTTCTTTCATCTCCATAGAAACTCAGACTTAACCTCTTAACCACTTATATCAATTTGACAATCTAAAAATAACAGAGACACTGCATCTTTCAGCCCTCCCTCTGCTGCTTTGGCAGACTTGACTTTGGACTCATAGTTGTCAACTCTATTAGTAAACTTTAAGAAATAATTTAGAGAATTTCTGGCCAAGATGGAGGTGTAGGTAGACATGCTTTGCCTCCTCGCACAACCATAAGAAGGATGATAACCAGTCTAAAAACAAAAAACAACTGGAACCTCCAGAAAATTGAACAATATGGAGGTCCAACAACTAAGGATTTAAAGAAACATTCATCTAGATGAGTACGAGGAGTAGAGACAGGCAGCGGGTACAGAGAGAACACAGTGTGGTACAGTGAGGAGGTGGCAGTGGAGAGGCAACAGCAGCAACTGCAGGTGGAACAGGGAGTCCCACATTCACGTGTGGTAGATAAAAACTGGGAGGGACAACTGGGGAGTGAGTGATTCCAACCCCAGGCCAGACTGCATAGCCCAGTTCCAGTGTCAGTAAAATAAAGCCTCATAACATCTGGCTGTAAAAAACGAGGGTTGGGGTGGTGCAAGAAACTGCCGGGCTCTCAAAAGAGTCCGTTTAAAAGGCCACAGGGTTCTAGAATGTACATAAAGCCACCCACTCAGGGAGTCAACAGTAGGGAAGCAGCTAGAAGGGAACCAGGGACTTATGGAAAATGGGGAAAGTGACTGGAAATGGGGTGAGAGCTGAGCAAGCAAAATTGTTCCCTCTTTACCCCTCCCCTACAAACAACACCACAAAGTGTCCAAGTAGGCCATCCTGCCCTAGGGAATACCTAAGGCTCCATCCCTTACAGCATAACAGATGTGCCAGCAACAGGAATCAAAGCACTCTACCTAATACACAGAAATGCAGGGAGGTTTCCAAATTGAGGAGACAAAGAATTATGCCCCAGATTAAAGAACAAGTCAAAACTCCAGAAAAAGAACTAAGTGACATGGAGATAGCCAATCTATCTGAGACAGAGTTCAAAACATTGGTGATCAGGATGCGCAAAGAAACGATTGAGTAGGGCCACAAAATAAAGAAAGAAGTGAAGGCTATACAAAGTGAAATAAAGAAAAATATTCAGGAAACCAATAGTGAAGGGAAGGAAACCAGGATTCAAATCAACAATTTGGAACAAAAGGAAGAAATAAGCATTCACCTGGAATGGAAAGAAATAAGAATTGAAAAAAATGAGGGAAGGCTTAGGAACCTCTGAGACAACTTCAAACATTCCAATGTTTGAATCATAGGCGTGCCAGAAGGAGAAAAGGAGCAGCAAGAAATTGAAAATTTATTCAAAAAAATAATGAAAGAAAACTTCCCCAATCTAGTGAAGGAAATAGGTATACAAGTCCAGGAAGCTCAGAGAATCCCAAACAAGTTGGATCCAAAGAGGGCCACACTAAGACACATCATAATTAAAATGCCAAAGGTTAAAGATAAATAGAGAATATTCAAATCAGCATGAGAAAAGAAGAGAGTTATCTACAAAGAAGTTCCCATAAGACTATCAGCTGATTTCTCAAAAGAAACCTTGCAAGCAAGAAGGGAATAGCAAGAGGTACTCAGAGTGATGAAAAGCAAGGACCTACATCCAAGATAACTCTATTCTGCAAACTTATCATTTATCATTGAAAGACAGATAAAGTGCTTCTGAGACCAGGTAAAGCTAAAGGAGTTCATCATCACCAAGCCCTTATAATATGAAATGTTAAAGGGTCTTGTCTAAGAAAAAAAGATCAAAGCTATGAACAGTAAAATGGCAACAAACTCACAACTATCAACAACTGAATCTAAAAAACAAAAACAAACTAAGGAAACAACTAGAACAAGAACAGGATCATAGAAATAGAGATTACATGGAGGGTTATCAGTGGGGAGGTGGAAGGAGAATAATGTAGGAAAAGTTACAGGGACTAAGAAGCACAATTGGTAGATACAAAATAGACAAAATAGGGTATGTTAAGAATAGTATGGGAAATGGAGAAGCCAGAGAACTTATATGTATGATCCATGGACATGAACTAAGGGGGGAAATGCTGAAGGTAATGGGGGTCCTGAGTAGAGGGTACAAAGGGGAAAAATGGGACAACTGTAATAGTATAATCCATAAAATATAGTTAACAAAAAATAATAATTTTTAAAAAGAGATAATTTAAGGGGAAACACCTTGACTTCAGCTCTGTACAAACGAGAGTACAAACTTGCAAATAAGGAACAATGTGAACCAAGTTAACAAATTAGTTTTTTACTTTTAATCTTCCAGTGTAATGTAAGTTCCAAGGAAACCAACCCTGACCTCTTAGGTTATTGGATGATTTCATTGCACAGTCATCCTTTTATTTCCATGACTCTATTCCAATTTACAATTATGTGTGTGTGCATGCATGTGTGCGGGCACATATGTGATTAAATTTTGTCTCTCACATTAGTCTGTAGACTCCAGAAAAGTGTTTTTATTTGCTCATCATATTATTTTCAGGTTATTGCATGCAAAACCTGTCACATTTATTCTATTCAATGATTTATAACTGCTACTACTTGCTAAAATTAAACCATACAAAGTGAAAAAAACAGACAACAAAAGGGGAGAAGATTCCAAAAGAGATAGGTAAATAAAAGTAACAGGCTTCGTCTGAAAACCTCATCTACCCTTACAGCATGTTGCATGTACGATCAGGAAGGATTGCTCTGGAGCACAGCTGGGAAAGTCTGACCTATTCAATTTTTTCCCTTCTTTTTATTGTTGACAAATACCATATGATCTCACTTATAGTGGAATCTAATGAACAAGTAAAGTGACTAGCAAAATAACACCAGAAACATGACCCACTGAATTTTAAAATCAGCACTGAATGTCCATTTTTGTTGTCTCTCCCAGCAGAACTCTCAACTGCAATTCTTCCCTAAGGTTGGCCCCAGACTCCATGGCTTCAGCTTTCCCTGACTTCCACTGAGAAGGCTAGCATCTTCGTACTCCTTGGCCCCACGCCATTGTCTCGGAGTTATTTGGTGCAAAGTCTGAAGTGACACCGGGGAAGATAGAAGAAATATCAAAAAGTGGTGTCCCAGGTGCAAGAAGAAGAATGTGTTTTAAGAAGGAAAGAGTACTAAAAACATAACAATGAATGGATATTTTATTGGAGACAAGAAATAAACCATCAAAATTAAATAAGTAACATAAGATCAAAGGGTAACAAGGGCTATGAAGAATATAAAACCCATATAGGGGAAGATAATGACAGAAGTATGGAGATATTTGTAATCATGCAGTTAGAGAAGCTCTCTTTGAAGGGGTGATATCTGAGCACAGACCAGGATTATGTGAAGGAGTAAAAGAAGAGCATTCCACACTGAAGGATTAGCTTTGTAAAGGCTTATTGACATTTGAAGAATGTCAAGAAGGCAAGCATAGCTTGAGTGGAGAGAGTCAGAAAGAAAGTGATCGGAGAGTTTTACAAGGGCCAAATAATATAGAATAATGGATTTTATTCTAAATGGAAACCAATGGGAAACTGATTGTAAGAATAGCACAGAGGGAGCAGGAAGCCCAGTGAAGAGTCCATTATGAGAGTCCAGCTATAGCATGACAGACAGTCAATTGTTCCAAATAAGATGGGAGCAATGACACTGGTGAGAAGTGGTCATGTTCAAGGAATTTTAGGAAGGCAGACCCAACAGCACTTACCAGTGGAGTGGGTGTTGAGTGGGAGAAAGATAGGAATCTATTATCATTCTTACTGTGAGAACCTGAGCAACATATAATGCCACTTATTCACTTGGACAATCTTGGGTAGGATTTGTGGGTGGGAATACAAAGAATTCCATCTTGGACATGTTACGTTTGAGATGCCTACTAGACATCCAGGTGGAAATTTAAAATAACCAGTTACATATACAAGTCTGAATCTCAGGAGGGAATTGTAGCTGAAGAATGCAAACCTGAGCATACTAAAGGTGCTTTCAGTGATTATACAAAAGAAGATTAGCTAGGAAAAGTGTGTAAACAGAAAAAAAAGGGGTGGGGAGAATGAGGCCTAAAACCGAAGATGGGCTAACCTGTAGAGGTCAGGCTGGGGAAGAGGAGACAATAGAGGGGAAAGAGCCCTGCGTTTACAAATACAGGTGCTGAAAGAAAAAAATATTCGTGGAGGGAGCCATCAACAGTGCCGACACTGCTAAGAGCACAAACAAGGGTGTGGGGGGATCGTGCAGGGAACCGACCATTGGTTGACAAGTTGGAAACCAGTGGGTCTGTGGACAAGAGCATTTTTTGTGGTGAAGTGAAAATCTTGCTGAAGTAGATTCTAAATGCTAAGGATATTTTGCGTATACACAGATTACAAAAGATTTTGCTAAAGAACAAAGAAATGAGCTAGAAGTGCCTGGGGAGACAAGGGAAAGCTTGTTTTTATTTAAGACAGAGGCCATTATACTTGAAGTCTGTGGAAGTGATCTAGTTGAGAGAGATAAAACAATGAGGCAGGAGGGAAGGGACGATAGCTGCAGGAGAAGGGATGGGATCAGAGACCTTACAGGAGGGCAGAGCTCAGCTCTGTAACAGGAGGGAAGTTGACGCACAAGCATATGTAAAGGTTGGTCAGTTTGGTTATAGGAAGATGAGGTCATTCTCTTCTGAATGCTTCTATTTTCTCAGTGAAATAATAAGTGAGGTCACCAGCTGATAATGCAGAAGGGGAAGGTGGAGTTGAGATTTTGATGACAGAAGACACGATATAAATTTGCTTTCTCAGAAAGGGGGAAAGCAGATACACCAAGGAAATGCGGGACGCCTCATTAAGATCACTTTTCCTCCACCTTTCCATTGCATGTTTCCAATCCTGGACACAGACTGCCCACTTCCCCCAGAAACACGAATGTTAAAGAAACACTTTGAAATATTGTTCGAAACTGATTTGTACTTTGTTGTAACCATAGGACTCAATTCACTCACTTGAATCATATGCATAGAAAACGTGCTTCTTCCCACCTTTAAAAAAAAAGTAGACTGATAGATAATATGAGTAACAAATGTGAAATCTCTTCAAAGCAGAACTGCATTCTATTGTCCTAGACAGAGGTGAGACAAAGCCAATCCCGTATCTGCAGGTGAAATAGCTTCCTCATTCTGCATGGAATTCACTAGAGAGATAACTCGGACAAAATGAAACAATCTCTTTGATATTAACACCAGCGATTTAAATTCTTGTTTCTCATATTTTTAATTTCTCATCCAGGAAGTTTCACTAATGAGGCATGTCACAACTTGATTCCCAATTGTTGACATATTGTTTTTTAAAAAAACATGCACTCAAAAGAATTTCAAGAACTCCAGAAAGAGCAGATTAAACCACAGCACTATGTTCTGTCAGACTTTTGGGGGTCCCAAAGAGTTGTAACTACATCAAATTTAGTTAGAATCACACTAAGTTTTACACAGAGAACCATTCAGGCAAATGAGTCTAAGATAGTTAGTGATATGATTAATATTTTTTACATTATTTTCCTGTGCTTAGCTTGTGCAGTTTTGAAATAAACCAGTATATCCATTCTATCATGAAGATATGTGAGAATGTAGCCTTCAGAGGAAATCTGCCTGGATTAAATAATAAGCAGATATAATAGTCTTCTGTTAGGAAATAAAGAACAAATTGAGGTGAGGAGCAATCGTGAAGATGGTAGATAAAGGGGAAGACCTATAAATGTGTTCTGAGTTGTTTGTAAATGTTTTGTTTATTTGTCTGATCCCTCTGTAACTCAGCAGTGTTGTATGAGGAAATGACCAAAATTCCTAGAAGCGATTTTACACACTCACATAGGCTGAAGTTAGTAAATCCTTCAGTCCCTTTGGCAAACTCCTCATGTTTTCCCTTTGGAAATATGATAAACTTGTTTATTCTATTTGTCAGTTTTCCGTTTCTGAGTTTCTTCATGGAATTTGTTATCTTCTTTGTGTAACCAAGCTGTCCCAAGTATGAATAGTCACAGTTGCAAAGAGAAAGTAAGGATATGAGTAGTAATAAAGAATAAGAGTTTGTAGAGCACAGTGTTTTTTGTTCATTGTGAACGAGATGGGACAGTTATTTTAGCTTTAAAGCATACCACATAATACTAAATATACCTTCCAACTGCTGTTAAGAAATCAACCGTCTTCTCCGTCTCTGCGTGACAAGATGGAGTTTTTCCTCTGTACTGAATGTCACACATTCCAGTGCTTGGATGTGAAGGTTTAAGAAAGGACTGACACAGCATGTCACTGAGGCAGGCAAGCCCTTCAGACCCAGTGTTCTCGGCCTTCTAAACCTGCCTGAGAGACAATGACCACATAAGTGCGCAGTTAGAGCCAGTGAGCGCAGCACAGAGAAGCCAGACACCCTGGATTTTCCTTAGATCTGGAGACACTGTGAGTGGTCCCGCTGTGGTAGTGGTGCCTATTAGTCATGGAAGGGTTTTTCTTCAACAGGCTACCATTGGAAAGACCAAAACACCTGAGCTTCAGTGGAAGTCACAGGAATGGGACTGCTGAGCTCTCCTGTTCTCTCATTGGGATGACAGTAAGTAACCCAGGCCCACTGGACTGCGTAAAACTCCCATGGAGGATGTCGGAGTTACCAATGGAAGAAGAACCGTGGGAAAGACATAGGAGATTCTTTTAGGTGTAGACTTGGCATTCAAGGTCATCTAATTTAAATGCT
Source organism: Trachops cirrhosus (assembly GCA_028533065.1). Classification (NCBI taxonomy): domain Eukaryota; kingdom Metazoa; phylum Chordata; class Mammalia; order Chiroptera; family Phyllostomidae; genus Trachops; species Trachops cirrhosus. The sequence goes on from CM052541.1 coordinate 169,016,974, forward strand.
ATGTACTCCAAGGTGAGATAAGCTATATTGGTTACATTTGTTACTCTAAATAAATTCTGCCTAACTTTTGTAATACACCAGAGAAGAGTATTAAAGAAGTAGCTCAACTTCCTGAACTATGGCATTAAATCAATTTGCCTTGTTCTCAGTCTTAGCACATGATGAGCACTCAACTTTTAGAATCAAATTTAAAAATTCTGGTATTTTAAAGAAATTGTCAAAATATGTTAAATTATCCCTAATTAACTACCTATTCAACATTGAAAGCAATTTGTCATCTGGTGTGAGTAGACATTGTTGAAGAAGTCTTATAGTTCCCTAAGAAACACTTCTGTGGCATTAAGATTAATCTGTAATCTTAGAACCATATACAATTTTAAGTTCAAAATACTCAATAGCTTGATTGAATATGTACATTTTCTCAATTATACAAACATAAAACTTTGGGGGTTATTTACAAAAAATAATAATTAATGTGTGCTCAACATTTTAGAATGTGTTTTCACATACATGATCTCATTTGTTATTCATTATAACTTCATGAGTGGGGAATTTCCCTATTTGATAACTAAGTTAACAAAGGCTCCAAGAAGATAATTAACTTCAACATCAGTAGGAGGCTAAGACATAGTTCCTCTGTATCTGAATGCCATGTCTCTCTCACTCTAATGCATCATCTGACATAATATAATGCTGCAAATGTGTCACTAAATAGAACGTGAACAGCCTTTTTGAAATCCCAGGATTTAGTCGTTAGTCTTATCCACTAGCTTTCTTTTAAGCTTAGCATAAACCCTTTCTTTACATTCCATTTAATAAATGGTCTTCTGTTGCAGTCTATATGGATCTCTATATAGTCAACAGCTAGTAAGATATTTCTCCTGCTATATTTCCCTGGGCTCCTAGCCACATGTTTGCACCTTGAGGCCCTCCTCCCCTGATTAAAGTTGATTGGTTAGGGGTAAGTAGATCCTCCAAATTAAACATCTCAGATTCATTCTGGAAAAAATTTGGAATCAAGACTGAAAAAGAAATCATCAGCGTCTGCTTTACTTGACTTAGGTGATGTATATCCTGAATCACTGATTGGCTAATTTTTTCTTTCTGGACTTGAGGAACAAAAAAGCACATACATAAAGAGGGATAAATTCTTGACCTTGAATTTCGTGAACTACTCCTTATCCTCAAAATAAATCTCCTTTTCTTGCTTAAGCCAGATCTAGTATATTTTTTTTATACACAACTAACATCCCAAATAATATACCTGATAATCTGCTAAACTCATCTTAATCCCTTTATCCCCAACCATTGAGCAGAACTTCAAAAACTCATTTAAATAGATGGTTGGGGTAGTCAATAAAATTTAAAAGTTATTATAAATTATAAGATTTTTCATTAAAAATACTAAAAATGGATTTACAGTAAAGAATTTAACCTTATCCAAAGAGAGATCTGGCCTTTGCCTCTCTGCTCAAAGGGAATCTCCAGGGTCTTGGGATGTCATCCCTGATATGAGTGTATTTGTTTGCTTTGGATCTTCAGTAACACTGAAAGGTCTCACAATGTGATTTAGAGTGATGACTGGCCACACCATGCAGTAATAATATATTTAGAGTGCGTGCTTTGGGTCATGTGGTATCAGTTGACCTTTGGAGAGACTGGACCCTGAGATTAGCCGTGTGGGCAATCAATCATTCATACATGATGGAGCCCCCGGTACCAACTCTGGACACCAGCACCAGAGGAGCCTAGCTCACTGGCAGACTCACTGTTGACTGTCACATATCAATACTGGGGCTATAATTCTGTCCTGATTCTATGGAGAAAAGATAAGTAGAAGCTCCATGCTTGGTAAGCTCCTGGACTCTGCCCCATGCATCTCTTTTGGTGGCTGATTTTCATCTGTATCTTTTCCCTGTAATGAACCATCACCATGGCCATTAAAGCTTTTAGTGAGTTCTCTGATCCCTTTTAGTGAGTTATCACACCTGAGGGTAGTTTTGGGAAACCCCTACACTTGCAGTTGGTGTCGGAAATGAAGGTGACCCTGTGTGGACTATTCTAATTTCACCATTAGCTTTCACAATGGGAGGTCCTGTTTGCTTTTCTTTTATTAAAGAAAGCTAGCTCTTTTCTATCAGTTTTTTAAAAGACTTTAAATAGTACTCAACTCAGAAGGATCAAGATCCAAGAAGAGTTTAGATTTTATACATGCTTATTTAATAGACTTGATGACTGTGTTCATTTTATTTGTTACATCTTTCTCTGACTTCTTTGACTATGATTTTGTTAAGGTGAGAAACTGTCTTCTTCTTCATTATCTCTCCAGTATCTTCTTAGTGTAGCATGAATATACTGCTAATACTTCAAAATGTCAAATGGATGGATGGATGGATGGAGGGAGGGAGGGAGCAGTGGGTATATGGATGTATGAATGGATGGTTGTTGTATTAATGTCACAATTTTTCATAGTTGTAGTAATATGTGCAATGACCTAGTGAAATTCTTGTCAGTGAGGATCAGAATGAGCACACCGTTTTTCTCTCCCAACTTTCCCAGTGTCTAGATAACCAGTTTTATATAAAAGCTCAATGGGAAGTATTAGAGAAAGCTTCCTCTATATCTCTAAGCTTTCCCAGGCTCAGAAACAACATGAATGGTATGAGAAAAGGGAGGGTTCAAACAAAAACTATTTAATAAACACCAGCCCCAGGCATGGTCACAAATAGATAACGCAATCCTGGACTTCCAGGAAAATGACTAGGTCAACATTGAAATATGTTCCTGTCGAGAAATGCCTATTCAAGTCCTGTTGATTGTTTTAAAGGTCTGCTATATAACTCTTTTCATTATTACTTCTACTAAAAGCTCCCATTAATTGTCCTACAATGTGCTGAACATTTTATACATTCTTATTTACTCCTTATTTCAACCCACTGCATTCAATATTATTAGTACATTTTACAGACAAATAAATGGAAGCTCAGGAATATATATTGCATGTGCAAGGCCAACAGCCCAAATGGCATAGCCTGGATTTAAAAATAACTCCAAACCTCATGCTATTTCCACTAAGCTATATTATTGGACCTTTAGTCTTCCTTTTCATGTATGTTTATCACATTTAACCACATGTAAGAAACAGTGCTACAAATTATGAGCAACAATAAAATAAAGCCCTGTCCTTAGGAAGCATATGGTCCAGCATGAGAGAGAAAGAACATGCACATAGAACAGTCCAAAGCAGACTGTGAAATAGGCTAACAACCAACAGGAGAAAGCACCACAGGAATTCAGAAATGATCCCTGGTTAGTGTGGTCAGAGAAGAGTTCCTGAAGGAGACAGTATCTCAACTCGTGCTTGAAGAAAAGAATTTTATGAAAGAAACTTGGGGTATTCTATGCATAATACACAGAATGAGAAAAATTGGGATAAAGCAAAACATATTAGGGAGCACCAAGGAGCCCAGTTTGGATGGAGTATATAAGTGTACATTTTGAGCCAGATTTCTTTCACTAAATATCTATGTACATCATTTGATTACATCATTTAACTTCCCAGGGCCAAAGTTTTCTCATTTATAAAATCAGAAGAATAACACTTACCTAAGAGATTCGGTCGTTAGGTTGAATAAGGGAAAAACAGAGTGGTACAGACTCTCGATAAATACATCATGTTTTTTGTTGATGGTGCAGATTTAGAAGTTATCAACCAAGAGCAGTCCCTCCCACATCTCCAACATTTAGGGACATGTTTGTTGTTGCCACTAGGCCTGGAGGGTTCTCCTGGCATTCAGCAGATGGATTCAGGGTAACTAAGTGGTCTCTGATTCTTGGGACATTATAGTACAATGAAGAATGTTCCTTCCCAAAGGGCAAATACTGTGTGTGTATTGAGAAATTCAGGAGAGATTTATAGAAGAAAAGGTTGGAAAGTGAGATGATTCTAGAGCACAGTAAGCTTTGAATACAAGATGACAGAGTGCAGTCCTGTAGACAAAGAGGACCCACTAACCTTAAGGAGGAGGTAACAACATCAATGTTTTTGGAAGGTTAATATAGCAAAGGCTCTCCGGATGGACTGGAAGTGGAGCAGACTGGTGAGAATGCTGTAAATTAGTAGACGCTCGTCACTGGCTCAGCATGAAACACTACAGGCTCAATAAATGCGTCAGGACCAGGGTCTTCTCTAACCCTCAAAAAAGTTTGTGGAAGATTAGGAAAGAAGCACTGCTTTTGACATCTTTATGCAAATTACAAAAAAGCTCCCCTTCCTCCAGGTGAGCACAGCCTTGTGTCAGAGTGGAGGACTTGAATTTTGGCTTCTTTACCTCTTCGTAGAGACACCTCTTTTAGTGTTGTTGATGGTACAGGAAGGAATGGAAAGGAAGGGTCAAATTCCAGATGGATCATAAAGGCAGAGGCACAGCAATGGGTAAGCGATGAAATCTTACCCATTTAGGAAGGAAGAAAGTCAGAGCCCGCTCCTCTGTGCGGTGCCTGGGTAGCCTGTACAATGGTGCTGCCATGCTATCAGAAAGAAGTAAGTCAGGAAGTTCCTTGGGAAATTATAAATTCAGTTTTAGACATTTTGAGATTAAGATGCTCTCTGGACAACAATAAAGAAATGTCTTAAGGCCACTGATTACAATGGAGCAAAAATACTGGGACTGAAGTGGAATGTAGCAGAGTAGCTTACTATCGTAACAAGCCCAAAGAAACTAATGACTCGAACACAATAGAAGGTATTTTTGTTACTGTTGTTCATAAAACAGTCTAAGGTCAATTTTCCTGGGCAAAAAAAAAGACTCTCCTCCACAGTAAATCAGGGACCTAGATACCCTCCATCTTTCAACTTTGCCTTTCTCCTGTGATCCTTCAGTATCATCTGTGTCCATCCAGAAAAAAAGAGCAAAGGAAGCACACCTGCCTCTTAGAAACCTTGGTCCAGAGTGAGATACATCTTACTTTTGTTCTCATTCCATGAAGGAGTCACACAGCCTCCTGAAAGGGGGGCTGACAAATGTAATCTGCCATGTGTTCAGAAAAAAAAAGGTGCAGCTTTTCGGTGAGGAGCCAATTGTCTCTGCCACAGGGTAAACCCAGCCTTCTTCTCTTCAAGGTCTGTGAGGACAGAGATAACGTTGGTCTTCTCCTCTCATTTCCATTACTTTGTAGGGTATTCAACACCTATTAACTGTATGATGTTTATCAAGTACACGTACAGCTGAAGCTAAGGTTGTGAAAAAAAATCTCAAAAAAACTGTATAAAAGAAAGAAGGGAGAGAAAAAGATTTTAACAATAAGTTTAACAATAAGTTCTTTTTGTTATTGTTGTTGCTACCATTTGTGGAGTGCCTGTTACATACCTAATCTTCACAACACCCCTGCAAGGCTGTAGATGTTATCAAGTATATTTTAATTAGGAGGGAAACTGTGCTTCTAAAATGTACACCAGTAGACAAGTTCAGAGCCAGCAGTTAGCCCCGGGTCTTCTGAGTCTTTGTTCCAAAATCTTTCTAGAACACCAGCTTCTATTTAGTGGAGGGAAGATGAGGAACCTTGACTATTGTGTTGCAAAGGAGAGAGGTGTCTTGAGAACATAGGGGACTGCTGTAAAGGTAAGCCAGGTGACTTGGCCAATTTAGCTCCTTGGGTTACTTTGGGGCACAAGCAGCGCTGCCTGGGAAATCATGAGCCACTCCATATATAACCAGTATTGAATGTCATGCTTTGTTGCTTCATTCAGCAAGCCTTCCCAAGAGAACTCCCAGCTGTTGCTGCGACCTTAGCTTGGCTGCTATCTTGCAGAAACTTTGGCTTTCCTGTTTCTGACTAAAACATTTACCATGTGATGGCCTATTACTTGTCTACCTTCTTCAGCAGTCACCTCGGCTCACATCGCATAAATGCCATTGCCCCTCAACAGTAAAGAAGATGGGCTTCTCATCAGCTTGGGTTTTTGCCCATAATTCTACGGTTCACTAGATGAGAACTCTAGGAACTTTCCTATTGATTTTATCTTCTAGAAGGCCCTTGAACCTCTCTACTTTGCTCTCTTTCCACCACTACAGCTATCAATTCTCACTTGAACCATTTTAATAAGCCCTTACCAGATCTTTCCTCATCCAGTCTTATTGCCCTCTCTAATTTATCCTCCACAAAATAGTAGGATTGATTTTTTTAATTGTTCATATGTGGTCTTGTCACCTGTTTGCTTAATACACAGAAGGAGCACACTCTGTCCTTAGCATAAAGATCAAAGTCCTTAACAAGATTTTAGACCCTGTGAGATCCGGACCCAGTCTCCCTGGTGGGACATTTCCTTCCTCTCAACTCCTCAGTCCTGGACACACTGACCTTCTTTCAGGGTCTCACACATGCTGCCCAGCTTGCCTCTCACAAGGTTCTTCCCCATTGCTCAGCCTCAGTCAGGTCCCTCAAGACTCCCCATGTTTTTCCCCCATAACACAGAATACAATGTGTGGTTATATAGTCATGTGTGTGATTATTGGGTGCATGTCTATTTCTTCCACTGCTGTATTACCAATGCTGACACGATGCCAGTTGGCGTTCAACAGGTATGTGTTGAATGAGGCAATTAATGAGTTTGCCATTTTAGAAAATAGGATATGTTTCCTTGGGAGAAAAATCCACACCCTTGGAAAAAGGTTTTCAAATCTGAACCACTTCCTAATACTGCTTCTTATTTGTCACTCAATGAGTAATCTTATTTTAAATAAAAATATTCTGTGGTTTAAAAGTATAAAAAATGAGTATTAATCACAGCAGGAACAAGAAATATTAAACTTCGTAGTATTGGTGATATTCCCTTTTGTATGAATTTATACTACTTTGTATTTATTAGGAAGCATGTCCTTTTCTGCTCATCCAGATTTACAATATTTAAAAGTCTTTGTTCTTCAAGTTTTATTTTTCCTTTAAGGATTTTAAATCCAAAAGCTTAGTAAATGAAGTATGTATACAGTTCATGAACATATTTTAAGACTTTTGGGAAACACTCAGAACAAAAGCTATTTTGAGGATTAGGAAATAGCTTGTCTGAATATTGCCAAGTGAATTTGGAATAACCTTTCTGTGGGACACAATGAAAAACTAAGGCAAGAACTTCAACATTCTCAGTTCAAGGTTACAAAGGAGTGTGAACAAAAAAATGTTTCTCATCCTTTTAACAAGACTTGGACACATAGAACATAAAAACAGTGTCTTCTTACATTTGAAAAAAATGTTAAGCACACACAAGGAAACATTGACCTTTTTGCCTTTTAGCTTCCCTGGAAGGTACCCACATAGATTTTGATGTCTTTTTCTCCTTCCTAGCTTCTCACTGTGTATTTAATGAGCCTTGGATACCTGGGCGGCCCACTGTATACATACCAAGTGAGTTGGCAGTGGGAGGGGGGAAGGACCACCAGGTGCTGCGTGTATAATGGGTAACATCATTGTAATGTCAATACTTCCCTCAGCTGAAATAGAAAGGAAAATGCTTCATTCATAACACATTAAATATAAACGCCCTTTTAAAAATGGACAAAGATAGATGGATGCAGGCAGAATCAGGCCAACAGGGCAACCACAAATTCTTAGGCAAGGATGACTACAGTTCCTAAGAATTACTAACCTGATTCTGAAGGGCCTGTGTCTTGAATCATATGTTAAGAACTTCAGGGCAGGAAATGGAAAAATAAAAATAAAAAAGAACTTCAAAACCCTAAGAACTACTTTGTTCATGTGAAAACTGCTAACTATTGTAAGGGTGTCGTATATAAAATAAGTTTGTGGTATAAATAAAGTAAGGATTTAATGTAAAATAAAAGTGCAATTAAAGAGTGATTTCATGCACAACTAACCTCACAAACTGAATCTTGGACCCAAAGGGAATTTCTGATTAAACCATAGTGTGACCAGTGCCCCTACTGGAGAAGTGAGGCACTGCATGCTCAGCCTGTTGGGCCTGGTCAATGTTTACTTACTGAATTCAGGGAGAAGTCAAGATTTGCCAGGAGCTGGACACTAGCTAGAGTCAGGGTATTTCCTAAAAAAGACAGTGCCAACATGGTGTAGTTGCAGAGAGAAAAGCAGTCAGTGAAGACGAAATCCAAATAATGTTGCTACTGATACAAAAAAAGAATTCTCCTGTGAAAACAAAGAGCCCTGCCTGTGGCAGCCTTAGACTTCTTTCTCTAAAGATTGTCAAGCCGTGACTTAAAGCTATGGGGAAGAGCCTAGCAAGTGTAATCTTTGCGTCTGAACCTCAAAGAGTCTTCTCTCTAGTTGGAGAAGAAATCCAACTAATAACACAAGGCAGTATATAACTTCTTCCTTGGTTTTAAAATCTCCAATACTGCGGCCACTCAATATATGCTTGAGCTAAACTTAATTCCTTATTACATATAACCCTGATCTCTTTCTCTCTGTTCTGTTTCCTGTTGGATTGCTTTTATTTCAAAGGACTTTCACTGTCCCCGACATATTACTCCTTCATCAAATATTTCAGATGTATTTGTGATCAATTCTTTGCCTTCTCTATCACTAAGTCTTATTCAAGACAAAGCAAGAAATAACACAGGCTTGGGCTAACTTCAGCTTAGCTAAATGAGTACATGGTGCATGGTGTCAGCTCAAGTCAACAGGCCACCCACCAAGAAAGTGAAAAAGAAGACACTGGTTCCTCCCACAGAGTACTGGAAGAGCTTTGGATGGAAACAAGAGATAATTGTGTTTTGCCATTGGCAAGTGCAAACAGTGCCTAGCACAGCAGCACATGCCATAATATTTAGTAAGTATTACTAACAGCATGAGAGTAAAAAGAAAAACTGTGGTTTGACAGATGTACGCACTGTTTTCTCCCCCCATACTCCCTCTCCATATTCCTGAAGAAGGGATTCTAGGAAGAACTTAGTGTAGAAAAAATTACAGTTGCTTATGGATACATGACTGGACTTCTTGAACTAAGCTTAAAATACTGTTAAGTGAAAAGGTTGTGAAACACTAAGCGAATTTCAAAATATAAAGAACAAAATACCTCTTTTATACAACGTTCTAACACTCCAGTTTTTCACTTAGCAAAATTCTTAGTTTTTAAGTATTAGTTTAGATTTTGCCAATTGGAAGCAAACAAAAACTTGCGGATGTGCTATAGATAAGTGGTTCTCAAATGGGAGTTGGTCAGAGAATATCAGCATCTCAGATAATGGAGCTAGGAATGCCTGGCTTGGAAAACCTCCCCAAACTGATTCTCCAACTCCCCCACCCTCATCCTCATTTAGAACTACTGTTTGAGCTATTACTTAATCGCATAAGATTGAACTGCTGTCATACATGTGGAAAACCAAGTCCAGAAACCTTGTGAATAAAAACAGTGCCCCACAGGATGCACGTTGGTGCAGCCACAGTGGAAAACAATAAATGTTAAAAAGAGAGGTTCCTCAAAATATTAAAAATAAAACTCCCATGTGTTCCAGCAGTTTCACTTCGGAATATATATCTGAAGGAAATGAAATCACTACCTCGAAGACATAACCACACCCCATGTTCACTGCAACATTACTTACAAGAACTAAGACATGGAAATTACTTAAATGTCCATTAATAGATAAAGAAAATGTGATATATATATATATATATATATATATATATATATATATATATATATACACACACACATAAAAAGGAAACTTGGCCATATGAGACAGCATGGATGGGCCATGAAGGCATTGTGCTAAGGGAAATAAGTCAGACAAAGAGAAACATACACTGTATAATCTTACTTATATATGAAATCTTTTAAAAATGAACTTATAAAAACAAAAACAGATTGGTGATTACCAGAGGCGGGAGTGGGAGAAATGAGTGGAGGTATTCACAAGGTATAAACTTCTGCTTCTACAATAAGTAAGCCCTAGAAATGTAATGTACAGCATGGTGACTATAGTTAACAATATTGTATTGTGCGTATATTAAGTTGCTAAGAGAGTAGGTCTTAAAAGTTCTCATCACAAGAAAAAATGTTGTAACTAGATGTAGTGTTAGATGTTAAACTTATTGTTTTAAATCATTTCACAATACACACATATGCCAAATTATTATGTCATACACACTAAACAATACAACATTATATGATATTTATGTCTTAATAAAGTTAGGGGGGAAATAGAACAGACAAATTTTTTTGTTTTCCTAAGAAGTTATAGAAAAACAAGGAGGTTTCAAAAGAGTAGTCAATAAAAGAAAACTTCAAAAAGTCACATGAGCAAAATGAGAATGCATGATGTTTATTTTACCTATCAGGAGTCAAGTTTTGCTGTAATTAAGAGAGACCAGGAAAACAGTGATTTACAAAAACAAGATTTTATTCTGTCAACAAAACTAAAAGTGGGAAGTCCTGGCTGATGGTTGCTTCATGAACTCTTCAGCAACCCAAGTACCTTCCAGCTCTTTTTTGACAATCTTAATGCTAGTAACTGCCTTCACCTCTTCATCTAAGAGGGCTACCAGAACTCCAGACATCACATTTACATTCCAGGAAGCTAGAAGGAGGGAGAAAAGAAGGGCATGAATATATTCATTTTAAAGAAGACAGCCAGGAAGAACCACCTTAAATTTCTCAGCTTAGTCACAGAGTCTCCCCTGGCTACAACTAAACCTGAAAAATGAAGTTTTGCTGTAAGTTGCAAAGTGCTAAAGTAAAATCAGGTGTCTATATTAAAAAGGAAGAGAAGAGCATTTGGGAGACAAATGGCAGTTTCTGACACAGACTTTTATCAACCTCAAAATCAGTGCATATAATTAAATTTATATGATATATACATTAATTTGAAATCATTTGGAAAAAAGTGATCCCAAATATTTGGATTGTATGAGATATACATATCAGTTTAAAAGTCAGTTAAGTTAGGATCAATAACCATATTTTCTACCTAGTAATAAGGCCCATCTTTAATGTCAGAAGTGACTTTAAATTGTTTGCAATTATTTTTTCATGTAAGTTCATTTATTTTTTTTCTAAGCATTCAAAATTTACTTGCTGCCCTGATGATTCAAACAAGTTAACTTATATGTCTATGATTTTTTAGGTTAAAAAAAAAAGATTTTCTCCAGAATTTAAGATAAAAAAAAAGACTCATCATTCTCAATAATTAAGTACCTCTTCACTCTATGTCTAATTTCTATAACATAATGATTAGTGACTGGAACAATACTAGCCAATATCTTAAGAATAACAGTAAACCGCCCCCCGCTGGTGTGGCTCAGTGGATTCAGTGCCTGTGTGCGAAACAAAAAGCCGCTGCTTTGATTCCCAGTCAGGGCACACCTGGGTTGCAGGCCAGGTCCCCAGTAGGGGGCAGGCAAGAGGCAAACCCACATTAATGTATCTCTCTCTATCTCCTTGCCTTCTGCTCTCTAAAAATTAAATAAATAAAATCTTTTAAAAAATCAAAAATATTAAAAAGAATAAGAGTAAAGCAGTGGATAATACTGAGAGAGATAATATCCCAAGAGAACAATTTATAAAAGGTGACTTTAAGCCAAATAGTAAACAAATAACCAATTTTTAACTGTCTGATATATTTAGAGTTTTTTTTTTATCCTCAGTAGAGGACATGCCTAATGATTTTAGAAAGAAGGGAAGGGATGGAGAAAGAGAGGGGGAAAAACATCAATTGGTTGCCTTTCCTATGTACCCTGACTGGGGACTGAACCTACAACCTAGGCATGTGCTCTGACCAGTAATGAAATCTTTGACCTTCTAGATCTCGAGATGACACCCAACCAACTGAGCCACACCAGCCAGGGCTATATTTAGAGATTTGAATGAATGATTGGGTCATCTTTGATAGGAACCCATCTCAATTACTGAAATAGAGTAGACTCCATCACGCATGGCTCCATAGTTTCGGTTACCTGTGGCCAACTGAAGTCTGAAAATATTAAATGGAAAATTCCAGAAACAAACAGCTCATAAGCTTTAAGTTGTGTGTCATTCTGAGTACCTGAGTATCTCATCACATAGCATTTTATCATATCTCATCATCACAAGAAGAGTGATTACAATGCAATAAGATAGTTTGAGAGAGAGACCACATTCACATAACTTTTATTATACTATATCATTACAATTGTTTTATTTCATTATTAGTTGTTGATCTCTTACTGTGCTTAATTTAAAAGTTAAAATTTGTTGTAGGTATATGTGTATGGGAAAAAACACCGTGTCTATAGGGTTCAGTATGACCCATGGGTTCAAGCATCCATCCTCCTGCAGACACATAAGTGGGGACTATGGCAATGCCCAACACACTCTTTCCTTATTTAATTTGACTTTGTGAATTATCATTTTATATAAATCTAAAGTAAGACATGGTGAGTTCTCGTTATCCTTCTATTGTTAATTTAACTAAATTGTGAAATCTGTTTTTATAACTTGAAATCTATGATGATTGAACTCACAAGAAATGCAATGAATTTAACTGAAGTATTTAAATAAGAGGGACTATTTGAGAAAAGAATTTGGATTAACTAAAACAATTTCAGAGTAAAAAAATGTTAAGATCTTGTCCTAAACCTACTCAGTTGCTCAGTCCTTAGACACACCCTAGATCAGTCATTAGGAATTATTGCAGCTTTTCTGCCATCGAAAGTTTTAGCAGCCCATTTTCCAACCAACAACTTCTTTTGGTGGCTTATTGTTTTAGTACTCCAACAATCCACTCATAGTATTACCTTTTCACTGGCTGTCAGCCCTCACGCTTCCCTTCTTATCCAACTAAAATTCCATTGTAATTACATCCCTGAGTATACTTTAAACCTTTCATTCTCTGCTTTGTTGGATTTGCTAGGACAATCTCCAACTGTGGTTAAAGGCATCTTTCCAACATTCCATATCTACTCCACATTCAGCTGAACATAAATTGATAAAAACACACAACTATGTCAAATCTCCAACAGCTATTTACCCATCCTCATTCTCAGTGATGCCCTTGCTTCCAATTTTAATGGGGAAAAAACAGAAGCAATCAGAAGTTTCACAAGCTCTCACTCCACCCACATCTACCCATGTACCTCCATCTGCATCCACGTCCTTTTTTCCATCCTGTTCCTGTAAATGAACTCTATGTGGTCCTATCAAAGATCAGTATCTGAATTTGTGTACCACATCTCATCCCTTCTCACCTATTAAATGGCATCTCCCAAGCAAATTTCCCCTCTCTTTTGCCTCAGCAATTGTTTCCCTCCTTTTTACATCATTCCATCAGCATACAAATAAGCTGTTATTTCATTCATCTTACAAAAGAATAACCGCAAAAACTCTTTGGACCCCATTTCCCTCTTCAGCTTTCATGTCTCTGCCACCCATTATAGGAAAACTCCTTGAAAGAGTCATCTGTACTTGCTGTCTCCCTCTTCTCCTACCGCTCTTTCTTGAATGCATCTCATTCCAGAGATTCAGCTTTGCTCCAGACCACTTTACCTGAGCTGCTATCAAGGTCATCAGTGACCTCCACACTGCTGCATCCCAAGGTCAGTTCTCAGTCATGACTCCACTTATCAACACCATAGGATACAGATGTTCATCCTTGAAACATTTTGTACACTGTGGTTCCAGGATACCAAGTCTCCTGGCCTTGCACTTACCTTACTGGCTGCTTTCACTTGTTAGTTGCTGGAATACTCCAGAACTCAGTTACCAAACTTCTTATCTATGCACTCACTCCCTCAGTAATTGTGTTCAGTCTCAGGCTGATGACTCCCAAGTGTACATCCTTACCCTGTCCCTCTTCTTTGAACTCCAGCCCTTTATATCCAACTAATGATTCAGCCAGTTGGATGTCTAATAGGCATCTTAAAGTTCATATAGCAAAACTGAACTCCTGGTTGCTCCATGCACAGCTAAAACCTGTGCTTCTACATATGTCTCTGTTTCAGTTAATGACAACTACAGTTCTACCAGTCAGGCTAAGCTGGGGTCAGGGGAGAGGGGTTGCTGCAGTGTTAAGTAACCTGAATTTTTACCAACTTCCAACACCAAAGGCTTATGTCTTGCTACATATCTTCTGTGTGTCTCCTGCAGTTACAATCTGCATAGAGGTTGCTCTAGGAGCCAAATGAACAGAGCAGCCTTTAGCTGGATCAGTGCTGGTTTTGTGACAGAAGGAAAAAATGACATAGCAAACCAAATGCTGGCACTTAAATCTTCTGCCTATGTATTATTGGTCAAGCAAGTTGCATGGCCTCTCAATTTCAGATGATATTCTCACAGGAAGAGATCTATGTTGAAGAAAACTGGAATGTTCAATAAATAATAAAACTATCCCACCAGTCTTGCAGTCACTTCCAGCTAAAACTCATGGCTCATCTTGTTTTCTCAAATCACATCCACCAGTGAATCAATAAATTAATAAACCACTTCTCAGAGCTAGCATCCTGGCCCAAACCACCATCTAGAGATCCTTTACTGGTCTCCCTGCTTCTACTCTTGCCCTCTTAGTCTATTCTCCATGTGTATCCAAAAGTGATCATTTTAAAGCACAAGGCAGATTCTGACATGTTTCCACTCAAAACTCTCAAGTAGTTCCCCAACTCATTCAGAGTAAAAGCCATATAAAATCTAACTTGACTTTCTCACCCATCACCTCCCTGACTCTATTGCCCTTTTCTCCTTCTGTAGCTCATGCTCCTCCAGCCACATGAATCCTCTCTTATCTCCACATTTACCAAGTACATTCCAGGCTCCAGAACTTTGCACGTGTAGTTTCCTCTTGCTGGAATACACTGTCCCCAGACTTCCACATGGCTCCCTCATTCATCTTCTTCAGCGGTTTGCTCAAAGAGCACCTTCTCAGTGAATCTCTCCCTGGCCAATCTGTCTAAAAGTCCAGCCCAGCCCCACACCATTGACAGCACTCCTTCCTTCCTTACTTACTTCACCTGTGTCCCTGATGCTCATACCTGTGTAATTTCTGATACATTTTTGTTTATCATCTCTCTCACTCCACTAGAATACACACTTCTTGACTGCACAGATTTTTGTCTACTTTGCTCATTAGTGTAGGACAAAGACATAGAACAATGTCTGGATCTGCTGGCACTCAACAGACACTTGTTTATTTAACGAATAAATTAATGAATGACACAAACCATGGGCAGCTATGAGGAACTCAAACATAGAAAGATGTAAGTTAAAGATGTAGAGAAAATATGGTAAGCATGAATAAATATTGTATATTTACATAAACTTAGGAGGCTTGCTGAATTATTTGTCTCAAATTAGAGAAAATAAATAATTTGAAGGGGAAAATAACACTAAAAAACACTAATAGTGTTTTTTGTAAAACTATGGTATTAATAATCAAGGCAAAACTGTGACATTACCTATTTGATTTATTACAGACTGCTTAATTTAAATCCAAATTTGGAAGTCTATATATTTTAATCCTTTACCTCTAAGGAAAAATAAAAAATAAAAAAATTAGACCATTGCCTAAATACCTGGTAGAAAATCAAAATTTATTTCACCTCTGACTCCAGACTAAAAGAAAAGACTTTCAGCTGGATTAGTTACGATATTCTCAACCTTGGCATTCTTTAAATTTGGAGCTAAGAAATTCTTTGTTGTAAGCAGTTGCTCTTTGCATTATAAGACTGAGCAGCATCCCTGGGCCCTACTCACCAGGTGCCTGTAGCACTTCCACAGCCGTGACCATGAAAAATGTCTCCAGACATTGCCAGATATCTCCAGCACAGGGAGTGCTGGGGCTGGAGACTCACTGTCCTGGAGTGTGAACATGCCTGCAAAGGTAGCGCTCCTGTATGGTTTCAAGCTGTGACCGTAGAACAAAATACAACACCAAAACAGGCAACCAGATCCTTCGTATTTGATTTAGGGAAACACTGAAAAAGCTCCTTTTAAAAAAATGCCTGATTTTTTCCCCTAGGATTACTTTGGTTTGACATTATAGAAAGATGATACCTGAAAAGTAGAATTCATTATTAAGTTATTTTGGTCACGCCTTAGCTATAGTCTAGGAATAGAGTCTAGGACCAAGAGGAAAAATAAAAGAGCTGTAACAGGAGAAAGAAAGAGAAGTCCAGAACTTGGGAAGAGGCCTTGCAACGGGGACCCTATTTACTGAAGGAACTATGTGAGGCCTTTGGCCATCCTGAGACATGGAGGATTAACCTCTGAGGGAAATTCCATTTGTCTACAATTTATTTAGGATTGGTTGTACATAGTAAGTAACATCAACTGAGGGAAAAGTAAAATGGAAATAACTAAAATGATGTGACAATTTTTATCAAATATTAAGTAATTAACTTTACTATTACTATGATCTATGTTAATAGGATTTAAATTTAAAATAATTGAAAATGAAATTATTAAAAACTAACAGGAACTTGGACATGACAACATTAGTCATTAGTCAAGTCTGAAATTCTTTTAAATATAGTTTTAAATGAACTCAAGTATTAAATCTTTTAAAAAAATAACAAAACCTTTATGATTTAAAACAATTTTTTTGCCAATTTTTTTGCCAATAAGGTTAAATAACCTTATGCCAGAGACAAACCCTTACTATGTGAGCAGAACAACCAGTGATACTGGCTGAATTCTTTTGGAGACCAAAAAAGATTCTTCAGACAGATATCTTAGGCTATTTGTTTTCCATATTGGGCTATATGGAAAATAAATATGCTTTCAACTGCTTATAAAAAGGTATAATATCAAATCATTTATACCATATGTTTCTTTCTCTCCAATAAAAGTATCCCAGCAATGAAATATAGATGGTTCCTATAATTTAAATCCATTTTTCAATTACACTTAGTAATTAGGGAAGCTGTAATAAATAAATATAAATTCACATATAATAGAAGCTTTATTCCAGTTCGTGGAGTAATTAAATCTTCTTAAATGCATCTATTTTTGTAGTGAAACTGCATTCAAGAAACAAAATTGATTAATTTGAGTTTCATTTTCTATCTTTATTCTGAAAAAGAAAGTAAACAAATAAATTATAACCTCACCAAAAGTAAGAAGTGAGTCAAAATACTTTAAAATTTTCTGATCTCCTGCATCCACAAATTGGATAACTATTCTCTAACATTATGCACTAGTCACAATTATATATATTTTAAAACACTTTGTCTGACATTTAAATATAAATTGACAAACAAAAAAGATGCACCTTCATTTACTTCAAAAACTCTTGAAATATGCATTTGTTTCATATATGGAACTTTTTACATGTTTACATTTTAATCTGTGATTTAAAAAATTATTTTTCACAAGATACAGATAACTCATCCATCACTAGTATAATTGAAGTTTTGAATTTAATGAGCAAACTGTGACCCTGGCCAGTGGGTCTCAGTTGCTTAGAGCATTGTCCTATACACCTAATGTTGTGGGTTCGATCCCCAGTCAGGGCAAGGTGTATACAGAAACAACCAATCGATATTTCTCTCTCATGTAGATCTCTCTCTCTCTCTCTCTCTCTCCCTCCTCCCTCTTCTTTAAAAGCAATGAAAAAAATGTCCCTGGTTGAAGGAGTTTCCTGCTGCACTGAAGTGGGTGGTTTCATTTCATTTGCTAATTTTTGTGCCTGGTTAGGGACAGTTTGCAAGGAAGGCCCCAAAGGTCATCTGGAACACCACACCCAGATGAATGAGTTACATTCTCTAGCTGTGTGTCCAATTTGAATAACAGAAAGAGCTGTTTTTATTTTATTTGCATCAGCACTTGCTGATTTTACTGTTTGTCAGTTGAGTGAGAAACCAAGAACTCTGAGGGAGAAAATTGGGCCAGAGAAGCCATGAGGTGCCTGGCACAGTGCAAACCGAAGTTAAGAGGATGCTGTGACTAGCTCAACACCCGAGGTAGTAGGGCCGAGGTAGTTTTAATTGTGCAGTGACAAAACATTCAAACTCAAAAGATGTCAGTCTGAATGATCAATACATACATTCATGCCAAACAAAACAAAAACAATCTTATGCTGTCAATCGCTTATCTCAGTGAATGGCACAAACCCAAGCCACATCATCTTCAACTCCTAGCCTCCTAAACATAGACAGTAATTAGTCACCAGGTCTTGTAGATCATGTTTCAAAATGTTTGTCAAATGAACTTCCCTCTCCATTTTTCCAGCCACACATCATGACAGTCCCCACCCTGCAATCTACACTCCTGCTTCCACAGATCATTTACTGCTCCTTGGTTGAGACTTTGTGCCTCTATTCATCTTTCAAGGCCATTCACACCCCTTACTGCCAGCATAGTAATCCCTCCCTGCTTAGCATCCTCCAGTAATATATTGGTCTCAAAACCACAGTATTACCACATGCACTGTAATTAAATGACGGTAATTTGTCTCTCTCCCACTAAGCAACACTTCCTGTTGAGTCCAGGACTTGTCTCATTCAACTTTCTGTATCCAGCCCCATAACAGTGTCCAGCATCTGATTCAATAATTTATTTTAGCTTAAACAAAGTGACCACAGAACAACCAAACAATACTCAAAATTAGCTAAATTTACTTATCGATAACTTATATAAGATTTAGTTTGCTTTCTGCATTTTACACAATCCTTATATATGCTTTACAGTATCCTCAGAAGTTAGGGATCAATTATGTTTGAAAAAAATTGAGAAACAGTGTGACTAAGAGTCAAATTCTCATTTTCTATTTATTTATTTTAGAGAGAGAAGAAAGGAGGGAGAAAGAGAGAGAAAAAAATTGATCCCACCACAACCTAAGGATGTGCCCTGATGGGAATCGAACCAGCGACCTTTCACTTTGTGGGAAGATGCCCAACCAACTGAGCCACACCAGTCAGGGTGTCAAATTCTCATTGTAGCAGGGGTACTGGATAAGCCGTCAGCTCCCTCATCCTAAAAAGTGTGCAGTTCGTGGGACCTGTGCTTCTTATACCTTATGTCATCTCAGAATGCAAATGGGTGCTGGTCACAGGAAAAACTGCGCTAGGCGTCTGAGCAGTGTCGCACAGAAAAGCTGATAAACCGAAAAACATTAGTGGAATTCACTTCCTAAATCTGAAACCTGCTCTTATTTTATATGGACTTTTATTTCCCTGAATAGAAAAGCTTCCCATATTCCATAGCGTATTTCAAGAACAAGAAATATGAGTTGGTGAGAACTATAATTATATTTTCTCTTCCTCAACCTGATAAAAATTATTTAAGTACCTCTCTCTGGGTTTTCTTCTAAGTGCTGTACATAACAGGTTAAAAACCACATACATCATTTAAGTATTTATAGTGTCCATAAATAATAGTAATATTTAACATCTAATACCATTTTATTATATAATTTTAATCAACCATTACTAAAGCCCTTGTAGCCAAGAATTATTTTTACCCTCATTTTACAGGTGAAGAAAATTGAGCAACATAAAGAGTGGATAATTTGACCATGGTTACATAGCTACGAAGTGGCAGATCCTGCAATCAAACCCAGCCACATGTAGTTCCAGAGCCCATGCACTTAATCCCTATTTAAGCTTTGTGCTGGGGTGGGGGGAGACTTAGAAACCAGGATGACGAGTGAGGGGAATGCTACTGAGCAGTTCAGCCAAATTTCACTGTTCAGTAACAATATGTATTACCTTTAACTATTTGTTTCTTTCCAAGTTTAAACTGCCCCAGTGTGTATACACATGTAAATAGATATATACTGATAAATATGTTTTACCCTGAACTATCTAGAATCTTTTTTCTAAGATGGAGAAATAGACAAAATATACAAATACATTTTGAAGAGGAACTAAGAAAATACTTGTAGATATTTTAGAAGTCTTAGAAATTACAAGTTTAGATATGAGATTAAAGAAAAATAGCCACAAGTTTTTTTCATTATCCTGGGAACAAAAGAGACTGTTTTCAGAAGACAGTGAGTTTTCGTTAATGTTGGGAGCCTTTCCCACCAGCAAGGAAGCCTGAGCATCCCCTTGCCTTCTCTTATGCCCTCAAGTGAGAGCTGAGTTATGACTGGTTGTCTTAGGAGGAAAATGTCTCTTACAGGACATAAGCTGGGGGGGAGCGGGGGGTGGCTAAGGAAAGGCCTGACATGTAGCTTGTCAAGAGCAGCAGCTGTGGCCTGTTTTTACTAATATCTGACATGTTTCTTTGGCCACTCGCCAAATTGAGCTGTACCCAGCACTTCTCCCATCCTTCCTGTGCCTCCAGGATCCTTTGTGCCTGCTACTTGAGACTCCAGTCCACTCCAAATCAATCCCCTCGGTTCCTTCCTCCCCGTAATGTGCAGGCATCCCACCCTAATTAATTAACCCAACACCAACTTCATGCGGGACCTTCCCACACTTTGCCCCTCGTGCAGCCCAGAAACATCAGCACATTCCTTACTTCATCGCTTGTCAACTCCCTTTCTGTTAAAGACCAGTGTCCCCTTTCCCTGACCTGGCCTCTGATTTGATCTCACTTTAAAGTATCCCACTTTAAGAGACAGTAACAAATGCTGCCTTTTTCCTGTTTGGTTTGTTTATTCACGTTCACCCGACCTATTATAATTAAAGACCAACGGACTTAGAAGAAGAGCCCAGGAAGAAACTTTATGCATTTGATATGTGGACAAACTCAACACTGGATTTGTAATGAAGCCTCACTTTGCCTATTACTAAATGTGTGAACTTGGGTGAGTTTCTTATTAAGCTCTTGCCATTTGTTCCAATACTTACTGAGCACCCATTACTGTGCTAGGTTCTGTTCTCAATGCTAGTGCTGCATTTTAAAATAACAAAAATAAAAATAGCTACTTTAGGTGAAGCTTATAATTTAGGGAGGGGAGATGACCATTAACAAATGGATAACTTTGAAAATATGCATAGATAGCAAAAAATCTATAAATGATCAGGGAAGAAGAATAAGAAGTGTTGAACTTGGAGTAGGAGGAAGTGTGGCAACTTGGGATAGGATCATCAGAATCACCAAATGTGATGACTGAATTCTCATAAGAAGCTGAGAGACTGAACCATGTGTTTATCTGGGGGCGGGGGGAGTATCCCAGCAGAGAAAACAGCAAGTACAAAGGCCCTGTCGCCTTTGCCTGGAGTGTTAAAGGACCAGCAGAGAGACAGCTATAGCTGGCGGAGAGCTGGCGAGTGGCAGGAGGTAACGTCAGAGTAACAGGGGCACTAGAACATCGAGGGCCTCATATGTGAGAATAAGGACCTCAGATTTCTCTATGACTGAAACGGGGAGTCACTAGAGGGTGTTCATCAGCGGAGTTACTTGGTTTGACTCACCTCCCAAAAACCTGGGGTCAGGGGGCACTAGATTTGTCAAGGTGATCACTCTATAAGCTATACAAATGTTTAATCACTATATTGTGTAGCTGAAACTAATATAATATCGTACATCACCTGCAATTGAAAAAAAAAACCTTCAGCTAATTTCTGTTTAAAAGGGCAGAATAAGAGCAGCTGAGACCAGACTGCCTGCTCAAACCCCGGTGCCGCCACCGACTAGCAGCGCGACTTTAAGCTCAATACCTACCCTTTCTAAGCTTCAGATTTTTAGTTTAAGGCAGAATTGATAGTCGTTTCTATTTCGTAAGGTTACTATGAAAAATCCATTAAACAGTCCACGTCACCACAGAGCCTGACTCGTGGAAAGACCGGACGCTTGCTGGTGTTGCAGACAGGTAAGGATCAGGGACGTGATGCACGTGGAGCGCCTGCTGTGTGGTTCGGCACAGTCAGCGCTTACAGGTCACTTAGCACTATCTTCTACCAACCTGCTGGCTGCTTTGAAACACGTTCGTACATTTTAAATGTAATAGTATCACCTGAAAAAACAGAGCAGCAAAAGTTCATGGATGATTTTCAGATGTCTCTGAGGGGTGATATAGAATTACTTGAGTGCTACACTGTGCAAAGCACTTTCCTAGGCACTGGGAAGCCATATGTACTCAGGTGAAAAGGAGTATTTAGAGATAGAGTTAAAGATAGAGATAGAGACGAAAGAGAGATTCTGATCTTACATATATATCTTAACTACATATCTATAATTTCTTAAGGGAGAGTTCATTGAGATACATTGTTTGCTGACCTTGTTTTGTGGAGAAATAATAACTGGTCTTCTGAAAAAAAAAATGTGCATTGTCAACTCCCTGGTCACATTACCACATCTGGAACCTGCTGTTATCCTTTTTGTTGATACCTCTGGCTGCATTGGAGGCCTTAGAGGCCTCCTGGTTCTTCACAGTCCTGCTTCATTACCCAAAAGTTATGTGGCTCATGCCTCATTTCTTCCCTGGGACCTGGGCCACCTCATTCTTGAGGGGTGGATCTCTCCTTCCTCTCCTTTGCCCAACACACACACACACACACACATACACACACACACACACAACACTTATAACTAAAGCATAGTCCTCTTAGGAAGCTCAGCTCCTTCTCCTTATGTAGTTTTAATAGCTCTTTACAAGAAGAAAAGAAAGACTAATGTAGAAGCCTACAGTAGAGGAAGTTCTGGTTCTTTCCTGTCCTTCACATATCACCTTCTCAAAGGTCAGGCAAAATTTCATGTTTTTATTCTTACTTTACATAATAAAAAAACAAGGATGTCCTTTTAAAATCAGGTGGAAAATTAGCCTTTTCTTATTGTTACTATTTTTTAAAATATGCTGTTCAGCACTGGGCCAGGTATACTTCTAAAGAACATTAGCACCCAATAATATATATAGGAAGTCTTTTATATATAATTTAACATAAAAATAAGGTCAAACTCTAAATATGGTTTTATCATTCAAGCAATACAAAAGCTGTAGTGTGGTGAAATTAAAACAGCTTCTTGTTAGACTTCCAATTCTCTATTATTTATTTTCTTCCTTCTTACCCTACTTACTGTGATGCCCAGCTTCCTGATGCCCTGTGGAGGAAGCCAGCCCCGATTCTGTCTAAGCAAAGCCAGTGAGTGAGTGCTCTAGAAGGTTCCCTTGCTGACTTTTCCCCTAGTAGTCACCAACGACACTAAAAATCAGTTATACTTTTTGGCTTTATTTTAATGAGAACCATCAAACCATCAAAAGAGGCAGTAAGGGCAGGGAGAAGTCACATTTAGACCTTTAGGAAACAGAGAGGTATGATTAGAATAATACAATGGAAAACATCAAGAAACTGAGTGTGCATTTTTTATTACAACCTTAGGAAAAGCAGTTAGAAATCTTGATTTTAGGGGCACTTTACTCCTAGATATATTGTATTTTGTTTATGCAAAGGCTTGACCTTGCTTGCAGGGACAAGCAGGGGGGAAATGAAAACATGTAAGACAAGCTCCTCAGTTGTCTTTATCCTCCCAGCTGATTTCAGAGCAAGTGAAAAGAAAATGTGGCCTCTTTAGGTCTCATGTGAGGATGAATCGGCTCCATTTCTCCTAATGCACTCTCCTGGCTGAGTGAGGTGCAGGGAGGAAGGATAGGGTTGTGGCTTTAACTTGACCATTCACGTTTAAAAGCAGTCTCTTTTGCACAAGCATTCAGAAGTTCTTGCTTTTTTAAATTCATTGGAGTGGCATCGTTAAAAAGTTATACCGGTTTCAGCTGTACAATTCTATACATGTGAAATCTACTGAACAAAATAAACTGACAAACAAAATAGGAGTTCCTGTTTTTATTTCCTCTCTTTCAGGCAACATGTCTCTTCAAGTTCTACCTCTCTCCTCTTCTCCTACAGAGGGCGTCATTTCCAAGGGGGCTCACCCCGAGCTCCTGGGTTAGGGCCAGGCTTTGGCTGGGACTAGGGGCTACCCTGAACCTGTGCCAGGGGCCTTTGTGCTGTCTCTGGACCCCTTGTGCCCAGGCACCAGTGGCCTATCCATTAAGTCGGGGCTCAATGCGGGCTCCCTGCTTCTGTGCTCCTGCCCCCACCCTGGTGAGGCCCACCGCAGTCCCTAAAAGCTCCTCTCCCTGGATAGAAGCCCGCAACCCGCACCTCCCTCTTGTTATGAGCTCTCTCCCAAGCAGAAGAGACGCTGGACCCGGATTTTCTACCCCTCGAGAAAAGTTGGGGTCCTCTTGTTCCCTTTATCCTCTCCTTCTGTAACCCTCCAATGATGGGATGGGGCTGGTTTTCTCGTTCTTGCCGCAGTCTGACCTTACCTGCATTCCCAGTAGCTTCCACCAGCCTCTTTCCTGGATCTATTAAGCAGGGACAGAAATTTAGCTAGCCAATAAAGAAACATTAATTGGGAAGTATTTCCAAAACATCGCACTTGTCTGTATAACGACAGTACTGATCACCTATCCTTTGCTGGTTACAGGTCTTTCTCCTGAATAAAGCTGGGAGCTTCTTGAGAAGAGGGCTGCTTCTGTTTTATCTGAATCCTCAAGAGGTACACCACACAGCCCAGAACTTGACACAGAGTCATTCTGTGATTGATAAATAATGATCTAAGCCGATATTTGCGCAAAAGTTTTCATCTTGGTGTTCCTAATTTTGTATAATTGAAAGTGTAGCAAATATTTGCTATCTTGTTGAAAGTCTTTCTAATATAACCCCACACATACATACTCACGTGCAAACATTAGTAATACTATGCCAGGTAAAGCACCTGTTTCTTGATTTATCAACAACATGGAAAGCATTTTTGCTTTTTAAAAACTTTAAAACATTCCAGAGCCATTTTTCTTCCGTAATACAGTTCCGAGGGCTAGGAATTTGAAATCACAGTGTTGGCAGGACTTGGATCAGAATCAAGGTCCGAAGGCCTGGGGAAGAATCTTCCTTGCCACTTCAAGCGCCTGGTGATTGCCAGCAATCCTTGCCATTTCTTGGCTCATGACTTCATAATTCCAATCTCTGCTTCCATCTTCACATGGCCATCTTCCCTTTGTGCCTGTGTCCAAATGTCTTTAGTCTTATAAGGACATCAGTGTTTGGATTAGACCCACCCTTATCCAACACAAACTTGTCTTACACTTGATTACATCTGCTAAGACCCTATTTTTAAATTAGGTGACATTGACAGATTCTGGATAGACATGAATTGGGGAAATGCCATTCAACCCTGTACAACAATTATGTATGGAGATGTTGACACCCTGGTCTCGGTAACTGACAGAACAAATAGAGTAAGTATGTATCAGCCAACTTGACCTGACATGCACAGAACACTATAACCAACAATGGCAGAATGCACATTCTTTCAAGTGCACCTCAAACATTCACCAAGACAGGTCACATAAAACCACATTAAAGCCCATCCCAAAGGACTGAAATTGTACACGGTGAGGTTTCCAACAGGAAAATGGAATTAAAAAGAAAACAATAACAAAAGACAGGTAAAACTTCCAAATATACAAAAATTATAAACACACTCTATATAACACATTTCTAAGTAACTATGAAATTGTACAACAGGCTTCTAAATTTCTTTTATACTTAAATAAGAAATTATAAGCAGAATTTGAAACATTTTAAACTGAATATTACAGAGTACATAAAACATATAACATTTATTTTTTGCAAACTTATGTAGAATATTGGCATGTCATGAACATTTGAAATGATAGTCTAGGGGTGAGGGAAATTAAAGGGATTGGGGTAAGATGTTTTCATCAGCTGTCACTAAACTACCAATATTTGTTTTCATTTTTATTTTTTGTTTTTAACATAGCTTTTACTTTATTAAAATATTGATTCCTAAAAGTTAACATATCTACCTGCATCCCATGGGTTTAAACATCCCCTGAGACAGAAACAACCAAGATTTTCAAGTTTTTGAAAACTAGATTTATGTTCCATAACATATATGTGCATGCATATTCTATGTTGTATATAAAGCACATCCATGTGTTGCAGGGTTTATAACCTGTGAGCATAGATATATGTTGAGCCTTGCTAAATATTTAAATTTTGCAAATAGTTCTCTGGAGAGTGCTCAACAGCTTTTATTGGATTCTTAGGGGAATTCATGAACCTAAAACTCTGAAAAACAGCTTTAGAGCTTAAAGTGCATTTCAGTGCTACCCATTACCCTCTGTATTCTCTTCCCTCTAGTGACCTGTTAGGGTTTTATTCTGGTATTGATGTTTTGGATGTCTAAGTAGGAAACATTGCAAAACATTGAGAATAATCCTTTTAATGCAAAGAATGACCAGATGTGATAACATAACACAGTCCTGTTGAATACTCTTGACTTGTTTAAAATTTAAGTAGCACTACATCTTTTACAGAACTGGCTTAGAAGAAGCATGAAAACAGCTTTTATGCTGTCTATGAGGCCAAAAAATAAATACTACTCTGCACATTTTTTATTTGAAAGTATTCACAAGTGACATGCCAGGCATAAACGTTGGCCAACGCCACCGCTAAGCATTGTGTTTTTTTAACTGTGTGTTTTTAAATCAGGATCATTTAGGAATCAGTTCTTCATGCCCTAATTATTAAATTTTCAATAATCTAGAAAAATATGTCTAAAGAGATGTGCATTCAGTATTGCCTCTCAGTTAAGTAGCCATGACAACTTTTAAAAATCCAAACAAAATAGATCAATGGACTATGCAAACAGTCGTGCAGGACTGAAGAGACCTCTCCTACTTAGATTAACAAGAAAAGTGTCCTAGAGAAAGCTTGGTGAGATGCTGAGAAGCAAAATTAATGAGATAGATGTGTACTGGGAGAAGTGATTCTACACACATGTTCTAAATGCTTCTGCTTAGATGAATGTTTTCCTGCAAATAAAACTGGTTATCATCGAGTTCAGGTCAAATAATGCAGCTATAGTGATGAATCTACCGTACGTGAGGTATTTCATCATTCAGAGCCAAGATCTGAGAGTTATTCTAGAAAAATATTAAATGAGCAAAAGCACTTCGGAATCTTTAAATACAGCACATGTAAAAGTTTTAACCTGTGTGACAATGGGTAATAAAACCTCAAAACAAATCCAAATCTTTAATGTCTTCAAGGTATAAGGGTCAACATTAGAGAGCACGGAAAAAACACATACCTTATTTAACATCCCATTTAAATATATATGGCTCTCCTCTATCTCAGAATAAAATGTCTGCCATTCACCCTTAATTATGAAGCTAACATCTGCATTGGATCCACTTGATCTTGAAAAGGTTTAGTGAGATGAACATGAATAGGTTTCTCTAACAAACTTTGATCATTTGCTTTCAGAAGAGGATAGTCTAGAAGTAGCATTAGAACAAAAACCTTGTCTTTGAACCAAAAAGTCAAGATGTATCAATGCATTTTTCACATCACGTGCTTTGCTTCAGGGTACTTTCAGAGATGTAGTTCATTTATTAATAATTGTGTAAGTTAATGTAAGTGAGAGATTGATGATTCCAAGAAATAAGACCCTCAGAAGGCAGTGTCACTTTCTCCTCCTCTCTGAAAATTGGTCTTCAGTGTTAGGAACATCCAATGGGCCATGTCATCACCTCTGATGCTTTCTCTTCCCTATCACGAGTCATAGAATTAACAAACCCACACTTCTAAGCTGTGTTTTCTAACTTAGTTTGACTCAAGCTGTAGTTTGGGTCTATCTGCTTTTTTTCACTCCCCAGTGGTGATTCCCGAATGACAGAAGTTACAAGGAGGAAAACTGAGGCATTCTGAGAAGTGGTGTTTGGTAATCCTAGTTGTTATCCTCGAAGAGCCACACCCTCACAGCATAGCTGCTTTTGACCAGGGCACAGAAGCTGTAAACTCATAGATCTACAAGGCCTGGTGGTTTCTATGAGACCAATGGAGAATGAAAAGTGTGTGGCCCTCAGAAAATGGGCAGTTATTATTCTAATTCATCAGTCAACTTATGAAAAAAACACTGTGTGGCTTTTCAAAGTTATTTCAAGACAACCTAGATATCTGATTTTTATGTGAATAGTCCTGATTGCTAAATGCCTACACTAATTCCAAATTTTTTAACTATTGTGTAAGCCTGCAGGCCTGACACGAGAGCAAACATTTCACAAGTATGTGACCTCTGAAATAAGACCTCTGCAAACCATCGTCAGCCATGCAGCCACGTGAACTTGGACTAGTGACTTCATCTGCAGGATGGATGAGAAGGTTGCCTTAGCAACGACCCCGGGGGTCCTTTGCAGGGTGCAGGGTGCATACTCATGGATTCTGAATTATAAGCATCCTTTCCACATCCAGTACCAGCTCTCAGACAAGATCAGGGCTCCTGACCCAACCACGGAATAAAGGGTGGAGTGCAACTCAGTCTGTCAAGACCCAGTGTGACTAGATTTCTGTGCTCAATTCCACAGCACTGATTTTTTAAATTTAATATAAAGAAAAAAACCTCGCACTTCTAACTATAAAATCAATTAAAATTTACCATATAAAAATTAGTAAATACAGATAAAGGGAAATCTCTTTAAACCATTCACAGTCCTATTAGTACCTTGATATAGATCCTTTCAAATCCCATGTGTAGACATTATTTAGAAAAATGACATCATGCCAAATGCATTTTTGTTGTCTGCCTTTTTTGCTTAATACATTTATTCAAGTAATACTGATTCTTTAAAGGAGTAAAAATGCAATTCTCCTAAGATTAATTTGAATTTACTCTATACAACATAAGCATGAATGTGTCCAATTGGTCGGAAGTATAGTGTTGAGGATTTTAAAAAAATACAAAACAAAACAAAATGCAAAGCAACCTTCCTCTCCCAAAACACAGCTTTCCTCAAATCACCCACTGATTTAAATATAGAATTTTCCAAATGTAAAGAAATCTAGGAATGTTATTCTCCAGTAATAAAGCCTGAAAAATCTAAGTAAAAACAGAACAAAATATATTCATTATATCAGGAGAGATACTATTTAGATGTAAGAACAAAATACAAGAGGATGTAAGTTGTTAGTCTGAGCAATGAACCTGGAGGGAATGGGGATGGAAAGGCAGGAGGGTCACCACACCAGTTCTGAAAAGTCTACCGTGCGTATGTGATTAGAACCAGAAAAATTAAATACAATTTGCATATATTAACATTCAGCAAATGTATTATTTACCACATACTAACATAATAAAATATCTGTTAATAATATAATAAGTAAAATGCCAAGTATTTTGAATTTCCTTTTTTACTAAATCTCTTACAAATTAAAACTAATATAACATTTTAAAAAATTAATTCATAATTCAGCAGTGGCACAAATTTCTGTTCACATTTCTCTAGAAGACATAATTAGTAAAATGAAGGACCAACAGACTCAGTCAGAGCTGAGGAAGAAGAAGTCAATGTTTTAGAAGGTTTCCCTCCATTTCTTCTCCTTCTCTTGACCAAAAAATCACTTCAAAAGCACACAGCCAAGAGCAGATGAGTTGCACAGCAAATGTTGAAGAACGTATATAATACAGCAGGACGGTGAAATGTTTTTCTTAGAAAAGAAGTCTCTCCCTGTCACCCGCTCCAAACACTAACACAGACTTTATTCCCACATACGTTTTCCTTGTAGATCTGATCGCTTAAAAGCGAAACTTAGCAGAAAAACATATATTAGTAGATTTGACATGTCCAATAGTCTCCTAGTTTCCTCTCAAAGTTGGACACACCAATATTGGGTTCTATTAATATAACAAGACACATAAAAATCTGTTAAAGATGCCGTGTCACTTGCCTTATCCTAACGTTCAGAAATTATTAGCCCCACCTAAAGCTGATGCAGCTTTCCAAATTTTCGTTTGCTTCCTGTATACAGGCCACTGATAAATCTCTTCCTGGGTAAGCATCCTGTTCCCCATTTCTGAGATTAAATAAATCAATTTTATGAAGTCATCTTGTAATACAGATGCTCCCTTTTCCCTACCCACATATTCTAATAAAAATTTAACAAGAAAATTTTAAAACATCTCGTCAACATTGTTTCTACAAAGCAACTGTTGGTTATAAACGGTCTTTTATGTCTCAAGGAGATTTAAGATACTTCAAAGACTTGGTCTAAACCCCCTAAATCCAGGTTGTCCTCATGTATTTCCTAAAACATGTTAAGTTTAATGATTAAATTTTTTGAAGTGTTTTGTTATGCACTGGAAAAATTTAAACTGATCTCATTCTAAAAAACAAATATTTCTGAAATTTCCATTTTTGCTAGTTCTTTTTTAAAAGATATGTGTATTTTTAAAGATAAAGTATTTTTGTTCCCTGTTTTTATATAAATGTCATTGAATTTAAAAAAATAAAACATCTCATCTGCCCAAGGCAATGTATATTAACATATTTTGATGCATGTTAAAAAAACAAACTCCTCACAACTTAGTTCTTGTAGATGGTCTTCGAGGTTACTCTTCTTATCAGGAAAGAGGCTGATCTGTTTTCTTTTAGTATATCCCATGGGTCAGTGACAAGAACAAACAAATAAAGGCCATCTAGATAATTGCTGGAACTTTGTGCAAATATTAAATACAGGAAGCACATGCATCTGAATCATTCAGTTAATATTCAATGATACATAGACTTTTAAAATCCCAACTTGAATAGTTTACGAAATCACGCACAATAGTAAGTATTTTAAACTAAAAGTCATGGTGTATGTTTTTGTCCCCAAAGTTTTGGGTGATCATATAAACAGGATTTATCCTGGTAGCTTTGGGTTATTTGAAATTAAAAAAATTGAGGGCAGTATTTTTTATTTATTTATAAGAAAGCTTCAGTGGACCACAGAAATATTGGCTCAGCTTTCCACTGTTCTTTACACTAGTAAGAACCATAAAGAAAAAATGTATTATTTATTGTTTTAGCACATATTTTGAAATCTTTACAACCAAGAAGAACACAGACTACTTTAAAGGTTCATTTCCTCTAAAATAAAACAACATGTAGCTCTTGCCGCTGGCTGGACATACTCCCCTCAGTTTCAAAATTGGAGAACAAAAGAATCAAATGTTTATCTATTTGTTCTATTTGTTCTAATGCCAGCTCTATCCATGCAAAGTAACAGAAGCTTTAAGAAACATTCATTTACATGCTTATTTTGCCCAATGCGATGCCTAATGTTCCCATACTATGTGTAATACACAGGAAGTGATAAGTGCCCACTGCACATTAAAAGTTCATCTATTAAAAACTAGCCTTGGCATGAGATTTATTCAGAAGTGAATCATGGCTGTAATTATTCTTTGCTTTGTGCTTTCTGCATTTTAAAATATTTCAAAATGAATGAAATGCACCTATTTAAATAGGGAAAAAATTAATCATAGTTCCTAAAGTCTCAAGAATTTGTGGCAGATGAAACGCCATCAATCTCCAGCTCTCAAATAAGCAGAGATATTAAGAAAGACAAAATGTATGAGATCTTCCTCCCCTCAGAAGAAAAATACATTCAGTTGATATTTTGTAATGTTTGCTGCTAAAACACTGTACTAATAGTGAAAACCTGACTTTATTCTGTCTCCAATTCCAAAATTAACATCTTAACAATTTTCTCTTTTTGCTTTATACTAACAATCCTAAACAAGAAAAATTTGAGCACTTGTGTCTAGTTACTAGAGTCCAAATTATTTTCTCTCCCCTCCTTCCCTACCACCCCGTGTTACCCCTCACACACATGCACATGCACGCAAACACCCAGAGTTGTGTATCTTGGCACATGGTAATCATTGAAGCAATTGTTAACATTTACTGGACAGTTGTGGTATTAGTTAGGCAAGGACACTCTACCTGTGACACTTCAACTCATGAAGTTACAAAAAGGATACTTTCTATAGCTCAGGGCCTGCCTCTGAACACACAGAGCCCAGGTGCCTGTGGTTGAAGATCAGTGTACCCCAGCTGCTTTGTCATTTCTCTCTATTTTATTCATGATCCAGTCCTCTCGCTATCAACAGAGAATCTCCAAAAGACTTTTGTAAACATTTCTAAATTCCCAATAAAACACATGCTTATTTTCCAATTGCTATTCATTATCTTTTCCCCAGAACACGAGCCTTTACAACCTATATACTAAAGTAGCCCAAACTGTGTAACTGCCCAGATAATAATATAGTAACTAATATTCTGTAGTACGAGGGGATAAGAGAGAAGGAAATAAGTATCCTTAGGATGAAATGCAAGTTAAATATCTAGATTGCCAAAGACCATACTAAATTTTTTCTTCCCTCTTACACAGGCAGATTTTATAATGCATTCATTCCATGATTCATTCTTTCATTTATTCACTCAGCTTTGTGTCTTTTAAGCTTAACTGGAAGCCAAAAGACAGTCTATATGAAGGTTTAAAGAAATGAATTGTGTGCAACTAATGTCAATATGACTATAACGGGATTAATTCCTGTATCCTATTATGAGAATAGGTTTTCAGGAGGGTACTTGTCCTATAATATGTAAATAAAACAGTTACATATTTTTGTATAATTAAGAAGATAAACATGGAGAGCTACTAGGACTGTTTATTTATATCCATAAAAGGAAATCAGGTCTCATTTCTTTCTGCAAAGAAAATGATCAGAGAATCATTCTGCAGTGAAGAATCCTATGCCTAGGATACCCAAGCACATCAAATAGTTTTAACATTTTTCATTGCACCAGAGCTCCTTCCAAAACTATTTAACACCAAAATATGTTTTGTCCAGTGCAACAGCACACTTGGAACTAAGTTTTCCAAAGTTCAGGGACATGTGTGCTGGGTTGCAGCTCTGTGCAGGAAGTGCAAAAGCAGGAAAAGGGGTCAAAAGCTTTGACCAATTAGATGTCAACAGAGTGGAGTGTCTTCATCTGAACTTCATGCCCCAGGACTTCATGCTGCCATGTCTAAAACCCATTCTCAAACCACTCACCAACCGAATTCCAAAGTCACTTCCTGTCTTTGCAATTTTTTTAGAGGGACTTTGGGAATATAGCTTGTGTTTGGGTTTAAAACATGGATGCATTTAATCAAAGTGACACAGGAGATAAAAGGAATTGGACAGCCCTGAAGTCCTGTTGAATCTCAGTGCATTAACTCCACACCTCATGTAGTTCCAGCAAGTCTGTGTGTTGTTTTTTTTTTCTTTCAAACGAAATATAATCTTGAATCTGGACTGCTGAGATTATAAAAGAGTCAATGGCATTTGAGGGTGAGGAGATTATGATTTTAACCCTTCCACTATAGCTGAACCTAAATAACTAGAATCTATCTCTTCAAAATTTCCCTTGCAAATTGAATGAGATCTATTTTACTTCCTTTGAAATATCAAATACATTGAGATTTTTGCAAAGGTATTGCTGATACTACCAAAGTGGATTTTCTTTTTCTGAATTATCTACAATTTCTAATTATTACTATGTTTTAACAACCACCAATTCTAGAATTCACTCTATACAATGTAAACCTTAATTCGGTTGGAATTAGGTTAATTATATAGTTTTTCAACAAAATCAACTGCATTTCAAAGATAGTAAATTGTTGGGTACTACATATTATGCTCCATGTAATTTTTGAGTTCCAAAAAGTCTCAGGTATTCTAGAAGGTGTTAGATAAACCTGTAATAAATCTATGTGATACTTAATATCCTGAAGCAAAGAGATTTTAATGCTAATGTTTGGAAATTATACTTACGTATACTATGCAAGTTTAATCTCAAAGGATACCACAGTTCCAAGTGGCCCAGTCTTAAGCAATATTATATCTATTTTAATGGGGATAATGTAAGTCTTTAGCTATATAAAAAAAAACAAATAGAAGAAACTCATCAATATCAACAACATCAGTATTGTGTTGACAAGCAATCAATAAATATCTGTTGAGTGAAGGGTGACCCTTTTCTACAGAGAGCATACACACGTGCCATCAGCTGTCCAGTCCATCTAATATCGAACCATCTGTTTTTCTTGGACCTCTACTTGGGAAACAAGAAATGTTATAAAATATGTGTTGAAGCCAGATTCACCACACTCGATGGCCACACCACTGTAAGTATGCTTCCTACTACCCTCTTAACAATGAAAATGCATCTGCAGCCATGAAAGTCAAAGGCTTACTAGTAAAGCCCAACCTGAAAAGGCTAAAGAAGCGCTGCTCACCTAATGAAAGCAAATACTAACTAAAGTGTAAAATGAATATTCTGTGGGAACATAGGGATTCCAATAGCAAGCAAGCATCCAAGAATTCAAGGTTATCAGAGTCAACAAAAGAAGAGATACCATCCAAACTGCATCAGATGGAAAGTCCAGAAACAGAGATAGCTAATTCTTAATATTTAAATATAGCTTAATTTGATTAACTTTGTTAATTTACTTATATGCAAACAAAAATAATTTTTTCTCTTTTCCAGGTGACTTTCTTTCAACTGGTTCAAATGAATAGACAACTTAAATAACTCTTTACCCCTACAGTGCCTCTCAGAGATAAACTGTATGTGCATGTGAGGAAAAAATTTCATAACTTGGTAAATGGTCAGAAAAACTTAGATTAGAATTGTATGAATTTCCAGGTGGAGAATGAATTTTTATACAGTCACATGAACGTACAGACCAAGGAGTATATACAATCACAGCAGAGTAGAGTGCAAAAACGAGTGTCCACAGTAGAACTCTTCTTCACAGTCTGAACAAGGGAAGAATCTCATGTCTTTCACCTGACAAATGGATGGACGAAATGTGGTATATTTACACAGTGGCATATTACTCAACCACAAAGAGAAATGAAATACTGATACATGCTACAACATAGATGAACTTCGAAGACATTATGTGAAGTAATAGAGCTAGTAACAAAAATCCTCATATTACATAATCCCATTTATATGAAATGTTTGGAACAGGCAAATCTGGGACAATGTACACTAGTGGTTGCCTAGAGCTGGGCTGGAAGAAGGAATGAGAGTGACCACTAATGGGCAGGGGTTTTTCTGTAGTGGAAGAGAATAAAAATATTGTAAATTAGATATAGTAACATTTGGACACTCGTGAACATACTAAAAACCTTGAATTGTATACTTTAAATGAATGAACTGCATGGTACATGGATTATATCTCAATAAAGTTGTTTTCAAAAAGTGTAAGGGAGGTTTCAATAATTATCTGGACTTAGATTTGTTATTTGGAGACATAATTATTTACTTTACTACACAAATCAAATTCATTTGAAAAGTACAGATGGTCTATTTTTTGATAATGTAATTCCTGTATTTCAAAACTATTTTAAGGAATTTTTTTTATTTTATATGTCCCCTTTAAAAAAATCTGATGATAAGGAATTTTTAAAAATTATGTCAACAGAGGATAATTAAAAGTGATACAATTATTGCAACTGGCAGTAAGTCATTGTTTTTTACTTAATCTTTCATTTTCCCTTCCTTTCTTGTTGCTGTTTTTCTGTTCTAATACTACAATAACTGGCCTCACCTTCACCAAAATGAAGCTTTGTGTTCATGCGTCTCAGGATTAACCTGAAGCTAGTCATTGTCCTTGAGTGATGTCAAGCAATGATTTAATTTCATCATAAACAATACTGTTATGCTCTGTCACCCACCAACACACTCCCTGAAGTGAGAAAAGAAATTCAGTTAGGTAACTGACCTTGCACAGCTTAACTATCAAATAAATCCCACAATGAACAACTCAGATCTGGTAATCCCGAGAAACTCCTTCTTATTCCTAGTCCCTCCTTCTCTAAAAAGGTTAAAAAAAACCAACAATTTAACATTGGCATTTAGCTCTAATTTTTATAGTATTTCATACATTCCCCTTGGCATTCTTAAAATCACCCTAGTTTTCCTGGAACCTAGAAGATTCTATCTGTAAAATGCAATTTTCATGTGCTGATACTTGCTGCCATTTATTTGTGGCAAACAAACAAAGTGGAAAACCTTATAAACAAGAAATGCTTCAAGTAACAAAAATTACATGTCACCCAAGAGCTCCAAATCTCGGAAATGTGGCATATTTCTCCCCACAGGAAGATATTACTAACTCCCAGTATATATCTGTACCTTACCTTTACCTACTATTTAAGTGCCATCTCTGACCAACAAATCAGGCAAGTTCCTTCAAAACTGATCTATAAAATGCGGAAACCCTCTGCTCAGCAGAGTTTCAGAAGTTCAGGACCATAAGAGTGATGCCTCAGTAGAAAGTAAAACAAACGTGAAATATCAGGGATCTTGACTGAAAATTGTACCTGCAGCCAGCTGAGCTAATAATCAGGCTGTCCTAAGTGACAGGGAAGTTGGAGGAAGAGCTTTCGTTGCCTGCCTTTCCTCTCTAGCCTTCAACCAAAATGAATTCTGTGAGCATTTACTGAGAACCTAGAGTTCTGCTCAGCAGCTCAAAGGCAGGGCCACGCAAAAAATAACTCCATAGCCACCCTTTCTCCTTCAAAAGACAGCAATTTGCAGATGAATTTTCAACAAAAATCACCTGGACGGATCCAAAACACATACTTTCTTTTCCATGCTTTATAAAACTCAAGCGCTTTGCATAATAATCATATGCATGCCAAATGATTTTGCAAACTGTGAAATATGAAAAAAGATGAAATATTAATTAGATAGGAAAATCAATGAGTCAAAAAATGTCACTGGACTATTCAGTTTTGCTTTTGTCAAAAGAAATGTTACAAGAATGTTTTCATGTGTTCAAATAAAACCCACTTGACACCCTCACAAATGTTTGTCTCCTCTCATATTTACCGTTTCTCTCAACTGTCACACTGATTCTTCATGAGTGATGCATCTTACACATAAAAAGTAAACGATATCTGCAAATGAATCTGGTGCAAAATTACGTTGCCTACTAAATATTTCTAGTAGTGTGCTTGATTATTACCAGAGTGAAATGAGTGAGATTTGGGCTTTCCTTGGATTTTTTTTTAACTTCAATAATGATTTTTTAGAAGCAAATGGAATGTTTCTGTTTTACTTGAGATATTTTGAGGTTTGCTTGACGACCTGCTGGATCCTTTCACAAAAGCTACCTGTGGACCCATCCTGCAGCTCACAGTAACGTCACAGACGCCAAGAATCCAGGACTGCACAGGGCAAGGCGGGCCGCGCCCGGGAAGCAACGTGGAAGATAGCAATCATCGCGTCTATTAACGTGGTTCCAGATCGTCCAGGCCGGCACTCAGGATTCCCAGTAATTCCCAGTGTTAGCCTCGCTAAGGGACAGGTTGATGGGGCAGAGGGTGGGGAGGAAAATGACCCTGAAGCAGAGTGTTGGTTTTACACCCGCTGGGTATCTGTTACAAGTGAATTTCCTCTGGCGCCAGCAGGTATTTTGAGCAGGCATCCAGAGGGATCCCAGAGGGGAAGGATGAGAGTGAGGGAGATGGAGCCCTAAGGTTGGGGATCAAAGCTTTAAAAATCTCGGAGGAAATCGGTAAGATCCGGTTTGATTGGGCTTAGAGCTTCTAGTGGGATGCGGAAAATATTTCAAATTTCTGAGGCTTAAAGCAGCAGGGTTGGGGGTGGAAAGATAGGGAGTAAACAAGATCCCAGAGGGGAGATATTCGCACCAGGCCAAGGAGTCAAAACTCCAGATAAGACCACAAAGAAGGTGAGAGGTTTCGCCCTCGTTTTTTAACCCAAGTCCCCAGAGGGCATCTCCTGCCGGCAGATTGCACCAGCTTGGTGAAGCTGGGCTACCACGCTCCCAGTGGTCCCAAGTCGCCGGAAGCGAAGCTGAGGCTCCAGGGCTAACCAGGGGCGCGGACGTGCGCGCAAAGGCCACGGCCAGTCTTCCCTGGAGGTCTGGGAGGAGGGCCATTAAAGCCCGGCTGCCCGCTGAAGCGCTCAGTAAAAGTGACTGCGATTTATTTGGATTAGTCACTATAAAGGTCTGGGAAGACAGGTATTTATCCGACGCTGGGCCTTGACAAATTGGGCAATGCGAGAGAGGACAGTCCCTGCGACCCAGGCAGTGCTGCGGCTTAAAGCAGGGTCCTCCCACCTGCTCCCGACTCGAAGGGGCGCGCACCGCGGCAGAAACACATGTCTCCATCTGCGGCCGCACCGCGGCTTCTGCCCTCCAAGGTGCCCTCTCCTGGCCTGGAGGGGTTCGGGCTGCAGCCCGCAGGCCTTTCAGGGATTTCCGCTCGCTCTCCGGCGTGACCTTACCGCAGCGTTTCAGGGAGGTCACCAAACCTGCGATCTGGCCCGGTTGCCCTGCAGGTGACCAGTCCCGAGCCCACCCTGGAGGATTCTCCTTGGTAAAAATCGTTTCGTCTGGCAGCATCCAGGTCGTATATCACATGTGTCATTTAGAAGTCTTTTGGATTTTTTTTTTTTAAGCATTGACAAGATTTGAATCTGAAATGTAATTCCACTTAATGTGGAATGCCACCGTGATGTACTTACTGGTTCTTAACTGAAGATGACTTAGACCTTCGTGTCTTTGAGTCTGCAGCAGATCGCTCCAAAATCCTCCAATCCTGCATACCTCTAAGGAGAAAAAAACAAGCCTCCACCAAATTCATTTTTTCTATATGTCTGGATGTATTTTTTCTCTTCATTTGTCATTAATATATAAAAATTTAAACTCAAGGTCTTTAAAAACAAAACATTTGAACTAAGCACCAACCAACAAAGATAAATAGGTAAATTGCTAACGTGAAATGCAATAAAAAATTGTTTTTCCAACAGTGTGCTGCTTTTCATGTAACTTATTGTTGCCTTGAGTTTAAGGCCAATGCTGTATTATCAGGTAATGCAAAAATTTAAGGCTAGACACCTAGTAAATACATAATTCTGAACAGGTACTCGGACTATGGTGGCAAGTAAATCTGATCACTTTGTCCTCAGGATATGAAACAGCCTTGTTTGGACCATCGTTTCAAAAAAACAAACAAAAAAAACCACTGCATCAAGCAACAATGTTAATTTCTTTCTTTGTTTACCTTTATTTTAGTTAAAGACCTAAAACTAGGAGAGATTCGAATACATTCTTTCTTATTCGGTAAAAGAAATTGGATCCCTTCAGCTAAAAGATGAAAGTTCAGTGTGGGCAGAAGATGAGGGTTTTAGCCCTTTTGATGGAGACTATTTGAACCCGAAAATTTTGCGTGGCTATCTATCTTGCTAAAAGTCAGGGCGAGATAAAGTGTAATCTGGCTCTGATTTCTGCTGGAAAGAAAACATTGAAATGACCGCTCATTTATCACTGTGCCCGCCCTCCCCCCTTCCACCTAGGCTTAATTGACCAAGTAACACCGAGCTGTTTGCGTCTTCCCTTCGCTGTTGGAAATGAAATCAACCCCGTTGAAGGGAGTTCTATCCGGTTTAGCAGGTAAAGAAATCATAAGAAAAAAGTATAGGGAACGTTTGTAAAACGTCTACCACCAGCAAGAACACTGGAGAACCATAGAATTCTGTAAGAATTCATCAGGTTTTTCTTCCTGTCTGGCTACTAGGAGAATTTGCATATATAGGTCCCTTGACTAATAGTAGCTACTTAGAAGTTTACTGAAGATACTATTTGTGACACTATTTCTAAACTGATTGTAAGAATACCTACTACAGTAATTATGGAAATGAAAATGATCAGATCATTTGTTTCTAGTCTAGAGAATTATTTTAGCCAAATGAGCACAGCATTTACTTCTTCTGAATAGATGTCTAAAACCACAAAAGTCACTATGAATATATAATAAAATTCATTCTCAACAGTAGCCATTTATATTATACTAAAGCAATAATACAATATTTTTCTAATGGTCTGATTAATCAGATTTTCTTAAAATGGTAATGCCTAATTTTGACAAGAATCCAATGAAACAGCTATTTCCAAACATTGCTTGAGAATGTGTAAGTTAGAATAACCTAAGGATGTCCAAAAGACTTTAAAAATCCATGTGCCTTTTATGCTAGCTGTTCCATCTTGGTGAATGTATTCAATGGAAAGAACTAATATGCACAAAGATTTACATAAGGAACATTCACCATAACAAAAAAACTAGAAACAAATATACACAACCTGAAAAGTGGTTTTGCTGACATTTAATGACATATGAAGATATTTATAATATGTAAAGTAGCAAAATAGATTATTATAAAATATG
The DNA here is from genome assembly GCA_028533065.1 of Trachops cirrhosus. NCBI lineage: Eukaryota > Metazoa > Chordata > Mammalia > Chiroptera > Phyllostomidae > Trachops > Trachops cirrhosus. The sequence goes on from CM052541.1 coordinate 169,056,971, forward strand.
ATTCAATTTTTCAGAAAAATACATTTGTAGAACAGATTTGGGAAGATATGTATGGCAGAGGTTTGTCACAGGGTAGTGATATTCCAGTTCCTTACTCAAAGGTTTTATGACATACATATATAACAGTTTTTACAAACAAAAGCATTACACAATGGAAAAGTAAGTCTTCTTTTCCACATCTTCTCTCTCTTGCTGTTTGAGTTGCTTGCTTTTTTTACATTCGTTTGTGCAGTTCTTAATGAATTAAGAAAATGAGTCCTTTTTTAAATCACATGTCTCCAAATGTTTTCCTATTCAAAGTCTGTCTTTTGATTCTGTTTATATTTAAAATGTGTATGGAAGCACATTTATCAGTCTTTTCTTTCATAGCTTTCAGGTTTTCTGTTTGCTTTAAAAGCCCCCTTCCCTACATACACACACTACTACTACATTTTTTTTTAATTTCTCACTTTTCTTCTAGTAGTTTTACAGTTTTTTGTTTTTTTTACTTTTAAATTTTTGGTCCATTTAGAATTTGTTTGGGTTCAACAGTGAAGTAGAGATATAGTTTATTTGCCCTAATACAGTTTATTAAGAAATATATTTTTCTATGGATCTAAAATATCAGGTTTTCCAAAAATTAAATGTTCACTCATATCTGGCTCCAAACCTAACTCTGCTATTCTGCCCTCATAGGGACCCACTTCTCTCCAGCAGCCAGTTCACGGAGAGAAGACAAGGGTCACGATAAACTAAAACTCTTTCTGTTTAAATGTATTTTGTAGTCAATGAACTCAACTTTTATTTGGAGCACAAATATAAATTTATAAAATAGCTTAAGTTGGAGAAATGCCCGTGTTTAAAATGCATGTGAAATGAAAGGAGATAAAGGAACGTCCGTCCAGCACTGCATCTGCCGGTTTGCAGTTAGCAGGTCCGGTCTCTGCCCTGAGCGGCGTGCCGCGGCCGCGCAAGCACCTGGCACTCCAGCCATGTGAGTAAGATGGAGATGAGCTGAACAAGAGGCATGTGAATAATGAAGTCACACGGTCTTGTACGCTGCTTGACACACGGAAGGTTCTAACAAACATTTGCCTTATGAAAAAAAACACAACAGAAGCCTGAAGGACAGAGAGCAGGCATGGGTTGTCATAGGCATTGATAGCATTGTTTCCTATAATCAAGGAGAGTCCTGCTTGGATGGGAATAATACCTGTTGTACTTTGTATCTCGATCAGTTTATGGATCTTGTGATTTTATTAAAAGCAAACACTGATATACAACTCATAATCAAAACCTGTAATTTAACAAAAATGTTTAACCACTTCAATAATGATTTCAAATTTACTTAATCAAAATTTTCAGATTTAATTGAAATCACAAATTTATTACATTAGATACATTTAAATACTTCAAACAACTCAGATGAACAATCAAAATAATTATAAAACCTCCTACTGTACTTAAATGGATTAAAATGCATTAATACCTTGAATTTAAATTTGCCCCTTCATCATTCCTATACTTATTCTCATTTTAAAGTAATTTTGCAGGTCCTAGACAGACAATATTCAAAATATTTAACAACGGGCACCGCTGACCAAGCAGAACTGGATGTCTGCAGTGGTGAAACAAGCCCCTAGGCTCCCCCACCGGCCTGGCCGATCAGTCGCCCCAGGTGTAAGGCCTTTGGCAGCTCAGTCAGGGACATCTGTCCAAGTGCGAGGGAGGACTGAGGAGGCACATGGCCAAGTGGAAGTATTTACCCACCTGAAGAATTTATCTACCACTGGTATAGCCATACTTACCAGCTGAACATCAGCCCTTCTTACAATAATGTTACATGACTCAGAGAAGAAAGTCTCCCTTCTCAGATGAGCCCAGGCTAACCTGGGTCAGTGACTAATGGACTACTTGTATGGGGCACAGTGTCGGTTCACCCTGTCCAAGATGATCTGCCCCCTAACCGAAGATGATCTGATTGAGCCTCTTTTGATGGTTGGATTTTGACCACCATAATTTTTCAAAAAATACAGGCTCTGATGGATAATTATTGATATCACAGCATCTTGTTTTCTCTATTTGATGCTTGTTTTTTAGATTTTTTAAGGTTTTGCTTCATCATTATTTTAAAATCTTACTGCTGTGCTCACCATAACCTGGGCCTGGACTGGTGTGATCAGGCCCAAAGCCCCTGAAAAGCCAGGTTCACTGTAATCCCAAGTCTTCCTCCTTCTCGTTAATCATCAATGTTGACACAGAGAAGTTGTTCTGAAGGGAAGAGTAGAAAAGCGAAGATGTGGACATGCTGCCTAGGAGACATATTGTACGGAAATGACCAGGAGGCGTATGAAATTCATCCTTAGGCTTTAGGAATTAAATCCAGAGTAAAGACCTAATTGCAGAACCACATATTTAGAAATGATAATAAAGACTTGAAAATAGATGTGATCACTAAATCCAAAGGGAAGAAATGAGAAAAACACCAATAGAACCTTGAAAATAAAACAAATGACCAAAAGTAGTGCAAAGACAATGTAATGGGGAATGTCACAGGATCCAAGCAAAGAGAAAATTTTAAATATATATACAAAAAATGATGTATAGTTATTCGACATAACAAAAAATGTTAACAACCTAAGTGTACATCAATCAGTAAGTGATGAAATTATGGTCCAGTAATACCGTAGACTACTACATAACCATTAAAATGAGGTAGATCTATGCTTACCCCCATGGAAAGATGTCCAAGCCATAGTGTTAAACATACAAGTAAATCACAGAAATATGTACACAGTGTAGGAGTCCCGATATTAAGACATAAATAAAAAGCATTGCAGAATATATAGAGATATATATTCACGCACATATCTACAGATCTAGATTGATCAATTGACCGACCGATTGATATGCATACAATATAGCATTTGATAGACTTTCAGGTTGACCACCACACAGAAGACAGCTTGAGAAAAATATGAAGTGGGTGTTAACTATTTTGATTAGGATACTTCTGCTTTGTTTGAAGCTTTACAATAAAACTGTGTTTATGAACTACTTAGGTACAATGTCTAAACTATATATTATTTTTATATAAACCAATAACAAGCCAGCAACTGGTCTTATAGGAAGAAACTAAAGAGGATAAAAACCAAGGAAAAGACTATTATTTTCACCCTTAGAAATTTAATGGTAGCCCTAAAAGAGAAAGTTCAGAACACTGGTAAGGAAAGAGTCCTAATTACAAGGGTGGGAATAGGGGAAAGTGGTGGTCAGATTGGACCTGCTCAGGACATTTATGTGCCTCTTGGAGAAACACTAAAGAGAAGAGGTAACCATGGAATTTTTTAAAATATTATTTTGTATTCTTTTCAGGTGTGGAGCTTAGTGATTAGACAATCATGCTTTACGAAGTAGTGCTCATAATATGCCCAGGAGCCACTTGGCACCACACATAGTTATTACAATATTATTTACTTTATGCCCTGTAGTGTACTTCACATCCTCGTGACTAGTTTTGTAACTGAACAACTCATACTTCTTGATCCCCCCACTGTTCTGACCCAGTCCCCCAATCCTCCTCCCCTCTGGCAACCATCAGTCTGTTCTCTGTTTTCATGAGTCTGTTCCAGTTGTGACTGTTCATTTGTTTCGTTCTTTAGATTGGGCATGTAAGTGAAATCTGTGGTATTTGTTCTCTGTCTGACTTATTTCAGTTAACATAATACCTTCTAGGTTCAACAATGTTGTTGCAAAGGGTAAGATTTCATTCTTTTTTATGACTGGATTGTATTTTATTTTGTACATATATGACATCTTTTTTTCTTTTTTAACATTTTTTGTTTTTCAAGTACAGTTGTCTCCATTTTCCCCTCACCATGCCCCCCACTCCACCCATCCCCACCTCCCATCCTCAATCTTACCCCCTTTGGCTTTGTCCATGTGTCCTTTATACATGTTCCTTGATGACTCTTCCCCTGTTTTCCCTCATTATCCCTCTCCTCCCCCACCCCACCCCCGTGGTTTTAAAAAGTCTTTAAAACCCTATGCTTTCTTCTAGGAGTTTCATGGTCTTGAATTTTACATCTAAGTCTTTAATCCATTTTGAGTTTCTTCTTGTATATGGTGTAAGAATGTGGTCTAGTGTCATTTTTTTTTGCATGTATCTGGACTAAGTTTGTGCAGTATTCACTGAGCCTATCAGAATCATCACACTGACATGAAAACTTTTGCTGGAGTTGTGGGAGAACATTCCCCCTTTTTCCACTGAGGTTATACATGGGAGAAGGTAAACTGGAACTTCAGGCAGCTATTCTGATTCCATCTGGAGCCTGGTACAGAACTTAACCCAGCAGAAAGCAGAAGATGAACATGGGCTCGGTTCTAATGCTGAATTTCAGTGCTAGACTCTGACGTGCTGATCCAGCTACTACTGTACATCCTTGGACTATGCACCTGTAAGAGCCAATAAATCCCCATCTTTGATTAAATCATGATGGTTTTTCTGTCATTTGATACAGAACTTGTCCAAAAGGTCTATTTTATTTGAAACTCTAAATAACATAAGAAAGGACACATTGAAGCGAATTTCCAGGTAACCCAAAACTTTAGTGTGACCACTAACATCAGTGTCTGTCCCATAGCTCTTACAAACCCAGCTTACCAGCCAACACTGAAATAACACTTGGGCGTTTTGAATTTCGCCTCCTCTCCTTTCCTTCCCTTCCCTCCTCTTGAGTGGAGGAGTTTAATGAGTAGTGAAAAGTTCCAAAGGTGAATGAGAGGGAGACTGTAATCCTGACTCCCAAAGTCTCAAGCAGTCCTAAAGGCATTCAGTCCAGTCGGTACAAACTTGTTGGCCTCACTGAAGTTATCATAGGTAGCTCTTCCCACCACAGTGCTGGAGAGTGGATGGTAGATTTCCTTTTGAATGACAGCATTTGAAATATTCAGTACTATCAAAGACTGACTTTATTTGTTTTCATATTATATGAGAGGACTTACTAAGTTAATGACTTTAAAACTCATGGTGGTTATATAGAGCTTGTTTTGTGGTTTATGTCATATGACGTAATTATATGATATTTGATCCACACAAAAGAAATGTTTGCAGTACATACATATGTTATGAGACATAGTAATAAAAAACTGCTGAAAACTGTTTCCCCTCCCCAAATTTATGTGCTAAAAGCTAATCCCCAATATGATGTTATTTGGAAGTGGGGCCTTTGATAGATGATTAGGTGATAAGGTAGTAGAGCCCTCATTAACGGGATTGGTGCCCTGATGCAAGAGACCCTACAGGGCTCCTTAGCCCCTTGCACTGTGTGAGGACACGGTGAAAGGACAGTCTCCTGTGAAGCAGCAAGGGGATCCTCACCAGACACGGAATCTGCTAACGCCTTCATCTTGGACTTCCCAGCCTCTACAACTGTTCAAAGTGAACTGTGGTTTTTTAAAAGCCACTCAGTCTACAATATTCTGTTATTACAGCCCTAAACAATCATACTGTATGTAGTCTTCTGTGACTTGATTTTTCACTTAACATTATGTTCCTGTGACTTATCTATAATGCTAAGTATAGTTACAGTTCATGTACTTTTCATTGCTGTATAATATCCAGCCCTTGTTTGCTATCCTGTATTATACTTCTTTCTCCCTTTCTTCATACTCAGTATAACCTGGGGGACTACTCATGTCTGTATGAAACATTCATGGTGGGAATATAGTTTCTCTCTCAGAAGTTATTAATATAAAGAAAAAGCTGCCCACTCTATTACAGACCTTTCAGAACAAATTGCAGGGATATCTTCGTAAGAAAACTAAGCAGAAACTGCAAGGAAACTGGGGACAAATTACCCAAAAATTATGAGGAAAATTCCTCTAACAATATTAGTCCTCATACTCCATTATAGTTTCAGAAGTGAAAGGAAAAGTATCTTGTTTCTCTTTAAAACATTTAACATATATAGTCAGGTCAAACTTCCATTTTTAATTGGATCTGTGTTTCTATACTATGCCAAATACCTGGTTAAGGATTAAAATTCACAAATGCCATTCACTAATTAAAAAAAAAAACAAAATACTAATGTATGCAATAATATGGATGAAACTAAAAAACATGCTGAGTGGAAGAAAGATGAAAATATCACACATTCTATGATTCATCTAATTTATAATTTATGTAATTGGGGTATAAAAGCAAGTTTATAGACACAGAAAGCAGATTGGTGATGGCCCGGGCTGCAAATGGCAGGAGGAAACTCTTTGGAGAGATAGAAATGGTCTAAAATTGGATTGTAGAGATGGCTGCACAGCTCCATAAATTTAGTAAAACTATTGAATTATAAGGATGAATTATGTAATAGGTAAGTTATATTTCAATAAAGCTGTTAAAAATTGAAATGCTGTCTGTCCTAATGTCTCTAAAATCTAAGTTGGGTTTTTTCCTTTAATTCACTTTATTAATTCACCCTATAAGTGGTTTGGACTTTTGAAAAACCAGCTTCGGTCTGCTAACTTTTAACATTGACATGAAGAGTCTAATGTGCCAATTGAAAGGTAAAACTAGAACGGGAGAGAAAGGGCTACAGCAGATGCCCCCCTCATGAAAATGGCACGTGAATGAGTTGGACTACTTGCTAATAGGGGCCTAGAATATGGCATTGGGAAGATCACCACCGCTCCACAGAGAAGAGAAATCCTAAAAAAAGCAGCAGATTTCCCAAGGGATCCTATGTCATGATGAGGAAGGATTACAGGAAACTTCTACTAACACTTTATTTTCCTTCCCGGAGCTGCGGGAGAGGCTTCAGGAACTCAGTGGACAGGTCAATACCTACTTACACTATAGAGTTACCCACAGCCCTCATTATAGCTTATGCCTTGCCTGCTCTTTTTAAAACCCTCTTTCCTTTGGTTAGAGGCAGTTAAGTTTTTTGTTCCCACAGGTTTGTAACTCTCAGCTGAGTTTAGTTTGTGAAGTGGTAATTGTTCATTGAAGGAGAGCATCAGATGCCAAACGCCTCCAGAGGAAACCAGCAATAGAGCAGCAGGAATAAAAGGATGATTTGGTCAAATTAATCCCATTCTTTTAGACACAATTTTAAATAAAAAATAACATTTTTACCTCAATATGGACAAGATCCAGAACTAAAATATAACAAAAAAGCTAAAGTTTTAAAAACATTTTAAATTTATCATAATGTGTGTGGAGAAGAGAAAAGAAAGCAATTTAGATAATATAAGCTCATTTCCAAAATAACTAGTTCTGTCTCAGTTATTTTTACATTTCAGAAAAAAACTGGCATGAATTGCCCTAATGATGAAAATTCCTCTAATGGTTTTGCATATATAGAAACAATGTGAGTAATGAGTTAGCATAGTTTAATGTTCCAGAAACAAGCAATCAAACAAAGAGATGACCACTCTGAACATTTTGTCTGCAGAAAACTGTAAGATGACCAAATGAGCTGCCATCTAACAAGTAGCCATCGCCCAAAATTTGCAGTACCTTTTTCTTTTATGTCATGAAAAAAAGAATCTTGTTCCAGATACTTGGTTTCAACTTTCTACAGCACTCTAAATACTTTTTAGAAAATAGATATCAGTCACCTGATTTAAAAGTATTGCCCAGGCCGGTGTAGCTCAGCTGGTTGGAGTGCTGTCATAAACTAAAAGGTTGTGGGTTCGATTCCAGTCACGGCAAATGCCTAGGTTGCCGGTCCAGCCCCCCACTGGGGCTGAGGCAACAACTAATAGCTGTTTCTCTCTCTCTCTCTCTATCTCTCTTACCACTCCCCCCACTTCCTTTCTCTCTAAAATCAATAAACATACCCTTGGGTGACGATTTAAAAAAAAGTCCCCACAGTCAATCAACTATTTGTTTTGTTTATAGACTAAGTGCCCCTCTCAAAAAAAAAAGTTTGCCAAATTGCATTACTAAATTGATCTAACCCATGTCTATTTCTCTGTGGGAGCTGTATGGTATACTCAAATGCATTGGCTGAAAAAATTCTAAATTATTCTACTAATGGGTTCTTTAGAATTGATTTAAAGATTCTAACTACAGAATGATCCTCCTCTCTCTCCTTTAGAGGACTATCCTTTGCAAATTTTAGGAATGAGTATCAGATGACCCTTCTCGTCATAGACCATGAATCTGGGTTTATAGCTATTTATCCTAATGACTCTTCAAAGAAGAAAGCCAAGACCAACAAAGCTTGAGATGAGTTTTTCTTATCATTGTCATTGCCATTGGTATAATGACATTGGAATGTAATAAACACTCAAATGCAGAAGAATCGTAGGTAAATTCTAAGTTGAAAATTAAAAATAGTAATAAATAGTAAAAACCATTTTTTCAGATATATTTCTAAAAATAAATGCTATGAATAGATTTGTGTCCCCCATCCACCCCCCATTTATGTTGAAGCCCTTACCTTATTCCCAATGTGACTGCACTTGGTGACAGGACTTTTAACAGATAATTAAGGTTCAGTGAGGTAATGGAGTGGGGCACAATAGGATTAGTGAGTGCCCTTAAAGAAGAAAAGAAAGTAGAAGGAAGATCACATGAGGATACAGCAAAAAGGCAGCCACCTGCAAGCCAGGAGTAGAATTCTCACCTAAAACCAAACATGCTGGTACCATCATCTCTAACTCTGATCTCCAGAACTGTGAGAAAATAAATGTTGTTTAAGCCACCCAGTCAATGAGATTTTACCATAGCAGCTTGAATTAAGACAGCAAACTACTATCAAACCTTGAAAGTATATTAGAAAAATGAAATTAGAAAAGAAGTATTCTATTTGCTGCAAAACCCTTATAAATATACATGCTACATGATCAGATTCATACAAATTAAACAAACAACTTAGAGGGCTTTAGTGAGGGCCAATATTTGTTGCTAAATAGCCTACACATTTTTATTAGTAATTCCTTAAAACAGTCACTATGTAAAGCCATTTTAGTGAGCCTAAGTTAGCAACAGCAGTGGTTGAAATGGATCAATGCTCTCAGATATATAGTCAGAAGTAGGTTGTTCGATACTGTTCAACTAATTCTGAAATTCAAATAAGAAGTGAAGCCCACTGGTACTTGATTTGAACTAATTATAAACTTCCTAGAGAATGTGTGATGTAGTTTCTATCAGAGTCAAGCAAAATATTCTATTTTATCCTTTATGCTACAATTGCACTGGCAGAAACTGAACTGGCTCCATTCTTTTATTAATGGATCCCCAACTCTTGAGTTTTAACAAAGCATATTTAGAGACTTTATTTCCAAACTTTCCTTGCAGCTAAAGAGGCCAGTAGGACAGGAGCAAGAGTGATGTGTATAAATTCCATGCCCCATTATTAGAAGGAATCTACTCTCCCTCCAGACTCATCTTCCCCCTTCCTGAGGGTTTGTGAGGGTAAGCTGACTTCACCTATGTATGTGGAGTCACCTCCCAAAGGATGACAGAGTAACAAGATATAAGAAACCTGGGTCCTTGGATGTCCTTATAAGGGAGAGTCATCCATCTACTCTGGACCACCTACCAAGGCCCGCGCTGTAAGAAAAAGAGAAGTAAATTTTTGGTTTATCTGAGCCACAGTGTTTTGGAGTTGTGTTAGTACTCTAAATAATGTGCATCAGAGCTTTCAGTGTAACTTCCATATGCTATGATCTAGAACATTCATCCAATCATTCAACTACTTACTAAGTATATAGTATGCACCAGACCTGCTCCAGGCTCTGATCACACAACTAAGCCAGGCACACAGAGTCCCAATAAACCTTTCATAACAGTGAGGAGGGAGGAAAGGGGTGGAGAGACCATAGCAAAGGAAACACAATTAAACAAAATAATTTCTAGGCCTGGCTGGTGTGACTGTGGATTGAGCGCTGGCCTGCAAACCAAAGGGTCTCTGGTTTGATTCCAGTCAGGGCAGTGCCTGGGTTGCAGGGCCAGGTCCCCAGTTAGGGGCACATGCGAGAGGCAACCACACATTGATGTTTCTGTCCCTCTCTTTCTCCCTTCACTTCAGTCTAAACATAAATAAATAAATAAAAACTTTTAAAAAATTTAAAATAAACAAAATAATTTCTAAATGATAACAGTAGTTTAAAGTGAGGGCTATAGAGTTGGATTGTTTGTGTTTATATCCAGGCTTTGTCATTTATTCATTTATCTACTGTAGTAACCATCCTCTGAAAATGAAGCCCACCCCACAAACACACACACACATACAATGAACCATACTTCCTAGTACGTTCATGCTCTCATATAGGCCCTTCCCCTTCAATCTGGGTGGGCCCCATGAGTCACTTTTGACCAATAGAATAAGATTGAAGTGATATCATGTGATTTTTAAGGCTGGGTCTTAAGTGGACTTTCAGCTTCCAGACTTTCTGCTTCCACCTGGACCTTGTAGGATGTTCACTCAAAAGGAGGCCAGCTACTGTGTGAGAAGTTCAATGGCCTGAGGCTGTCAGGCTAAGGAAGTCATGTGGAGGGGCTGTACGGGGAGAGATGCCCAGCCAGACCCTAGCTGCCCTAGCCATCCCAGATGAGACCGTGGGTGTGTGAATGGAGAAGTCGCCTTTGACGTTCAGCCTGATCAAGCCTCCAGATGACTCCAGCTCCACATGCCTTCTGACTGCAGCATGAGAGACCTCACGTGGAAAACACCCAGCTGAGGCCAGTCAACCCACAGGACCAAGAGAAATAATAATAACTTAAGTCACTCATTTGGACCATTACACAGAAGTAGACAACTGGAACACCAACTTTGTGAATTAAACACATTTCTTAATTTCTCTATGTCTTCATTTTCTCATCTGTAAGGTTCCTATCTCATAAGGTCATTATTACAACTAAGTAAGTTAATCTGGAAAGTGCTTACAACACTGCTTGGTTTTGGGTAAACATGTAGAAAATGTTGGTTACTATGTATTATTAATAAATAAAATTAGATGATGATGAGACAGAAATATTCTATTTATAGTATTATTTTAATTTTATTTATTTGTTTTTAGAGAGAGGGGAAGGGAGGGAGAAAGAGAGGGAAAGAAACATCAATGTGTGGCTGCCTCCCATGTGCCCCCCACTGGGGACCCAGCCAGCAATCCAGGCATGTGCTGCGACTGGGAATTAAACCGGAGACCCTTTGGTTTGCAGGCCTGCTCTCAATCCACTGAACCACACCAGCCAGGGTGAGACAGAAATATTCTTAAGTGGATGCTCAGGAAAGTTCTTTATATGGAAGGTGACACTTGAACTTAGACCTGAAAAAGCCAGAGTGGAGCATTCAGACAGAGAGGAGAACAAAGTCAAGGGCCCAGGGCTCAGCAATGGCACTGGCTGGAGGGACTCAGACAAGGTCAGTGTGGTTGGGGGAGGGGGTCTGGGCAGGGCACTAAGCAAAGTAAAGAATCATTCAAGCCACGATAAAGAATTTGGGTTTTTCTGTTACATACAATGGGAAGCTTTGGGAAATTTTAAGCAGGGGAGTGATCTGGACCACTCTGCTGGAAACTGATTTTAGAAGAGCAAGACTGGAAACAAAAAGATCTTTAAGGAGGCTTTTGTAGTCATCTGAGTAACAGATATTGTTGACTTGAACCAGAATTTAACAGGGGACATGGGAATAAGAGGACAGATTTGAGGATGTGTTCATTGAATGAGTGGCCCTTGGGTTGCCCATCGCCCTATGGTAGAGGTGAGACTTTATTTTAACAAGGTCATTCTGAACTACATTACCTATACCATAGACAGTTTTCCAATCATTATACCCCAGGATGGTTAAAATCCATCTCATTTTATGTAATTCAGCATTCAATTGTTAGAGTCTTATTACTAATTGGGACATGAAAGAATAAAAATTATCTTATACAATTCTTCTTATTATTCAAATAACAATAATTGGCTTAGTGGAAGGAGTATTACAAGGCAAATCAGGTTCAAGTGGCAACACTATTTCTGATGACTTACATGAACCTGCGCAGAATTCTTGGCCATTTAGGGCCTCCTTGGCTCTCAGCCCCTTCCATTTCTGACAGCCAATGACTTTGGGATTCTCTTTAACATACTGTGTCACATGGAAATGTTCTATGTTCCTCAAATCAGAATTCACACTCTCAGTACTTTGCTGCTGATTTCAGGAGCTAAACTCCATGACCCTTCGCTCCTCTAGGCTCCAAGCACCTGCCACGAGGACATAATCCCAAAGAGATAATCACCAAGGAGTCTCTTATTCTAGTGCCCGTTTTCACCTCACCTGATAGGCAGGAAGCTGACAGCAAGTTGGCCTGCATGTTTTCTAGCCATCAATTAACCACATTTAACATGTTCTCATTTAATAGTGTTTCACAGGTATCTTTCATGTAAGCCACAAGCTTCATTCAGGAAGCTCTATTCTCAGGCTTTACATTAAAAAAAACAGAAAAGTCATCTCTCAAGGAAGTTTTTCTAAAACTTCATTGTTAGGGTGGAAGTCTCGGGCACATGTATCTATTAGGATCGTCATATAGCAGTTCTTTCTATAGTCATGGCAACAGAAAGGACAGATTCTACACTAAGGAGGACAATGAAGAGTTGTTCATTTTGTTCTCCCTTCTTTCCTGATATTAAGTGGGTCTAATAAAAACATCTTACTATTAGAAGAATTAGGAGAACACTAAAGAGGGTCTGTGAAGTTTTTACCTGTCACTAGCTACTTGAGTTTCCTTCGGCCCACCTGCTCCTTAACGTAAACTTCATCCTTCAGGTGCAGAATTGCCTGCTTCCAAAGTTTTATTTTGGAGCAGGTGGGAGTCAAGATTTCCTCAAGATCTAAAGAACCATGGTGAGTCTTTCTCTAGACTTTTTTGTTGTTTGACAACCTCAAATCTTAGTGTTGTGGCATCTGACCTACAGTTCATTGAGTTGCATGTGCAAAGAGGGGGTAGAGTACGATGGACACCAAGAGGACTTCCGGTAGCTGAACGCATGCATGATCTGTTGGTCGTAAATGATACTGGGCAAAGATTATAGCAGCACCTCACATCAACATTATGACCCCCTTAGCACTCATTAGTGCTCTATTCACTTTGGCAGCCAATACAACAGGCCAGAACCATCATAATTTGGCACAAGTAATGGGGCATGGTGCCCACTTTACAATGAAGTTAAAATTGAATAAAATAGAGTCAGATTGCAGTGGACTCATGAGCAGAAGATGTTAGCCAGTCAGCAGCAAGCCAAAGATGCAGTGACAAGTTAGTCGAATAGAAAAAGAGGCACCGATTTGTACACAAGGTCGGCACACTGTGGCAGTGGTGGTGGTTAGCACCAAATAAAGAGCATGGCACGTACCAGGAAGTGTTCATTGAAAGTGGAGAAAAAAGAGACAATCAGCAGTTTTGCCAGTGTGCAAGCCTGTGCACCTCCTGGGCAAATAACGGGAAGCATGAGCAAAAGATTAAAATTTGAATTTAAAGCGCATTTTTCTTCCCTAGGAAAGAGAATGTGATGGTCCATGAAGTCAGTTCAAAAGAAGCCTGTGATGTTTTCCTCCTCATAAAATAAAGGCAAATCATTCCATCAAAGGGCAACTGAATCAAATTTGAACTTCCTGAAAATATATCAGCTGATAAACCAGGATTTAAGTTCAAGGATACATTCCGCGCTTAATCTTCATTTTATAACTTTTGGAGATAAATTTGCCTCTGCACTGAAATCTTGCAGAGATAGCCTTTCTTGACAAACAAATTGTCAGCAGTGAGTAACAAAGTGGTCAGATGTCTCTGGGGCACAAACACTCTCTGGAAAGAAAGGTGAGAACTTCTAATATCTACTGCAGGTTTTCAAATCACTGGCTTTCTATCTGTTGCTTTGAAACAGTAATGTTCAAAGTAGTTTTCTTGTTATTGAAAGAGTTAATACAGTTTCTCCAAAGTGCTTCTCTTCTCACAGAATATAGTTTATATTTTGGGAGAGTTTGGCACAGCTTTAGTTACAGCTCCCCTGATTTTCTTAGTAGAATCCAACAATAAGTCATTTCCCTCTCCCATTTGTCCCTTAGTGTTTATTAGCCAGAATAGGCACAAAATGTCAGGAGAAAAAAAGTATTATTCATGTTAATCTACTTTCTTCAAGACTTCTCAAGATAGCTAAATAATAGCTTTCTTCACATCTTGCTCCCAAACTGGCAACCATCCCCTAGAGTGCTTTCACAAACATCCCAAAGTTCATTATCAACTCATTTACCCTTCCCATCCCAAATGTATCACTGCAGGGTGAGTATATTTAATTCTAGCTTATCCCCCCAAAATAATAATAATTGCTAGGCACAAAATTCAGTGTGTGGCATGAAGCTAGTTTCGCCTACTTCCAGAAATTGTTATTTTTCAGTTGCAGATCTTGGGGAAAAATAGACATTAGAAATCTATTCAGTGGTATGTGTTATTTCGTTTGCTACTATCCCCCAAATAGCCTGTCAAGCCTACCAACTACGGTATAAGAGAAAACCATACCCTCTTCCTTTCCCCAAAGAAGAGTGGCTCCAGGAAGCAAAATCTTCATAACTTAATGGCCTGGTGTATGGTAAGGCTGTTGTTCCGATTCTTAATCATTATCCCATTCTGGAGCCAAAATAAATAAATTATCTATGGTTATTTTGCATATATCTCAGTGGCCACACACACACACACACACACTTTTTTCACAAAGCATTGGCCAAAGCCCATTTCACACATTTCTTTTAGTCTAAAAATAACTTCAAATTTCATGTTTTACCAAGACTGAGACAAGGGAGGGAAAATCAAAGAAAACTGGTTTGGGACTCAGTAGGGGAAAGTGTAACAGGCCTTCTGGGTGTTTGCTTAATGCCGTCTTGGATCTCAGATTAAATGATTGTGCTTTCTGCGTTCTAGTACTGGGTCATTTGTGCATGAGGACAAAGGCAACTTCAACTTGATATTTCTGTCATCCCTGCTGTGGGAAGAGTCTTTTTCCTGGTTTATAACATCAATCACTCTTGCAATAAATCTTTGTGGTGGATATGGTCATTTAAATCTCCACCTGCACAAACAACAGAAAAGAAGAGAGCCCATAAATCTCTATACTGGTGATTAACAAATTTTGAATCCTGGGCAAAGATATTATGGTGGTGAGGGGGGGTTTCACTAATTCATTAATAAAGACCGATTTGCTGACAATCTGTTTAGTTTACAGCATAGGGGGAAAGCAAACAAGACCCTGCTAACAAAACAAAACGTTAGAGGTTAGTGAATTCCCAGCTGAGCGCAGGATTAGAGATATGATATCTTAATGTAAGAGAGGGGTGCAGACTCCCAGACAAAGGCTCAGATGCCACTCTTACGATTTGCTTCAGCCCCTCTTCTTCAGTGCCTAATTGCAAGGAAAGAAAACCAGGCAAAAAAACTAGTAAGAGATTCACGTGTTCAGTCTCTCCAATTTCATCTCATCAATTTCATGCCACCCCTTGGTTTCTGGTTCCCTTTGCCTTTCTACTTGCTCCCCAGATTGTCTTATTCTCTAGCAAAGATGGTCTAACCTGTAGTCAGAAATGGAAAAGAACCTTTCCCAAAGGGATAAGGCTGTTTAGTGTCTTGGAACGTCAGCTTCATGTGAGGAACCCTGGTAGGCTAAGAGGATGTAAGAAGGAAAAGTCAGTAGCACTGGGAGGGAGAAAACAAGAAGTCCAGGCCAAGTGATATCTGAGAGCAACTAAGATTCTTAAGATAGTATTAAATGCATTTGTAGAAAGAAATTTAGAAAAGAGTTTTAATTCCATTAAGAAAAAGATTATCACCTTCCAGCATGCTTTCCACGCACTCATGTTACTCTACCTCATCTCCCCCACTCCCACTATGCATGTGGTTGTGTGTGGGTACGCAATGGGGATGTGTTTGTGTGCACACTAGCAGTTTCCTCCTGTCTTCAAAGTGCCCAGGTTTGGGTGAATTTCTTAGTACGTTTCCTCTGACAGCACCCTAAAGATTCTATGAAGCACCTGTTTTCTTGAAATTCCCCAGTTAAGGCTGGAAGATATCTTGGTAAGATTGTAGTTTTATAGGGTGTTGGCAAGAGGTAGTTCATCTCCGCCTGGATTTTGTTTATTAGCGTGTGTGTGTGTGTGCGCGGGTGTGCGCACGAGAGAGAAAGAGAGAAAGCGTGCGAGCATCCATTTGTTGTTCCACTTATTTATGCATTCATTAGTTGATTCTTGTATGTGCCCTGACAAGAGATGGAACCCCAACGTTGGTGTATCTGGATAATACTCTACCCAACTGAGCTGCCCAGCCAGGGCTTCTGCCTGGGTTTTAAATGGTGTTTTCTTGGAGGGAAGGAGGCAAGAGGGGATGCTTTATGGGTGGAAGTCCCAGAAAGAACAAAAGATCTGGTCGTTTTTCTAAAGTTCGCTACATACAACCATCTATGACCTCTTAAGAGGGAAAGCAGGCCTTAGGAGATGGGAGATGGGCAGTGGGCGCCGAGAAGGGCTGTAGCTGGGTCCTGCTCCCCCTGGACCCATCCTGAAGTGGAAAAGGTGACAGGTATTTAAGCTTTGCGATTGAACTGATTTACATTACAAGCTGGAAATCAGGGCCTGTGAGGGAGAGTTTCCCTCCGGTTGTGAAAGGGGTCTAAGAGCCCTGCTGGGGCTTGGCAGGCCCCTCCCCTGGGCTGCAAGGATCCGCCTCTCTATTCCCCAGATAAATTCCTAGTGTCCACCAAATTCCTCAGCGCTCTCTCACACTCCTCTACGGCCACGACTCTGGGGGTGGGGAAACAGAGCGTCGGCTTCCTTCCCAAAGAAGCCGTGGAGGTTCCTTCTCACAACTCTGCGAAGGGGAAAGGGTGTGAGGCCCAACCAGAACCCCAACTCCAACTCCCCACACGAGGTGGCTGCTCCACACTGCACACTAGGGGGGCCCACTGGTTTCCGGGTCTCTTTCTCCTTTCTCCCTTCCCTCTGTCCCTTTCATCCTCTCCCGCAAACATGTCCACCGGCTCCCTCAGCGACGTGGAGGACCTCCAAGAAGTGGAGATGCTGGACTGCGACGGGCTGAAAATGGACTCGAACAAGGAGTTTGTGACTTCCAACGAGAGCACCGAGGAGAGCTCCAACTGCGAGACTGGGTCTCCCCAGAAGGGCCGCGGCGGCCTAGGCAAGAGGAGGAAGGCGCCCACCAAGAAAAGCCCCCTGAGCGGGGTCAGCCAGGAGGGGAAGCAGGTCCAGCGCAACGCAGCCAACGCGCGCGAGCGGGCCCGGATGCGGGTGCTGAGCAAGGCCTTCTCCAGGCTCAAGACCACCCTGCCCTGGGTGCCCCCGGACACCAAGCTCTCCAAGCTGGACACGCTCAGGCTGGCGTCCAGCTACATCGCCCACCTGAGGCAGATCCTGGCTAACGACAAATACGAGAACGGTTACATCCACCCGGTCAACCTGGTAAGTCCTCTCGTGCGGCTGCGACGACGCGGGGGGCCCCCGCCCCACGCGGTCTGTGAGCGTGCGCTCCTGGCTGGGACTTCCGCACCTCTGCCACCACCAGCCCAGCGCCTCTAGGGACCGTTGCAGGAGATTTCTCGCACGGCCCTCGCTGTGTGCCTTACAAGCCGCCAGAGCAGTGGTGATTTATGAGATTGTTAGACGTGGCAGCCCACTTAGGAGTTTGCAAGTGTACTGAGCTGGCAAAGAGGAGGATCCCTTGTATCCGAGCCATGAGGGCTGGAGTGGAGGGACTGGTGCGGGAAGGGAACGCGGACAAGATGCTGCGCGCGAAAAGGCTTGTTATTAATCCCCTTATTCTTCATTTAGCTAATGAGTGGAACTCGATTTTCCCCTCTAATTCTTGTAAGTAAAACCACCCAACTCTTGTTACTTTCTCAAGCTTATATAAGACCATTAGATGTGGGAACATCGTGTCTACTATAATTGTCAAGTGGTCCCCAACTACTTAAATGAGCTGTTCTTCTATAAGTGTATTAACATTTTTAAATCCCAGAAGCTCTAGCAAATATCAGCATAATCAGCATATTCTCATGAGTATTGGTGTAATGAGTAATATTAAAAAGCTCACTTCCATTCAAAATTTAAGAACATTTTATTTTGCACCTTAAAAACTAATGTTCGATGAGCCTAATATTTTTCTCAAATGCATTTTACTGTTTAAGAAATATATCTGATTCTTTTTCATTTTATTTAATTTTAAAACTTACAGGCTCTAAAGAAAAACAACTTACTAGGATCTCTGTTTATACATGATAAGAATAAGAGGTTTTCCTCTTAAGAGTCATCTTATCTGCCAGCACTAGTAAGAGGGGTTTGAAGATCTGAATTGTCTTCTCACTGAGTTGGAACCAGGAGGCGCAAAACCACATTTTGCCTCGAAAAATATTTTCCCCTCCAATTAAAAGTTTATTTTTCGCGTGAGATGAGTAAGTAGCTGTTTAAAATCTGGAAGTCAAATGACAGTACTGCCTTCATTTACAACTTGCTGCTGCCTTCACCTTTGAACAAGAAACTTAAGTGGGCTTTATTATCCAACATCACGGAGAAGGGAAGAGGAGGTTATGTTTGCTCAGGCCGGTAGGAAGACGATCCTAAAATAAATACGCGTGTATATTCTTTCATTAGTATTCTTTTTTCCCTTAAGAGACAGCAATTAATTTAGAAACAGAGTTTGTCGAAGCCCGTATCTGTGACGGAGGAAACAAAGTCGGCAGGGGGGAGATAGATGGAGATAAAAGCTGGAGGTCCGGGAAACCTGACGACGGCCTTACGCAAACCCGGTGTCCAGTCGGCGAGAGGTCCTTCTGGGTTTCCCCGCTCGGTCTCACGTTGGCATCTGCCTCCGCTTCTGCCAGGGCACGAGCCCCTTTGGGCTTTCCACAGGGTCTCCACCCTCGGGTTTCACTTCGGACCCTAGAAGTGATCTCCTCTTTGCTCAGTCCCCCGGAGCTGTGCCTTGGCGCCAATGCTGCTTTTTGCTTTATCCAGCCACGAGGCTCACTGGGACTCCGAGTAAATTGCAGAGATAACCGGTCAGTCGGATTCACTGCCTGCCCCCACGGCGCCCTCTCCTTTCGTCAGTCTGGAAACCCACCCCACCCCTCCTCCATGGCCACTTACCTCCTTCCACCCTTTTCTCTCCTGCAGACGTGGCCCTTTATGGTGGCCGGGAAACCAGAGAGTGACCTAAAAGAAGTGGTGACCGCGAGCCGCTTATGTGGAACAACAGCGTCCTGACCTTGGAGGTGCGAGTCTGGGAAAGGCGCGCTCCCCGGGAAAACGGCCCCGGGAAGGCGACCCCTGCCCTCCCTGCTCTCTGCCTCTGCTTCCCCCTGCAAAGCTCCTCTCTCTGTCCCACCCTGCGAGAACACTTTACAGCGACGAGGAGATTCGTTTCCAAACCAGAGGAGATCAATTGTACTTACAAAGATTCCCATCTATTTAACTTTATTAATTTGTACGTGAATGACTCTGCGAGCCTTGCTGGTCCAAGTGCAATATGTAATTATAAATATATGACTAGATAATAAGAGCCTATCAATCTGTATCTGTTGTACAGTATGTTGTAAAGTGTAGATCATAGAATAGCTGACTTTAACAGTCACATTTATAAAGTAATTCACTTAAAGATATATATTTTTTCAAACAAGTTTTGCTACTTTCAAAAATAAATCTTTCTTTATATTGCTAAATGCCCTGACATTGGTGTGATTTAAAAAATATATACATTTGGAATAGAAAAGCAGAGAACTGTGGGGAAGTTTGGTAATAAAAAATGTTCTTTTGAACCTCAATCCAAACTCCTAGAGATAGAAGAGGATAAATATGATTTGCACCGTGAAGGTACAGACGACATGGTGCACTGAAACGAAAACAAAAACAAAACTTCTGTCTCTCAGGTTTCCAGGTTACTTTCAGCACAATTAGAAATAATGTAATTGTAAACAAAGAAAGGGCAGGATTCAATTTATTAACAGTTACACAGGTCAAGAGATGAGCACACCAGAAAAGGAAAATCTGATTTTCGTGTATTCCACAGTACACGTAACTGCTAACATGAGCAGGAAGGTGAACTTCGTGTTTTAAAACTTTCCACAGGAGGGCATGTAACCCACAGTTACAAAACAATAAAGAAATAATGGGACTATGAAAAATGTAAATTCCGTAATCTTTAGGAAGTATTTTCCGATTTTCAAAGTGCTGCAACAAACATTGTGTATTTCTTATTAATAATTAATTCGTTTTAACAACAGCGCCTGCCTGCCGGCCTTTCGGTTAAGGTTACCCAGCGCATACAGCTCCCCGCCACGACTTCCGGCGGACTGGGTTTTAATTTAAACATCTTCCAGGCTACGGAACAGCTCGTTGGGGAAGATTAAGTTGAGATAAACAGAGAGGCGAGGCCGAGGAGCCTGGGACCTGGTTCCCTTGCTGCCCCAGCGCAGCCCGCGGCGGCCGATGAGCCAGATGCCACCGGGGCTGTTTAATGTTCGGGGTTATGACCGCAGTGTTTACAAGACGTCTTCGGTTATTTATACTGTTATTCCTCGCAGAGGGCCTTGAAACTTCCGCTTCGTTTGCTCTTTCTTTTCGATTTTTTTTTTTTCTTTTTCTCGATTCAATTTGGTACCTGGAGTAGGAGCTCCTCCGCTTCCCTTCTCTCACTTAACCTTCTACTAACCCCAAAGGTGGCTTAGAGGTGGAGGCCTCAGCTTGGCCCTCAAAGAAGGAGCTTGTCAAGAAGAGGGAACCAGTGCACCCAGGGGTGTTCTCTGCCGGTGCTCAGTTACCACCTTACACAGTGCAGTTCATTCTCCAGGGGCTGGGAACTGGGTGATTCCTCATCCACTTGCCTGTCAAAGGCACCTTGGAGGACTTCTCCGGGTGTCATTCTATCCTACCACTGCCCTACCCCCACACTTGACCTTCAAGAGCTCATTTCAAGCTCTGGCCACCTCCTTATTCCCCAAATTCCTGTGCTCCTTCCCTCACTCCTACCAGAGGACACTGCCCTCACCTCCACCCACCCGGAGTTCAAGTCAGAGATGAGTCCTAGTGAGATTCAGGCTTTTTGTTGTGTTTCAGTTCAGCGTATTTTCTAAGTTCCCACTCACGTGTATTGTTTTTCTTAAAAAAAAAAAAAACCCAAAGCTCAAAATTCTGAGCGCTCAATGCAGGCAGCCACATAGAGAAAAAACTTCATGCTCATTCTCTGATGACCCTAAACTGCAAACAGATTGTTTAAAAAAGTCTGGGTGCTTCCTATCTACAATGAGAAATCTTTGCTTTAAGCCTGAGTCATAAGGTTATGAATACACAACACGTGGGTCAAACCCTAGTTCTGTGTCCAGCTTTTTCCTGCAAGGGACTGGATGCTCAGTTTTCTCATCTCTGCAAATGGGGATAAGGGTGATAATGATGATGGTGATGATGATACTTTTCCTCCTCTGCTTCCCAAAGTGTTAGTGGGGCTCAAAAGAGATTATATTTGTGCAATTGATTGCTAAAGGGAGGGATCCATGCAAGTATCAGTTAACTTGTATTAAGTGGTGGGTGGTAAGCTGTGTTAGACCCAACCTGAAAGTGTCTCAGGCATGAAGCTCAAAAGTGTGTATGCTTATAATGTCCAGGCAATCATAGTCATGATTTTTATTACATGAACCAAAACACCCTTTATCCTCCTCCAGTGTTCACTGAATTTGTCCAGAGCTCCATACAAATGTGACTATTTCCTAGAAATCTTGAATCCAGAAAAATTCAGAGAGCAAAGATCGTGCATGAGACCAGCGAATAGAAGGGCTACATGGGTGTCTGACTGCTGGGAAGCCCCACCCACAGGGGCTCCGCTCTGGGACGTGGATGCACTTGAGACTACATGGTTGTCCACTGCAAGGAGCAGGCAACACGGTGGACATTACTGTGCTGTGGCCACCACTAGCCCAAAGAACAGGAAACTGCGACCACCCCACACTGCTCCACACAGGCATCCAGTCTAAACATCTCTCCTTTCCCATGGCCCTTCTCTTAAAACAGATCAGCTCTCCCACACC
The DNA here is from genome assembly GCA_028533065.1 of Trachops cirrhosus. Lineage (NCBI taxonomy): Eukaryota > Metazoa > Chordata > Mammalia > Chiroptera > Phyllostomidae > Trachops > Trachops cirrhosus. The sequence continues at coordinate 169,079,007 of CM052541.1, forward strand.
CACTACAGCCTTCTTCTCCATATCTGTTGTTTTCCTGGGGTCTGTTCCAGCAGGGCTCCACCACCCCCAGCCTACCTGTCACCTGCCAGGGTACTCTGTGTGTCTTGATTTCAATAGATGGGTAGGCTGCCTGAGAAGGAGAGGAGGACTGACCTGCTTTGCCACAAGCCAATATAGTTAAGGGTGAGGGGTGGGGAGTGTTCTGTCTGTGACCTCTTGGTTATGAAAATTATCTTAGAAGGTGCTTTCAGAAAGAACCAGGAGAACATCTGAAACAGACTGTAGAAGCCTGGAAGAATGAAGTGTTTCAAATTAGCGTGTGTCTGGGAGTTCTCAGGAGTGGACAGATATTACAAATGGACTGTAGCTGGGAAAGTCCCTTCTCTCTCCCTCCCTCCTTTTTCCACCCCCAATTGCTTATGTGACTTTTTACAAGTAACTCCTTTGGCCAGCAGGTTTTTCCATTGTCAAATCACAGACTTTTTTTCTAAAAAGAAATGCAGTAAACAAAGTCTGATAGTGGCTGGTTGTAGTCAGTGACCAGTGGGAGATGCTGCCCAAGCAGATTTTTTTGGTGTCTCTCAGAATCACCTGGACAGCTGGTGGCAGTAAATCATTGGGCTCCATCACCTGACTTCCAGATTCAAGAGACCTGGGGTGGGGCCCTAGAATTTGTATTTCTAGCAAGTTCCCATGCAATGCTCCTGGCCCCTGAACCACACACTTTGAGAGTCACTGTTTTGGGATTTGTCTCATTAAAGAAACTAAAGGAGTTACTGCAGATGGAAAGAAAATATTTGGAATATTTTTAAGAGGCTGCATGTTCTGGACTCCAGTTTCATTTACTTTTCCATTCAGTTCACAACGACACAGTGTATTCTTAATGCTTAAATGATAGTCAGGAAAGCAAACCATTCATCCTCAGAAAATAAAAGGTGTGTGCTACCCTCGTGTGCGTCCGTGCGTACGTGTGTGCGCGCGCCGCCCCGGGCCCTCAAAGACAGAGTTCAGTCATCAGGCCATAAACTGAAGACTTGAGTGGATTTGGGCCCGGCTGCTGTTGCCTCCGTTTTGACCCCCAAAGGAAAGAAATCAGGGCACCTGGGACTCCAGCTTCTTGCGATTCCTCGATTCCTCGGCTGTGCAGAGGGCCCCTGGGTGTCGGCCAGCAAAGATTTCCCCATCACTCCAGTGGGAGAAGGTGTTTCGTTTTGTTTGGGGTCTTAACACGCCCAGCTCATTGGAAGTCCGTCCGGAGCGAGGGCTAGCGTGGAATGAGCTCAGGGTGGAGAGGGTGGGCAGGGCAGGGACTCGAGCCCACAGGCAGAGTAGGGGAGGCCTCTCCGTGGCTTTTCTGCTCAGCCCGCATCCCACCCTCCCCTGTGCCCCCTCGCCAATGAGTTTAGGGAAGTAGGAGGGAGGAAAAGGAAGAGGGCTCCGTGTTCCGAGCCTCAGCACACACAGCCTCCAGGGTCGCGGTTCCTTTGCGGTGCGTGTGCCGCGGCGGCACTGATCTAGCGCTCTCAGAGGTGGCACAGGGGAGGTTTTGGGTTACGACCCCACACCGCCAGGAAGGGGGTGGCATATCCCATGCAGTTGGCTAGTCCAACTTCCTTTCTTAGCTTTTCATCCTTCCCTCCAAATGCGCCCTTGGAAACTCGGGTGGTGCCAACGGCGTTTCCGAGAGCCCATCTGGCTTCCTCCAGGGGTCTCCCTCCACGCGCTTTTGACCTCCAGATTCGGGCAGGCTCCGCTGGTGCACCCTGCAGCGGGTTCACGGAAGCATTAAGCACCCGGCGGACTAGGTTTGAGATCCCCACCCAGGGCAAAGGCAGGAGGAAGGGGTGGAGAAGGCGGAGAGAACAGCCGTGCAGAATGCTGAAGGGCTGTGCGACCAGACTCCTGGAGAGCAGCATCACTTCATTTCTGTACCCATCACCCATCGCAGCGCCTGACACCTCAGTCCACGTTGAGTCATTAACTCAGACTCGGGTGAAGAAAGGAGATAAGATAGAAGGCAGTTGGAGCTAAGAACTGGCAGGGGGCTGTTGCTATGCTGGAGCTGACGCTGAACCTCTCATGTTGAAGCTCAGGTGCACATTTTAGTCTTTTTTGAAAAGAAGAATAAGGCAAGTATTCAATAAAAATAAGGTTAAAAAAACAGTAAAGAAGCAGACATGATGGGACCAAATGGCATCAACTGGAGGTGGGATGTTTGCCTTGCCCTTTCTGATACTCAAGTGAAAACTGTTCTTCCCCTTTCCAGCTGAAGATGGCATTTGCTAGTTTTGAATTTGTATGGCCCTTAGATCAGAATCATTTACTTAAAAAGGTGCTTTGAAGAGAGAAAATAATTTGAAACTCTACAAGCATAAAATGTTCACAGATATTTATTTAAAAATTAATCTAGTTGGCCATAAGGAAGTAATTTGTTGCCTTTTACAGAAGTAGTTTATACCTACATCTAGGGAATGGTAGGGTGGAGGGAGCTTTTAACTGAGTCCTTTGAAAGGTCAAGTACTTTGACCTTTCAGGACTTTGGTTCTCCCATCTATAGAATGGGTACAATGGCTACTTCAGTAGATAATGTGTGTAGGCAATGTCTGGTACATGATAGGCATTAGTTTATTTCAGTTTTCTTTCCCTCTTCTCCACTTGTTCTAGTCATTAAATTACCACAGTGCCTGAAAGAGTGGTATGCATTTTTTCTAGATAGTTATCTCATCAATGGTAAACAATTATTAAGTTCTTGCAATTATCCAGTAGTTTCATTCACCTTGACAGTGATTAAAGCAGGTTGTGAGACCTTACCACATTGTCTGCAGGGGATCCTGCTCCAAATTCTGTGTTTAGCACTTACCATCTTATCAGTAACAGGTCATTATTATTTTCTTTTATTTGTTTACCTTTTCCTTTTGCTCCATGAGGAAAGGTACCTTGTCTGGCTGGTTACCCTTCATTTCCCCAGCACCTACACAGTGACAGGCATCTGGTAAGTGCTTGAAGAGAAATGAATGCACAAAGCTTAATAACCAGATACTAAGAAGTATCTTCTTAGAGATACTTCTGTCTGCTAGGTAAGTATATGTTGCATTGCTATAACCAAAAGCAGGGCCAAATATATTGCCTAATTTTATACAATAATATGGCAATGGACACATTCTACAATAAATAAGTCTGTAACTGAAAAAAAAAACCACCATCAATTCTGTTGGAGGGAAGTAAACGTAAAACACTGATTCTCACCACATGTGGATTCTTTCTCCCAGCACCACATCTCAGAAGGGCTCATAGTAAGCAGTGTCTTTCAAAACAGTGTGCCTTTCCCTTCAGCATTCTTACCGTTTGTTATTGGGGGGCAGTCATCTCTAAACTTTTCTGTTTGGTTCCTGGGGTCATTCACTAATGAAGCTCATCAGAATAATTTTTCTTCCTCTGCACTTTATGTGAATGCAGCCATCATCTGCTGCCCTCCAACCTTTTATTTTCGGGCACTCACCACCCACTCAATATCTCCTTCTACCTTTTTTAACAAGCATTCTTCCTCTGCCCACCAAGGACTAGTAAGAAATCCAAGACATCTCTAAACCCAGGGGAATTTTTCAAACCAGCAGGGGTCATTTGGTTACACAAAACAAAAATCCCTTCAAATTGCCTCAGATAAAAAGGGGAATACGGCAGTTAAAGATAGTTCAAGAAATCTGACATCTCCAGGCAGAAATGTTACTAGGAAACTGAAAGTTGGGAGTGAAACTCTCTCCCTCTCTAGGGCTTTCTGGGCCTGTATCTCTGACAGTCTTCCACACTTTCTCCTCTGTAATCTGATTTTCTATGTTGGCTCACTTTCTACTTCTGGACTTTTTATTTCATATCGGCTTGGTTTTGTTAGGCTGCTGACTGTGGCCCCAATTCTATAAGGACACTCAGCTGCAGACTCCACTATCCAAAATTTTAGTCTCAACATCTGAATTGGAATTCTCAAGATAAGACCACTATAAACTTGTCTGGGAGGCTCTGATTAAATTCTCCAGGTAAGTGGTTTGTATGCCCCTTGTTCTATCAGCTATAGTTGGCTGGGAATGGGTGGACAGGTTGGGTGCTGGCTGGGGCAGAATTATTTGAGGTGGAGACTCTGCATGCAACAAGAATTCCAAATCCATTTACTACTAATGCAACCTGTTGTAATCAGGGCTGGGCTGTCCGCACGTGGGCCACCTGGTTTTATTCTGCCACACCAATGGTGAGTAACATGTGTTTGAGAAAAGGTCATGTTTAGAGGTGTCATTGTGTCTTTGATGGTGGACAGGGTCGGGATAACAACAACATAACATATATTCATATAACCTAAGTGACCTACTTTTTGAAACAGAACAATTTTATTGAGAAAAATCACCACCAATTTTTAGCCAGTAAAATGCGATTATTGCGCATATTTAAGAACTACTAGCATACATTCAGCTCATTTAATTTTCTTCTCTATTTGCACTACACAGAGCTCATTCATATTTCATCTCCAAAACAACCCTCGCCAGGAGGTATAATCATCCTGACTTCTCATATAGGGCAACTGAAACTCTTAGAGAGGAAGTAAGTAAATCTTGAAAAGTTATGTAGTGAATAAGTAGCAGAATTCTGAGTACAGAGTTATCGCATTTCAGTAAAACTGAAATGGGCTCCTGCCTTGAACATAGGAGAGTCCTCAGGATAAAATAAATTAAAGATGATTATAATTTTTAAAAGGAAAGAAATGCTTCCCCCAAAAAGGATAACATGATGCTTTTTTCAAATAGATTTTTTTTATTTTATACTTATTTAAAGATTTCTTTTAAACTTATTTTATCTTCTACCACCATTAAGGACACAAAAAAGGAAATGATAAGCAAAATAAGTTAGTTAAAATATTCCACAAACTGTTTTATATTCAGAGTTCCACTTATTTCAAGTTATTTATTCACTCTGTAATTAAAATCTGGTGATTTTCCACCATCAAGTATCAGTTAGTTTTTGACATATAATAAACCATCCATGAATCTAATGGCTTAAAACAATAAACATTTGTTATTGCGCACAAGTCTGAGGTCAGCTGGGCAGTTCTGCTAATGTGGGATGGACTCTACTGTCCTCACTGGACTTGGTTGTGTATCTGTGGTTGGCTGGTGACTTGTCTGAGCATTAGCTAGCCAAGGATGGCCTCACTCACATGTCTGGTGGCTGGATGGCTACTGACTAGTGTGAGGAGGGTGACCAAACCACGTCTCTCATGTACCACGTGTATAGTAGGCTGGCTTGTACTCGTTTTCAGGGAGACTAAGGAGGGACCAGAAGTCCACAAGGCCTCTTAGACCTAGATTCAGAACTGGCATTGTATCATCTCAGCTGTGTTCTGTTGACCAATGCCAGTCACATGGGCTTTCCATATTCAAGGGATGGGAAAATAGACTTTACCTCTTGATGGGAGAATCTGCAAAGTCATAAAGCACGGACATGGAGAAAGGTAGAGATTCAGTGCCACTTTTATAATTAACAAACCATATTAAGGTTCCCCTCAAATTTCTTCATATTGACAGTCTAGCCTTTCTGAATCATTCTTTCACTTTGAATTGTCAATATCTAGTGACTTACTACCCAAAGTTGTTCTCTGGGTTATTAAGAACATTTCTTAGAAGAGTTCTCTTCCATTGTCACCGAGACTGTTTTCCAAGCCACTGATGCCTGTTTTACAAGTTTCAATGCTTCCCTTTCATTTTGTTAGAAGGGAACAAGAAGAAAATACCAACATAAATTACTCACCCCCCCCTTTCACTTATTCTTAGGAATTTGGAGGCTTTTCTGACTCCAGTTCTGTTGCTTGGTGTGTGCAGTGGGCCGAATGGTGGACCCAGAGATATCAGATCTTAATCCCTGAAAACTGTACATGTTTCCTTACTTGGAAAAATGGTCCTTGCTGGTGTGTTTAAGTTAAGGATGTTGAGATGGACAGATTATCCTTGATTACTTGTATAGGCCCTAAATGCCATGACAAGTGTCCTTATAGGAGAACGGGAGAGAGACATTCAAGACACAGAAAAGGAAAAGGTGATGTGAAAACAGAGGTAGAGATTGAGTGATGCAGCCACCAGAGGCTGGAAGAAGTGAATAATGGGTTTCTCTTCAAGAACCTCCGAAATGGGTGGGGCCATACCTTCACCTTGATTTTGATCCAGTACGAGTGGTGCTGAAATTCCGGTCAATGTGGAGGGGCTCGGCCTGCAGGGACCCCCCCACCCCGGCCACCAGGGATGAGAATAAGTCTACCAAGACATGATCTGCTTGGGGAGGAAAGGTGGCCAATCTCTCAAAGGAGAAGGGCCAGGAGTCTGTTCCTCAATGGGCTTTTATTGGGTTCATTTGCACAGGATTATAGATAAAGCTCATTAACCCTTGTCCGGCAGTAAGGATCAAACAATAGATAATGAAGAACTCTTAGGGCCTATTTTGAATCAGGATCAGACAGCTAAAGAGCTGTAAAGCTTTGAGGAACAAACTCACTTCTTGCTTGGACCCTTATCATTTAATTGAGAGCATTCTAAACAAAGCAGTTTTCACAGCATTTTACATATTCTTTCTTAGGCCTGATAACCTGGGGAACCCACCCTTTCCAGCACGGGGCTGCACCACCCTCTGTCATTGTTTCAGGCTTAGGTAGAGCAAGGGAAGTAAGGCAGTCATTGTTTCAGGCTTAGATGTAGCAAGGGGAGTGAGGCAGCCAAGAGATTAGGAGACTTCTCCCAGACGGAATGAGGACTCAGGCTTTGTCAAAGGACGAGGGTCCTTTGCCCCCTTTTGCTGTACCTCCCAAAGTCCTTCCTTGGGGGCCTCCCTCATGATCGTGCCTGTCTTAGGCCATTCCCCTTTTGGTCATTGGCTAACCGACCAAGCATTGGGGGCCAGTTATGGAAAGAGGAGCAGAAGCAGCGCTCCTGCCAGGGAGATAAGCTTTTGTCTCCTTGGTGGTTCACGGTCCAAGGTCACTCCCTCAGCCTTAGCCTTGGCAGGGGTTACAGCTTCTGAAACCAGGCAGGGTGGTTCCCAACAGGTCAACCAACAAAAAAATAAGTTTCTATTTTATCAGGGTGCCAAGTTTGTGGTCATTTGTTGTGACAGTCACAGGAAACTAATACAGCATGTGAGAGGCAATCCTTTGCACATATCTCTAACAAAATGTAACAGGGTCATCCATTATGTTTTCCTTCCTCTCTTAAGTTCTGTAAAGCATCTGGATGTCACTTCGTAAGAAAATGCAGAGTTACAGATATTCCTTCAGGGGCATGTATCTTTGTTCCTGCACACTACTTTTCCATTCCCACACCTTTTTGTGTCTAACAGAATGACACTTTATATTTATTATTTATATAACAAAATAACATTTTCCAATACTGAATCAGTATACTCTTTTTAAAGATATTTTTAGTGGCAGTTAAATCCAGCATGGGTAATACCAACCATATAGATAATTCTAACAAAGAGACCAACGTTGAGATGCATCCCAGTTTTACAAATGAGTGAATGTGAAAAATAGTGCATCTCAATATGATAATATACAACAGTTCACTTCATTCCATGCACCATCACTGAGTACACACTGAATGCAGGACCTTGTGTGCTGGAAAGGAACAAATAAGATGATATCCTCCCGACCTCCAGCTTGGGTCTTCCTCTCCAGTAGTTGCAGAATTTCTTCTATACAAGGGCCTGGAAAGGTAGAGCAACCTTGTATTCTGAAAAGCACCAAGTGTGCCCGTTTCCAGGAAGATGGGCTACCAGGACACACTGGTTGCCTTGCCACACTCAAGCCACTAGGCACCGGCACCTCAGCCTGCCACTCATGAAGCTAGTCCAACACAGCATGCTCCCAGCTGCCTCTGCCCCAGACTGACTCATCTCCCAGTAGTGGGCAAGCATGTGGGGAAGTGGTTACAGAGGTTCCTTTCTACATCCAAGGGGATCGTCCTGGAGGTTTTTGTTTTCCTATGGCTAAAATGGAAAAAAAAACCTGGAGGTTTTTGTTTTCCTATGGCTAAAATCTCAGGCCTTTCGGAGATGGGCTAAATATGGTGGGCTATCATTTTGCTAGACTGATATAGCCAGTCATTTTACAAATATGTGCTCTCAGTCCTTAAAAAATTAGAATACGATAAGTACACTAGAAATAATTTACCTGTACCACTAAAAAATCAACACCAAAACTATAAATGATAGAGCATCAGAGTCAGCCATGCCCGTGATTACTGAGCTTAACTTCTCATTTCTCACCTGCTGAGCCTTCTGCATCCTCTCAGAGGCCTTCCCCTCAAACAGCTGATCAACTTCCCAGGTCTTTTGTCTCCAGGATCTATCATTTGTTTTTCTTCTTTTTTGAACCTTATAAATCAACTCACAGATAACACATTGCTGAGTTTCACTGTCTTTCTCAATATTCCATAGCAGGTACATTCTAATTTATTAGAATAAGGGTTTTAAAAGTGATGTTTTCAAAAGCTCTTTGACAGGCCTGGGTTTGGGGGTTTTGCCACAAGTTGCTCTGACCCTGAGCTAATCATTTAATCTTTCAGCACCTCGGTTTCCTCGCCAGTAAGAAGCTTTCTAAAGTACTTTCTAGCACTAAAAAGAAAAGAAAAGGAAAGAAAAAAAAGCCAGGACTCTAGAGAAAACTTCCTGTGGCTTTTGAGCCAGACTGCTGGTATTTGGTAGGATAAATGCCCACCCAGGGTCATCTGGTTGTTGCTGGAAGTCCCAGAAATTGTTGGTAGCATGACAAGTTCGGGGACCTCTGCTAGCCCTGCCTGCCAGAACCAAAGAGAACATGAAATTTCTTCTAAGGCTGTCTTTCATTGGAATGATTTCCTTTTCTACAAGTTACATAATATTTAGAGAAAATTCCAAAATAAATTATATGTTCATATGTATTTAGTTACTATTCTGACCCTGATCTGGGGCCCATCCCCACCAGCGGCTGGATGAGCAAACATAGGAGGACGGCCCGAGCGCATGGCATCTCGGAAGACTTACTAACCCTTCAAGAGGCTTGATGTTTTATCATATTTCACTTATTCCACACACGGTCTAGATCATCATTCTGTGATTTTCAATATTCAGATCGTGCTTCACTTTGCACTGTTTCCCTTGAGACTGAGATGCTTCCCTTGAATCTTTGCCTGGGTCTTCCAGAAGTAGAATTCTAGGCCAATGGGTGGCACTAAGTTTAGCTTCTTCTAACATACTGCCAAATTGCTTCTCATATTATGCCCCACCAGCAATTTCCCAGATCACTACTTAAATGTAACTGTTTTTTCTCTTGCCCACATAAGGAAGTCTCACCATTGAGCAGAGAAGAGAATGAGATGTTGAAATGAATGAATTTCTCTCTTCTCCATTGATTCATAATCGCACCCCTTTTGGATCAGACTACAATATCTTTTAAAATAATATTTGTTCTTGTGCAAGGGCTGAAGGAGAACATGAAAAAATAAAAACTATTATAACTTTCCAGCTGTTGGGAGAGGGAGTAAACTTGTTTCCAAATTTTCGCCTTTACATTCCATCTGTAGGAACCTTTAAAAACAAAACTCTACCCTTTATCATTCACAGGAAAAGCCTTTATCCCCAAAGAGAAACTTCAAAAATGAATTGTTGCCCAATTAAGACAAATTCTCTTAACTTTTTATCTGATATAAAAATAATCTCTGAAGGTGGCAAGTGAAGGTTTACTTCCAGAGATAGCGAGTAACACAACAAAATATGGTTAATATTGTATAGGTAGTTTATATCCTACTTTTTGTTACTTAATCTTATAAAGTAAGCTTTTTGCCATATCATACAAGTTTTTGAAACACAATTTTTTAAAGGCTGGGCAATTTTTCAGTTGATGCATGGTTTGTTTTTGAATTTAAGTTATTCATAATTTTCCTATGATAAATAATGCTACATTGACTGTACTTATATATCCTGACACCTTTCATTATCTTCCAGATCATTTTTAGGATAGAATTCTAGAAGTGATTCTTTATAAATATTGCAGAATTGTTTTACAGGAAGGCTGTACTCAAGCTCTCACCAGCAGTGTATAAGAAAGGCCATTCAAATGAGTCCTTATGAACACTGAATATTATTCTTATAAATCTTTATTCAAGACATCTTGTTATTTTTCCAGATTGCTCTCAAACTAGGTTTTGGTAACTTTCCTTATTTATTTACACAGTTTTTTATTGAGTAACAATGAGAGTTTCTGCCTCTGGAATTGTTTAATTGTTGTTCTGAAAGGCAAGTTATTTCCCTTTGTAGCATTTGGGCTGGGGAGCTGCTGGGCTGTGTAGTCCACTGGGGTTAGGTACCTCTACAGGTTCCCTAAGTGGTCTGTCACCTTGCTTCCCAATCAACTTCACTGTTATGAAATAATGAAGTATATGTAGAACAGATGCCCAGTTGTTCTCTTTGGTTTGCGTGGGGCTCAGAGGTCCTGTAATGAATAACTTGAACTCTCTTTACAGTTGAAGTTGAGAGATGTATAGACCTGATGCTCTTCAGGTCCCCAAAGTCATCTGGAGGGGAGGGAGGACTAGGAAAGTTGAAAGAAAATGATCACCATCTGTGAGAAAGAGTGGAGTGGAGTGGGCTAAACTGTACAGCAGCGGGGCACGAACACTGTTGAAATGAGCATTTGCTCTATGGAGAATGAGGAACTGGGCCCAACCATCCCTTAAACTAGCCGCTGAGGCCTAAGGGCACAATATCCCAGGAGAGCAAATTACTGCACTGTGAGAACCCTGAGAACCCCGTTTTTAAGAGCAAGTCACCCAAAGTAGGAGATTTCCTACAGCTGGTGTGAAAAGAACACTAGAAAACTGCCCAAGATCAACAGAAGCCCATGGGAGGAGATGGAGTCGCTGTCTCAAAGAAGTTGCTTCAAGTAGGAGAGTGGCAGCTGCCCACTGAGCAGGAAGGAGACAGGGGCCAACACTAGCTTCAGGGACCAGCAGCCACAGCCCTGATTACCTGGAGAGAACACTCCCCACACTTCAACCCAGCTCCTGCCCTCACCCAACCAGTCCTCCAGAGATTCTGACACTGAGCATGGTCTTAGAGAGGGTCATACCCTGGGAATTCACTGAGCCAGTGGCCACATCTTGCTAATCAAGATGCTGAGGGCTCCGAGCACTGGGGTATGTGGGGTATGAACGTGAAAGATTGATTCTTATCAATGAAGCCTCTTTCACCTGTATGAAACTTATGAATATGTCCTTATCTGGCTGGAACTACATCAGTATTTCTAAATGAAACTTCTTTATTTCCTAATTTAAAAAGGTGTTGATTGTTATAAATTCCATCTTCATATATGCTGGTGTGTGATCACTGTTAATAATGGAGAACAGATCCTTCCAAACAGCTGTCTTTGCTTAGAGAAAATGCACACATATTGTACATACACATGCATGTATAGATACATACTGTGCTATGTGGAATCTCCTTTTCCTAGTGGGAAGCAGATCCCTAATGATATCTGAGGCAGATACAGTGTTTCCAACACTTTGTTATTAGGAGACAAATTCAGTACTGTCCAGTTTACAACTCAAACCCCATAGCTGATATAAATCTCAACTCCTCCACTAGCCGTGGCCCATAGCCTCAGGGACATGCAGTGGGTTTGCTCTGTGTTTCCTCTGCCAAGTCACTGACATGGGTTAGAGTGACGGAAAGGGGTCTGGATTATCTATTCCTCCACCTTACTCAAGAACATATTTCTCTAATGGTTGAGGTTGAAAGGGAGGAAGAGAGGATGCTTCTTTATTAACTGCCCACTGTTGTGGTCTTCTATTTGTTGTTGCTTCTCACTTGCCCTGCCTGGCTTGCCTCTGTATTGGCAAGGGCCCAAATATGTCTTCTCACTTGGGCTCAAGGGCAAGTTCTTCTAGATACATTGAGGGGAGAAGATGATGTGAAGGCACTTTTCTGCACAGTGGCCTGCAGTGCAGTTTGTCTCTATATCTTCGAGTCTAACTTTCCCAACCCCTTCAGTCTCTGCCCTCCTGCCACGGACATCCCCTCACTCTGTGGTCTGCTCTCATCTGTCTGCCTTCTGCCTCCAATTCTGTTTTTCCATGTTCATACAGGGACATGGGCAAATTGATGAATCAACTGTGTAAGCTAAAAATCCTCAAAATTCCTTCAGGGAGCAAGATGCAATTCTCATAGTTTTTAAGGCACTCTCACTGTCTGTAAGCAGTTATCCCGACCCCTCTCTCCTTTACCTGATTTTCCATGGGAAGTCAGTGGAGAATAAGCAGAGCACCCACACAAGTCAAAAGCATCTGACTCCAAAGACTTGCCCTTACCCAACCACGATTTCCAGGCCTTCTGTTCATAGGACTGTAAGGGAGCACTGTGGTGACAGTTGAAGTTGGAGGAAGGCAGGATTCTCTGGGATAATGATTGGAAACAGCAGAGCTAATCCAGCCAGTTATTCATAAACCCTAATAGAAATGTCATTCTACAAATGTCTAAGCTTCCTGGAGGATGTCACTATAATACAGTCAATGCCCCTTCATTCACGCTTACTGCCTTAATGGCTAATTCTAAGCAATAGGAAAAGCTCCATTCAACAATCTTTTACTTAAAAAAATTAGAATATATTATAAATGTTATTTTTTCAGCTTGCTTTTTGAAAAGACATGACTACATACAATTTCAGTAGTTGCCAGGTGTTGGAGGCAGGTCATGGAAAGATAAATAGGTGGGGCACAGAGGATTTTTAGGGTGGTGAAAATACTCTGTGTGATACTATACTGATGGACACATGTCATTATACATTTGTCCAAACCCGTAGAGTGTGTAATGCCAAGAAGGAACTCTAATGTTAACTATGGACACTGGATGGTTAAGATGTTCATCAGTTGTATCACTCTGGTATCAGGTATTGATAATGATGTGCATAAGTGGGGGAAGGGGAACATAGGAACTCTGCTTTTCTCTCAATTTAGATTCCTACAAACCTATAACTGCTCTAAAAAATAAAACATTTAAAGACAGTCTAATCAATAGATGCCAATACTAAGGTAACAGAGATGTTAGAACTATTGCTTCAACAAGCATTTACAAACATGCTTGAAACAAACATCAAAATATAAAGCCTCAGAAAATAAATAGAAAGTCTCAGCCAAGAATTATAAGGAGAAGGAAAAAATAAGAGGAAGAAGAACAGTGAGAAAAGAAAGAGAAGGAAGGCAAAAAAACTAAATGAAAATTTTAGAACTAAAAAATGCACTAACCAAAACAATAAGCTCCATGGATAGACCCAATGGCATACTGAAGGGCACAAAGGAAAGAATTGGGGAACTGGAACACAGGATAATAGAAATGACTTAACCTGAGCAAAATAGAGAAAATATGCTGAAAAAATGTATTAGGTGCTTTGGTCCTTTGGGATTACAACAAAAAGGTCTGATGTTTGTATAATCCGAGTTCTGGAAGGAAAAGAAAAAGAGAACGGGACTGAGAAAGTACTAAGGATATAATCACTGAAAATTCTCAAATTGGGCAAGAGACCTTAAACCTACAGAGTCAAGAAGGTCTGTGAACTGCAGACAGAAAAAGGAAAGAAAAGAACTCCAGGACAAGGTCTGACTAGGGACAAACCGCTATAAAACATAAGACAAAAGAAGAAGTCTTGAAAGCAGCCAAAGCAATGCGGATAAAACAGTATGAATGACTGTGGATTTCTCATTAGAAACAATGGAGGTCAAAAAGGGGCAACCCATTGTTTTTTAGGCTCTGAAGGTAAAATTGTCAAGGCAGAATGCCTTACCCAGAAAAAAATTTCTTTCAGGAATAAAGGGGAAATTAAGACGACCTCAGGGGAAGGAAAACTAAGAGAATTTGTCATAAGCAGACCTACCTAAAAATGGCTAAAGAAAGTTTCTAAACAGAAAAAAAAGTGATAAAAGAGGGAACCCTGGAACATCAAGGAGAAAGTAAAACAAAGACAGTAAAAATGTCAGTCAATACAATAGGCTTTCATTCTCCTTTTGGGTTTTCTAAATTATGTTTGACAGTTGAAGCAAAAATTACTAAAACATTGTCTGATGTGGTTTGAACTGGTAAAATGACGGCACACGTGGACAGAGATGTGCTATGTATCTATAAGGTAATGAATGCACAGGAAAGCACCGATACATCTATGCAAAGAGAGGCACTGAAAACACGGTAGGCAATGGAAGTCTAAAGATATTCAAGCATCCCACAGGAAGGCATACGAAAAAAACAAAAGCAGAGTGAACAAACAAAACCCCAAACAGCAGACTTATAGGTCCTAACATATCAATACTACATTAAGTGTAAATGATCTAAATATACCAATTAAAAGATAGAGACGGCCACAGTGGACTTAAGAATGTGACCCAACTGTAAGTTGTCTACATAAATCCACTTCAAAATTATAACAATATAGGTAGGTTGAAAGTAAAGGAATGAGAAAAGATAAATTATGCAAACTAACCAGGAATGACTATATTAATAACATAAAAATAGGTTTCAGAGCACAGAAAATTATCAGAGAGAGTGAGGGACATAACATAATGATAAAGAAACCCATCAAGAGAATATAAAAATCTTAAATGTGTATATACCAAACAGCTGAAGCAAAAACTGACAGAACGAAAAGGGGAAATTCACAACGATAGAATATTTGACTCAACATTTTTAGAACAGCTGGACACAAAATAAGCAAGGATATATAATAATTTCAACATGTTATTAAGAAGGCTTTACTTACTATAAGATTATCATTAAAATATTATCTGAAATTTGTCTATTACATTTATAGCTTTTTATGTTAAAATGTTGGTTCCACTTGGAATTTATTTCTAAATACTCTATAAGGAAGAGATTTAACTTATTTTTTCTAAGTGGACATTAGTCCCAAAATAATTTATTAAGTAATTATTCCTAAAATATTACTAGTATTGCCTAGCACTTTATTTGAAATGTCCATTTTATCACATACACAATCCCCACACATACCTGCACCTGTTTCTGGACCGTCTATCACCTGTACGACAGAGTGGGATGGTTTCTATTTAGTAATGTATTCATATCCAACTGCTTGTTCACGACAATGCGTTCTCCTTTTCCCCCATCTCAGCTGGCTGTTAAAGCGCATTTGTGTTACTTAAATGACAACACAAAGTAGTGTATTACATGTAAATTTAAGTTGAGATAATTGGTAGATTTGGAGAATAGCCAAAAGCATACACAATTCATCCTAACTGTCAAATACTCTAAAACCGGCCCTTGTTACACAGGGTAGCAGCAAAGAATTACTTGTGGACCCATCAGTTTGTCCATTGATAGGACTTCATTTACTCAACTGTGCTCATTACATACAAAACATGCAAAATGGTGTTTAGTCTGCTGCTACTGTGTTTATTGTAAGGGTATTACTGAGAACCTAACAAGGTATGCTTGCCAATTTCACTAACGTTCCAGAATGCCAGACATGGTTGCGCTTCTCCTGCCAACTGGTTTGTTTCTCATCTTAATATGGTGAACCAGGTAATGTGTCCCTGTGCACAGATGCTTGAGAGACCACACGCAAATCATAAATGTAGGAGACGATTCTGCGTGGCGTGGGCCCAGCTCCCACGCGGAGATGCACAGGACTCACACCCACGGATAGGTTCTCCCATGGGGAATCAGGCCTGCAAATGCACCTAGGCTGCTTTGAGTCTTGCTTTTTGCTAAAATCTCCCTCACCCTGAATTGAGGACATTTACTGCAAAGTAACTTCCTAAAATCTATGCTAAACCTTCCAAGGATGAGTGTAACCGGTTCAACCACTTTTGCCTTTTCATTTGCAAATATGTGATGTGATTAGCAGCATTGGCTCCTTTGTTTTCTGTAAAAGGTAACCACCTAAAGCAAACCTGTGCATAGTAAATGAGGGCCATAGTGTACTGGGCAGAGAAACCCAATAAAGGCCTGTCATGGCAGAGGACTCGGCTTTTGCTCCCCTTGAGAGAAAAGCCATGCTGTCCCTTTTCTTCCACCAGACTCAGTAGTCTGTGTGAAGGTCTCATTTCATCTGTAATGACACGGACACTGCCAGCCGGTGTCTGCATCAATAAAGAGAAAGCTCATAGCAAACACTCAGAGTCACGCAGCCAGTTTGGAGTACTGGCTCCACCACAGGACCCATCTCAGCTTTTTCACTCCCATGATCCATATTTTATATTCTTCTTTTACTGATTTTTCATTTTTTAAAAAGATTTTATTTATTTATTTTTAGGCAGGGTGGAAGATGGGGAGAAAGAGAGGGAGAAATCATCAATGTGTGGTTGCCTCTCACGCACCCCCTAATGGGGACCTGGCCTGCAACCCAGGCATGTGCCCTCATTGGGAATTGAACCGGAGACCCTTTGGTTTTCAGGCCGGCACTCGATCCACTGAGCCACACAGGCCAGGGCTTATTTTTCATTTTTATCCTGCCTTGTATTATCCATATGCAGCAGGCAGAACAATGACCTCCCAAAGATGTCCACCTCCAGATTCCTGGAACCTATGAATATATTATGTTACATCATGTGATGGTCTTTCTGGAATGTGAACTTGGCTAGCCTAAAGTCTCCAGTTATTCAATCAGTCACTAATCTAGGTGTTGCCATAAAGGTATTTTTGGATGTAATTAAAATTCATATTCAGTTAACTTTAAGTACAAAAGATTGTGTGGATAAACCGGGTGGGTCCCATCCAATCAGTTAAAAGGCCTTAAAACCAGAGCTGAAGTTTTGTAAATGAAAAAAATTCCACCTGTGGACAGAAAATACAGTCTGTGTCCAAGAGTAGACCTAGAAACAACGAATGCCTTATCCCCTGTCATGGGATTCCACACAGCATTGTTTCTGACCGAGAAACTCACTGCACAGCTAACAAAGTGCATCAGTGGGCCCATACTCACGGACAGCACTGGTCTTGCCATATTTCCCACCATCCTGAAGCAGCCAGCTGGATGCAGCGGTGGGGCAATGTTTGGAAGAGTCAGTTACCACACTCACCAAGTGGCAACACCTCGGCAGCCTGGGGACATGTTCTCTGAGAGGCTGTATATGTGCTAAAGCAGCATTCAGTGCATGCTGTGCATCCAATAGCCAGGATCTGCAGGTCCAGGAATCAAAGGGTGGAAATGGGAATGGTCCCACATAGAATTACTCCTCATGATTTACTATGAAAATGGTGCTACCTGTCCACATGACCTTAAACTTTGCTGGTCCAGAGGCTTTAGTTCCAAAGGGAGGGATGATTCCACCTGGAGACACAACCATGATTCCATTAAACGGGAAGTTGAGACTGTCATCCAGCCACTGTGGGGTCCCCATGCCTCTGAATCAACAGGCAAAGGAGTGGTTAGTCTATTGGCTGGAGTGACTTTTCCTGGTTAATAAGGAAAGTGGGTTGCTACTACACAGTGGAATTTAAAAAGAACATGTAAGAGATACCCTAGGGCATCCGTTAGTACATTCAAATCTCCTTATTTGTGCTAGTCATGTCCTATAAAGCCACTGTAAACACTGAGCTAGAAAATATTGAGCCACTGCTCCTAGGGGAGAAGGTGTTATATGTGGTAGGGGGCTAAGGTGTGAGCTCCATCCCACCCTAATCCCAAGGGGGAAAGAAGCAGCCTGCCACCTCATGGGATTGTAGAGATTCCCTAGAGCTATTCCAAGAGTTTTGTGTGTTCTTTGGGGATGGAGGGGTGGCTCCCTCTTGTGGTCACGGAGGTTAACCCCTTTTGTGGTACAGCCAGGACTGGGATACTGTGCTGGGAGCTGTATACACAGAGCTTGTTCCCCATAGGACAGAAAATGCCAGACATGAGGTCATCATAAGCCTGGTCCAGGCAGACCACCTGGAGAGGCAGAGGGACCCAAGCAGTTAGGTAAAATCCACAGATAGAGCCTCAAGGGGCCTCCAGAAGTGGAGATGCATCTGCCTGGGACAAAGGACAGGGGCCATAAGAGAAAGCTTGGCTCCAAATATCGGCCAGGTTGAGAGCACATTAGAATGGTACCCTGTTTTTTAAAGATCTTTTATGAGTCTCCTTCCTGTTTCAAATTTTGGGAGTCAGAAGCTGGCAGTGCTACAGATAGAGGAAGAGAAAAAAAGGGAGGAGAGACTGAGAGAAGGCCAACTCTATTTTCCTTTCCCACTGCCGGCTTCAGGTAGGCCTGCTCTGGGGAGTTAAAGTTTAACACATAATATGGCTCAGAATTTCTACTAATGGGTTGGTTGGACGTTCAAATTACTGAGTTGTGATTCCATGACATTTAGAACTGTGTACTAAGAACTAGCAAAAAAGTTATAAGACTTGCCAAATTTTCATTCAGAAGAATAAGAAAGAGTTTCCCCACTGAACACTTTTAAAAGAGCAATAGGAGAATAGATAAATAAATAAGTAAATAAGTGTTTGGAAAACATCAGTATACCAGTTATATATATTACAAGGACTTTCTTTTCCCCACAGTGTAGTCCAGCTAAGCTGAAAAATTAATGCTAACTCTTGCTCCCTATGACCCCCTGTTCCCTGCCGTACAGAAACGGAGCGCCTAGACCCAACAAGATTTCCTCTCTTATTATCCACCAAATTGTGCATTCTTCCTTTACATAGTTTTTATACATCTATTCCTTCCTTTCCATTCCCCCTACCTTCCATTGCTCTATTAGAGCAACTTAAATGCCACCTCCTCCGTGAAGCCTTTCCCAAACACCTCAGCTTGAAAACACTTGCTGCAGTGTAAGGTGGATTGTAAAATGGCACAAAACTACCTGGTTAAATCAACTACAACATGTGCAGGTTCCCGTCAATACTGATCTGACTGTTGAGTAAAATTTATACATCTGAGCCAAGAATGGATTGACAAAAGGGACACAAGTGACATAAAGAAGGAAAATCTCTATTCTATATTCATAATTTCCCAGTAAAGTATGAGGGACAGAAGAAATTTTGTCATCAGAAAGGTACTTTTTTAATAAAATAATTTGGTTTTCATGGACATTGGATGAAGGACCCGCCTTGAGAGTCCACATCCAATTACAGGGCAGAAACGAAATGGCAGTCTGAACAAGGAAGGAACGGTTAATTTAAAAAGTTACTAACTACCGCAGAGGATTAACTAGACAGGGAGAACCCTGGGGCTGAGGGAGCTTACCCACAGAGGGAACAAACTTGGAAGAGAAGCCCCCTTCACAAAGCTAGGATCCAGGCCTTACTGGGGAAGTCCACTGGACAGAGAAGATCCCTGGGTTGTTCTGGGCCAGAGCTGGTCCACAGCTGGTCTCAGCAGAGGCTGGCGAGCAAGGAATTGGAGTAAGGACTAGCACACAGGGAGCACTCTTCTGAGATCCAGGCAAGCAGAGACTGGCAAACTGAGAACCCTGGCAGAGAATTTTGCAAGGGAAAGCCGTCCACAAGAAGTACGACAGAGGAGATCTTGTGTTTTATCATCCTGCAGACCCTGCTGGCAGCCACCCGAGCTGCAGCAGCCTGGCCTGCAGAAGCTGGCCAGCCAAAAGACACTGCTGGAAGGAGCGCAATGGGCGAACCAGAAAGAGTAGCCCTTTCCTCTTGTGGTGTTCCTCCAGCGCCCTCTACTGACAAAGCTGAACACCGTGCGAGCTGCAAAGAAGGGCTGTTTAGAAAAGGGAGCTCCAGAGCAGTGAATTTGCAGCTGATAACCAGAACACTGCCAAAAACATTATCTTCCTTTGTTTCTATTGTCCTATTCAGCAGACAAAATGGGTTTGTAAGTCAAATTCCCAGGTACCTAAATCCCAGGATTTCTCTAGACACCACCAACATCAAAGAATCCCAGGGGAACAAAACACATTATTGACACTTGCTCTAGAATTGATAGTTACATATATTATCCCCCTGATATAAGACGAATTAATATGTATTATATTATATATTAAGCAATATGTAAGTGCATGATACTTTTTATTTTACATATGAGGAAACTGAAGCTTAAGGACACACAGTAAGTGATTGGTATAAAAATCTGAACCTGGGAAAATAAGTGTTTTGTTCACTAACTCGGCCTGACTTTCTTGCCTAGAGATTAATTTGGATGTGTGTGATGTGCTAGGAAATTTCAGGTTCTAGGATTCAAACGTGGTGCCTCAACAAGAGCCCTTGAGAAATCCTGCAGGCAATCAACTGCTGCCATATGGATGACATATTTAGATGAGTGCCTTAAAAATGCGATAGAAGTTAAGATTTTCTCTGAAATTCGGTAGCTTCATTGTGAGCATACCCAAAGTCTAGTTGTACACGCATCTCCACTTCTGGGCAAGGTCTCCCAGTCTGCCATTTATGGAGCCCTGAGCCAGTGCTAGGCACTGCGCTAAGGGCTCTGCATGCCTTTTTCTGTGTAGTCCTGCCCACAACCCAGGGGCAGGTGTCACTACCCCATTTTCCGGTTGAAGAAACTGAAGACTGGAGAGAGAGGTTAAATACATGACCGAAGCCATCACTTAAGTGGTGGCACTGGAATTTGGATCTAAATTGGTCTGATTCAGAGCTCAAGTTCATGACCACACTGTGAGACCATCCAGATGCCATCTGTTGTACCCCTTCTTTATTTCAAATGTTCTAGAATTTTAAGTTTTAAAAATATAAAATGAAGTTAATATACTTCTCAGCTTCTTTCACTTAATAAATGAGATTGCTCCTTTGAGGTTATTAGGCTCCTCTAAGAATGTTAAACTGTTGTACAGGGTAAAGCTTATTTTTAACCCTATGAGATTAGCGTGGGAAGTGTTACTGACACAGTACCCTCTGCCCCTTCTCATTAATTCCAAGTGTGGTACCACAGACCTGGGGGAACCTGATGTGAGCAATTTGCAGTAGTTTCAGACGAAGATAGTGGCTGATACAGTAAGTATTTTTGGAGGACTTAATTTTCATGGTCTTGCTTCTTACCCTGACTGTGCTGGCTGGGAGCAGGACATCCACAGAGGGGGTCTCTCTGGAACCCAAGGGTGTGTCCCCTTGGGCGTCCACTATGCTTAACTAAAAATAGATCTCTGTGCGCATTTCTGTGATCCTCAAACTAGAGCAGAACTTATGTAACCACAGAAAGAAACCCTACTTAATATTTAAACATTTGCTTCACTTACCATTCATTAAATTCTGTTTCATGTCATTCCTAGAATATGACTATCACACCAAAAGTATCTGATTGTGAAAGGAACGAAGAGAATTTTAAGAATTTAATATCCTATAATGTATTACTTTACCTAATTCTGTTTTATAAAATAAAATTGTGTTCACCTAGACCTATTTTTAAGATCATATATATATGATCTTAAGGCCCTCCGAAGGGCCTTTTATAAATGACTCGATCCTGGACGTCTGCCAATTTTATTTTCCTGGGAGGTGAGGCCGCTCCACGGCTGGGTCTAAAGGCTGTGCGGGGAGCTCCTGATGTCGTCTAAAGGGGATACCACATTACTGTGAATCTCACTAGGTGAGTCATATTGACAATGACACGAGCTCGTGAGCGCTATTCTAATTCGTGGAAATTCACCGTGCACGCTTTCCCCAATTCTCACACTTCCTTGCGTAATCCGCCCCTTCACGTTCTATTATCACGCCACAGGATGGCAGACTTGCTTCTCGTTCCCTCTTCAGTCTTTCCAAGGCAGCGATGCTCCTTACGGAAAGGTGTTTGGGGTTCAGAAGAAACCTAGGGAGGCAGAATCACTTCTGGAAGAAAGTAGCAGGAAAAGTAGTGTGGGCCTTTGTTTCCTTATTTAGAAAACTGATTTGATCTCCAAAGTCCCTTTCAGCTCTAACTTATGATTCCAAAACAGACTTGACACTTGAAACTGTGGGAAGAGGGTGGTAGAACAAAGCCTTTAGGAGCAAGCTGAACAAGCCCCTGCCGAGAAGAGAGAAGTGGTGAGGCAGGGCCGGAACTGAGGGTTTCCCAGCATTTTCCAAACGAAAGGCAGGACGGCGAGCCCAGCTCCCCCTGAAGGGCCGAGAGTCTCCAGGAGGGTTAATTAAGGGAGATGGTGACGGAAGTTATAAATGGGCAAGAAAAGACTTGTGATGAGTGTTTAATTTTCATAACCTAGAAAATGGGCTAAAATCAATCCTTATACATATAATATTACTACCTCAGAGGAAAACTAGAAAGAAGCAATTTCTAACGAACGTAACTCTTAACAATTTCTTGGAGGAGAAATGCAAAACCCCACAATTCAGTCAAGGCATGGTTTCAACAAGGGGAAAAACCAATACTGATCCACAATATTGTAACTCCTCTGAAGAAAAAAATAATTTAACACAGACACAGCAGCCGGCCACCTGCTTTTATCTGCGGTGTCTGAAAAAGAAGACACGAAGAATCAATCTGAAATGTCTTCTCCAGCACTGTTTAGGAGAGAGTCTTGATCATATTGCATATATATTTGGTCTATTTGAGGTGAATGCACTTTTAAGCAAGAAATCTTAGTTTGATAACACTTGTCACTTAAAGTATCTAAGGATTTTCTGATCACGTGCTATCTCTGTTCTAGAGGAAATACCTTATTTTTAGTATTTATTTGGAAACCATGTAACAAAGGGCTTCAGAGTACAAGCTTTGAAATCAGACAAAGCGAACTCAAACCATGCCCCAAGGGCAGCCAGCTACACATCCTGAACGTTTCCCTCACCAGTGCAGAGACAGGCCGACACACCCCCGGGTCGCTCCTGAGGGCTAATTGAGACAACGAGGGTAGCAAGCTGAGCAGTTTCCGGCACATGCTAGATGCCCAACAAATGGCAAGTAATTCTCACCCCTCTACCTCATCCCTAGGGATCCACTGATCTGCTTTCTATCACTGCGCATCGGTTGTACTGCCTGGAATTTCATACAAATAAAATCATACAGTATGTACTCAGTTTTGCCTTTTTCCACTTAGCGTGACTATCTGATGGTTCATCAGTGCTGTTATTGCCTGTGTCACCAGTCCATTCCTTTTCATTTTTGAGCGTTCCATTTTAGGGAGGCACCACCATCTGTTTACCCTTCCTCCTGTTGGCGGGTGCTTGCCTTGCTTCTTGTTTTGGGCTGTTAGAAGCAAAGCTGCCATGAACATATGTGTTCAAGTCTTTGTATAAACATACGCTTTCATATCTAGCAGTAGAAGGGCTGAATCATATGGTAGATAGAGATTAAACTTCTAACATACTGCCAAGTGTTTTTCTGAAGTGGATTTACCATTTTCATTCTGCCCCGTTTTCTCTCTCCTCTACTTTTCTGGATGCTGATTAAATATACATTCATCCTTTCCCCTGTCATTTATGTCTCTTACTCTCTCTTCTGTATTTTCTTTTTGTGTCTGTTTCATTTTTAGAATAATTTTCAGACTTATGGCTAACAAATTCTCTTTTCAGCTGTGTCTACTCTGCTGTTAAAGCCATCAATGAAAATAATTTATTATATTTTTCATTTCTAGACATTCTATCTTGTCCTTTTTAATATCTGCTATGTAGTTTTTTTCCTACAGATATTTCAAATGTATCTTTTATTTCATTAAATAGTAAGCATAATTGTTTTGTTACCTGTATGGTAACTTTCTGAATTCAAATATTAAGTATCTGTGGATCTGTTTCCTGTTGGTTCTTGCTCATGCTGTCATCTTTCCTTGTGTGCCTGGTTAAGTCTATATATGTGCTGGTAATGGTATTTGAAACTTATTTGTACAAATAATTTGAAAACTTATAGAAATCTATTTCCTTACTGATTTCTGTGTTTCTTCTAGGCAACCTAGAGACACTATTAATCTGAGATAATTTGATATAAATTCAAAGCTTGAAGTTCCCTAGACTACTGGGGTGATGGAAACGACCACAGGAGAACTTGTGTACAAGTTCAGGTACATTCTCACCCTCAGGAGAGAGTCCTCTGTGCCCCCCTTAGTGTCAGGAGAATCTTCTCTCCAGCCTTCTACTCTGTGCAGTCCCTGGGCTATTGCTGCACCTTTCACCTAGTGAGGACATCGAAATGCAAAGTTCCAGTTCTCAAGATTGGCCAGTGCCCCCAGAGCAAAAACACCTCCTAATACTCATGTACCTTTCTTGGTTCTTCTTTGTCCTTAAATTTGATCCCATCATTTCTTATTCTCTTTTCAGTATTTGCTTTATAGAAAGGCTTCTAGTTTTTTTTCTCCCAGAATTTTTAGTTTTCAGCAAGAGAACTGGTCAGTTACCAGATCCCAATGTCTACTTCTTTCTTCCTGAGCCATTCTTCCTGTTATTTTTTAATAAGCTCTGCATTTATTCAAAACGTTCAAACTCATTGACATAAAGTTATCTATAGTATTCTCTTTTTATCTTTTTGGTCTTTGCCATATCTAAAATTAAGAGTCCCTTTTTCATCCCTGAGTATTTATATTTGGGCTTTATCTCTTGTTTTTCTGGTCAGAGTCGTGCAAGGGTTATCTACTCTTTTGAAAAATCAATAGAATCGTCTTATTTTCTCTGTGCTTTCTATTTCATTAATTCTTGTCTTTATGTTCATCATCTATTTTTCTACTTTCTTGGAATTTCTTCTGATACTCTTTCTCTAACTTCACAAAATGGATGAGCTTATGAAAGTAAATAAAAAGCTTATTAATTGTGTTAGTTAAATCTTCTATATCTACACTAATTTTTATTTGCTTTATCTACCAATAATTCAGAAGATTTATTGTTTATTCTGATATATTACGGTCAATGTCTTATATATTAATTTTTGCTTTAATTTTCCTGATGCTAATATAGCTACTAGTGTTTATGTTAATATTCTCTGGAAACTTTTGCATTTTCTTTACTTTCATGATTTCTGTTCTTTAAATATAAAAATCTTTTAGAAACAATTTATGTTCTGTTTGTTTATTCTTCTAATGTACCAGAATAATCTTTTTTTTAAAACCGGTAAGCTCAATATATTTATACACAGAGTAAAGTTAAATTATTTTTAATCCATTATTATAGGTTCTGGGGGATTTTTTTTGCATACGAACTTTATTTACATGTATATGTTTACTTGAAATTTAGAAGTTGTTTCTACTATCTTACTTTATGCTTTTGTTGTTGTTGTTCTACTTTTTCTGTTTGTTTTCCCTTTCTTGGCTTTCTTTACATTTGTTTATTTATTTATTATTTAATGTATGCCTGCTGCCAGCTGGGAATTTATATGCTCTTTTATATTCTCTTTATGATAGTAGTAGTCTTTTAGTAATCTTATTTAACAACTCAGGAAGATCTAAAATTAATCACCTTAACTCTTTTAAGCAATACAAGTCTAAGAACACTCTTCTTGTATCAACTGCCACTCCTCTTCCCCAACTTAACTGAGTTGCTCGGTATACATGATAAAATTGAAATAAAGCAAATAAGTTCCCTGCCACTAAAGAATGAGATATGCTTTCAAAATAATTTTTATTGCATAAATTCCCCCAAAATATTATAAATCTTAGCTGTGAGTTGAATTATTTATCAAATGACTGGTTGAACTTTTGTTTCAAGAAAGTAACCTAAAAAACACATATTTCTTTAACTTTTCAAAATTCAATTAACAGAAGACATGCAAACATAAAAATTAATTTACTGCAGCACTAAAAACAAATTAGGGTGCTACCAGAATACCAGAACAGAGGAGAATTTCTGAATCACAAAAACTAGATGTCCCCTACAGTGTTAATTCTGAGAAGGGGAGTGGGATGCACAAGCAGGAGGATTAAAGGAAACTGCATTTTGTGTATACTTGTGTTGCCCGAGGTCCTACAGAAAAATGCACTCATGTATTATTTGTGTAGGAAAAACTTACACTACGTGGATAGAGATGATATAACCTAACAGATCTGAGGACCTTTGAAACCCATACATTTGACAAATCATGGGATCTCTTCCAAAATGGAGCTAAAATAAGGGACAGTAGAGATCTTTAACCCATGTGGAGTTTATTTTTGTTCTGAAATGAAGATCTGACTATGTGTGTATATATGTATATTTCTCAAGCAGATTGCAAAACATCTCAATACCATGTATTGATTGATTACCCTCTTCCCACAGAGTTGAAATGCCACCTTCATCATTTACTGGATTCCTACAAGATCTAAATTTTCTATTCTTTTCCACTCATACTTTTGTCCATTTCTGCCTAATTCTATACTGTATTAATTATTACTGATTTTTAATGTGTTTATATCTGGCAGTTTAATATTCTTCTTTTGCAAAATTTGTCTGTGTTGTTAGTGCTGGCATTTTCTTTTTCAGGTGAAATTTAGAATCTGATTAATTTCATTAAAATTTCCATGAGCTTCTGATTGGTAAACATTTTCTGAGGAGAATTGACTTATATACACCATTGATCCTTTCATCCAAGCAGTTCTGCACCTGCTTCTCTTTCCTCCCTGTCTTCTGTTTCTGCATCTGTCTCCAGGTCAGCGTTGTTATCTCCTGGTGAGTACCATCCTCTCCCTTACAGAGGAGGACATGTCAGTCTGTTGCCCTCAAGTCACACTCTCCCAGCTTCACTAACTGAGAGGGAAATTGTTTTTTCCCAGATGCAATCCACTGAATCCTGGGGTGGGACACTCTTTGAGCTGGCTCAGTCACACACCCTCGTCCCAGCCAGCCACAGGAGCGGAGAAAGTGGAGGTAGTGAGTCCAATCAGAAGAGATACACCACACAGTAATTTGAGCAGAGACAGTACAATATAAATTTTTAAAACTATAACAGGGGATTGGAGTGTTGAGGGATTGGCTAGAAAGAAATAAAGAAAACTCTTAAACATCTAGAAATAGCACGTATAAGGAGCCGCCAGGGAGACCCCCACCGCTGTAACACGGCTGAGCTCCAGACCTTGTTGGAGAGGTCAGGCCATGGCTCTGCACAACGAAGAATGTGCCATGACACTTGACAGACAGAATTCACTGGAAACCTGTCCTCTGGGTGTGGGGAAAGCAGTTCAAAGGGTGGTGTCTCACTGGAGGCACACTCCTGCAAAACTACAAAATGGGAGAGTGTGGGGGATGGGCTGCGGGAGTGGGGCACTGGGAGCTGCATGTGTTGCCAGAGGCAGACATTTGAGTAGCTGCTCACAATGCTCATTGCTGGCACTGTAGGAGCTCCATGTGTTACAGGAATCTGCCTGACTGCTGAGTCTCCCTATGTCCCTTTCTACAACAAAACAATGCTGTATTTCTACACTGTAAGATGTGCTTATCATCTTACAAGTGAAGCTCTCACCTTTTTCCCAAAACAAAGAGACACAGAGTCTCAGGAGTCATTGTATCCATTGCTGGCTATATTAATTAATCCTCAAATTCAGTCACAGTTCTAAATATTCTGTTGCCTAAAGATTGATTGTAAAGTTAACTTCTGTAGTGCATTGCATTGTGACCTCAGAATACATGTCTAAGTCCTAACTCCCAGTACCTGTGAATGTGACCTTATTGGGAAATAGGGTCTTTGCAGATGTTATTAAATTAAGGATCTTGAGATAAGATGACCTTGGATTTAAAGTAAGCCCTTAATCAACATTTGGTGTCCTTATACGAGAAAGAAGATAGGAATTTGCAACACAGAAACACACAGAGAAGGCGACATGAAGATGGAGGAAGAGATTGGAATGATGTGTTGTAAGCCAAGGAATGCCAAGGATTACCAGGTAGCCACCAGAAACTACGTGAAAGACACAGAACACATTCTCCCCCAGAGATTCCCAAAGCAGCCAATGCAGCAACACCTTGATTTCTGAGTGCTGGCTTCCAGAACGGTGAGAAGATACATTTCTGTGGTTTTAAGCCACCCAGTTTGTTACTTTGTTACAGCAGCTCTAACAAACTAATAGAATTTTCAACAACTTGAATATAAAATAAAAAAGGGGGGAGAGAAAGGAAGAAAATTATATGACCCAAGAGAAAATATGCAAAGATGCTGAAGTTCCCATTTCTGTGGTTAATATTAATAATCAAAACTGTAGTTAATATCTGTGGCTTTCCTGTTCCTCTACCCAATCTGCATTTCCCCCACCCTCAGCCAGAACCTCAGCTTGCTGCTTTCATTAGCGGAGCGACCCAAACCTTCATTCCCAAAGGGTCTGAGTCCTCAAGCCCCCGACATTTTATTTCTGGTTACTATAATTTTTCATCAACCTTACTATTAGACATGGAAGTACCAAGAGGATCCCCAGGGAATCTCTTGGGTTCCAGTCTGTTCTTTCCTCCACGGGTACAAGCATGCTGATTTCTCTGTCAGTTACACCATTGGAGTACATCAGTTCACAAAAAGTTTACACCTTTGGGTGGGGGTTTACTTGTTGTTATTACTGTAGTAAGCATGAGAGAGTCCAAAATCGCTATACTTTGCTTGTGTGTAACATTTCTGTATGCTTTCATTTATATAAATAAATATATTAATGGTTCCTTTATTAACTTGTATGAGTTACTTATGCAGTAAATACTTGTAGAAGAAAAAAGTGGCTCCAGTCAGTATATTACCCCTGGTTTTTACTTTTTGTTTCATGGGTATAAGGAACCCCAAATGGCCAAGTGGCAGTCTCACCTTCCCATTTAGTGAAACCATTGTTGCATCTCCTGAGCAAGCAGCATTCTCTCCATGGGGACTACGGTTTCCACGCCAGCAGCAGTCCAGGTTTCCAGGTAAGGAAGGAAAAGTTCTGAAAGTGGATTATTCGGTGAAATTGTGAGAAGGGCCACTCACTCCCACGGCCAGACCTTGATCCAATGTATTCTGGCTATGGAAGGAGAGTCCCACGTAATAGTCTCTGATCAAAGCATATCCTATAAGAAAGAATCCTATTTTTCCAGGTCGTGGCCTCCAGGTCGTGGGCCACAGCTGAGTCTTCAGTAAGTCATTCCACTGTTCAGTTAAGCCAGCTGCTTCCAAGTGGTGGTGTACGCGGTTAGGCCAGTTAACTCCATAGGCACGAACTCGCCGCTGCCCTTCTTTGGCTGGGAAATGAGTTCCGTGATCAGGTGCAGTGTTTGTGGAAGGCACCAGTGGTGGATAAACCATTCTGTGAGTTCACAGATAGTGAGTGGGTGCCAGCAGAAACATGAGTGGTAAAGGCCGATCCATTTCCAGAATATGTGATTATTTTAATGAGGATGAATCTTTGCCCCTTCAGTGATGAAAGAGGTGCATCACCTTGGGGAAAGGGCCATATCAGGGGATTCCATGTTGTTCTTTGCTCTAGACAACTTAGGCCTATTGCACAGTGTCAGCAAAGTGAGCCTTGGTAAGGAGAAACCCAGGTTGCTGAGTGAGTTCCTAGTGGGCATCTCTACTACCACGGTCACTTTCTTCATGGGACCACTGAACAAGAGCTGCGGTGGCTGGGGAAAGAGGCTGGCTGACATCCACAGAGTGTGCCATTTTGTCCACTGAGTATTAACATCCTCCTCTGCACTGGATACCTTTAGTGTACATTCAAATAGTTCAGAATTACCTTCACTGTTGGTGCTCATCCAGAGAAATCCATCCTTCCATACACCTCTTCCTCACACTTACTTGTCACCAATCTTCCAATCCTATTCCTTCCGATCCCTGTCCATCTAGAAAAACCATTAGCACCTGTCTACTCTGGTCATCCCCCACTCTAGACAGGGTAGACAGAGAAATATACTATTTGAATCACACCCCCTTGGAAGATTTTTCTTCACCCTGCTGGGGCTGGGAAAGCCACCTGTGCTGCAAGAGGTGAATTCTAAAGAAGCCTTCCATGCTTCAGGAGCCTAAAACTAAGAGGCAAAACCCTATCCAACATCAATGTCTCTCCAGCACTTTTAACTGATGAAGTTTAACATTGGGATACTAGCAAAAGAGGCATATTTAAAGGGTCAAGATTCATCTTCACAGAGCAGGCATAAAGAGTGAATTTGGGACTCGCAGCAATAACTCAGTTTAGTACAAGTGCTATATCATTGTCCCAGCTTAGCTCATCACTTCCCATTTGGACCCACATGAGATTGGAGGTAGGCAAAGAGTAGAAGTATTTCCCCTAAAAAACAGGGAAGAATACTCTTCCCAAAAGAAAAGTTCTAGGGTAACAATAGAACAAATGTTCCCTACACATCACTCCTCTACTGTTCAGGGTGTCTGTGTTTGCGATTATCTACAGTTTCTCTTAACACAAAGCAACTCTCAAGTATGTAATTAAAAATGTACTCAATCCATACCCAGTAGGAGGAAAAACTCAATGTCACATCCAGCCCAAATTCAGATCTTTGAGTGCCATCACTCCCGACCAGGTCCAGATATAGCTAACTCATGAGTAATGAGATTTTCCCCAATGCACAAATATGTAATGGGGGGAGGGGGGATAATAAAAACTAATGAGAAAGGGCAAAAAACTAATGGTGCAATGCTCATGAGCATACATCATACCCTGTTAGACAAGAGTAATAAGGTAAGGACATCACTTCCCCAGCAGAAAAATGAGGTCTTTGGTCAAAGTGCCAAGACTTCCTTTGTTTTTTACCCCCAAAGATGCTGCCATGGAGGAGTAGTGAGAAGGACTCTCTTGGGACTGCCCTGACAACTGCACTCAACTTTCTACAGATACAGAGACTGGGACATCTTCTTTGAGACAGCAAATCAGCAGATGCCTTTTGCCAGCCTGAGGACTTCTGGCAATACCTTAAAACTTATACTTGGCTGCCAGTCAATGTCATTTGGTGAAAATCAATTAGCTTGTTATCAGAAATCTCACTGTGACATAAGCTTTGAATTTGGACTCTGCCCTCCTGATTACTATCTCTTAAAACTGGCCCAGCAACTCCAGCATCTCCCTAGATCTTAGTGCACTATCTTTGCCACAGACTTTATCTGAGAGCAAAGGCAGGGAACAGAACGGGGTCATTAAGGTGGTTACAGCATCAGACTCTATGCCCTAAGCCGTACACCAATCAACTGGCATACTGGTAAGGGGCCCTGGCAGAAGCTATCTGAGGAGTCCTGAGGAATGAGGCATTCCTACTCTGCTTTCTCTGCTGGATCTTCACATTCCTAGTGCATTAACTTTATGTGGGGCAGAAATTTTGGTTGTTTCAAATGACGGAGTAGATACCCATCCGATCCTTATCAGTATTGGATAACTAAACCACTGACAGGAAAGACTCCTGACAATGCTGTGTAAATATCACCACACCATTGCCTATCTCTCTCATAAAGGCCACGATGAACAAGTGTGGCCCTCTTGTAGCACTAAGAGAGGCAAACAATAGCTCACATATTCCAACAGACTGCCCTTTTAAAAAGCCAAGTTCATTAAAGCCAGAGCCTTAGTGGGTATAACTATCTGTGGTGAAGGGTCAACTTTTTGTTTTTAGTTTCCAGCCAAACACAGACAGATGCTTTCATAAGTATGGAACTTCACGCTTAGTTGTCACAGTAATATCCAATTATTAAAAGTTTCAAAATGTTCTTCTCAACTTCTATACCTATTTTCTTACTGATTGGTACACGTTGCAGACTGGCGATCTCAACACATTTTATGTAGCACTGATCTAACTGATGAAGCTCACTATTTGCCCAGACCATATGTCAATTTCTGCATTGAGAGTCTTGGTTCAGAACACCGCTGTATATTTTAGCCTTACCTGGCACCTGAATAATGGAGCACATCATACCTGCAGTGGAGTCCATGGCCATTATCTGTCTTACTTCATTCATTGTGAATTCCTTGGTCAGAGGAAGGGTGTGCAGGCAAATATGATAGTGTATGAGCATTCAATAAATCTATGGAGAATGATGCTTGCAGCAAAACCAAGTCCAATTCTAAAACAATTTCAGTGAGACAAATTGTTGACTGATCCTATGAGTTTGAAGTAATTGACTTGCTTGATACCAGGTAACTTGCCGGTCCCCTGAAGGAGAGTGCCTCATAAAGACCTTAAACTGGGTCACCGTTGCTACAGAATTGATTTTTCAGCAGTAGCAGGAATCACCGGAACAGAGCCTTTGCCCTGCCATTCCTCAGGAAATCAGACCATGTTACTGTACAGCGCACAGCCCTTCAGGCCACTAGCACTTAGAAGAAAATCCAAACTCCCTGTTATGCTCTACAAAGCACTGAAGGTTCAAGACCACAGCATCTCCCCAACTTCATCTCATGTTGTTCTCCTTGCTCTGATCACGATGCCCGGTCTACGATAATACTACAGCACAGCAAATTCTTAGCTTATCCTGCTCCCTCTGGCTGGAACGCTGTGCACAGGCCCCCCTCTCCCACCCCTTCTGGGAGAAATGTTGCCTCCTAAAAGCTGTCTCCCCACTACCACACACAAATTACTTTCTAACCCAGCCTCTTGTACATTTTCTTCACTCTACCTAAAACAAACTGCAATTATTTTATTTGAAACATAATTTAGTACAGAAATGGAAACAAAATAAAAGTTCCATAACTTTAGAATAACTCCATAACTCTATAGAATACCTCTATTTTCATTGCTCAGATATTTTTTTCTGAACACTCAGAGTGTAAAGCAAAACATCAAGAGGCATTCTCGGAGACTCCTCAAGTAATGAAATGTCCAGATAGTTTTTGTACACCCAAGTGTCCCAGAAGTCAGCATCTGTCTTCTCTTTTTCAAAAAGAGAGTGGCATTATCATTTTTCATTTATGATTCACATCAATCCCAGGCCAGGAACCCGTGAGGCCGCTTTGTGGCCTTTTATTAAATCAGAGCTGCCCACTGACTTCACCCAGGGACAGGCTTTTGAGCACCGAGCTCCGCAGCAGAGGCCCCCGCCGGCTGCAGGGAAGCTCTGGGTTCTGTGTCGCCCGGTGCTCCTGGGCCGGTACTCGAGTCTCGCTCCTGCAGGCAGATCTGAGGGGTCCCCGGGGCGCACTCGGACCGCTGTGCGGCCGTTCGAACTGGCGTGTACGCTCCTCGGGTTCCCTGGGTCGTTTCTGGGCTCCTCGGGCGCAGAGCCGTAGGAGGGGTCTCAGCCCCCAGGCACCCAGGTTCTACGTGAGCGCCCTTCCGCCAGTAAGCCAAAACTTCCTCTTCGCCTGCTCAGCACCCCAGTCCCAGCCTGCAGCCGCTCCTTCCCACCGCCCTCCTTCCTGCATCCGGTCAGGCGGCGTAAAAGCCTCTGAAGTGCCTGCGGACTCCCAAGGCAGAGTCCTGACCCCAAAACCAAACTAAGTAAGGAAATCTCGAAGACAAAGGCTACAGAAGTGTGACCTAAGCTCCCTGCTTATCTATCTATCCATTTATCCCGCGGATTTATCTAATCTATCCATCCATCCCCGATCTATCAACGCCTATGCTCTAATTTAGGACTAGGATTAGAATTCGTTAACGAGAGCTTTACCGGGACGTCGTAATTTAACGCGTTTAACTGAAAAAGCAAAGGACAGAAAATGCCTTAGAAAATAAATTTAGTTGTTAAGGTCTAGCTTTGCTAATTATGTTAAACGGTGCAGCGTCTCTAAATTGAGCTAACAGTAAGTTCCAAGATTTCTACAAAAATAAATTATGTCCATTTATATTACACTTTACGCTAGAAATTACGTACTCATATTTAGGTATCAACTAAAAACGTACACAGGATACAGAGGTCTTTTTCAAAATCTTTTTAACTGGTTCAAGCAAAAGTCTATAGCCCCAGTACCGCTTCCGCTGACCTCCCCCCTTTACCCAACCCGTCAACCTCTCGGGCCCCAGGGGCGTGAATTCGTGACAAGGAAGAAGGAAGCGGAAGTGGGGAAAGTTACGGGAGCAGTGAGAGCCGGAAGTGAGTGGCTAGCGAGGCACTTAGTGCGCTGCTGCTCTAGTCTCCGAGCGCTATCTCTATGCTCCCCCGCGTCTCGTCTATTTATTGTCGCGGGGAAGCAGCAGTTGCCTGTACCCGGAACAACAAAGCGGGAAAGAAGGAGCCCGTGCCTCGGGGGCTCCTAGCAACGGGCCGGGGCGGGAGTTCCATGGAGACTGGGGAGCGCGCCCGCCTCATCATCATCCTTGTCCTCCAGCTTCTCTTTCGCGTCCGACGCAACCGGCATCAGCGCTGCAGCCGCGTCCTCTGCCGCCGCCCCCTCTTCCCACGGTAACCCCTTAGGCGACCCTGGGCTGGGGGGAGCGCGGGCGAGTAGGCGGCCTGAGTGCCGGGTGCGGGGCGTCTGGGCGCTGGGCGGGCGTGTGCAGAGCGGCGGACGTGCTGGGGCTGGGGTGTGCGGAGGCAGATGAGTGGAGGAGAGGCGCTCAGGTGGGGGGAAATTGGTCCGCGAGCCTAGGGAGGGTCCAGTTCTTAGAATGGGGTGGCATTTGGGGATCTAGTTAGGGATAACGAGGTGGGGGTGGGGCGTCACTGCCTGGGATCGTTATCGAACGGGGGTATAGGATAAAAAAAGAGGGGGTTTGTTTTTCGTGTTAGCAGCCACTGGGAGAGACTGGAGAAGGGAGCTTCCCCGTCTGTCTCTCTGGAGCCCTTACCCAGGGGAAGAGGGATCGCGCAAAGATGCTAGGGGTCTGTTGTTTTCCCTAAAACTTGAGCAGCCTCTGCCGGAGCGGGAGGGCTTCCAAATATCACCTTCGCCGAGAGCCCCCGCCTTATTATTATTTTTATTAGCCAAAAATATGAGGAAGGATCTAGAAACTAAGGAAGATAAAATGAATTGTGGGTAGGACTGAACGGGGGCAAGAGTCCGGAGAAGAGCTTAATGATATTAGCCAGTAAGCATCCTAAAAGTAAATTTAATTGAGAATGACGTTTTTTAAAACTCTCTTCTGCCGAGATGTGCATCTGCGAGCTGTGTCAGTGTGCTCTTTGCAGTAAGGCTCAGACTGCAGCCACATCTGTGAGCTCTCCGGCTGCATCTGTCACCTGCGGTTCCAAAGCGACACTGGCAGTTAACCAGCATGGGCTTGTGTATTTAGGATTGAGAACAGTGCCTTAAAATTGGTTCAAGAAAAGGAGACGAGCTTGGTGTGATTTTTGTGTGAAGAAACAATGGCAGATTCCCTAGGGAAACTAAAAAAGAAAGAAATATAAGGAGAAGGTTCAGCTATAATCTGCAGTCTCTTTGAAAGTTTGAGAAGATGTCAGTTCATTCAAATGGAGAAGAAGCTTTTATCACTATTTTGTTCAAAGAATTACTCAGTTTTATATGTTCAATTAAATATCAGTTTATGATACCTCTTTAAGCCTTACATCACTAACTACTTAAAGCTTTTATACTTTTCAAAATTATTCTAGGTCAGTAAATGAGGTTTTCCTGTGGCAGGCATGCTGAAAAGGCCACATACACATACTGCAATAATGCCATTTTTGTGTTCAGTGAGGACAAAGCTTTTTATATAAACTTGATGATTGCAGATGAAAATAAGACTGGTAAATCACAGAGGCAGTTATGTCAGGCACGGCTTCTGTGTGTCCCCTACCTTTTTTCTAAGCCTGGCTTCTCTTAAACAGAAAGGTGTCGTCCTTATTCCCAGCTGTCTCTTTTTGTACTCTCTGCCCTCAAAAGTCAGGCTCAGAAACTGTAATGATCTACTGTGTGTTCTTGAATTTTACTGATGCTAGAGTACAGTTTTTAACTCAGGCTTTTTCATGGGAGATTCAGTGTCTCTTGTTAAAGGAATTTCATGTGCAAAGAGGTGGGCATTTTCTTTTTAAAAAGATGGGAAGTATAAAACACTGGGAAACTTAAAAATTCATTTTAATACTCCAAGAAGAAAAACGCAGTGTTGCTATCTTTAGGTTAATGAAGGAAGGATATAGCTGTTCTGTGAAGGACATGCTAGCAGATGGCCACACTTGAGGCTGTTGGATGCTGAGCCCCAGGATTTTCATGGTGCATGTGAGACACAGTGAATATAATCCTCAGTGTCGAGGCTGCCATCATGCTCAGTTCACCCAGACCTTGTTTGCTGTTGCCTCTATTCCTATTATGTTTGGGGCGGGGGGCGAGGTACCTTCCATCTTCATGAACAATCCATCCAATTTCTGCTTTCCCTGCTGTCTGCCACAACATTCCCAACATTTGGTGTTGTCTTATTTCCTCTCCTTACCTAATCATGTCCCAATCAAAAATGACTTTTTATGCTATTTGTATTATTTTTGTTTCTTAGGGAGTTTTCATTATGTGTGCTGGGCCTGTATACCCCTGTCTTTCCCATTACTTCATCTGTTGCGTTTTCTCTCCTTACCCCTCCCTTCTATTTGGAAAAGTGGAGTGGTCATGTCAGGTGTACTGTGTTCATTCTGAGTGACTGTTGGTTGTGCATTACAACAGGTAAGAGCCCTGTGCTGAGCATCAAAAGATTGGATTGAAATAAGGCATGTAACAATATTTGAACTTGTAGAATAAAAAGTATTTTAGAAGTTCAGAAGTAACACTGCCATTGCAGACCCAGTCACTTTTTTGAAGATAAAAGACTTACAGAGCCCGCTGTGGGTTTTTAATTGAACCTTAGACTTTCGTAATTCTTAGTCTAAAAAACTTTTAACATTAGCCTTTTCTGTTCATTTTGCCAGATTTAGGGGGACAAGTGAAGTGATTCTCACACATTTTTCTTCATCTGGAAAATTTTTGTGGATGTATACAAATACAGAATTTGCTATAAAGTAGAATGAGTACATATGAAATACACAGCTGAGTATTTTTGTGGAGTGTCATTTCTTATGGGTATGGAACATTATTTATAAATCGGCAAATACAGTATAATACAGTAGAGTGGGCATCAGTGCTGTTTTTAGGTGAAGGAGACCTGTAATAACCTGGCGATTTCCTTCTGTTGCATCATAGACCATGTGATGAAATTATTATTGCTATGAAAAAAAGTTTACATTGATTTTAGAAGAGTGTATACTAGAATATTTCCACAATGTCTCCTAGTCAAAACCTGTAGTGTTTTGAAAATGTAACTGTATTGTGACATTTGAATTACAAATAGAGATTGCCTGCAGTTGACGCCCATGTTTGTTGTGCTTTTTATATGCCTAATGCCACTTCAGGTGTGCAGAGCTGGATGAGAACTGTTTTTCTTCTGGTGCTTTTTGTGTACTTGTAGATAGCAGAGAAACAACATGCATGGACACCAAAATATGACAGACACAAATTTGAATTGTAAGTCCTTGCTTACGTATTGCTTGGTGCTGTGGTTCCTGGTGTGTGGATGTGCTCGTGCCTGCTGAGCTAGAAGGTTCTTGAGGTTCAGGACTGGGCGTCACTCCCACATTGTGTGTTCATGTCTTGCATGTGTGTGTACTTTGAAGATTAATGTTAATAGAAGGATGCGTATTTTTATTTTACTTCAGGGAGTTAATCTAGTGGATGAGGGGAAACTTTAGGTATCTAATCTATTAGTAGTCTAATATTTTATCCCCACAATTTCAGCTTTTTATACTGGTTGCCAGTTATAAGCAACAAAAGTTTCCTAAACGTGGTTAGGGCATTTTTATTTTTATTTTTTTAACCAATTCACACAATAAAAATCATGGCTTACTGTGTAGATGCAGTGTTTGCTCTTGTCACATGACCCCCAATTTGGGAAATTTCAGAAGGGTGAATGCGTGTACCAGGGTGAATCTGATACCTTTCGGGACACAGGTGCAATCAGCCTTTAATGTGGAGGAGAGATGGGGTGTGTGTGCGTGATTGTGAGCAAGCGAGATTCCAGAAGGGTGTCATTAGTCGAATCGGATCATGTCAGAAATTGTACAGACCTGGTTTTATCTTGTGACTAAAGGATGATAAAATACAGAATTTGCTTCATATACCTAGTTTTATACTGGAAGCATGCTCCTGGGGATCGTATAAAATGTTTAAAAAAAAACACACTAAGGTGAATTCTGGGACAGTCCAAATCAGCCTTCACGTGGGAATTAATAATGAAACTTTAAAATTTCACCCAAAGAAACAAATGCAGCACAAAGGTTTGCGTGGCCACTTGGGCCAAGCAGTACTTATCCATCAGGAACGTGAAAATCACACTGTGTGTTCAAAGGACAGAGTTTTCTCAGGACATGCGTGAATGAAATTAGGACCTTGTGTTTAGCACCATTTACATCCGTTTGTAGACACTGGTCCATGAAATGCTTTTGTTTTTTAATTCATAACTTTAAAAGAAATAATTTTTTAAATTAATTAAATGCTGTTAAACTTCCTCCTTCTGATAAATTACAAGTATATTCACTGAGACAGAACGGTTGTGATCAAGATTAGTTACACCTTCCTAGGATTCAGGTGGTATGGAGTTGAAGAGAAGGGACTCTGAAGACAGCCTGCCAGAGCTCATTCAGCATGGTGGCTGCGCTGCTCACCGCGGCCGTGAGCACGGCACTAAGTGTGAAGCACTGAGAACAGCACTCAGCACAGTTAGATGGAAAAATATCAAGTGGTGCTAGTAGCAGTGGTACTTGGTAGTGCAGTATAGGTGAACCATTAGACCACTTGAATGCTTTGTTTCTTCCATTTGGAGGCTTTCTATTAAAGCATTGAAATTCTTTGTGATCACTGACTATTGGACTCATCTCTCGCTGTTAAGTTTGGAAGGGGGCGAAGCACTTTTGTTTTAATTTTGAATTGTCACAAAGGCATCTGGTTATCACTTATGGCAGATGCACTGAGTAAAAAGAGACATCTCTGTTTCTTGGAAAAGGAAAGCCAACAAAGCCTTGTCTGGCACTGTGTTGAAGCCATTGAAATGCTATTTCCCTGTGGACTTGACTGCTTGTTTAGCTGTATGGTGCTTCTGAATAAATGCAATGGTTTCCCTGCATTGGTTTCATTTAGCAGACTCCAGTGGTTTCATTTAGCAGAATTAGTCTTTCTTTAGAAGACAGTACTTTTTTTACTTGTATAACCTTAAATGATGGTGAACTTGAAACTTACTGGTATCATTGTGAAGCCATTTAACTTGAGTTTTCTGTGTCACTATAAATGTTCTAGATAGTAGTAGCTACCTTGTAATTTTACCAGTAGCAGAAACTGCTGCTCTGCTGCAGCAGTTCAAGTGGCTCTAGAATGACTGCATAAAATTGCAAAATTACTTGTTTATGGTAAAAGGCTAACACCAAATACTGAGGCTACCTAGTCAGGGGCGTAGCTTGGTGACTGTAGCTTTTTTAGGTGCTACTGAAGTGGCTAACTTTAAAGTCAAGCCCAAATGTTATAGTTTAGTTTTAGCATGTACATTTGAAACTGCTGACTAGAAAATAAACATTTATGCTTAAATACAGTGAATTGCAAACTGTTTTTCCTATTTTGGCTCCTATCCAAGCCTTCGTTTTTTGTTGAAGTCATATTTTTATTAAATATGTATTGGGTTGTCCAAAAAGTTTGTTTTTTTCCTTAAGATGGCTCTGATAGTGCTTAGTTGTCTTTAGCTTATTGAAACAGTTTTGTTATTTTGTATTGTGACAGTTGTCATCTCAGCGTGCATTAAAAAAAACTTGCCAAAACTGGTGAATTTTTGTGTAGCCACTTTAATATTGAAGATGGAAGAAAATAAGTGACATTTTCGGCATACTATGCTTTATTATTTCAAGACAGGTAAAAATGCAACTGAAACACACAGCAAAGATTTGTGCAGCACATGGAGAAGGTGCTGTGACTGCTGAGATATGTCAGACATGGTTTGTGAAGTTTCGTGTTGGAGACTTCTTGCTGGACGATGCTCCACAGTCAGGTAGACCAGTTTAAGTTGATAGCAATCGAATTAAGACAATAACTGAGAACAGTCAACATTATACCATGTGGGAAATAGCCAACATGTTCAAAATATCCAAATCAATAAAGTTATTGGTGAATATTAAAAAGTGTGTCTTTTATTTTATGGAAGAAACTTAAATGGACTTTTTGGCCAATCCAGTAGAAGTTTATATAAAATATATTATTAAAAGTATATTTTGCTTTAAATGTACAGGGGTAAAGTTTTATAATCCCTCTTTTGTGTTAATCCTGTTTTTGTTTGTTTTAGTTGGTTTTTGTACCCCTTGCAAAAGAAGATTGGCAAATATGCCTGTATTTAGAGGTGAGGGTTTTATTTTTCTGTTTAAAGAGAGTAAAGTCTAGTTGATATTGCTAATTTGAATAACTACAATGACCAGAGTAGATTTAGTATTAATATAATATTGTTAATATTATTCCCATAGTAATCATGGATTCTGGATCTAAAAAATACTGAGATAAGCAAGGAAGTGATCGTGGCTGTTTCTCCCGCTCACTCTCTCACATACACAGCGTGTTAGGGGATTTTTAGGAAAACAGGTCTCCCAAGGTTTTGATACCCGTTGTCCATGATGAAGCCTGCTTGTTTTGAGATAAAGATCTAACACATTGTTAATGCTTCCCTTTGTTCCTTCCAACAAAGGCAACAGATGTTACTGTCCTTGAGATACAAAGCTAATAAAGCAAATGTGTAACCTAAAAGTGCAAATATGAATAAAGATGGATATTTGGTTTTTGAGTATGGTCAACATTTATAGAACCTGTTGTTTGCACTAACTCAGCTAAGATTTGTGGCAAACCTGAAACTTTTGTGAAACAAGAATTAACTTACTTTTTTTAGTTTACCAGAGACTTTTGTTGAGCCACAAAGCCTTTTTTTTTTTT
This sequence comes from Trachops cirrhosus, assembly GCA_028533065.1. Lineage (NCBI taxonomy): Eukaryota > Metazoa > Chordata > Mammalia > Chiroptera > Phyllostomidae > Trachops > Trachops cirrhosus. The sequence goes on from CM052541.1 coordinate 169,119,657, forward strand.
TTTACCTGCTTATGGCCACAGTGACCTTCTTGGGCATTTGTTATTCGTATGCGTGTGCAGCCTAGTGAGCATCCCGTATTTGCTCATGGGTTGACCACACACACCCCCAGTGTCTCTGCTGGTGGCAGGTTAGGTGGTTGTAGGAGGCACAGCCACCTTGAAGACACAGTCACCAGTTCATTATCATTAGCCCCTCCTCAACACAAACTTCTATGGGAATCTCAAAGGCACATTAGATTTCTTAATTGTCTGTTCTTTTTTGGTGGGGGACCTAAGGGTAAGGGATGTGACATGTCTTAATAGTTCACAGCTGATAAAAAGCTATATTAATAATACTTTTATTTTCTTAGCCTATTGCTATTGTAAATCTTTAGGTCAGTATAGCAGAGAAGACTCTTGGCTGGCCAGTAATCCTAAAAATTCTGCTTCTATGCATAGTGTAAATTTACTTGGATACTTGTTAATTTGTATGTACATTAAGAATATGTGCCTTTTAACTTACTCTTTCTAGGCTTTTTGTTTTGGGCCTGTTAAATTGGAGGATTTTCAGAGTCTTTAACTATTTTCGTAACTTAATTTGTCTTGTGTGCTATACTCACCCTCACTCTGTAAAGAGGAATAGTGGCTTTATCACCAAACCCTGCTTCATTGGATGGTTGCTGGGCCTAAAGCGACTGACAGGATACCTGGTCTGTAAGCAGCTGTCATGGAATGAACTTAGCATGTGGATGAATTAGGGCCTTGGGGGTGAAATGGAGATCATAACTCTTAGGGGAGGGGAAAGGAAGTATGTATGTCAGAAGTGCTGAGGGCCTGTGGATGTGTCTTAGTTAACGTAATTTCTTTCCTTACATCAGAGATGTATTATATTTCTGTGTTTGTAAAAGCTCCTGGAACACAGCTGCCCTTCAGGATTTGGGGGTCTGGACTAAACCAATAATAACGTGTTAGGTGCAGGAGCACTGAGTGCAACATAACAAAGTGAAATGAGGACGTAACAGGGTGCTGTTGGAGAACGTGAGTGGTTTGGGCTCCCGAGATTCTTACTGTTACAGGGAAAGACGTCTACTCTCCACACTTTTTCCGCCTTCATAGTTCTTTTTTTTTAATTGTTCTTAAAGTATTCATTTAATTCACAACTATTGAGTGGATGACCAAGTGCCAGTTACTAACCCAGATTTTAAAGACGCACATTTACATAAAACAGTTCTCTCCGAGGACCATGACACCCCAGTCTAATAGGCAGTCGTAATACAACAGTACCTTTGTATCTGCTGTGCCCTCCGCTTGGGTCTTTCCTCCCAGTCTTTCATGTGGCTGGCTCCTTGTCCTTCAAGATCTCATGTTAATAATTTCTCATTTTTGAGGAAATCCTGGATCATTCCTCCTAAAGTTTCTCTTGAGTCATCTTATTTTTTTACAACGTAGAGCATGTTCTCTATTTAAATTTGTGCCTCCATTTGTTGTCTGTTTCTTCCACTGGAATACAACTACCCTGAGGGTTCCCTACCTTACTGCTTTGTTCTGAGCTTAATTCCTGGTGTCCAGCCAAGGTGCTGGCTTCACATTAGTTGCATACTGAATGAATTCAGTTACGAGTAGTAGTTGAAGGAATGGGGAAGGACATCCTAGGCAGGTATAAAATCAGGAAAGGGTGTGCTATTGAATACAAGAGGATTGGTAAAAACTTGAGACTGCTAAAATGTATTGGAAGTAGAAAAAGGTACCAAAAGTACCGTGTTTTCAGACTATGAGACGCACCCTCCAATTTGGGAGGAAATGGGGGGTGCACTTATAGTCCGAATGTAGCTTGCCTGGCTTGCTGTGGGGTGGAGGCGGTGGAGCAGGGTCACAGGAGGCAGGAGCAGGGTCACTGCTGCGTTTTTCCCCCCTAATGGGAGGTGGGGTGGGAGGTGGGTCTTAAAGTCTGAAAAATACGGTACATTTGAAATGTGAAGCTTGCTGCATTCCAAGCAAAACAAGTTAGATTCTATTTTGTCCATACAAGAGAGCCAAGACATGTTTCTCTTAAGTGGTGTGTGGCACTGTTAGGAAGATAATTCTGGTTGCCTGTTTGGTAGATGGACCAGACTGTGGAGACTGCAGGGAGAGCGTTCCATTAGAAGGCTGTAGCCGTAGTGACATGTGAAAGCCTAAAATAAAACATTGGTGCTTTGGATGCAGAAAAGAAGTTAGATCGTTAGATCGGAAGTTAAGTGAGTATAGGAGAGAAGAGAGGAAGGATGACTGAAATTTCTGGTTCGTCTGTATGAGTGTTGGATGGTGGCTCCATTAACTCAGATTAAGACAGCAAGTGTTTCTGAAGGGATTAATTAATTTTGGATGTGTTGGTTTAATTTAATGAATATGCCAAACAGAAATATGGTTTCAGGTCTCTGATAGGTGAGGATTGATGGTAGGAGCCGCAAACTCATGTATAGAAGTTGAAGCCTGAAAGCTTAACGAAAAAAGGGATTTAAGGCCGTCATCTTCAACTTCAGGGATCATAAACTCGTTTGTGAATATGAAGAAAACAATGGCCTCCTCAGGCATACACCCAAGTTTGTATGTACATACATAATTGCAGGGGGTTCCTCAGCTGCAGAACCTGCTGTTGAGCTGAAACAGGCCTGTGGTGGAATTCAGTTAAGAACTTCTGGCTTAAGGAGCAGACGGAAAAGTATTTGAGATGGGAGGAGAACCCAGGGGAAAGGGGCCTCAGAAGCCAGAGGGAGGATTTCGAGAATTGGGTTCCCAGTGCTGTGGGCCCCAGAGAGGCCCAGACGAGGGAGTTTCAGCTGCGATGTTGGATTCAGCAAGAAGCCGTTCATTCACAACATTGTACCCCATGTGGGGCGGAGGCAGAAGGCAGGTTGTGATGATTTGGCGCATGAATCTGAGTTACGGAAACAATGCGTGGTGAACAGAGTACAGAATCTTGGTGTACTCTGTGATAAACGGTCCTGATATGAGAATAGAGCCCCTTTAAAGGACCTACTTACTGAAAGGAAGACTCCATTATTCTGATGACCTGTTGTGGTACAGTGTTTCAGCCCAGTGGTTCTTAACCAGGTGCCCATTAGAAACAACTTGGAAATTTTTAAAACTCAGGACCCCACAACGGTTAGTTAAACACTGTCTTTGGGGGCTGAGCCTCATAGGTCTCTGTCCGTTTTGTCCTCATCTAGTTAAGAACCGATGTTCCGGTCATAACACTTCCTTACCACTCTTGTTGTGTGTTCTGTCTATGTCAGCATCCTTCCTTTTGCTTGTGTGTCATTTAATTCCTCGGTTTACTGTTGCGCTACTTTTAAATCATTGCCCTTTAATTTTTCTCATAGACCTTAGTTTCCAGTTCTAAAGAATGTATGGCTTTCCTCTGATCTTCAGTCAAGTTCTCCATATCATTTATCATTTTTTGAGTGACTCAACCCTCAATCAGTTAAAATCTGACCAGTTCGGAGTAAAACCAGAAATTCTTATTCATGCTTATATGTGGAAAGGTATTTATTGTGTAATCCTGTTGCTTTTATTTATGTTACATTTTTTACTAAATAGTAAAAACCGTTTTTAACTAGAACAGCGTGAACTCTGTACACTGTTATTCTGGGACGCTAATTTCATAATCTTGCCTCCCCTTTCTTCACATGGCAGGCATGCATGACACAGACCTTGACCAGGTGTCTGCATTAGCGGGCGCTTTATATGAAGGGTAATCCTATGAAAGCGGTGGAAAGGAGACTATCAAAATAGGAAATTTTGCCTGTTGTGTTTTCACCTGGCAGTGCTTTCTTTTGATTAAATTCTTGATGAGCTGTCAGCAGTTCAAGTTTGAACCCTGCATTCACACTCGTGAAATAAGTCAGAATAAAAGGAAGTTTGAACTTTGTACATGTCAGCCGTGACACCAAACAGAAGCTGAGAGAGGGTTTATTTGGTTTGCTAGCTATCTGGTGAATTAACATGTATACCTGCAAAGAAAATAATAACCGTTACAAAATTATGCTGTTTTCTTAGCATCAGCATAATGGCTAAGTTAGTTTCATGAATTGTAGTTACATGTGGATAACTTGGGGCAGATACCAAGATTCTCTAGAAGAGAAACTCGTTAGTTTTTTAAATGATCACCCGTAATATGAGGAAATAGGGACACATGTAAGACCCGTGGAGAAAACTGATGCCTTATATTTGAAATGAAATGAACATGATAAATTTACATTTTAAATGAAAAGAACATGATAAACAGGTTTGTTACATTTTAAAATCCAAACCAACAACTATTTTTTTTTTGTTTGAAATGGTTTTGTTGTTACTGGAGACTTTTTTAAAATTCACTGTTAAATTTAGTTTTGTTTTTAAAAAATACTAATTTTATTTGCCAGATACATCAAAATTGTATTCTTTACATTTATCCCTTGCTTTTAGACTTGAAGAAATATGATGTTTTTAAGTTTCAAGCTTGAAGACTGCAATGAATAACTGGAAATCCTTTTTATTTTGAACATTTCTCTAACTATGGATGAAGGAAGAAAGAATAATAATAGTAACAATGGGTATAGTTAAATTTGAATGCTTTGTGCCATGTGCAAGTACTGTGCTGCGTGCTTTTCACAAAATTTTGATTTTCACAACACTCTGATAGGTAGTGTTATTTGCCTTATTTTACAGGTGAGGACATTGAGGCACAGAGGTGTTAAGTAACTTACCCAAGGTCACATGACTGATAAATGGTGGAGTTTCGATTTAACCCAAGTAAGCTGTCCCAGAGTCTGAGTTCGTGTGTGTGTGTGTGTGTGTGTGTGTGTGTGTACATTGCTTTTTCAGCTCAAGCTAACAGTTAAGCTTTTACAGCCACTGTATTGAATGTGTTTAGTACCTTGGGAACTATGCCAAGGCTAGGGCACAGAAATCAGTAATTTTTTTAAAGGTTTTACTTATTTATTTTTAGAGAGAGGGGGGAAGGGAAGGAGAAAGAGAGGGAGAGAAACATCAATGTGTGGTTGCCTCTCACATGCCCCCTACTGGAAATCAGGCCTGCAACCCAGGCACATGCCCTAGACTGGGAATCAAACCAGTGACCCTTTGGTTCACAGGTCCGTGTTCAATCCACTGAGCTATGCCAGCCAGGGCAGAAATCAGTAATTTTTGATCATGCACCTGAGAAGCTTATTGTCTTCCAAGAAAACATATATAAATAAAAAATTTCACTAGGTTGCAGGAAAAAATGCAGTGATAGTGGTGTATGCATAGCAACATGGTAATAGGACTCAGAGTACAGCTACTCTGTCTCAGTCTTGGGGATCAGATGTCTTAGTCTCTTTGATTTCTTATTTTACCCATCATGGTTTTAGTTACCTTCTAAACTGGGTTTTCCAAATGTTCACCTCCAGTCTAGACCTTGACCTGTCCTGAGCAGAGGACTCTTATCTGATTTTTGTGTGTCTTCTCTTGGATGCCTCACAAGTTTCCTCAAGCCAACCTGTCTGAAACAGATCCCTAACCCCCCTCTTTTTACACTCTCCCCTGCAAACCTGCTCTCCCCTCCCCGTGTTTCTGTTTTGGTAAAGCGTATCTTAGGTCACAAACCTGGGGTCTTCCTTCATCCCCCCTCTCCCTCCTTCCCATATCAGTCACAAAGCTCTGTTCACTCCGCCTCCTGAAAATGTCTCTCTTCTCTCCACTTCTTCCCACCTTCCTTCGCCCTGTCATCACCCCACCACTGCTGTCTCTCCCCAGCACGGCTGCACCGAGGACCCTGACTGAGTTTTCTGCCCATTCCTGCCTTCCGGCCCATTCTCCTGTTCCAGAAATGATAGGTTTTTGTTTTGTTTTGTTTTGTTTTAATTTTAATTGTTCAAGTACAGTTTTCTGCCTTTTAACCCCATCCCAGCCCACCCCCCAGTCTTCCCCACCTCCCTCCTGTTTCCACCCCCCCCATTATTGTCCACGTGTCCTTTCAGAAGTGATAGGTTTTTAAAAAACAAATATATCATGTCATCTTTTGCTTCTGTTTTAGCTCGCTGTGCTCCCAGGATAAATATGGAAAGTTGTAACATGGCCTATGGGGCACGATTTGATCCTTGCCCGCCTCTCCAGCCTGGCGGTGTGCCCACTTCCCACTCACCCTTCCCACCCCAGCCATGCTGGCCCTCCTGCAGGCCCGAGCAGCTTACGCTTCTGACTCACCCCCACACTGAGGACACTTGCTGTTCCTTCTACCAGGTCTTGTTTACCGCTGAACCCCGTCCCCTCTCATGAGGCTGAATGCTTCGATTTCCAGTCCATTGCTAGAGAATTGATTGGGTGAAGGTGGTACTGAGTTATAGAACAAATAGGAGGAACCAGGTGTGCGGTGGGGATAGATCATTTTTAGCGGAAGGAATAGCAGAAGCAGGCAAAACATTAATATCCTTTACCTGTAAGAGCCTATGTAAATTAGTAAGAAATCTCAGAAGGAAAATGAACAAAGGACATGAGACAGTTAACACAATAAATACTAGTTAGTAATATTTGAACAGTTCACCCTCTTTAGCATGCAAGAAACATCAGTTCAGCATTGCTGTTTTTTGTTTATATCAGGTTGTCAAAGATTTGTACAAAATTCTTTGTTGGCCAGATATGACAGTATATTCACATGACCGCAGTCTTGTTTCATATGCACAGATAAATGTATGGGTTCAGCAGCCTCAAAACATGTGTCTGTATAAGCATAGAAAAAACTTAGTAATTATCACTGTTGCAGGGTTGTGGGTGACTTTTTTCCTTTGAGCATTTCTTGTGTACTCACAAAATGACGTTATCTTTTTTAAAAGCCATACAGTAAGACATCAATTTGAAATACTAAATCTATCCAAAATTTTGATTTCACATAAGGAATTGACATGCTGTAATTCATGTTTTTGAGTTTGAATCCCCAAATTTGAGGCTGTATTCACTAAGGTGTACTTTCTGTCTTATTATCTGTAATTAGATGCTAATTACAATTAATACTAATGTTAGCACTTACTAATGTATTTTTTTTAAGATTTTATTTATTTATTTTTAGAGAGGGGAAGGGAGGGAGAAGGAAAGAGAGAGAGAGACATCAGTGTGTGGTTGCCTCTCATGTGGTCCCCACTGGGGACCTGGCCCGCAACCCAGGCATGTGCCCTGACTGGGAATCGAACCTGCAATGCTTTGGTTCGCAGCCTGCGCTCAATCCACTGAGCTACATCAGCCAGCGCCTAATATATTATTTTAATAGAGCATACTTAATTTGTGAGGTGCTCATTAATCCCTCAAAACAGTCATGTGATGTGTAAATAAATGGTGGTGTTTGCACTCGACAAGTAAGGGTAGGAATGGTTCACTTGTCTTTCATGAGAATCCACATCTTAGACACCCAGATTTTCTTCCCTTACAGATCCATTGTAGTGCATCCTGCAGTAGTGAGATTCTTTTTTTATTGATTGATTTTTAGAGAGTGAGAAACGTCAGTTTGCTGTTCCACTTGTTTATGTGTTCATTGGTTGATTCTCATCTGTTCCCTGACCCTGGATTAAACTTGCAACCTTGGCCTATTAGGATGACACTCTAACCAACCGAGCTACCTGGCCAGGGCCCTAAAATTCTTTAGTAGGCCACTGCTGAAATGTTTTTAATATGGGATGGGTATTAAATTATATATTCTTAAATTGCCAAACATTTGTTTTTGTAGCTGGAACTTCTTCATGAGAGTCTAAACCACTGAGTCATTTTTTCTTAAACGGTGGTTCAGAAAATCAGCATCATTTAAATTTTTCTTCACTACTTTTTAGGTACCATTACAAATATTTTTGTAGAATGAAGCATAAAATGCACTCCTCTTTACTATTTTTTTGAAGTGACAGTTACTGGCAACCCTCAGTTAATTGTCATTAGTCAATTTCCAGTAAAACTTTTTCTAGTTTTCTTAATACAGATTTTTTAAATTATAACAATTTATTTTGATGCAAGCTATTCACATGAATGCTATCTACCTACCAGTCTTCAGAATTGGTATTTAGATTGAGTCAGAGATATGGTAGTTGGAGACATGCGGTAAACATAATTTAACTTTCTGTTTAACTTAATATAATGACTTTTTTTGTACATCAAAAACTTTTGCTTTTACTTAAGCATTTGTTATATCTTATATGTTGGTATGATATATGATCCTTGGGAAACACAAGGATTTTTGTGACCAGGGATATTATTAATAACACCTTTCTCATGTGGCTTGAATACAAAAATGCTAGCCCGGAGCACTGGTTCCTAAAGTACAAGCCCGAGGGCCATGCCCGAGAATCGGACCGAATCCCACCCTGCCGAACAGGACAGGAGGGAGCCCGTGTGGTTCTGTTCTCCGTCTGTGTCTGTCATTGCCCCTCAGTGCATCTGCCTTGCCTCCTCCGCTGTCCCTGGAATGTTGAGAAGTGGGGCTTTCAGAACTGAGATGTTAATTTAACTAGACTAACATGCTAGCTCTAGAATTGAAATAGAAATTTAGTATGTAATCCCTAAATTTGTCTATAGTGTGTCTTCATCTAAGAGTTAGAATCGGGAATTTGGGAATTAGGTGGGATCTTAGAAACTGTCTGGTCTCATCTCCTACCCAACAGAAGGCTTGGTCTGTAACTTTCTTAGCTGTTGACTAATTATTTAGCCTTCCCTGTCCTTCGCTTTTCTTTTTCTTTCTTTCTTCTTTTTTTTTTAATTTTAATTTAATTTAATTTAATTTTATTTTATTTTATTTTATTTTATTTTATTTTATTTTATTTTATTTTTTATATATACACTTGTGGGGAGCCCACTGTTTTGCAAGTATTTGTTTTTTGATGTGGCTTCATGAAATCTACTTTTGGGTGATCTCTTAAAATAAAAACATTTCCCCCCTTTTTTTTCAGGTATTTGAGAACAACTGCTATTTTTCGTTTCTTGTGCTAAGTGTCCTGATACTTTTCTCAAACAACTGTTTTTATATCCCATATCATCCCACTTTCCTCCAAACATTGGTACCCTGTTTAAAGAATAAGGGCAGGATATTCTAGATGTTTCAAGAGACTATTTCTTCCTTTTGCCTGGACACTCCTGTCTAACCTTGGGTTTGTTTTTTTGTTTGTTTGTTTTGTTTTCTTTAAAGTAATATGATTAAAACTCCATGTTTTAGTGTGACCTATTGTGAAGAAAAATCTTTGTCTTAAACAGCTTTTTATTCAATAACATTGTGGAAATTTTCAGACAGATATGTAGGGAGAGCAGTATAACAAACACTCGTGTTTTCTGTCTCCTCAGTTTAACAATTGTTAAGCATTGAAGCTTAAAATAGTAAAGTAACAGGCATTTTTTGTCTTAAAATACAGTTACACCTTACTAGCCAAATCTATTCTGAATAGGTTATCTCAATTTGTCTGTTTGCTGTGGTAGGATTCCAGATTCTAAGGGAGTCACCTGAAACTGTATCCAAATCTATTTGTTACTAAGGTCAGATAATGAAAAATAACTGTATTTTAAAGTAAATTACAGACATGACATTCCCCCTTGAATGATCTCTGAAAAAATAAGCATATTTACCACTCTTTCACTAACAGAATTAACAGTAGTTCCCTAATATCTTTTATCTTTCAGGATCTGTATCTTAGAGCTGTTCACTTCAAACTGGGGTTCTGATGAAGGACTGTGATATACAGAAGTTTTGGTCATTTTAATAAAAATGTGAACTTTACATTAATCAGTGTTAAACTTTATTTTGTTGATAGTGACTTATGGGGCCCAGGAAACAGCGAACTTTTTCTTAAAAGTCCAGGTAGTGGCTGATTTAGGCTGTGGGTCATTTGGTCCCTGTCAGGATGCGCAGCTGTGCTACTATTCCTACATAGACACATGAGCGTGGTGGTTTTAGTGAAACCTTTTTTACAGAAGAGGCATTAGCCCTTTGGCTATAGTTTGCTACTCCTACCTGACCTATTAAGGTCTTGGTTTTGTCTATCATTTAGTGTGACTTTTCTCAAGCTTTGTATCAATTCGTTAAATACTGTTCAGTTACAATATCCAACTATGTGAATCTGCCAAACAGTAATGGCTGCTTTGTAACAAACATGTGGTATGCTATGTACTTGACATAGATGATTGAATTGAATCCTTAGAAGCACCCTGGGAGGGACAGTGATATTATTACCAATTTCCAGAAAAGTGAGGTGTATTCTGTACTACTAAACAGGTGTAAAAGAACACCCTCTCTCCGACGACAAACGTTTGATTGTCTCCGTCTTGGCCACAGGCACCTGCTGAAAGACTGTCAAGTACAGCAGTGGGTCGGAATCACTGTGCAAATGTCTGTTTCCTAGTCTGCTATTTTGGGAGCTTGGTAGAGAAGAGTTGGTTTAATGGCATGTCTTACTTTTAGAAAAGAATGATCCCTGGGAGGCCATGTGGGTTCATGTTGTGTTTGCAAATTAGTCTGTTCCCAGTCTGTCCCTTCTGCCATTTCTTAAATCACGGACGGTGATTCTGTTAAACCTTTTAGGCCCCTCCCTCAGTATCTTCTTATGTAATTTGAATACACTTTAGCTAGAGTCATCTTTTCTGTATTCTGAAGTTTATTTTGGGTTTTTTTGTTAGATTTTAGAGTAATTTTTGTTTTGTTTTTATGACATTGTTTATTGTGGCCTTTCAGTTTAATATCCTGGTGTGGAAATTTTAAAATGTAGTAGCCTTGGGTGCAATTTGTCTTAAAAGCCAGGAGGTGGCAGTGTTTTCCAGGTGATGCTTTAAGGTTGCAGGTTGCTGAAGTAGTGTTTTTAAATATCACTAAAGAACACAGTATGTTCTTGTCTGTAAAATCATGAATCGAGGAAGAAGTTGCTTCAACTTCTACAATATAAATTAACAGGAACTAGAAATGTGACATTTCCTGAAGTTAGGAAGGTGCAATTTTAAACTCTGCTTTTTATTATCAGAAGGATATATTTAAACTCACACTAGGTATTTGGGAAAAAACACCTAATTAAACCATGTCCTAATATTAGGACTTGGGTAATGGGAAAATAACTGATGATTTAAATTTAAATCAAAATGAAACTAACTTTATTTTTCTGTCAGTAAACCTAATATTTGTTGGGGATTTTTTAAGAGAAAAATCTAGACTACAAAACAAGAGAAGAAAAAAATTTTTTAAGTCACTCAGATGCCAACCCTGAATAGAATAATTGTTAGCATCTTGGCTGTATATGTATGTAAGTACATACATAGGTCTATAAACCAAAATGAACTCTAATCAAACATAATTTTTTTCCACATTTGGGACCTCTGTCTGCATTCGTGTAGTTTTATAACTTGTAAAATCTATTTAGTAGTCTGTTATGGAACACTGCTGTACCTTTATTTAACCAGTCCCTTCAAGTTAGACACGTAGGTTATTCTGTTATTAACAAAATTGCAATGCATAATCTTATTTATACTTTGCCCAGTTTAATTATTTCTCAAGATGCATTCTTTTTTTTGAGATTTTATTTATTTTTAGAGAGAGAGGAAGGGAGGGAGAAAGAGAGAAACATCAATGTGTGGTTGCCTCTCACACGCCCCCTATTGGGGACCTGGCCCACAATCCAGGCATGTGCCCTGACTGGGAATCAAACCAGTGACCTTTCGGTTCACAGCCTGGCACTCAGTTCACACTGAGCCACACCAGCCAGGGCAGTACCTTTAGAAAGGCGTCCTATGTGAAAGACTATGCCTGGGTTTGCCTACATGAAAGACTATGCACATGCCTGGGTTGCAGGCCTGGTGCCCAGGTGGGGACTTGCGAGAGACGACCCGATCAGCGTTTCTCTCAGACATCGATGTTTCTCTCCCTCCCTCTCTCCCTCTCTTCCCCTGTTTTTAAAAATAAATAAATAAAATCTTTAAAAAGAAGTATCGACTTCATAAACCCTATTAAAGCGATAGCATTTCCTGAGACTGCTTGCCACATTGCTAATCTGGAATATGAACACCACTCATGATGAACTATGTACATGACTTCATTTTTAGAATATAAACTGCTGAACTACAAAAATAATCTTCGATTTTGAAGACTTAATTTCAAGGCTTCTTTGCATTCATAAAGATTTGCTTTACCCCTTTCTTGACATACTTTTACCCTGTGTATTGCCCTTGAATTCTCCCCTCAGTTCACTAGTTTAATAATACTCAGGAAGATCTGAGTCTGTTTTAGTTTGTTTGATGTAAAAAAATCTTTGTGAAGCAGTAGATTTGACATAGTTTTTTTTTTTAAATGTAATTTCTCTTTAAGGAGTCTTTTGTAGTTTATTCTCATGGGATGTGTGTTAGTTAGAATTAGGTGTAGCTGCACAAAACAGAAATTCAACCTGAGGGCCTTGATGTGGAAACTGGTTTTCATCTCATACTCCTGAAATCTGGAATTAGGAAGTACAGGGGACAATAAGGAGTGTCACGGTATCACAAACTCAAGCTGCTTCTCCATAATGGTTTTTGTTCTGCCACCCTTTCCTCGTGGTCCCACGATTCCAGATGGCTCCTTGAGCTCCAGCTCTCGCATCCTGACCCCAGGCAACAAGAAGGAAGAAGGGCAGAAAGGCAAAAGGGGGTTCTGCTGGCTTAGTTCAGCCCCTTTGAACCCACTTTCCAAAAGATACAAAACCATTTCATTTTACATTTCATTGACCAGGCAGTCATGTGGCTTTTTGGCTGTACCTGTTGCCCAGGAACTGAAAAGTATAGCACCTTATTTCTGCCGCGGTATACATAGCTAGGCGTCTGGGTTCTGTTGCTTGTGAAGGAAGGGCAGAACGTATGTTGGGGTGAGCAGCTAGGAGCCTCTACTTCGAAGTTACAGTATCGTCGTGGGCAGTGATGCTCAGGGATCTCTGTTCTGCCTGTTGATTTGAACCTATTGTATCCATAATCACTGTCATGTTTGTGTTGTCATTTCCCAGATATACGTGCTAAGTACTTTTCACACATTTCATATAATCCCCACAACTCCATCTCATAGGCACCATCTATTATTACATATCACAAATGAGAAAACCAAGGCACAGACAGATTGCATAACTTGCCCAAGTTCTCCTAACTAGTAAGGGGTTAGTCAGACATCGCTGCATAAGATCAGTGCTGATAATTGCCTCTGTCCTCTGCTTATTAATCTACCTACATATCTATTAATCAGGGCCACTGCCACCCCTGCCTCACACCTTATAGATAAAAATCATTTGAGGTTGCTTAAACACACAGAGAACAGAAACACAAGAAAATAAGCAGGTTGAAAGGAGCATTAAAGTGAGAAAATACATTGAACTTGAGGTACAGTTGATACACAGAATTAGGTGCAGTGTAATCCTGTGTAGGTTCTAGAAGTCATGGGGCCTGGCTTGTCATTGTGTTCTAGGACACCGACAGGCAGAAAAGCAAAATCGAATTTTCTTTACTTGGACTCTTGGCATCTTCATTGTTTTAGTCACATAAATAATTTGAATCCTTATAGAAGACACTAGTTCTTTATTTTGTGGCTGCAAGGAATCTTAAAGATCATTATAATAATATTGTATTTTCTGACTTTCTCTTTGTGGGTTAGGAAAGCTAAATTATCATTATTTCTTTTAAGATGTGGAAACCTAGTCAAAGAGATTTTTTTTTTGGCCGGAATATGGGTCTTATGCTTAGTACAGACTGGGGCTCATTGTGTTTGTTTATGGAAATTCTTCTATCAGTAATTTTGAAGAGATGGGTATTTTGGAAGATTGTGATCTTGATGAAAATGATGTTATGCTGTTTGTTAGAGCCACCCCCTCCCTTACTCCCCCACCACACACACAGATCTGTGAGCTCCTTGGGGACAAAAGTCTGGGCCTTACTCATTTTTTTATCCAGTTTCCTTACTAGATGGTAGGTGTTCATTCAGTGAATAATGAATGAATGACTAGTAAATGAGAAAAGTTTGTTTATAAATGTTATAAATAATATTCCTGCTTCCTTTAAACTTAAGTCAATTACTCTACGTGAAATAGAGGAAAATAGGTCGTCCTTTTTATAGCTCTAGCAAGCATGAGATACGTTGGAATACCATTAATGATTAGACACTGGAACCACAGAGGTCACCCCTTGAACTTGGTGTGTTTGGAGAATTACCTGTGATACACCTAAAACATAGTGGTTGTAAAGGCAAGTAGCAAGAGAAAAACTGGCAGCCTCCTGGCACATAAAAAGTTAATTATTAAATTTAAGGAATGAAAGTTGGATGTTATATGACATGTTATCTTTTTTAAAACAGCACTTTTAGTGGGGAAAGGAAGGAACATGATTTGATTTATACTGAAAAATAATACAGATTTATTTTTTTCATTTTAGTGTTCAATACTGTTTGTAAAGAATTCAGAAAACATTTACATTTAATTACTTTATTTTGTTTTACTTCTCAGGATGTGATCTTCGTGGTGGGAAGCTAAGTTTTTAAACTACCCCAATGGATGCAGACAGTGATGTTGCATTGGACATTCTAATTACAAATGTAGTCTGTGTTTTTAGAACAAGATGCCATTTGAACTTAAGGAAGATTGCTTTGGAGGGAGCAAATGTAATTTATAAGCGTGATGTTGGAGTAAGTATCTGAATTTTGCTATGTATGCTACAGAGCCTAATTGTGTGGTGCTATGAATGATGTACTAAAATGTATTCATTCTCCAGATAGTTTGTGAGCATCTTACCATGTTCTACTTGCACTGGCTGCAACAGTGAGCCCTGAAGAAGTGGCCCCTGCTCTGATGAAGGAGCAGCTTTTCGAGATGCTCATCTCCAAGTCTTTCCAAATAATTTTATACTGCTCTCTCAGTTTCTTTTGACTGAAGAAGAGGGCTTTATTTACATGTATACTTACTTACTCACTCAAATATAATTATATTTGAATGGTGCCTTAAGATAGATAGATAGATAGATAGATAGATAGTAGTAAATTTTATGTTCTCATAGCCCTCTTTAGTTAACCAAGATAGTTGGTATTCTTTAGTAACAGGTTGCTAAAAGTATGGTTTATATCCTAATCTGCGCATTCTAAATGTTAACCCTATAATATTTGAAATGAAAGCTGATAACCTTAGGGTTTTGAGATTAACATTACAAATGACAGTAGGGGTTCATTTGGCTTTTATAAACCAAAGAATGATGAGATATATATCTTATATATTTTTATGAAAATTAAGAACATATATAAAAACTTTATTTAAGTTCTAGAAATTAGATGCCAATATATCTAGGTAAATTATTGTTAGTTCTCAGTACTAGAAACTAAGTAAAGATGAGTTAAATTCAGTTAAAACTTTTAGTGACACACAAAGATTTTCAAGTTCATCAATTCCATCTTCATTTTAAAAGGAATAAATATAGTTGCTAAAAAGTTTAGAGACGAAACTGCCTAACGCTGCTTAGGAACTTGTAACATACCGTATGGCAGAGAAGTCATCTGCCCTAGGAAGGTTAACTGAACGGCTGAGTTGATGGGCAACTTGGTGGTGAAAGACCATTAAATGTAGAATAAATGCAGTGTAGCGTTTTGCAGTTACTTGTGTAACTGACTTAATAGCTTTCTAGTTTAATGATGTGGCACCTGACAGAGAAAGAGAAGACCTCAGGATGTAACAGGTGTTTTAAGGAGACTGTCTCATTCATGTATGTGTTACATTACTCAGTAAATATTTCTTACACATAATGGACATATGATAAATATTTCCATAAATGAAAAGTTGCAATGAAAATTTAAATTCACAAATTGTCTTAGACCTTAGTTCTTGACCTACTTGTACTCACTCTGTAGGTAGTTTTATTTAAACCCATTGCTTTAAATGCCTGTCGTATCTAAGAAATCTAACATTACATCTAGCTCCAGCTTTTCTCTGGCATTAAAAATGTGCATGTAGAACTTGAATATGTAACAAGTAGTTCACCTGTGAGACACTGTAAAGTAGTGATGGATGCCATGAAGCAGATGAAGCAGGTTAGAACTGACAGAGGGATGAATGGATGGGAGCTCGGTGGTACAGTGCGAGGAGGCGCCTCTGCCCAAGGGACATCCAGTGAGAGACTCCAGTGAAGTGAAAATAAGAAGGAACAATATTTCAGATTCCACAAAGCTCCTGCGGTGTGAACAGATTTGCTGTGTTTGAGGGTCCATGCGAACTATAGATTCCAGCTATGGGACTGGAGTGGAGTGAGAGATGGAATATGTACATACTTTGTAGTCCATCGCTTTCAGGTATTAGAGATTTATACAAACCATGTATTTTTAACTAATTAAATATCTTTTTGGATTAATGCATTTTTTTGTTCAATATGGTATTTGATTTCAGAATGGGTGGGTGATTTAGAGAATAGTTATTTTGTTCTTGGGTAAGATTGGAGTAGAATTTAAACATTAAAATAGCCACATAGAGCAGAACCATATATAAAATTAATCCTTACTATGTTTTATTTTTCCCCAGAAAGTATTAATGAAGCTTAGAAAACCTAGAATTACAGCTACAATTTGGTCCTCAGGAAAAATTATTTGCACTGGAGCAACAAGGTAAATTTTACTTGGGTTTTTCATTTTAATTTTTCCTCCATAAAAGGGACATTTATAGACATAGAAACAGAATTATATGTACAGTTTGTCATGTTCCTCAGTATAAAATTGACTTCCTGTATAATAGTCTTTTTTTTTTTTCTTAAAACCGTAGTGAAGAAGAAGCTAAATTTGGTGCCAGACGTTTAGCCCGCTGTCTGCAGAAACTAGGTTTTCAGGTAACATTTTCAAAAATTATCCGAACTGCAGATATTCAAGAATTTATTTTTGTAAAGTTCAAAATTTGAGTTTAGTAGACTAAAGAAATCTGTACAGAAACTACTCTCATGATTGACCATTTTCTAGGGTTTTTTTTTATGCTGTTGTTCAGTGTAAAAATTTAGTAGCAAAACTTACCCATATGAGTATTGTTATCTGGCTTTTTTCAGATTGTTTCTTATAGAGAGGCACAGACTTGTTTTCTTATGAATTAACTACCTTTTCAACTCCTTTCTCACTTTTAAACAACTGTGACCCCACCCCCACTTTCAAAAAAACATGTTTCTTTCTTTTTTTTTAAATATGTTTGTGCAGGTTTATCTTTTTTTTAGATTTTTATTTATTAATTTTTAGAGGGGAAGGGAAAGAGAAATAAAGGGACTAACATCAGTGTGTGGCTGCCTGTCACTTGGCCCTCACTGGGGACCTGGCCTGCAACTGAGGCATGTGCCCTAACTGGGAATCGAACCAGCGACCCTTTGGTTTGCAGGCCCGTGTTCAATCCACTGAGCTACATGAGCCAGGGTGAATAAAAAACATGTTTCTAATCGTTTCTAGAGTGGTGTAAGTATGAGAATGAGCAGAGAGCTGCAGGACCTGTTGGTATGTACACATTAGTTAGCTGGCTCTCCCACTTGTTCAGTGACTGTTGCTGGCAGGTTAACCTCATGAGATATTTTGAAGAGTCATAAGTTTGAGTAAAATTAATACATATCATGGACCCGCTAGGTCACTTGCAGGTAATGAGTAAATGAAAGACAGGTGAAGATGAGCCATATAAAGAAGAGCCATAGTCCCTAAAGGTTAGCCTGGGCTGTTTGCAGTTTGAATGGGAAGACGAGGTTCCCTCTGGTGACTTCAGTCTCCTGAGGTGGGAGGGGAGAGGACCCACTGAAGGGCCTGTGAGTGGCGGTCCGGTTGTCCCAGGACGGGCAGTGTAGAGGTCTGATTAACGGTGGGGCCGCTTTGCACGATCTTACGGCTTTCTACAACTATCTCGTGCAGGTACTGAGTTGGAAAATGGTTAGTTTATCCAGAATTGTGGTTTTACTAGGAGTGTTTGAAAAGGTGATAAAATAGATCCATTCAAGGTACTGTTAGGAGTTGCTGAAGTTATTAACTTGGGAGGACGTTATTTTTGGCCTTGGAGCCTCTTGTCTTAGCATAAAATTGGAAATGTTGAGAGAAATCCCAGTGAATTAAAAGCACAATTGTATCACTTTATCTTTCACTTTGTTCCCTTAAAGAAAACAAACCTCTAACTAAACTCGCAGAAAGGCCATTTTACCTTACTGCATGTAAGGGGGAGTCTATCTTTGAAGTTCAGTATGCACTCAGCTATTTATTTATTGACTGTTAAAGTGGCAGCTTTTTCATTTTGACTCTTGCGAGGACTGCTTTGATTCTTTTTTCTGTTTGCTCTCCTATCTCAGTAGACTAAATGTCCCATTTAAAGTATCAAAAAATTAAACTAAACAAAAGACTCAGAAGACAGCAGATGAGCTGCTGTAGTGAGGCTTCCTTTGTTTTCCTGGCGATGCTTTTGCGTCTCGTAATTACAGCATTACGCACGTTACTGATGAAATCCTGAGGCCAAGCTTGAGATATTTGTTTTATCTAATTTGCTTATATTTTTAAGGATTGAAACTTAATCATTAAGAATTTCTCTGATGAGCAGATTTTTTGTTTGTTTCAAAGTAACTTATTGAGCTTTACTTCTCTCCTAAAGGTAATATTTACAGATTTTAAGGTTGTCAACGTTTTAGCAGTGTGTAACATGCCATTTGAAATCCGTTTGCCAGAATTCACAAAGAACAACAGACCTCATGCCAGGTAGGTCTTTAAAAAATCAAGGTGACTTGCCAAATTTGAAATTACTTGTCACTCTATAAATATTTATATTGTGGGGTTTTTTTTGTAGTTATGAACCTGAACTTCATCCTGCTGTGTGCTACCGGATAAAATCTCTACGAGCTACATTACAGATTTTTTCAACAGGAAGTATTACAGTAACAGGTATTATGATATTGGAACCGCTTGTCATTTATATATTGAATAAAAGGTACCCATGCTGGAGTAGCAGTGATGTCTGATTCGTCCCCTTCAGTAACTTGTGCCCTTCACGGGGAACCAGTCCCCTGATTTTTAGCACTGTAGATGAGTTTTACTTGCATTTTTATATTGTTTTAAAATCTAATAACATACTATTTTGTGTCTGCCGTCTTTCCCTCGTCATCGTCCCGGGGAGGTCCGCCCTCCATGTTCCGAGTGTCTGTAGATCATTCCTTCGCGTGGCTGTCCCTTGTCCAGTGTGTGGGTGCGCCGTGCGCAGTCACGTGGATACTGGCCAGTTGGCAGCTGTTAAGAATATTCTAGTACATATTTTCATAATATTATTTTTTTAATTTATGATATTTTTATTAAAAATACTCAGGAGAAGCCCATTTTTATGAATTTGATAAAGGTTTTAAGTAAGCAAAATATTTAAATACAGTCGGTACCTATTTGTACACATTAACGTGTACTTTGTTACATCTCTGAAGTCAAGTATTTGGAAGGGGTCGTTTCAAAACGACCTACCAGGCCTGGATGTCAAAGGGTAGTATTAGCCACGTGGGGTGATTTTTAAAGCTACTGTGGTTATAAGTTGTACAGAGACATCACGTGGGAATCAGGCCCAACTCTTGGCACGGTTGAGTTAAGGGACATTTCTTTTGTGTCCTGGAGTTTTTCTTTTTATTCCCTCAGCCCTTAAAGGAGAATAAAAATTATTCACACTATTAAATGTTCAATAAGTCAGTTTTAGTTTTGACACATCTCATGAGTGTTCACAATTACCTCAAAGACTTGAAGCCGGGGCTGTGGCTGAATCTTAAAGACGGAGTGGTGAGGAACAGGTCTGTTTGTTCCCTTCTTTCTCCTCGTTCTGCACTTGGGAAGGAACCCAGACTTCGAGGGACTCTGAAGTACACTGATAAATCTCTCTACTAAGTGCGGAATAAAACGATGCATATGTCAAATCTGTCTTTACTGAGTTAATAGGTAACTAAACAGCACAATAATGAACTAAAGACACTTGACCTGGTTAATTAGTGTGTATTATATATTTACATCTGGAATATTTTATGAAATGTAACAATTCAGTCATACTCAGTGGTTCCCATGGGCAAAGAACTATACTATTTGGAGAGGGTAAACTGAGTCAGGAAGGAGGGGACCAGCCGAAGACATGGTCAGTACCGTCAGATTACACAGTGGGTGCGTATGTATGTTTTTAGGATCCTTCTAGTAGGCAGGTATGTGAAGTTAATGAAAGCCTTTTTATTCAAAATAAATTCTATGAAAATACTTTTTATTGTCTACTTTTATGTTTCTTTTAAGCTATTTAAATGAAACATTACATTTTTGAAAAGTTATTCCTAGCATTATATAGATTGATTAACACGCAGCATCACCTCATCTCCTTGAGCTTGTTCTGTTTTCTGCTGACTGAGTGAGCTGTGTGGGTGAGGGCCAGGTTAGCAGCGACTCTGGGCGTTTTCAGACCGTGCAGTTTATAACAGCCTAGGGTTACTTTGGAAGCAGCTTTGTTGTACTCTGCTGAGTTTCTCAGGACCCCTGCGAGCTTCAGTCCTAGCCTCACCGTAAGCCTCACTACATGGACCAAAAGGATACTAGTTTTCTCTAGCCCCATTTGTCATTTCAGATTCCCTTTGTCTGGAAGAAAATTATTCTCTTGATTTTTATTATGACTGTATAATTATGTGTATAGATTTTTTTTAAACAATAACCCCAAAACTGCTTGGATACTTTCAGTTCTGAGAAATGAACTTTTTCCTAGGGCTGTCTTTGCTTCCACTCACCCATCCCTTCTCTGCTGTGTTTGTTACAGGGCCCAACGTCAAGGCTGTTGCTACTGCTGTGGAACAGATTTACCCGTTTGTGTTTGAAAGCAGGAAAGAAATTTTATAATTCTTACTTAACTGGTTAGAATCCCTAACTGAGCACCTTTTAAAACCTGCTGCACATTGGGCTCAAAAGGAAAACTGGACCAACAGTAACAGAGGAAATAGACTCTTTTATTCCTTCACGGCTACAGTGTAAGCTCCAGTCCCTTTGGATTTTATTTCAAACTTTGCTGTAATAGAAAAAGGAAGTTTACAAGACATGACATTGCTGCTTTTACAGAAGGACATTCTATTTATTTTCGCAGTAATTCTCATGTCCCCACAGGCAGAGCTGTCACGGTGCGCACTGCCTTGGATTGTTTTGTTGTTATTTTTTCCAGTTTGAGCTAATGTGTTTTATTTGTGACTAGTCTTTTACATTTTTGTATGCTGAATATGGGCACCAAAGAACCTGTAAAAGTTATCTTTTTCAATTGAATGTGCACAAATAAAAGTTTGGAAAAGGTCTCTCTTCATATCCATTCTATAACTTTTATTCCCCATTTTCTATTTTAATAAAAATTGTATTCCTAACTCTTTTTTTTTATCTATGCAAGCTCAGACTTTTGCTAAAGTGTGTTGGCTTCTTTTTGAAGTGTATTTTGTAAATATATATGCCACGTGTACATAGGACCTTTTAATGCTCTGTTACCAAATATCGAATAGAATTTTTTTCTTGCAGGTTAGAAATAACATGTATATAAATTTTAGGGAACCAGAGTAGAAATTTACAGATTAAGATAGCATTTTATGTTGCTAATTTAATATGATAGAAAATGTTAAATATCTTTTAAAAGTTGTAAAACTATAGTTTTAAAAAAAGAAACCTCTTACCTACAAGGTGAATATGAGAAAGAAGCTGTGATGGGGTGGACCTTGTATGTACCTTGGCATTCTGGGAAGACTCAGCCTTAGTTGTAGGAAATAATCTTAGGTTGGTACTTAAGGCTCTACGAAGTCTTGTCAAAAGTTGATATGTTGTGCTGTT
The DNA here is from genome assembly GCA_028533065.1 of Trachops cirrhosus. NCBI lineage: Eukaryota > Metazoa > Chordata > Mammalia > Chiroptera > Phyllostomidae > Trachops > Trachops cirrhosus. Next base: position 169,141,420 of record CM052541.1, read on the forward strand.
GCAACAAGAAATGTTCACAAGACCCCTCTGTGCCACAGTGTCATCATCATCTCGTTCAGCTTGATCTTGAAAGCCATTTTGCAAGATACGTCTTTCCCCTTGCTCTGTCTTATTTAATGGAGCTAAAGAACGACAGTTCATTATATAGGATAGCTTCTCTTAAATTTATAGTAAACAGCATTTGTGAAACTGGCTGCCTGCCTCACCCAGGAGCCGGGGAGCAGCGGGCGATTCAGAATGGAGCTGCCGGTGTGCCCTGCCGCGTGTGTTTATACGTCTGTGCTAAACATACAGCCAGCAGCGATTGCACCTGGGAGCTGACACTGAGTCCAGAATTGACTCAGCTTCTTAGTAGAGACAATATTCCAACAGTCTTCCACTAAAACCCGCATTTCCAAAATGTTGGAAACCTTTGTGACAAATTGCAGTATCTTGACCTCCATATTCTAGTACATTTTCCTTACCATATTGTAAAATCTTGAAAACTTGGCTTAAGCACTGTACTGAACAATACACACCGTCTTATTTTTATCTTCTCCACGCCTTCCCCACCCTGCTTCTCTCATAAGCTTGGATGGCGTTGGGGGGGGGCAGGGCAAAGGCTAATTTTTATATTTCTTGTGAAAAACTTAATTGTGATTCTCAGACTTACGTTATCTTTTTTTACATTTGTGTTTATTTGCTTCATTTAAAGTTCCAGTAGGATGGGTAACCTCGTAAGAGAATAAAATTCGATGAAAAAGTAACAAGTTCTGAAAAGACTTAAAAATTTGAGATTTTCCATTTAGTTTTAATGAACAGTAATCAATAAGGGATCTCTTCTCTTTTTGTGTTCCCAAAAAAGAAATGTGAACGAGGGGAAAAATCACGATTATATGGCCCAGCTACATAGCCAGAGGTCATAACATTTCCAGTATTCGACTGACTTGAAAACTAGGTAGACGAGTGAGCAGCTCCTCAGAGTGCTGTCTCGGGGAGGAAGACGGCATTCTTCTGGGGCTGTCGTCCAGCGTCACTGGGCGGAGGGCGTCCTGCAGAACGAAGCCTTGCCACGCCGGTGAGAAAGGAGCGTGACTGACGGCTTCTGCTGGCTTTTCACAAGTGCTGTAAATTCTTTTATAAATAAAAACTGTGCATATAGACCTACAAATTATAAGTATTTCCCCTTTTTATTTTTGAAAACCAAAAAGCTCTGATTGGAAGTGTGTTGGGTAAACATTAGTTTGAAGGTAGAATCATACAGACTCAGAATACTGAAAGAAAAGTTTTAAGATTACAAAATGAAAATCACAAGTAATAAACCTAATAGGTTTGAAACACTTCCCTGCCCATTAACAGTGAATGGCTAAGAAATACCTAAAGTATATATAGCATTTGAACTTCAAAGAAAACATACAGTGATTTTGTTTAATATCTTACATTCTGTGATGGTTGGCAAAGGGGAAAGAATCACCTAGCTAGTAAATGTAGTTTACATTTACATTGGTGAAATACTATGTTACTAAATATTTTACCACATTTTTGCTTCAAAAAATTTTTTCCTATTTTCCTCTAAAACCTAGGTGCGTCTTATGGTCCTAAAAATACAGTACATTGATTACCTATCTTGATTTTTTAAATCTCAATATAATTTCACTGAAGATTCATAGTGAATTTCTTAAAGTGAACTTCTACAGAATACACTTTCCCTTCTACCAAAACAAACGAAAGTGGGGGGGGGGGGAGCAGGCTCTGACTCCCATATGAAGTGCACCATCACAGAGTTGAGATCTCAGATCTCCTTTTCTCATAACTCCCTCTGCCAGTTTTGATCAACATAGTACATTTCAGAACCAGGACTTTCAGTCATTCTGAATCTCTGAGAATATAATATCACTATTTCTTCTATCCGTCTTCCTCTTTGTTACAAGGAAATATGGTAGATTACATACCCTAATATCCAACTTGGGACAATTTGTTACATGCCAGTAGGAAAATTCCAAGCTAAATAGAAAGGGTTTTTGTTTTTGACTCAGGATTCTCCTTTTCTTCATGTTAATCATATTGGTGTATTCATTTTCAAGTTAGGTTCATTCTTTTAAGTTTTTTGAGTGTCCTCCATAGTTTATAATATATATTAGTAATTGACTGAATTGCTACTTAAGTGGTTTAAGATTCTTTATTGTAGCTTTCCTATCATGTCTAAATTCAATTAGTAAAATGCCTCACCAGCTTCTGAAATTTAACTGCAGAGATGCACAAGAGAGCCACCCATGGCTGTGTGGGTAAAACCGAAGTTTCTGGTATAGCTGGTGATCTCGGTTTCATCAGAAGAATGTAGTGAGGGGATTGTCCTGCTGTCTGAATGTCATTTGCAGTGTCTGCAGTCACCTGCAAGTCCGCATTGGTCACAGCCTGCCTGTGTGCCATAGCCCGAGGTAGCAGTACTCCTGAGGAGCGCAAAGGACTGTGGGAAACTGTGGGTCACTGTAAGTTACGAATGCCTTACAAAGGAAACGATAAGCTTGGCTAGAAAATCAAATCTAACTGCTTAGAGATTTGCATAAATAACCTGATGGCCTGACTCCTAATGTTGTACAAACAGCTACTTCTAAATAAATATGGTCCCAAGAATTTCAAGTTGTCCTTTCTATTTATATTTTTAAATGGATGGAAAGATGCTTATTTTTCTCAGCTATTGCAGAATTGCTTGTCACATTATTTTATAGTACTAATGACAGAATATTTTGTATTTAGTTCATAATTCATAAAAAAGATTCATAACCCTTGTACCTGTTAAACTAATTAGGAATTATCACTAAAACCTGAGCCAAGAACCTATCTGAATCTAGAATATATATGCAATTGTCCACATTATGTCCTGGTTCTTTTTTACACAAGACCCCGTGCAAGTAGTGTCTTGGGATGGGGGTATGGGTGGGGAACCAAACTATAAGCTTGTGTTTAGACTACTTAGCATCTGAATAATAAAGCTGCAACCAGCCTGTATATACACTAGTTCAGTCTTTCAAAGTCGCTCTGTGAAAAGGTGGAAAGTGTATGCTTGGGACCGTACCCCTCATTTACCTATTGTGGGGGAAGATTAGAGGTTGTCTCCATAGTTTCAGAGTGTCCCTTTAAAACGAGCTCCATGACACTAAAGGCAAAACCTGGGAGTGGCCAGCGTGTATTGGTATGAAGACATCACACTGAATGTTCTTATACTGCATCAGCATTTAGAAGGTTCTGGTTGCTCTTGAGGTTTCTTTTTTGGAGTTGTTCTGATGCTAAGTCCTTTTGGTGATGACTCATAAGGCAAATGTTATTTTTCACATAGTTCCTGAAAGAGAAAGAGGCACTAATGAAAATGTCATTCTTGGTTTACAGTACTTTAAAAAATGTGCAGGCTATTATTTTTTTAAAATCCCCCTGGGCTTGAATGTTTTAGCTATGCAAAAAAAAGACATGTTTTTAAAAATTGCAGCATCTTGATGTATCATACAATTCAGTATACCACAGAACACTGGTCAGCCTCATGCAGAGGGTGAGGTGTGGGGCATCTTCTCAGAATGGGGTCTTCCTGTACACGGAGGATTCCAGGGATAGTGTTGCCTAGCACTTACGGAGGCAGCATCCCAGGTCCTCATTTTCTCCCATTTCTCACACTCAACTAGTATGCCTCTAAACTTCCTGTCGATATAATCTGCTTTTTGCATTGTTCCCTCACTCCTGCATCAACAAACTCTCTTCTGTAGGATTATTCCCCTCAGCAGGAACACAGGCTCTACTATTTTACATTTATTAAAAAAGAGAAGCTCACCTTTGAACCTTGCTCCCCTTTCAGATATCTTTGTCAGGAATTTAACCAGTTAACGGACTGCAACGTGCCTGGTGCTAGGGTAGGTGCTTTGGGTAGAGAAGAAAAAGACTCCTGCTTTCGAATTTCAAGGAGCATGCATTTTAATAGAGGCGGTAGCACATAAGCATAGGATTTCAAGTGGTGCAAATGCTAATGAGAAAGGTAAGGGGAGGGGAGTGGAAAGAAGGACACTTTGAGGGGGAGGGGGTCTATCATTCTGCTGGTGTCTCTAAAGTGGTAACATTTGATCTGAAACTGGAATGAAGTTGGGGAGGGAACCAAGTGAAGAACTGCCAGTAAATTATTTTCTTTCAGAAAGACCAATACAGCTGGAGCATGGCAAGTACATGAAAATGGGACCAAAAGACTTTTTTTTTTCAGTTGGGACAAAAACCATGCCAGGTTTCTATGCTAATGAAAAGTAGAAATCTAGTGGAGAGGTAAAATAGGGATGATGCAGGGATGAGCAAGGAGAATCGTGGGAGAATGTTCTAGAGAGGAGAAAGGGAGTGAAGTGTTTGGCTTCACACAGAAATGATGGAGCTAAAAGAACAGGGAGAAATGGTGGTGTATTTGGATACCGATACCAATTTGGGGGGTGATGTCTGAGGTTATGGGAGTTCCCTTGTGACTATCCATTGCCAGGAGAAAGACTCAGGGCCCGTGAGGAGGGTTGTGGAGGGGGGGAGGTTTCCAGAGAGCGGCACTATTGAGTAGTTGTCCAGGAGAGAGGCAGGCAGTGCACTGGGACCTGTGTGATGGCCAGGCAGCTCCGAGGGCCACTTGAAGTCAGTGTTCTTAATGTGAAGTGAAGACTCAGCCCTATCCTTGTGTGCCTTTGCAGCCAGGTTCCTCTGCGTGACTGCCGAGGCGCATATGGTAATCCTTAAAGTGTGAATTGGATCACGTCATTCCTATGCTTAAAATATTTTAGTAGCTTCCCATTACACTGAGAATGAATCCAAACTCACTCAGCTTATACACCCCTACACAGCAGTCTACCGACTTTCTAACTGAATCTCAAAGATTGCAGCCCCTGGATTTCTTTTGCTTCCTAGAACAGGTCAAGTGTTTCCAGTTCATCCTTTGCACTAACTGTCTTCTCTCCCTGAATTCTCCTTTCCCCTATCTTTGCAGAGTTGGCTCTTGATAATCACCCAGATTTTACCTTAAATATTACCTCTCAGAGCAATTTCTCAGTTCACTCAATCAAAAGTAGCCCCCGATTACTATTTGTATCCGTGCATTTTTGCCTAATAATTGTAGCACATAGAAGATGCCTAGCACATAATTGATACTCAGTAAATATTTACTGAAAAAATGAATTTGCATGGAGGAAGGAAGGAATGGCCACATAAAATTAACTATTAGAAGTGAGAAATCGGCCTTAGAACTAAAATATTTACAAAACAAGAACCTGTTGGTTTCTCTCTGTTTCCACCTAAATTGGAGAAAACAGCACATGTGGCCAACGTCCCGTTTTGCATGGCAGAAGTTAAAACCCTTTCAAATTACATTGTTGCTGAAGTCCTTCCTAACCTCTCAGCTGAGTCACTGTTTATTTTATAAGAAACTTAACAATCTTGGAGGAATATTTATTTTCTCAGGCTAGTAGGAATAGCAGTGAAAGGACCCAACTCCAATCCCAGAAGGGAAAATGTTAAGCAATGGGTAGTATCAAATTTGAAGTTGATACAATTCCCTTTCTCCTTAGCAAATCATTGGGATACACACACCACGATTATCCATTTCCCTGGTGATGAAATTGATTCATTGTTTCCTTAACTCCTAAATTCACAGACTCCCTTAACTCAGCGGTGTCCTTCCCCACAGTTTTCAAGTTCACTTCAGCTTCCGTGTCCTGGCAAGTTCCCTGGGCTTTCTGCCACCCCATATGTACTCCCGTAGTTCAGTAACTTCAGTGCCATTATGTATTTTATTTTTATTTCTGTCTCTGACATTTCCCTCCAGGGGAGCTTGTTTAACATGCATATTTCATACATACTTTGATCAATCTATACAATTCAGGCTGCTTACATTTTCATTTTTAAAGCCATTGCCAACTGGCTGCTTCAAGCCAAGACAAGCCCCAGCCTCTCTAGTTCGTGTTGCATAAATAGTTCACCGAGATTTATTTTGAAAGCAACTTTGTTTCCGGCCTGCCATCAGGAATGGGCTTCGCCACATGGATACACCCAGCAGATACCGCTCCTCCTGCTATGAGCAAGTTTCAAGTGTGGGGTTATTTTGCCACCTCGTCTTTTATAATTCTCTGTACCAATGCCTTTATCTGGTTTTGTTCTTCAATACCAACCTCCCGGGACTTGTGTAGTCTGTCCAGGGGTCAACAGCACCTTGGTTTTTAGATCTCTTCTACTTTGCAATTTATAACTTTCTTGGAGAGGGTATGAATTTAAAATTGAATGGTTGTGTGACTCAAAAATAACAGGCATATGATGCTGTCAAAAACATTTCCTATTTCAGAGTCTTAGTCATTTAGACAGATTCCTTCCCTGCCCCATATTTTGACAGAACAGTTTTGTTCCATTTTAGACCACGTGTTCTTAGGGAATGTCTTATTCTGCAGATCCACGAGATGGAAAGATGGGCCTTCCTTAATTAAGTTTTGCCTTTCAAATTTTCATTTGGTTGTGGTTTGATACATTCTGACAGCCCTCCTGTGAAAAATTGATCTAAAGGTTTCTTAACTCATCCAGAACATCCTGCTTTCAAGTTAAACCTCATGAGAAAGAGTGCAGTGGGGAGTGATAATAGGGTTGCTCCCTTCGGTTGACTCATTACTGCTTTCTCCCTGCCTCGGTTTTTTAGCTAGCATTGCTCACAAGGGTTTTAACAAATCCTTATTTGTTAAGGTCTTTTGCTCTCCCAGCAAGTAGATGGGTAGCTCAAAAGTGTGTGTGCACAAGGGGGACCCATAAAACCAATGAAACAAGCCCAGGATCCCTCGCCGGCACAGCCCCTTCCCAGCCCCATAGAGTCATGTGTGAGTTTTGCATTCAAAATTTGTAATATTCTGCTTCAGCTGGACCCTCAAAAGCTTAGACTCCACGAAATGCAGATCTAATCCTGCCTGTGTACCCGCGTGTTGAGGACCACATCGATTTCTCCACCGTAGGCATTTGTCAACTCCTGCTCCCAGCGACCTTGCCTTCTTTCCCCGCCACTTGTGTGTTCTGTAGACGCCTCACAGACGGTCCGTACAAACTGAACTCAGTGCGGTCCGCAAGCAGCCACAGACGCTTGCCTCCAAAACCTGCTCTTTCTCCTGCGCTGGGTCTCATTCAGTGAATATCGCACTGAATACTGGCTTAGTTTGCTAAGCTAGAGAGCCCCCAGTTCCCCCGCTCCCTCGGCCGCCTTCCCCACTTCAGCTCGGAGCTGTGTGGGTTCTGCCCCTGCGCCCCAGGCAGCCCCATAGCCTCCTGTCTGATTCCTCCAAACCCTCTTAGTCTCCCTGCTTCGGCACCTCCCCTTCCCATTTGCCAGACTTTGCCAAAGTGCGTTTCCAGAAATCTGCTTCCTTTTCTCCCCTGCCCGGCTGTTTTAATCATGTCGCTCTACTCTCCGGATAAAATCCAAATTCTTTACCAAGACGAACAAGGTCTCCCCTGGCCGCTCTCTGCCCTGCGCTCTGGGCTCGTGTCTCCGCCCCCAGCTCAGCACCGCCCTCTCCGTCGCACACACGAGAGTGTGGGGGCCTCTCCGTGGGACCCCTGCTCTGCCTCCCACACCTTCCTCTTCGCCCAGATGACGCTGTTAAGACAAGACTGCGCTGGCATTATCTTTTTCAGGAAGCTTTTACAGGTGAAATCCTCCAATGTACTTCTCTTCCTGCCTTCCAGCCCAGTGTATTACAGTGGTCTGTGTTCTTGTCTGCCTCTTAAATAAAGTGAAGAAACAATGGATTCTTTCTCTCCTGTATCTTCCGTTCTTTCCTAGGACCGCGTCTGGCCCCTAGGAGATGGTCAACAAAGGGCTGAATAAGTAACAGCTGGCGCGGTGGACAAGGGAGAGCCGAGGCACAGCCCGTGGGTCTCACTTATCTGAACACAGACCTCTTCCTCCTCCCGCTGCACAGACCAGAGACTGAATCACACCCTGTGGCCCACACAGCCACTGCCTTCCTGACCATTGTATTTCTCTTTGTAAATGAATGTTTCATTTCACTTTTTGAAAACAGGGCCTTATCTTTATCAAAAATTAGCCCTGCAACTTGACATTTAACTTACAGCTTGAATGAAGAGAGAAGGTTTTCTGCTTACTAAAATGACATGTTTCTAAAATGTGAACCATTTAAAAGTAAAAAAAAAATTTCCACAATCTTGCTTACTGTGCACCCTAATAAACCAGGATTAACAGTCTGGCCTACATAAATACACATGCCTACCATCATTTCAGGGTTATTCTTCCTTTAGATAAAAGCTGAAGAACCACTGTGCCCACAATTTCTGCAGCAATCATGCCTTTCTCTCTAGTGTATTGAAAGTATCTTCAGAAGAAAGTCACAAACTATAAATATGTAGTTTTCCCCCATTTTATTAAAACCCAAGACCAAGTGTGTTCCCATTTGCAAGAATAAGGACTGAATCCCAGAAAGAGTGACAGGCTCCCCTTCCCTCCCTGCCCCCATGCAACACCCACTTTCAGGCCTGTTTCAGGGCTTAGAGCTGTGAGTTCTGCCGCCAAAAGAACAGGAGTCTTTTACAGCCTACTTCTTCTAAGTTAAAATGTTAAAGCAATGTTTCCATGTGAAATTTATTTAACCAGCTTTCTAAATGCCTATTCACCTAAGAAACTCTTAATCTTTCTTAAACCTCTTTGTGCCATATTTGGAATAATTGTAGACGTTGAAGCCCGAGTTTTCCTGGGAACCCTAGCACCAACAAGTGTGATAGAGATGAAGAACTGAACCTGCGGTTCTGGAACACCGTGAGCCTCACGTTCCAGGACCTACACCGAATGCTAAACAAAAATCCCCTGGTATCCGGGTTGAGAGGGGAGTGAGTCAGACTGGAGACCAGTTCTTTGATCATTGCTGAAAAGAGCGTTGAAAGGTTCACTTGTGAAAAGCACCGATTATTCTAATTCCTTGGCCGCGTCACCCAAACTGAATACATGACAGAGAGACTGGAATTATGGTTGAGATATAGTTGGTTCCACACCAAAGGGAATATCCTAAAATAAGTTCAAGCATCATTATGATTTAGCTGTATATAAAAGCTGCACCTCTGACCAAAGAGTGCCATTCAGAGAGCAATGCGCATCGTACTTACGCTTTTGCCAGCTCCATTGATATTTGTTCCAAAGAGCACCCCTTTGTCTCGGGTATGAACACGATGACGAACACCAGGGCCGCCACACTCATGATCGCGTAGGTGAAGCACACCCACGACAGTCCAATGAGATCTACAAAGGACAAAAGAACCAGTTAGGAAGGCGTTTTGTATTGCTTTGATCTCACATGTGGACGGCCGCTTCTTAGAGCAGGTATAAAAACATGAACGTTCCTGGGACTCAGTATCCTGGGAAATGTGGTACAAATTAAACTATAACCACCCTCTGAAAGTTTCATGTTTACAAACTACCCCAGCTTTTACTGGTAGAATAAATAGCAGTCTTGTTAACTGTTGCAGGTTAAATCCAATGCTATCTTTTTGGTGAGCATGCTTTTCTTTTTGCTCCTTGCAAAAAGAGAACCTGAAACAACACAGAAACATATACAGCGGAAGGTAAAATATCTCCTGTCTCCCCTTGTGCTGCACAAGTCCTCTCTGGGAATCACTGCTGTAGCAGTTTGGTTTCTATTAATAGACATTTTAAAGACATATTGATACAGATGGACTCTCTTGGAATAAACTCACCCTTCTCTGATTTTTTAATTGATTTTTAAGTAACTCTTTGTTTTATTACTTATATATTTATTTTTAAATATGTTTATTGATTTTTGAGACAGAGGAAGGGAAAGAGGGAACAGGGGAGAAAGAGAGAGAGACATCAATTGGTTGTCACCCATATGTGTCCTGAGCAGGAATCAAACCCCCAACCTTTTGGTGTGCAGCACAACACTCCAAGCAACCGAGCCACACCAGCCAGAGCCTTCTTTATTTTGAACTGAATAAATTATTTCATGTTTGCAATATTTTATCATTTAGCAGCTAGCGTATTTGCAATGCTTCTTCCTAGATTCAGAGAAAAAAAGTGATAATAGTTCTAAGAAAAGGCATTCACTTGCTCAGTTGCAGCAGCAAGAAGCCTGATAGATCTCACTTGCCAGCCTAGTTTTCCCTCTGACCACTTCTAGCCAAAGGCACAGTCCCTTTGCAGTTACTGAGCAAGGTCAAGGTATGTTAATTGGTGAGAGATGCCCCCTGTGCACTGGAGCCTACATTTGCATTGGGCCAGACCTGGCTCAGCAGCAGAAGGTCCAGTGTGGCAGGGTGTATGTAGTGAGCAGGAAGCTGGCTCTTTTTGAACACAGGCTCAGATGAACCACACACAGGCTGGAGCCACAAATCACGATCACTCAGTCAGGGAAACTTGACCAAATAGTCCTATAAGAGGCAGTTCTGTAAATGCAGTGTGGAGGGAGCTGAGCACATCATCCACTCACTGGCCAGCCAGAGTGCTGAGGACAGGGGAAGCGGGAAAGAGGAATAGCACTGCTCTTCTCCTGCACTTTATTTAAACGGATTCCTCTGTGTGCTACTTGCTGCTTTGTCCAAGTGAATGCTTAATAAAGTGTTGTAGACTTTGTCCTTCTTTCCCTCTGGGGCATAAAACCAGAATATAGAAAGTAAAAAAAAAATAATAACCCAAAGGTGGTCTCATCAAACTTGTCCCCTAATCTGTTTGAGCACTTTCAGTAACAGGGGGTTCACCACTTTACAAAGATCCTCTCTGCGTGGTGAGCCGGCCCTGCCTGTTAAAAAGGTATTCCTTACCAACACCTACGTGCAAGTCCACCTTTCAGGAACTCGGGGCAGAGGTTCTGCTTTGTCTTCTGCATCAGGGCTCCCCATCTCTTCTGCAAGACAGTGCTTCAAAATTTCTGTGCGCTCCCGCCCCTTCCAAACGTCCTAGTCTTGCCACTGTTCTTCACAAACCATAATGTTAGGACAAGTGTCTCGTTCTTGTTTGTCCTAACATCAAGCTCATTCAAGGTGTGGGTCATTTTTACTAAGTGCTATCCTTGCTAAGTGTTAAAATGTAGCACGGTATTTGGCAGACTAGCTGTGAGGGGGATAAGCTTGACAGGAACCCAATCTAGTGAGTGTAGTAACATGTAACTGACCAAATAGTGTACATAAGCAAGGGCTACGCCTCCCTTCCTGGAGACAGGAGCTTTGGGTATCTATCCTCTGTCTCCTTTACTTGCTGCAAGTAAATAAAACTATCTTGCAACAAACAAGTCTCACAGGCCTCATTCTTGAATAGAACACCCAAGAAGTGAACCCCTTGAGCTCAGTAGCAATAGGTCACACGCCCATGTCATCCAGTTTACACTTGGCTGGTGGACACACTGCAACCCTCTTAAAGTATTTAAACAGTCTTCTTCAAACACTTTACTCAGAGCTGAGCACAATACTGCAGCCGTGTCATGAGCACTGCACAGTAAGTCCGTCTCTCTGGAACACTCTGTTTACTGATACAGCCGAGCTTGCACTAAAAATGTTGGTGTCCAAAGGCTTGCCACCTTCTTTCTTTTACTTGGAAAATTAATTTTTATTTATCTATTTATTTATTTTATTTTATTTTTGACTATGCTATTACAGTTGTCCTGATTCTTCCCCCTTTGTTCCCCTCCACCCAGCACCCCCTACTCCCTCAGGCAATCCCTCCACCCTTGTTCAAATCCCGGGTCATTTGTACAAGTTCTTTGGCTATGCATTTCCTATACTGTACTATACTTCCCCATGGCTATTCTGTAACTACCTATTTGTATTTCTTAATCCTCTCACTTCTCATCCATTCTCCCACACACCCCACCTCCCATCTCTTTATCTTTAATCTTTGGCATTTAAATTATGATGTGTCTTGGAGTGGGCCTCTTTGCATCCATCTTGTTTGGGACTCTCTGTGCTTCCTGGACTTGCATGTCTATTTCCTTCACCAAATTAGGGAAGTTTATTTTTTTTCATTATTTTTTAAAATAGATTTCCAGTATCTTGCTCTCTCTCCTCCTTCTAGCAGCCATGGGAAGCAAATATTGGCTTGCTTAAAGTTGTCCCAGAGGCTGCTTACACTATCCTCATTTTTTTGGATTCTCTTTTCTTCTCATTCTGAGTGGTTGTTTTTTGTTTCCTTATGTTCCAAATCATTTATTTGATTCTCAGCTTCATCCACTCTATTGTTGTTTCCCTGTAAATTGTTCTTTATTTCAATTAGTGTATCCTTTGCTTTTGATTGGATCTTTTTTATGCTGTTAAGATCTTCACTAAGTTCCTTGAGCATCCTTATAACCAGTGTTTTGAACTCTACATCTGATTGATTGCTTATCTCCATTTTGATTAGCTCTTTTTCTGGAGTTTTGATCTGTCCTTTCACTTGGCCCATGTTTCTTTGTCTCCCCATTTGGCAGCCTCCCTGTGTTTGTTTCTATCTATTAGGTGGAGCTGCTATGACTCTGTGTCTTGGTAGTGTGGTCTAATGTAGTAAGTGTCCTGTAGGGTCCAGTGACACAGCCTCCTCTATCACCCAAGATGGGTACTCAAGGTGCACCCTTCATATAGGCTGAGTACACCCTCCTCTTGCAGTTGAAGCTTGGTTGCTATTGGCAGAGAATGGGAGGGGTTTACCCAGACCAATCAGCTGTAAGGATTGGCTGTGACCACTAACCACCAACCTCTACCCTCCATGGAGGACATGGTGTGCAGGGCAGGGTGGTGCTCCAACGTGGTCTTTAGCTGTCCACTGGATGCGCTGGCCCTGGGGTTTCCCAGGTAGTGCAGACCAAGTTCATCCCCAACCTGTGTTTTGCCTGCGCCCACCTGCATGATCTATAAAGCAATCTGAGGTAGCTGCTCCTTGTGCTGGGCCTGAAGGTTCCCAGGCAAAGCCAAACTGTGAATCAGGCTGGTTGCTGCTAGTGCCGGGCCTGGGGCCCACTGAGGGCAGCTGTGGCTTGTTTGAGAGGATTTAAGAAATTGTGCAGTATGATCTATGACCAGCCATTCATTTGGAAAAACAGTTTGGGGGTGGGAATCTTGGACTATTTCTAAAAAAGTATGAAGTGCACATTTTATAGTTTTATATAAAAAAACTCAAACCATGCTTATTTAACAACTCCAAAAGTTCCAAACTAGATGTACTTAAAAAAAGTGGTTGACAAGATTCAGAAATAGTATATATAGATATATAGATACCTACACTTTTTAGTACACATCCACTTTTGAAAATTTATACATGATGTATGCCTACTATTCACATTTTCCAGTGGTATTATAGTTATTTTTTAGACTTTGAATCATGACCCAAATACAAAACTTACGATTGATTCATATGTGTCTTAAAGTCTGAAGGTTTTATCTCCATTTCTCCTCCCCGCTCTCCCCCACACCTCATCGTTTCAGTGAAGAAACTGGGTCAGTCGTGGAGAAGCTCTCCCCAGGCAGGACTTTGCTGATTGTCGTCATCTCACTTGACTTTCTGTCCTTTGCGTTTCCTGTAAACTGCTATCTAGATCTAGAGGCCTGAGGAGATTTAGATTTTGTTTCTTTGTTTGCAACCTTTATACATATGTATATCTATGTATAAAGAAAAACAGGAAGGAAAGAAGCCTCAACTCCTTGGCCAAGTTTGGAGGATGCTGGGGAGCCACCTGATTATGTTAAAAACTGAACAAAACTTTCCTTTCTCATATGACCCCATATGTCAGGCTAGGCAAAAAACGATTAGTTATCAGAGACTCCTTCTAACAGCTATGGAAGAAATTTCTCCTTCGAGAAGCAGGTCAGATGAGAATTCAGGAGGAAGGATAGGATGTAAATAACGGAGCTGGGCAGCGATCCTCCTCGAAGGAAGCGACATGGCAAAGCAGGAGGCAAGCAAACAAGATGAGCCTCTGATGGCAGGACACCTCTGAAGGAGTTTGCAAACAACCAACCAAGAAAGTCTAAATCTGAAAACTCTAGGTCTAGACAGCAGTTTACAGGGAACACCAAGGACAGAGGTCGTGCTATATGACGACAGTTGGCAAAATCCCACCTGGGGAAACTGCGAAACGAATGACTCAGTTTCTTCATTAAAGATATAAAGTAGGGAGGAGGGATGAGAAATGAAGATGAAACCTACAAAGTTTGAGACATATTCATCAATTGTAAGTTGTATATTTGGATTGTGATTCAAGCAAACAAAATATAAAGAATAATGATAAGACTCTGAAGAATGTAAGCATAGACTGTATATTGATACCAAGGGATTTTCATGAATATTTTTAAGTTGATAATGATATTGTGGTTATCGTTTTCAAAGGTCTTATCTTTTAGAGATTCATGATGAAATTTTAGGACAAATGGCCTCCTGTCTGAGCTGTGTCTTAAAATAATGTGGGAGGAAGAGCGGGTGAGGTTATAAATGAATTAAGGTTGGCAGCTCTTTAAGTTGGGCGGAGGTACATCAGGTTCCTTGCCACTCCCTCTATTTTGGAACGTGCTTGAAAATGTCCACAGTGAAATGTTTCCCAGGTGAGTGTGCTTTACATCAGTGCTAACTGAGAACACGAAGACATTCAAGGAGAAGGACACATCCTTACCAGTCACCGTCAAAAACGTCAGAGAGATGAGGAGGTTGATGCTCCAGTTCATACTCGAACTTAAAGCCATAGCTTGTCCCCTGATTCCACCGGGAAAAATCTCGCTGAGCACCAGCCAGGGCACTGCAGGAAAAGGCAGAGGGGGCGGGGAACAGCAGAATGATCAAAAAGCCATCCAAACTGAGGGGCAGCCCAGGGCTCTCTGGCCGTCCTTCGTGATTTGTGGTTGGAGAACAGGGCCCTGTGCTTTCTGCTTTCCTCCAGCCAAGTGAGAAACCCTGCGAGAGGCTGACAGTGGCCCCAGAGCAGGGGCAGGGACTTAAAGTTCTGCAGGTACCACAGTTCTGACAAATGCAAATGAGAGGGGCAGTGGGTGGGGCCGCCGACCTAGCACAGAACCTCAGTGTCTGCCCCTACCTAGCTCTACCTGCTGTGCCTCTGGGGCCTTTTCTTAAATCTCCTTTGCCCTGACCTTGGAGAAACCCAACATCAAAACTACTGAGTGGGTAGGAAATAAAACTAGGCGGGTGTGAGGAAGGAGATGGCTACTCTCACTTCTACTTGACTTCCCTGGCCTTGGCAAGCTAGTTATAGCAAAGTTCTAACTTAAATAGAGCTCCGAGGTTTGATCAGTGTACCAGACTAAACACCGGATTTCTGAAAG
Source organism: Trachops cirrhosus (assembly GCA_028533065.1). Lineage (NCBI taxonomy): Eukaryota > Metazoa > Chordata > Mammalia > Chiroptera > Phyllostomidae > Trachops > Trachops cirrhosus. The sequence continues at coordinate 169,156,693 of CM052541.1, forward strand.
GAAACACTTCTGGGCTTGAAAACTGATCAGAGAACTTTTTATTACCTGAGCATGACAGGGAACCTTATAGTACCTGGCGATGGAATTAGAAAGTAGAAGAGAAAATTAACTTGTCTCCTGCTCACAGCCAATCAAACCAAGTTTGTCTAATAAATTGGCTGCCAGTTCCTACAATGGGCTGAGCACTTTACAAACCTCATTTGATCCTCAGAAAATCCAAGACAAGAATATTACTATCCCTCTTTTATAGAAGAGGAAACTGAGGCGTAAAGGAGTTCATAGCCAAGGTCACGGGGATCCTAGGTGGTCACGGGGTTTCTAAGTGGCAGAAGTGGCATTAAGCCCTGGCAGTCAGTCTCTGGAACTCATGCTTTTTAATCACGATGGTGGCTCAATGAAGATTTGTTAATGAATAATTAAATGTGGAGTACAGACATGTTTAATTCTGAGGAAAGGAGGATTTAGGAGCTGCCACAGCCCTGGGTCACAGCTAACTAAGTCACCTTGTGTTGCAAAGCCAGCATTTATATACCAACCAGGGGCATTGTCCTAGCCCAGAGGAGGCAGTTGGAGGAAGAAGCTAGAGGCCAGGAGAGACCCCACCGGCCAGCAACCACGTGTCCACCCATGCCAGAATCAAGCAGTCGGCTCTGCCGCGCTAATTTAACAAGGTCTTCCCTCACACTATCACTCTCTGCAGAGAAAACATCCGCTCAGAGTCAATTTGCTGCCTTAAAGTAAGAAACATCAATTAAGTAATAGAAGAGGGCAGGAAAAACATGTTTTTCTTGATTAGCTTCTTCAAGTAAATCTCCGTAGGGTTACTTTTAGGGCCTGGAAGAAAAGGAACATGGTTATTATTGTTACAATCAATAGGGAATTCAGAAACAAAATTGCACACCCCTCCCCTCCACTTCCTGCCCAAAAGTCCCTCCTTAGGTTCTTTCAGACCTTGTCCTTAGAGATAACCTTGCTTTGAGGTTTGCAAGACTGGGGCTCTGACTTTGAGTAGAACAATAGCTGCAAAACTCTGGTAAAGCCTTTGTAATGACCCGTCCTTGGGCAAATACAAGATAAAATTATGTAAATCCAACTGTTTGAAGCTAAACAATCTGTACCACAGAACAACGCCCCCTCCACCATGTCTCTCCTTGCCATGGGCAGTTCCCATGGCTCAGCGTGGAGCAGGGGTCCCTGTCGCCTTTTGCTCTGGCAGCCGGAAGGAGGAGGTGAAAGAAGGGACACTCGGGGTTTTTTTTTTTTTTAGTGGAGGAATTAGCACAGGTTTGTGTGACCTACTTCCATCCCTGCCTCATCGCCTCTGAAACCCTTTCTTCCCTAACCCACCTTTCACCAGGATGGTCTCTCAGACTTATATGGTGGGGTTTTGGGAAAATCATGGCTGTGGCCGTCACCGCCACGCTGGCTGCGGATGAGAACGCGCTGGCCCTGCTGTCATGGAAAGCGGTGGGTCTCGTCAACAGGAAGATGGGGCGGACGCACAAAGTACTAGTAATGGGTGCTCAGTCTGAACGGCCACGGGCTTGCCCGAGAGCCCGAGGTTCACGCTGACGGCCTTCCCTAGGCCTGTATTCAGTGCAGCGGGAGCCAGGTCCTTGGGTGCTCTGACCGGGAGGCGAGAGGCTTCCCTCGGTCTCGCGTGGAAACTTCTCGAGCAAACCTTGCACCTGACTGTTCAAATGATAGTGTATCATTGCTGAACGCTTCTATTTGTTTTTAGAGGGAATTCTAAATTCTTTCTAAATTCTAGAAGAAAGAATTCGAGAATTGATGCCTTGGTTTGTCTAATGCACTGGCTGCTGCAGCAACTGACACGTGTTCCGACAAGGATGGTTCACCGGCTGGTGTGGGGCCTGCAAGTCAGAAATACAGACAATGTTAATTTAACTATGATTTCAGAGCCATAAAAGTCACGGGTTTTCAGATCCAGAGAGAATGAAGTGAAAGTCAAAAGACTGCTTGCAGTGAGAGAGAGCTTACTGAAAGGGTGAGAGCTCTTCCAAGGCACACTGAGGAGCGAGACAGGGCCAGCATCTCATGCCCCCCTGCTCCCTGGGCTGCGCTGCGAGTGCCCGAAACAGAAGAAACACGGAAGCTTTGTTTCTGTCGGTAAGTAGGAGGGCAAAGGGATGAACCGTCACCTGAAGACTACGTGGCTCTCTATCATGACAAGTGTAAAGTTCTTCAAAATTCACTGATGTTTTCTCTGATGAGGTGGCCTCATTTCTTCCCGAAGGAAAATCGAGTTATTGCCACATGCCATAGTAAAGACAGGGTGGCTGTCTCTGGCTGTCCTGCTTATCCCCCTCCCTGGTGGTGGGCCCACAGGAGATGCTGTGTGCTGTGTGCTGGTGAGGAATCCAGAGTGTTGGAGATGCAGTGAAGACGGACAGCGAGAGCAGCCACTGCAGTTCAGCAGGTCCTGAAACAGTTCTCCCTGACCCCTATTATTCTACCTTCAACCCCATCATCCTGAGACTACCTACCTCAGAAATATATGTCTCTATAAATGTCAGCGTCTGTCCATGCCTCGAAGGCCTTCTCTATGCTGCAAAGATTGAGGATATTTTAGATCTGCGGGGAGATAACGGCGCACAGATCCTGGAACTCACATTTCACTTGGTATTAAATCAGGCTGCCTGTCCGCACTTGCCTGGCCCTGATGCAATCTGCAGGCGGTGTTTATGGCTGCACAGACTGTCATAACAAGACCATAAGGACAAATATGTCGCTCTCTCTGTGTGCAGGGGAGGGCATGGACGTGGGTTTGCAGGAGCAGTCTGTGGAGATGACTGAGCCCTACCACCTGTGTGCTGCCCTGCTGGTCTGCCCTTCCCGGGCCCACAGTGTCCCCGCTGAGGCTTTCAGATTTAAACCTGCAGCTCTCCAGGCACACTTTCCCTTTGGCTTCAGCTCTTCCTGCTCCACCTGGCGTGGTGGCCCCAGGTGGTTTGAAAGTCTCATGGAGGTCTTGAAACTCTTACCAGAAAATTCCTAGAAGCTTTGGAGGAAATTCTATGCTTAGGCTGCAGAATTTGCTTTCAACAATTTGATTTGCAAGGGGCCTACACTTGGTCTGAGTGAAGCCCACTCTCGGGGCTCCTATCACCTGTGCACGTAGCATGCAGCACATCTCTCTCTCTCTCTCTCTCTCTCTCTCTCTCTCTCTCTCTCTCTCTCTCTCTCGTTGCTAGGGGCCACACCTGAACACTTGAAAGGGCATATGCCCACTCCCTTCCAACCAGATGTCTAGATTCTGGCCTCATAAGTTCCCTAAGTGGGAACATTATGTTCTTTGAAACGTATGCCCCACCATAGGCCACCACCTTTAACAACAATGATGTGGAAGCTTTAATTTATTAATTAACTTTTTAGTATTCTCTCTTGGCTCAGTCTCTTTGAGTTTTGTTCACTCCTGGCCTTGTAAAAGAAATATTTCATTCATGAATATAATACTGCACTTCATAAATAACCAACCAAGACATTCTGAGGTGAATGTTGGTTACTTCTAGAATAGCATGATACATTTCTACTCTAAATAGACGCAATTTATTGCTCTGAAGAATAATGAAAATAGATGGAGAGTTGAAGAAATGTTATAATAACAAAGTCATCAGTTTTTCAATTAACAACAAAAGTCATTTGTAATATCAGCTGATAACTTGAATAAGTCATCCTTCAGTTTTACTGAAAGCAAACTATTGAAAATATCTAGGCTTATGAAAGGATTATTATCTAGTTATTAGAGTCATTTTCCCATCCCACATTTACACGGATTTTCCAATTGTCTTTTTAATTAGTTTTCTGAGGTTTTGATAATGTGTGACGTGTACCATAAGGTTTCTGATGGGCGATAGGTGTGCTTTCTGTTAAGAGGCAGCACGCATAACTGGGGAGAGGAGAAGGAGAAATGCTAGAGAACAGATTTTTTGAAATTGAAATAGATTTTCTTTGAAGTGTGGTTAAAGGAATACCTCGTACAGTGGACCCCCAGGGGTGTGCATATCCTAATTTGCAGACCACTGAACTAGAGTTCAAAATGAAAAAAAGAAAAAGAAAAGCAAGAGCTACAAGTAATTAGGCTTTTCTGTTTTAAATTATAACATGAGTATCATGCTTTGGATGTAACATTTTATTTTGTGCTTTTTTCATAATTGATGCTTTGGACTTCGATCAGGAAAGTATTGTAGTTTTTAATATTCTTGGAAAAATTCTTAACCTTGTGTTCTGGAAACTAGTAAAGGGAAAAAATGTATGCTTCTGTTTATGTATTTATTTTTAAATGATTGTATTATGCTTTCTGGTTCACTTTTTTTAGGTTTTATTTATTTATTTTTAGACAGAGGGGAAGGGAGAGAAAGAGAGGGAGAGAAACATCAATGTGGGTTTGCCTCTCGTGCACCTCCCCACTGGGGACCTGGCCTGCAACCCAGGCATGTGCTCTGACTGGGAATCAAACCAGCAACCCTTTGGTTCGCAGGCCAGCATTCAATCCACTGAGCTACACCAGCCAGGGAAAATGCTTGTGCTTATTAAGATAGTGCTGAAACCTTAGTCTGTTTCTTTAGTATCATTAGTGTCCAGCATTCTTAACTTTCAAGAGCATAGGACTAGGGTTGTGTTGGGCTGAAGCAAAAGTTCAACACTGATGTATGATGTGAACAGATGGTGGCAGAACTGATGGTGTCATTCCACTATGTGTGTAGCTGAACTCATGCTGCAAAATGCAGTGTTGGACTCTGGTTCTGTTAGGTGCCACTGCCTCATCACCTAACTCCAAAGAGGAAAATGGGGGTCATTTGCTACAGGCACATGATGCCTTTCAGTTTTTCCTCTTTTGTTTGGGTGTATATTGAGTGTAACTATCCAGATACTATTTTTTAAAAATTTTGCATTATTTTACTTTTGCATAAATACCAGAGAACCAAATAATTTGCCACTTTGATCAAAATTATCTTTAACTTAATTAACTAAAAAAGAAGGAACAGTAGCAATGAGAATATCAGTAATAACTGAAACCTAAGCTTTAAATTAAAAAAAAAAGATTGGCAAGATCTTAAAAGTAGACACATACACTTAACACAAACCCAGTGTGTGAACATGATTGTGTAATGACTACATTTGATAATAAAACTCTCCTGTCTAAGGAATAATTTGTGCAATACAGCTTTTCTCTAAAGATATGCAATTGTCACAAGAATAGTGGGAAAGGACAGTGAACTCTAACAAAGCCTTTCACTGTGGCGGTTCCAACATCAGGGGCCTGGGGTCTAGAGAGAAACATGAAGCATATAAAGATCTCTTGTGAAACATTTGATGCCTTTCTAATCTGTAAGCTTCTTTCTTTTAAACCCAATATGCAGCTAAAAAAACTTCTAAATTATAACCTACAGTTCCACAGCCCTGGAATTGTCATCATAATTAACTATGCAAATATCATGTGAAAGGTTTCTTTTTGAAGAGCCAGAGTTATTTAGGTATACACTCTAAATTTAAGTGTTATGGCAAATGAGCCTTTTTCTTCCTATGGATACCCATCTTCCAAAAGGCTGATTAAACTCCATAAAACCAAACCAAACAAAGCTAAGCTCTATAATCTTTGAACCTTAAAAAAATTCTAGTTTCTTGTTTAAAACAGAAAAGCAGCCTTTTCAGGATACTTGATGGGAAAGACAATTCTCCGTGGGTCTCTTGCATCTCTGCATGTCTGACCATCTTTGTCCAGGCTACCTTTCCAAGGATGTTCATTATACAAACAGCCTTTGAAGACAGATATAGTATCTCATCTGGAGCAAAGGTGTGTTTAGGATCCAGTCAATTGAAGATAAAGTCTCCCTGCAGAAAATAAATCAAGCTAGTTTACTGTCTATTATAAAATATTTGGGTACCCTAAGCCTGGGGTTCCTCTCCTCTAAATCAACCCATCATGGGTGTAGGTGTAGTCTGACCCTCCTCGTGTGGCCTCGTGGATATCGGGCCAGGGACTGGTGCAAATCTGATATCCTGGCTATTGTTACTGCAAGGAGTAGTAAATGGTTCTTTGTCTCTGACTGAGCAGTCTTTGCCGATATCCATAAAACTGTGACAGGCCAGCTTGCTAGCTTGCAAGTGGGCTAACGTATCATCCAATTTGCAGTTCTTGAGAGTTTGATTACTTGTGGCTATGGTGTAATTTTTCTGCAGAGATCTTTTATTCCTGTTATGAACTTTGGACTGCCCATTCATATCTGAGGAATTTAATGTGACTCTTAAGCCTGAAATAATCCACTGAAATATTTCTATAAGCTCTAATGCTAATTAAGTAAGCAAAAACAACCCCCAAATTTCAGGTTCATATTTTCACATATTTTTCTTAGTAAAACCATGAAAGAATTACCTTAAATTATTTTTGGCAAAAAGTCAAGGTTAAAAACATTCAATTATTAAACCAAGGTAGTAATAATCACTCCACGATAGAGCTAATCTCAATTTTTTCCTTCCAGGGGAAGGGCTGAGTCTCCTGTTTGGAGAAAGCAAATAGATGTTTGGAAATGAATATGTTGCCTAACATTGTTAAATTTGTAAATGACCTTAATTCTAGTACATTTAAAATGTGAACTTCCCTTGGTCACCAGTTGAATGAGAGATGGCCCTGAGTTCTGAACTGAGTAACTTTACTCAGATGTAATTTTTGGCCAAATGTCCATAGGGTTCTGCACAAATCACATTTAATGCACCTTCCCTAGATTCACGCTAGAGGAGATCAGGATATCCCAACCCCAGACAAGAGAGAGAAAAAGCTTTAATCACAGAAGCTGAGAGAGTTCCAGAAACATTTCTCTCTTTTTTTGAGATGTTTGTGGCTCATCTAGCAAAGAGTTGTTGAGCCCCTCTTGTGGGGCAGGCCCTGGGAAACAACAGTGAACAAGACAGTTTTTGTGCAGAACGGGACATAGAGTCTAAATTAGTCATGCCAGTTTAAAAGAGTGGACCTTTGGCGTTCCTCAGCCAACATCACATCTTTCACCTGTCACCAAAGACTTGGGATTTCCTGTACAACCTGTCTGATTTTCTAGGAAGCTCTCTTTACTGTAGGTCATCCAGAACTGCACCACACTTGAAGCCCAAAATGTATTTTTTAGTCTCCACCCAACTAGAATGGAAGGTGAGGAGGGCCGTGGCATCATAATCCAGCATGAGGCTAATGAAGCAGTCCTGTGTGTCCCGACATGACTTAAGCAAAACACCTGCTGAGGTCATTGCTGGCATTATCAGAACTATCCATCCATCTCAGTTGGACCTTAGCCAGGTACTTGGCAGGACTAAGAGCTAAATGTATTGAGTCCATGCTGAAAACTGAACACTAAACTAGGTACACTTTGTGCAGATTGCTTCATTCAACCCCACAATTACAGTAAGACTGGCGGTATTGCTCCATTTTCTAGACAGGAAAGCTGATGCCTACAGAGATGCCCAAAGCCCTACCTTGTGGAGCTGGGACCCAAAATGATGCCAAAGCCTCATCCAAATACAAACACCATGTTACACAGTGTCGATAGACTTACTGGCTGTTCTCCTAAACCTTTAATTCATATCTTCCTCAAGGCCATTTGCTGCTCTCCCTGCTTAAGGCTCCTTCCTCCCAGGATTTCACATCAAGCTGTGACCCAAATGTCACCATCCCAGAAAGGCCACTGTGGCCACCCTATCTGAGATAACCCTCCTCCAAACAAGCTCTTTCATTTATCCTTCTTCATTTCTCTTTATCACTCTTACCTCCACCTAAATTTTAATGCTTCTCTCTCCTGAAGTGGTATTGTGCACGTCTTCATTTTCTTGCTCATTGCCTGTCCGCACACTAGTTCCGTGAGGCCGGGGTGTGGACCTCACTCAGCCATCCCGGACTCTCCAGCACATGGCATCATGCCCACTACCTCATGGGTGAGCAAGACATGTGTGCTGGTTGAGTGATTGAATCAATGAGTCCCCAAGGCCTTCTCTCTCTCTTCTCTTGTTTGTTCCTCCAAGATGGTTTCTTGCTGGAACTCTTGCTTATTTGGTAGAAGAGATTGGAAGAGGTGATTGGGTGTCACCTGTCTTTCAGTTTCCAGTGTAAGGTTCCGTTTGAATGTGTGAATATGAAGGTAGTTAAAGGGTGGCAGCCACAGACTCATAACTGAACTTAATATGTGACCTTGGACAAGTTCCTTTTATTTGCTCATAATGAAATACTTTAATCATGACATAGAAGAGGAGGATAATTAATTTACAGACATAGGAATTTGTGGATTTTTAAAAAGTCCTGGTAATTATTGTGAACAGAACAGGCAGACACATTTTTCTAAGTTACAGTGACTATTTTAAGAAAGGCTGGGTTTGTACATGAGTATCACCTCAAATGAACTCATGAGATAATAACTCTCTGCCTTGTGTTCGGGCTCTTCTCTGCTCCACCTTTAAAGTGTGAATAGAAGAGAAATCTGTGTGTGGCTTGAGGTCCTAACAATGTCAGGACTCTTCAGCTCTGCTCAGAAGCTTGAATCACCATAGAAAAATAGTTTTTGAAAGAAGCTAAAATGGTCCTCAAGACCACCACCCCCAAAACACTGCAAAAACTAAGGTTAATACTCTGAACATATTTTGAAGTGAAAGATTAGATACGAAAAACAAACTGTTTAATAATAGTCTCCAATAAAAGCAATGGCGTATATGTCCTGATTTGATTTGATGGAAGAATTTTAGTCACAGAAAAATGCAGGGCAGAGGTTCTTCACCTCTTTGGGCCATGAACCCCTTCAGCAGGCTGGTGAGGCATATGGATCCCTTCTTAGAATAACATTATGAACGCATAGAATACAATACATGAGATTGCTTGGTATCTAATTTATTTCTCCTCCTGAGTTCCAGATTCTGGGCAACCCTATTCTTTTACAGTTAGGAAAACAGGGCACCACAAAGTAAAATGATGTAGGACATAGATTTTAACCTAAAAATACAAACACTTCTTTGGCAGAAGGAATTATGGTATGACTTAATACAAGTAAGGAATGTTGTTCTAAGCCAACCCATATTTAAGAAGGTTTAATAAAAATGGTGTAATCTTGCTTTCAGTTTTACTTTAGAACAGCAAGTACTTTTTCTTTTGTACCTCTATTCACTGAAAAGATTTGCTTTATTATAAGCAGTCAACTCTCTAAATAAAACACCTGAGCAATAATCACATTAGGTTAATAAGCTTTAGAATGTATTCAAGATCTGGTATGAAAATCTTGCTCCTGATAAAACTCTTCTTTAAACTCAACTGGTTTTTGCAGTTTGTACCCATGCTCTAGAATATAATTTTGGTGATTGAATTGGAATTCCTGTGATATGCTTTCTTTAGAAAAGAAAAATAAACTACAACATGAAAATGGACAAAAATGACTGACTCTTAGCAATAAAAAAAAAAAGGACAGTTATTCAGATCCCTTCTAAAAGCTTGAGGAGAGTCAATAATCCCGAACTACAGACAGGAAATAACTGCTTGTTGTGCTTGGAGCACCGCGTGCGTCCCAGCCTCGGGGGCATGCACACCCACCCCGCTCAGTCCTGGGAAACGGGAATTATTAATCGGAGAAACCACAAGATGAAGGGTTATTCCCCCTTCCCATACCCAAACTTCCTTCAGCTCTGAGATTCTCTATTTCGCTAGTAATGGTGTTGGTCTAAGAAATTTGCAAAGAGGCTCTCTTCACCATGTTGTTGCAAAAAAAAAAAAAAAAAAAACACCAGAGGTATACAAAAAAAATCTGGGACTACTTTTAGGTTCCCTGTGTATGAAATTCCCAAGTAATTATGACTTAACAATGAAAAGCTCTAAATGCCTCTCACTACTTGTCTCCAAGCACTACTGATTCCCCTGCATCTTTTCTTATGAGCAAAAACAGAAAGATTTTTAGAATCATGCCCATGTGACAAATTATTCTGCAGAAAAACTCGTGATGGTGTTTGGCAGAAACATGAGTTTTCTTGGCAGCCTAGCATTTCTAACTTATGTACTACTTAGTTTGCCCCAGAGATAGCTTGACACATGTGAAGAAGCACACTAGATTTTTCCTTTATCTGCCTCTTATTTTTAAAGTCCTTCCTCCCCCTCCTTAGAAACACAAATGTGTTCCTGCAAGGTTTTCAATCAGATTTAGGCAGTGCTAACTTAAAGGGGGAGAAGAAAAAAATACATCTTTTCTTTCTTCAAAGAGTTTACAATCTAATGACCATATTCTGGCTCATAAACCAAAACAAACATACAGAAGCAATACACTGTATCAGTAAGGACTACATTATATTACACTGTGCATTGTTCCATGTATATATTACACTGGAACTTCCATTTATGTTATACTCTATAGCATCCAAAAATATATGCATTTGCTCACATAATGCTCTATCTGTGAAATAAAACAGGTATTATTATGTCCAACTGATAGATTAGAAACACCTTCATGAAGATAAATGACTTAAAGATCACACAATCAGTAGATAGAAGACCTGGGATTAGAACCCAAGTTTTCTGATTTTAAATTCAGGCTTCTTATAGCCAGAACTGACCTACTCTACCCTAAACATAACTAATAGTTCATACAAATACAGATTTCTAAGAAATAAATTCCTAGAGGAAAGAAGAATTTCATTGAGCTTTAAAGATAAGGAGGATTTGGGTAGAGTAGAGGAAGTGTGAAGTAGTGGGAAATGAAGAAGCCCAGAGTGGTAAAGGGTTGGCTCACTGCACAACGCCAGGGAGCATTATTCATTTTGTAGTCTATGTGGGACCTGTATGTACTTCTGTAGGTGGCCCTGGAGCACAACTCCAGAACTACAGTGTAAACAGCGCCCCTTGGAGTTGTGCAAATGCCCTGATATAGTTGAGTAAGATGATGGAGGATCTTGAAAACCATGAAATTTTCCCCTCACAGATGGATGATATAGTAGCAGAGAGAGCATGGAAATAGGCTTCCAATGCCTGGGGTTTTATTTCTAAATCTGTGTGATCTCAATGTCCTGGTGTTTCTTGTCTCTTTTTGATAAAAAAGAAATGTTGGACTAGATAACCCCTAATCTCCTTTTCATTTTGCAAAGCATTTGACTTCTCTGCTGTAGTAGAAAGTAGGCTACCATGGAAGGTGTGTGAACATTGGTGACAGAAGGAACATGGTATTTAAGGAACACTGGTGTGGAGGATGAACGGGCACGAGAAAGGCCCGGAATGGCAGAGAACTACAGGGACAATCTCCTAGCAATCTAAGAGTGGCCATAAGGGATAAGTGGTGATGGCAGAAATGGGAAGGAAAAGATAAACAGCAGCTATTTGTGAGGGACAATCCAAGAGCATTTGGTCCTTGACTAGATTGGGAAAAGGTCCTAGGGCATCAAACCCTAGTGGCTGGCATAGTGATTGCCACAAGAAAAAGAAAGGAAAGTCCCCCTGATGCAGGAGGGGGGGTGGGATTAAGAATTCAGGATCGGGCTTCTTGCGTTTGGTTGAGAGTGAAGCATTAAAGTGGAAAAGTCCAGTATTCATTGGGGAAAAGGAACTAGAATTCATGTGAGATGATAGACCTGGAGATAAGTGAGTCATCAGCTCAAGGCAGATAATTAACATGCCTGAGAAAATAAATATGAGCCCTGGCTGGTGTGGCTCATTGGACTGGGTGCCAGCCTGTGAACCAAAATGCTGCCGTTTAGATTCCTGGTCAGGCACTTGCCTGGGTTACGGGCGGCATCCACGGCTGGGGGAGTGCAAGAGGCAGCTAATCAATGTTTCTCTCCATTTCTTCCTCCCTCCCTTTCCCTCTCTCTAAAGATAAATAAAAATTTAAAATATTTGAAAAAGAAAACAAATATGAAATCTTCTTTGATGCATTGGCAGAAGAGTGTTTTTTGCTAAAGAAACAAAAGCCAAGAGACATTAATTGAATGACCTCTTTTTTGAGAAAGAGATGGAATGTAATCTAGCTATGTATTTTAATAACTAATGTTTTCATGAAAATAAATAAATGTCTCTCACAGCAGTTGAAGAGAGAATGCAGGGCCCTTGACCTCTGAGATATTCCTTTCCTTGTTTACTCTGGCAGTTTTGTATTCTGTCCATTTAGCTAAGCTGGAACTACATTTCCCAGAATTCCCTTCCCTGTATAGTCCCCGGCTGGGGTTGGCTGCAGGTGAAATTTGCAGGAGACTTGGAAGGCCCAAGTGACACTTCAGCCTTGTGCTTGGTGGGATTAGTACAGGGCCCTAGATGGCACCGCAGCTCCTGCACAGGGTCGTGATCTGCTGGTTCTCCAGGCTGGTGTGGGGCGACAGCTAGTGCGGCCCGGTCTCCTCCAGCTTCTCCAACTACTGTGCCAGCTACACTGTCAGGGCTGTGTTGAAGCAGGACAAAGTTTTTTCTACAGGCGGCTTCTGTCACTGGACTTGATGCGCTGAGAGACAGATGTGGACTCCACTTTCTTCTCACCGATCCAATTTGTCCTAGCGAGGTCTGCTGTCTCTGCTTCCCTGCTGGGAGTCGAGCTTTTCCTCCTGCGTGCCCTGCTGAGCTGCAGGGGCTTCAGGATGCGGAGGCTGCTGCAGGCTTCCACCCATATCTTCTCCAGCTTCCTTTCGTGGCCCTGATTGGTGTAGTTCTCCTTTCCCTCTAATAGTCCCTTCTAAACCTTTGCTTTCTCAGCATCTGCCACAGCTGCCTCAGGTCTAATTCCTGTAAGAAATTCCTTACCCTGTCTCACTCACAGCGCTTCTGCTTTCCTGACAGAATCGCTCACAGTGTCTTATTATCCAGGCCTTTCTACGGCCAGCCTCGCTTTAATTGACTGCACTTTGCGCATTTCACTTATTCTCAAGGCACTATTAGCTATCAGAAAAGGGTGATGAAATTTTAAAACACATGTTCATATTTTTAAATAGCCTTCACAACAGACTGAGAACCAACATGAAAATACTAGCTACAATGAGATCCGGGGACATTATCTACAGAATTTAGGTTCCTGACTCTGGGAGCCTCCAAAGCACGCAGAACTACCCAGTTTTCACTGTTAAAGTGAGAGACAGAAAGAAACTCTTATTTTGCTTAAGCCACTGTGTTTTGGGCTTTGTCATAGCTGAGTCTGAATTGTAACCAGTATACACGTTTGAACATTATTGTAACCAAGTTTGCTTATTCAATTAAATGCACATCAAATACTTCCGTAGTCTTATCATTATCCTTCTCTTTTATCCTGTAGCTTAGACTTATAAAAAGTACACACTTACTTACCTAGCAGAGCTTCAAAAAGAGAGACGGTCTCTATCTTGAATAAAATGCAAAGTGGGCCATTTAATAGACGTATGTGATGGACAATGATACACTATTTTCATTCATTCTTACTTCTAATGCATCCTCGAGGAGAAGACCAAACTAAAACTAATTAACCTTTCCTATCAAGACCAGCACAAGACTGCCTAATCTTCTCTTAGTCTGCTGATTAACACTGAATATCAGACAACAAGACGTTGTCATTCTTTTGAGCAAGTCACTTAACTTCTCTGAGATTCAGTGCCATCGTTTGTAAAGCTTGGTGAATACCTCTCCTTCACAGGCTTGTTGTGAACATAAAATGAAGTCCTCCCAAGTGTGGAAAAACTTTCTAACCCAGTATGTGACATAATAGGTATCCATAAATATTAATTGAATCTAAAGCTTACATTTTATTTTAAAGAGTCACATAGAATACTATTCAAGTAATTCTAAAGGGTAAATAAACAGCCTCCAATAATTTTTTCTTCAAAATCAGATTGCATTTTCTGAAAAAGGGAACTCTTGCTCTAATACAATAATGTATCAAATGACTTTAGTGGCTTTGTCATTAGTGGTTTGCTATGTTTTTCAAAGTTACCCAAAAACTAATAAGAGAAACACAGCATGAGCTTAGGAAAACTCTTACCATGAATAAGTTGGTTCTGGAACTTATAGATCAATGTTTCTCATATTATAATATGTGCTATGTCATACTCTCTGCCAAACTGAAAGATTCTCTGCATTAAGACAAACAGGAAATTCTTCTCTTTTTGTTAAGCTTTTCTTAGATTCTTAGTTGATGCTTGATATTTGAAATGATTAGATCAAGAAAGTTGATATGAAAAGGAAATATTTTTCATTTTATAATGAATATATAAGAAAAAAATGCTGGAATTGAAAATCAATGAAACAATAACCACAACCTGAATTTTATCAAACGAGTAACATTTCCTGTACTTATTAATATAGAAAAATTCACAAACAGGGTCAAGTTATTCCTGGGTGCAAGGTAGCACTCATATCTTGCCCCTCTCATAGAGTTTAACAGTCTCTGAAAATAAAAGTGTAACTCCCTTGCCCAGATTTCCTTAGCTTTATATGCCAGAGTAACCATACAAGTATAGTGTGGAATTCATGTTTGTGCCCCCTGTGCGTTGGAACCTCAGTCACCAGCGTGATGGCATTTGGAGGTGGGGATCTGAGGAGGCTATCAGTGCATCACCAGAGTGAAGCCCTCATGATGGGGTTAGTGTCCTCACAGCTCTTTCCTCCCCCTCCCCTTCTCGCTGTCTCTTTTTCTTTACCACGTGAAGACGCAGCAAGAAGGTGGCATCTACAAACCAGGAGGCAGAATCTGTCAGCCCTGAGTCTTGGACTTCCCAGCTTCCAGACTGAAAGAAGCATTTATTGTCTAAACCACACAGCATTTGGCGATTTGTTATAGCCAGTAATAACTTAAGACAAATGTCTCACCGGTACAAGCCCAAGATCATTAAATCCTGAAATGGTAGAAACCTATTTCCAGGAAATTGTTCATTAATGGCATTTATCATTGTTAAGTCTTTAAACAGCAGGGTCAGGGTTCAGGAACAAATCAGAGATCTGAGGCATTTCCTCTATCTGCTCCTGCACAGTGCCTTATGGGGAAATCATTCTACTTAAAGTGCCAGAAGAAGGACAAGCTTCTGATCACTGATGTTTTGGACCATGTGGCCCAGTCTTGCCACTGCTGATCAGACCTATAACTTGGCACAGCAAGTGGCAGGGTTGCTCAGGTTCCCTCCCTCGCTCTGACATTTGAATGAATCGGTATCTAGAGACTGATGTCAGAAGTGAGAGTAGGCTGAAAGATGAAGAATTAGGGGGGGAAGAGAGGCCATATCAGCCTTGTGCAAGTCCTGTTATTGATTAACTGAGATTAAGCAGGCCAGATGTGCTGGGTGCTGGCCAGAAAGAGGCAGGCACAGGCGTGTATAATCTCTTTCAAGACAAGGACATTATCTGTCTTGTTTATTACTGTTTCTACAGCATTTAGCTGAAGAAATAGTTCTTGGTTATTACTTGAATAAATAGTTAATGAGTTAACAGTGGATCACTAACACAGCCCTAAAATAACTTTCTTCCCAGAAACATTATCCAGTTCCTGGCACCAGAAACCCACATTTGTCCATGTGATTCCTTTTCCTTCAACACAGCCCATGTCTTGCTATTATTCCCATCTTCCAACCTGTCCCTGTATTTGAGCAAGTTTGCTTGGTCCTTGATCTTTGTTAACAAAGGTTTTTAATACCAACTCTGTGTGTGTGGTGTGTGTAAGTGGGAGAGAGAGAGAGTGAGAGGAGAGAGAGAGAGAGAGAGAGAGAAAGGAGCTGAGGATGATACAGATTAAGCACTTCATTTTCTAGTGATATGTACAAAAGACCTTTTACACCTTCTCTACAAAGAGGTTTAGACTTTCAGGGTGAAGCAAAAAGATTAGGGAACTTCAACAAACAAGCTATTCTAGCAAACCCCAGAGAGTTTGCTTCAGAGAAGGATTTAAACATTGTCATTGGAGTAGACTGGCCACGTAAAATAAAACACCCTTGTAGCTGTCTCTCTGTAAATTGTTTGGACTCTGTTTCACAGGAGTAACATGACTCCCATTCTCCTGCTTAATAGAAGAAAGTGCCCTGGCAGGTTACTGTAGTGATAAAATACACTTAAAAGAAATAATGGATCCTCCTTCCCAACTCATAATTCCCTCCTTCTTCATTATTACTAGAATGCATCCACTATTGTGTCTTTAAGAAACTCTTGATATTTTTCCTTTCACCTATGAAGAAACTCAGGAATGATATGTAAAAACAATGTTATCCCAGTAAACTTGCTTTCATAAAACAATATATCTTCTTGGGCAATAAATATCTTTCAAGGTCTGGTTCACCTCCAATCAGTTATTGTTAAAGTATCCTCACGTGATAGATAATGGCAAACTTACCCTTCAGGTGAATGCTGGCCCTGCACATTTCACAAAGCCGGCATAAGCCAAGCATGCTTTTTGCATTAGTAGAAACATCCGGTGGCCAATATTATCCCTGTCCTGCTTCTAGCAGTTCTGCATACAAATGACTATAGCAGCGGGATGCTCTTACTGGGCAGAAGCAATTCATTAACACTTATAAAGGGTGAGAGGGAAGGACTAAAAAGTAAAATACTTACTCGTTCCTAGACTGATTGAAAAAGCAGCAACATAAACAAGCAAGCTGGCTAAGGATAGCCATTTCAAAAACGGTGGGACTTCTGCAGGGTCTGTGACGATCTGGTATTCAGTCTGGCTTAGTCCAGCATCTAGTAAGAATGGTGAGGTCATCTCCCCTCTCTTACCCATGTCATTTCTTGTGGGCGTTACTGAGCTTCTGCTGTGGGAAGTGATCTTCTTAAAGGGTTCTCTAAGAGTCTCATTGCTGGCCGACAAATTGCTTGGGCCGTAAAGCACAGACTCACCCAAAGACTGGTTGATAAGACTATGGCTTTTGCAGATATTGGTGAAGTTCATGTGGATGTTGAGATTCACGATGCCCATGGTCATCAATGAGGCTGCCATCACGGAAGTGCCAATACAGAGAAAGGTTTTACCCCCAATGTGGTCTACCAGCAGTGTGGCCGGGATGGTGCTGATGACCTTGACAACCCCAAGGCCTGTGGAGGCAAGGCTAGCTGCCTCATTGCTTTGGAAGCCAACAGAGTTCAAAACAGTTGATGCATAGAATAATATGTTTGGCTGGCCAGTGATTTGTATAAAAAATACCAGTGTTAGGCCTATCATTATTCGGGTCCTCATATTGTCCTTTGAACGAAACAGATCCCAAAAGCTATATTGATATTCATCTTTCAGGGAAGATTTTATCAGAGTGAGTTCCTCTGTGATATCTGAGATGGCTCTCAACCTTCTCAGAACCTTGCCAGCAGCTTCCTCCTGTCCTTTCATCACCAGAAACCGGGGACTTGGAGGAAGAAAGTACATTCCAATTGCTTGCAAAACTCCCAAGGGAATGACAAGTCCGAACATGTACTTCCAGCCATGGGAAACACTGGCAAATGCATAATTTGAAATGTAGGCAAAAAGAATGCCAGTGACAATCATCAACTCATTCAGTGACACAAGAAGACCCCTTCTGTGTTTGGGGGCAATCTCGGCGATGTAAACACAAGTAGCAATTGCCGAGAGTGAAATGGAAACCCCTATAGCAATGCGTCCCACTATAAGAACCCTGTAAGATAAACTGAGTATCAGGACTAGGCTTCCAAGTCCAAGCAGGCAGGACGACAAGATGATGGCAGGCCTTCTTCCATACCTGTCAATTAAAACCCCTCCCAGCAGAGAGGCAAGTAAGGCCCCAATGAGGAGGGAGCTCACCACCATTTCCTGCTCGTGGCAGGTCAGGGCTAATAAGGTTCTTATCTGAAGAAGAGCCCCGGAGATGATCCCAAGTTCATAGCCCACCAGGAGGCCACTGACAGCAGCCGTGACAGATGACAGGAGGGTAAACGTGCCGCAACCTACAAGCAGAGAGGAGAAAGAGAGGGGTCAGTTCTGAATTGTTATCTTAAACATTTTATGTGTGAACGGAGACTTGACCTTGTGTAAGTTTTTCATGGCACTGAGTATAAACACACACGTAAGTACAGTAAAATAACATGCTAACAAAAACAATGGTTACCTATAAAAGAAAAATGCCCTTTTCCTTTCATTTTTGGGAGAAGGGTGGAGACATTAGGAAGTCATTTCCTTCTGTTTGTGATGTTGGTGTTGTTTCATGTTTTCAGCCAACAGTTATGTAAGATAAGCAGATGAAAGATGATGAAGACTGAATAAACAAGAACACTGTTTAGCTCCAGCCTTGGCGTTGGATCAGAAATTCAGATAGTCTGGTTCCTCTTGTCCCAACTGGTTTTCTAAAGGCAAACAGGGCAGGAGCATCTAGAAGTCCTACCAGCTTCCCACTGTGTCCCTCCAGGGAAAAGGAAGCACAGCTCCCAGGAAACCTTCCTTCTTGTCTCCTTGGCCACAACTGGGCCACTGTTGGCTTTTGCTGAAGCACAGGAGAGCGTGGGGTGGGGAGGTGGGTAGAGGAGGTGCCTTAACAAAGTCAAGGCTGTATCAGAAAGAAAGAAGGGAGAAATGGATGCAGGGGAGGGAACCAACAATACCCATCACTGGCTGCAAGTAAGGAGGAGGGGTTGGAACATGGGGAAAGAAGCTCAAAGGAGACTTCTATTTTAATAGTATGCTGTTAAAACCTGAAGAATATGGCAAAATGCTAATAGTTATTAATTTTTGATGTTAGGTACACAGGCATTTATTATGTTTGAAACTTGTCAAAACAGAAGCAAAACAAAACAAAAGGTAGTTGAGGGAAGAACATTGCAGGTACAGGAAACAGCAGGTTCCAAAGCCTGAGGTCATGTTTCAAACCTGTCAGGCAGCCAGCACCTCATGTGTGGGGCATAGCATGAGCTGAGAGAGGTGGGTGGGAGGGGGCATCAGTGAAGGTGTGTAAGTGCAGAGGCACCCCTCATGCAGGCCTGGCAGGTCACAGTGACAATTTTATTTTATTCCAAGTATAATGGGGTCGATGCCCACCAACTGGTAACAGAGCATGACACTCTGAGTGTCTTGCTGCTGTGTGCAGGCAAGTTCTTCAAGGGCAAAGATGGGTAGCAGGGAGTAATGTGTTGCCTTAGTCTCGACAACAGACGATGCTAGCTTAGACTTGGGTGTGGAGTGGAACTGAAGGCATGTAGATTCAAGAGTTAATTTGGAGGTAAAAAGAATGACTACACTTGCTCATGAACTGAAGTTGGAGGATAAGGAAGTGGTCAGAACCCAAGATTTCTCCACGGTTTGAGTAGTTGATTGGGTGATATACTGGGAGATTGAGAAGAGGACTGGCTATGAATGGGGGTGAAAGGAGCAGTGGAAATCAGAAGTTCCATTTTAGACTTACAAAAATGTTTTGCTTATTTTACCCAAGCAGGGCATTGAGCATATAGCTTTGCAGCTAAGAGTGGGTCAAAGCTGGATTCATGTATCTGGGATTCAGGAGCACGTATTTGGTATTTAAAGCCTTGGGAATGTATGAGATCACTTAGAGAGACAGAACAGCGGAAAAGGACTAGAACTTCGACGTAGGGTACACCAACACTTAGAAGAGGAGGTAACCATAAAGGAGATGGAGAAGCAGAAATGAGATGCATGTAAAACCAGTAGAAACATGTGCTTGGACGTAACGACCACGGACTGAGCCAAGACTATCTAACCCTGCAGAAGCAGGGGGTAGAGGGTGCAGTGAAAAATGCTGCTTAGCTCCAGTGAAAGAAGCAGGTCAAATAAAGGTGACCTAAATCTCTTCCCACCACAAATATCCAAGGTACTTTGTATCTCCAGGATCCCAGTGGGATATGGGAAAGTGGGAGACTCCAAAAAGCAAATTAAAAAGAATTAAATATTTAGATGGAGGAACAAATAAGAATGCAATAATCCATAATAAAAGTAATTTATGAGCACTTCAAACACAAACCACTGAATTGAGATTAAATCAGCAATTTGTCTGTGAAAACAAATAAACACTTGCAACATTACATGGCAGGCATTTTCTTCGGTACTTGGGGTACATACAGCAGGGAAGCAAAGCAGATGTGGCCCTTGCCCCCTGAGAAGCTTAACATTCTAGTGAGTCTCTATGAACTATTATGTACTGTTTTAATTTTTACACAAAAAGTGACTTCATAGTACTCTCCTATAAATTCACTTATGTCCTTGGTTTCCACATATTCCTTTTTCTATGTGATCTTAAAATCCTCAACAAATCCCTCAAGCACAAGGAGAATTGGGTCAAATTCTTACATTTGGATAAGAATATTATTTTATTGTTTTATATCTTTATTTGTCATTCTTCATTTTATTTATGTGCAATGTGTCGATTAGCATGTGTATTTTAGTTATTGGCCTTTGATATTCAGATTGGAGAAATAAGTGACGTGGAGAATGAAGCACTCTGTAGGCAAATGGAAGGAGGCACCGCAGAAGGGGATTTAGAGTGACAGAGGACAGCATGGACATACTGAGTCAAGGTCGTGGGGGAATAGGTGCCAGAACTGCTTGAGTAGCAGGAGATTGTCCTTGCCACTTTGACTGTCTCCTTCCTTTCCTAGTTTTCCCCTTTTGTTAGACGGGAATGAATGCTTCCCTGCAAGAGGAAAAACCCCATAAAATACCAGTGTCCCTTCCTCTGATGCTGTATTCACCCACTTTAGAGAGAGTCTGATGTGGCCGGTTAGGAAGAGTTGGGGTCAGCGGTGGGGAGAGGCAGCTTCCTGGAGTATAGAAGAAACACCTCCCAAGAGAAGAAGGACCCAGCTCTTGCTTCTGCTTTCTGGACCTACTCCACATGCCCAATTCTTCGACGTGTGCTAAGGGTCTGGGCGCCATCCCCGTGTGCCAGTGTCCCCACTGCGACCCAGCAGCTAGTGCTGAGTATAATTCTTCAGAGATATAATAAGTAACTTCTATAAGAATTGGTTAACAGAATTTTTTTACAAAATTAAAATTTAAAAAATTATATATCACATTACCTATCCATCTAATCTATCTAGGGAATTTATCTTCAAAGGCTTAAAAAGTTATCCTGGGACCTTCTATGACCCTACTGTCCCATGATGGGGAGACATATCAACGTGAGTTTTATGCTTCAGAATTAAGCGAAGGCCATCGTTGTCTGAATTTTATTTGAGGAGCTGTATGTTTTAAGGACCGCTGTCCCAAACCAGCTGCCCCACTCGCCTCATGACTGACTGCTCCTCATTACTGCTGAATTTCTATTCCGGTCCCCAAGCTGCCCACCTGCGATGCTGAACTCTGACTCAGTGTGGCAACCTAGTGCCTCCAGCTCTCCAGGCTGCAGCCCTGTGACACCATCCTAGGACCCGGTGGCGATTCAGTGTGAGCCGCCCAAGGTGTGTCTCAGGTGTACTTTGAGCCAAGGCAACCAAGATCCTGCAGGCTCAAGAGAAGCTGCACCTCCCCTTGACGCCCTAGGAAAACTTAAATTAGGATTTGGGCCCATGATAAGAAGTATCACTAGGAATAACTTTTTACCCACCTGTATGGTAGGGCAAACTATTAGTTACTGAACGTGACTTCTCCCTGCAGTTGCCTTCCGATGCCCCAAAGTGCCTTCCCTCACCCCTATTTCAGAATGCCGTGTGTACCTCAGTTTCCCTCTCCAGCTCTGAATCTTTCATGCCTGTGGGATCTCTGACTGTCCTGTCTGCCAGGTTCCCATACATATGGATCTAATTAAATTTGATTATTTTCTCTGTCTCATGTCTGTTTGATTATTAGATCAGCCAAATCAACCTTGAGAGCAGAGGGAAGTTTTTTCCTCTGCCCTCAACTTCTGTCACAGGTGATTTTCCTGATGCTGTTTTACCATGTAAAAACAACAAAGAGAGACATAAAGAGTGGTCTTCTTCCCGTGTCTGCTTTTTGGTTGACGATGCTAGAAGTGAGATGTTACCCTATGGATGCCAGAAGTAAAGAGAACTTTTCCAAGAAATCTGTTAGGGAACAGGAGGAAAGACAAGTGTGGCAGGAGAGTGGGGTTTATATTGGCCTAAATACGATGGCAGAGTTTGGGGCGGCTGGGTGGACTGAGGAAAAGTAGCCAGTGCTAAAGGAGAGAACAGGGTGAGGAATCATAATTAGTGCCTTTTCAGAAAAAAACAAAACACCCAGCCGTGAAGTCAACCAGTCCGCACTTAATGTTCCTGATGAAGTTCAGCTTTTTCAGTCATTTTTCTCATGGCCTTGCTTTACAGAGGTCTTTCCTTGACATCCCGCATTCCCCAAATGTGCCACGAGAAAGGCTCAGCCTTGAGTGGACATGGCAGGAGTGGCAGATGTCTGCAGACTGTCAACTGGTCCCCACAGGCTGCTGTTGGGTCATGCCTACCGCCTGTGTTGTTGCTTTGCTGCAAGACCCCCAGTCTGATGATGCAATGAGGATTCTTCATAAGGTAATAAAGTGAAACCGTCCCTAGCAAAGACGGGATCGCAGTCAGCAGGCTTTATGCAAACGAGAGCCCTGAGACCCTCAGTGAGGGCACAGAGGATAGGCAGCCCTGACAGGCCGGGAGACCGCAGCCCCGCTGCAACAATAGCAGCATTGTCCGCCTGCTCACGGCGCTCGGTGCTCGGTGCTCGGACGAAACCATGACTAACTGGCAGGCCCTGAAACGCTCAGTTTTTCCACAGTATTTGCGTTTCTGCCTGCTTTCTTTTCTTTCCTTTCTGCCATCTGCCTATTATAGCATGTGTACATAATGCACACACAAGAAATACTTGCCCTCTGACTAAATCCTACAACAGAATGAAAAGCATGCACACCAGGCTTGGTTTTTTGTTTTTTTGTTTTTTTGGCAGGCAGCCAGGTAATTTACACAGCTTGACCAACTGTGAATGCTTCACAAATTCTAAACTGTGCCCCCCCATTGCTTGTTTTCCTTGAGAAATACTTGCAGATGTCCCCAAATGTCCTTGCAGCTGTGGTCTCCCCTTTCTCAGCTCCTTCTCCCTAAATAGTGACCCGTCTTTCAAGAGTCATCTCAAGTGTCACCTCCGCTGTGACAACCACCTTGCTCAGCCTTATTCTGCTGCTCCATCCCCAGCCTTTCTGTGCTTCCACTGGACATGAACTGTGTTTTTAGGGCATCTGTCACTTTTTAAGACATTCCTTCATTTATTACCTGCTTGTCCTCCCATCAGACCGAAAGTTTCACAAAGCCAAGAACTCTGCCTTACTCATACCTTATTTTCACCTCTAGTTTTTGACACAAGGTAAATACTCCATAACTTTGTTGAGTGAATGAATAAAGAAATGAATGATAATGGTGCTCCAGAATATGACCCTTGGTCTCCTTCTACACACAGTTTTACCAGCAGACTAAGGTTGATACCTAGTATTACCTAATGGTTAGTATGTAGAACTTTATGTTTACATAAATGCTTAGCATTTAAACAGCACACTGTTAGCATTTCTATAAAGCTTTCAGCACTATTATTATTAGCCTGTTAACAGGAAAAGCATTGCTTAGGCCATAAAACATTTCATTGTCACTCATATATTTATATTTTATTAAATGTCAGCCCAGGGCCTCAGCCCAGACTCAGCGCTTAGCAGACCCCTTTCAGTGGGCAGGTTTCAGGGCCCCTGCAGTCTCCGGGTACCCTTTCTCTAGCCCACCCAGACCACATGCCCTTTCTGGGAAATGCTGTGCACTTTTCCAGACTTGTGCTTCTCTTCATACTGTTGCCCCTCCCGGCATGCCCTTCCCCTTACTTCAGTCAAAGTCTAGGGAAACCCGATTTGAAGACCCAGACAAAATATCCCTTCCTCTGCAAAACCTTTCCAGACTCCCTCTTCTTGGTTAGCATTAATCTCTCCCTCTCTCTCTTACCTTTGCACGTGGGGCCTTATCACACCCCGGATCATACTTAGTTACATCTGTTTCCTGCCTTAAGTTGGGAGTTCCTTGACAGCAGAAGTGTCTGTATGGGGCGGGGTGGGGGCCCAGGGGTGGAGGTGAGGCAGCTACACTGTACCTGACACAAGAGCTCAGTAGCAGCTGTCGGATGCCTCCGGAAGGAGGAGCATACTGGCTCAAAGGGAAAGCCCCCTCACACCACCTCCCAGAGGGCACTGCTCCGGGAGAGATGAGGAGTGGTGTTTCCCACAGCTGGCGAAGGTCCCAGATGCTGCCTCTGGTCCCTGAACCGCGTGTGGTATCCTGTGTGGTAGTAAATCTGGGCACGAGCCTTTACTTAACCGCTCTCCATCCTCCGCTGCAGGCCAATTCTTTCTTGAGCAGACAATGAAACTCAGACCAACAGCAAGTTTGACCTCTCTCTGTACCTCTCTCTGACCAAAAAAACAAAAACAAAAACAAAACAACTTTGTTTTCTTTCTTTTTTATTTTTCCAGTCCTAGCTTTAATTTAGTATTACTTTCACAGACACACTTTCCTGGAACTGATTTGTCCAAATTTTACTGGCTAGTGGGGTTTAAACTGAGGATGTTGTTTAAATTTGCATATTAGCACTTCCCTGCATCTTGCTTTGGTTTTTTTTTTTAATTTTAGATTATTCAGTACAGTTTCTATCTTTTATTCCCATTCCAGTCCACCCACCCATCCCTCCCCACCTCCCTTCCATTTCCAAGCCCCGTA